>OZ010682.1:20509956-21228689 GCA_963932265.1 Thymelicus lineola | reverse complement strand
TGGACAGGGGAGACACTTCGAACAAGATAAATGTTCGACACGCACGGCACTGCGCGGCGGCCGCACGGTCCGGTGACAAACAAACAAACACACACGTCGAGTTAGATTGATGATCGCACTCACTTTCTGAGTTGCCTTGGGATTGAAATGAAATATACTGTTAACTGGAGGGAAACATTCCGGTATTAAGGAGTTACTGTTTTGTTAAACTATCTTAATAATCTATTGTATATAAAAGGCAAAAGTGATTGACTGATGTATCAACGCACAGGCCAAACCCTTAGGATGATACTTAAAATTTGGCACTTGTTTGTGGGATGAAGACGTAGATATAAAGGACCAAACAGATTAAACAGCACAGAGTACAGAGCCTTTGACCCAGACCAGGTAGTAAACAATCTGCAAAGCCTCGCACACAGGCGCAGAGTAGCCAGCTTGGCATTTTACAGGTTACGTTTTGGAGAGCTTGCTCAGGAATTGCACAAATTAATTCCCCCATCCCCGTTCCTTCATCGAATAATCCGTCGTACGGCAAGCATCCATCCATACGTCAAGAATATCCCACCACTGCAAACGACACGATACGCCTAATCTTTCATAGTGCGTGGCGCGAAGAACTGGATTAGCTTACCTGCGTGGGTGTTCCCGTCCACTTACAATGTAGGTGTCTTCAAGAGAAGAGTGAATAATCATTTATTACGTTAGTGCATTCAGCATCTTGGACTTCATCGCCACTTACCATCAGGTGGGATTATTGTCAAGTACTAACTTATTTCATATAAAAAAACAGAACATAGAGTATGTTAGCACTTCGGTGAAGGCGAATAGGGAGCCACTTGAGTTTAGCGCGGAAATTCGGAGACATAATCATCAATATGAACCTAATACATACATTTTGGAGACGCTCAAGCTTATTTAGTTACTCCTTAGTAAGGTCAAGATAACAGATATTTGCATAATCAAGAATGGGCAAAGGTAAGCAAGTAGCAAGAGTAAATAATTCTAGTGGGCATAAGAAGGAAATTTTGAAGTCTACGCAGACTACCAATCACAGCAATTAACTTTTTACTCACTTCATTAATTTGAGGTGTCCATGATAGACTGGAGCCCATAAGAATTCTTAAACTTTTGACTACTTTAGAGTATAGAATATGAACACCAACAAAGTATATTTAAGGCAGGATCAGCCAATCAATTTTAGAACCAGTCTTAAACTACCAATTATGATCACTTGAGTTTCATCGGGATTTACTTTAAGCCCAAAGGATTGGGCCCACTCAGAAATTTTCGTTAAGTCTGAATTCAAGTTAGTTACCGCCTTAGATAAAGAGAGTGACGCTTGCGTATTTTGCAAGTCATTTGCACAAATCGAGTTGATGAAAATTGCAAAAAGAAAGAGGAGACAACACGCCACCTAAAGGTACGCCGGCATGCAGGACAGACTATGACAAGTGACTATGAACCAATCAATTGTCGTCAGAGATATATTAGAGCGCGCAAAACCCTCAACAAAATATCATAGTCAACGCTATAAATGATAAGAATAATTTACTCTCTAGTTCTCATAAATTAATTGGTCTCAGATAAATGTGATAAGTGATGAGATAAGTGTGATTTCAAAAAAACATCAACATTGATCCAATTCACTGAGTTCAAAACATTGTTTACGAATAACTACAAAATTAAATACATAAAGAAGATACAATGTTTATTCGACACAAATATCAAAGAAATTCTACGTAAACTCCAAAGAATAAACTCGCATTGAAGTTTTGCAGCACTACAGTAAAATGCAGATAGTCTGGACTTATTTGAATTCTCTTATCCTGCACACGCGAAGTTAGTGTCGGAGGAACTGGGGGACGGCTACAGAGACTCCTTTGGACTGGAAGAGCCCATGAGAGGTGCGGAACAAGCTACGTTCTATTTACTCTAAGAAGCTTTTCGACGAAATAACCGTGGCTTTCGTGACCCAGAAACAAAAATGATATTTTGTTATAACGTCTTGTATGTCCGCGTTTTACTTTGAAAAGTAATAGAAAGCACAATTGTACATAAAGCTTTTGTTTTATACTTACCGTTTGGATTTTTGATATTTTGCCTTTCAAAATTGTAACATATAATACTTAGGCTCTCATAATTATGAAAATTCTAGCCAGTGCATTTATTATGAGAAACATAAAAATGGTTTCACAAAAATTTTGTCCAGTCTCATATACCAGTCTAGTTAGTAAATCGTATTTTAAGTTGGTAAAGTTAACATTAGCATACATTTTGATAATGTTGAGGATTTCATAGTCGGGTGCGCTTATGCAAATGTTACAAGATAGCTTAGCGGGCGCAAGCGGCCAGTCGTCGGCAGACTGCTCAATGACTGGACACTGTTATCGTAACTTTTTAGATAAAATTTGACACAAAATAGGTACATAATATCAGATTTAAATCGGAGGGGAGGAGATAATAATGTGAATGGGAGATAAAGGATGAAAAAAAATCATAAGATTTAAATTAACGTTAAGTGTGTCAGTAATGCAACTCGTGTGGAATAAATCAAATGTCCGATGTGAGCCCTGGAAACCGAATTTCTTCATTTAAAAGATGATTTATCAATATTATTTAGCTACTATAAGAATAAGAAAAATTTTACTTATTTAGTTGGCCTAACGAACAAAAGTATTTTAATGGTAAAACCAATGGTGCCGTTTGGCATAATCTACTTCAAGATTTTATAATTTATTGTGCTGCAAGTAGTGTCGTGCCGTCACGTCGCGCGTCGCCGCGTCGTGGAGCACTTGGAATGAGTGAAGCCTTATTTCCCCGAGTAATTCCAGTGTTGATTATAATATTTTATGAGACCGCATGTCTGAGGTTCTCTGAGAGTCTCTAGACTAACTTCCAGCCCAACCTCTAGTGATAATACAATATTAGACAATATTATTTAAATTCGAAATGTATTATTTAATTTAATTTTCATTTTCATTTAATTTTAATCTAATCAATTTCATCTTAACAATTATATAATTTTTATTTTAACTGTTTAAATATTACGTTGACGTTTATGGTGTTATTGTTTTTAATGTAATTTTGACTGTTTGTTTTATTATTATTTATTGATATTTACATTTAAATATGATTGATCTCGCAATTAGTATAAGTGAATTAAAAATTCGTTGTAATTAACAATAAATAAATAAATAATAATCTAAAAAATAACCGACTTCAAATGAAGCACATTGTACTTTTGACATGGATGCCATTGTCAGATCTCGTTCAAATTTATGTGGGACCACACGACAAGCACCAGCTTTTGATTAAAAAAAGAATCATCCAAATCGGTTCACCTAGTCTAAAGTTCTGAGGTAACAAACATAAAAAAAAATACAGTCGAATTGAGAACCTCCTCCTTTTTTAACAATAAAATTAGCAGTACACCACTCGTCATCGCTCGTCTCCGCTCGTCGCCGTTCGGCACCGCTCGTCACCGCTCGGCACCGCTCGTCACCGCTCGTCACCGCTCGTCACCGCTCGTCACCGCTCGTCACCGCTCGTCACCGCTCGTCTCCGCTCGTCAGCGCTCGGCGCCGCTCGTCACCGCTCGCCACCACTCGCCACTGCTCTCGCCGCCTCCCGCCCTTTTGTTTGTCGAATTTGACATTTAGATAAATTGAGGCTTCATTTACGCGCAGAGTTGAGTCGTTACAAGTGAATGGATGCCGGGGGCTTAGAAAGAACAATAGAGCCAAATGCTTTAAGTGTTTTTCTTCTTATTTCTTTTGGAATATATAAATGTTTTCTGCGGTGTATTTAAGTATTGTGGCTCTTTCTTTTACCGTTTTAAATACTTGTCGTATAAGTACTTTGAATTTGACTTGTTTGTATTACCTTCTTTTCTTTCATTGAACTGAAAAGTGGGTTTAGTACCATGCGAAAATTACATTTCATTTACATTTCAAATGCATAAGCTGTCTAAAAAATATTTATGTGTGAGTTATTGTTGTTATTGTTTTTTTACATTTTTCTATACACGAAGGCTCTCAAAATATTACGCCGGTAAGGCTTTATGTGTAACACACTCGTTATTGATTTAGCGGCCAGTTCGAACTAGTTCAATAATTGTTTTAGCTAAAACACAGACTCCTAAAAACTGTACGCATGCTCGTAAATTCTGATGTTGTCCCTCTATAAATTGAATCACGTTCGCGTCAACAGGCAAAGCCTGCGCCCCACAACTCAGTTAAGTCAGTGGGCTGATGTACCGTCGGCGTCGCAATAAACGCGATATATGGCGTTTCCGATTGGCACTGAGGTGGCACGCAGGCAGCTCAGTCGTAGCTCTCGCTGCGTTTAGCTCCCAGTGTGAATACATTAGTATCCCAAATTACTTCTATGTATCGCTGAAAGATCGCGCAGTCATTCAGCTGCCACCGCGTGACGGCATACATTCTGGTTCCTTAAACTCACATCAACCAACATGTTTGACATCTTTAAGATCTAGACGAGATGAGACCTAATCGTACCGTCATCGAATAGAGTGCGTTTCAACCAATGATATTAAACTATAGATACATTATGCCCTTACAAATCAAGCAAAAAATCTGTTCTGACCGAGTTACAACACACACACGTTTATCTTTTGTTTCACTACATCAATCACTATTACATTGGTAAATTATGTAAAAGGGATGGCACTACTAAAACCATAATAGTGAAAAAGACAGCTAGACAGCCTCACTCAGAGGCAGCTATCAACTGTCTGAATTAAAATTGCTACACTTGTCTAAATTTGACTGACATAATTTCATCGCCATCTTGGCATATCTTGTATATAATATCATTGGTTTCAACTAAATCTGCAGTTGAGGATAATGTTGGTAGTAAGCGTCTTTTAAATTTCAAAAACCATTTTATGGGTATAATAATGGCGTTGTTATTGAGTTCATCGAAGTTAATAACGATATATATTACGAGATATTATAAAACATTACATTTAATATAGCATTTTAATTTTTATACTGTATTTCAATGCTACCAACATTACAGCCAACTGCAGATTTAGTTGAAACGCACTATAGTGTTTGTGTACCGCACTGCTGTCTGAGGGTGTGCTCTTTGATTAGCTATATTATTTTCAGTATTCACTATTTATTGCTATTCATTATTTACTCCTTACAACCATCGGTTTTGGACTTAGGCTCGATTATTAGCTCTTTACGAAATACAGTAGCATTATTAGCAAATGAATTGCCGTAATTCACAATTGCAGCGATCTTGATGACAATAAAATATTTTGGAAATGAAAATATTTTGTTTGCCTAAATGTGGTGACAGTGCATTTAAATTATACACATAACTATGTATAATTCAAATTTCGCATCTCACATTTGCTACATTGTGGGCGTGCAAATTTACGAGTGTTACAATAAAATTATATTAACATCATTAATTTTTAATAATCAAATATGAATTATTTACGCATCACTTTCCAATAAATAATAAAATAGAATTAATATTTATTAATAAAGTAGAAGTAATATTCATTAATATAACTAATATTTGGACTACATATCGCGTCGTGTAAGCTTCGTAGCAAGCTACGACGTACAAGTATGACTTTGAAAGTGTTTGTAAACCAAACCAATTTTGAATAAAATATTTGAAATTTGAAATATTAACATGACCAGGCTGGTTTGACCTGTCCCCGTTCGCAACGAGTGTTCAACTACAATTATTCCGTGGAAGGTGGAGGAGCACTTCTCCTGGAAAGAGTAACGTGGCTAGTAACAGTAAATCGCAGCGTGGCTTAACGCCAACTCGGTAAAAGCCGTTACATTATCGTTACTGTCTGCGCCATCTCGCCATCTCGCCATCGCGCCAGGGAAATTGAAAAACTGTAGCTTGCGTGCTGCTCTTAATGTGACTGCAGCCACGTTACAATGTCTGATAGCACTTACCTGCACACCCGAATAAAACATCCAGTGACAGAAATTTAAACGGGCCGAGGGATTCAAAACAAATCGAATTACTATTTTAATATCGACGTAGTTTTGACAATTACGATAATTTCAAGACGCTTTACGGAAGCGAATAGCTAATCATTTTAATTAAGAACCTCTGATAGTTTTACTAAGCCAACAATCGTTACGATTATGTCAGTTTTAAAATATAAAAATTTAAAAAAATCACTTATCTAAGAACACGTGGGTTATCAAGACGTATCTAACCATATCTTAATTATATAAATCCGTTCAGCAGTTTGGAAGATACGAGGTAATAAAGAATATTATATTATAATACATACAAACATACATGCAAGATACGCGCGAATAACATAACCCTTACTGGCAGTCTGGTAAAAACAGCATCAAAGTCGGTTCATTCGTTTAGGAGTTACAATAACAAACCTCTTTTTGCGTCGGTGGTGGAAAAAATACTGGTGAATCTCCTCTGTTGTTATTTTAAAACGTGATGTTATTATCTAAATCTCTATTGTTGTTGGCTTCCGACCTTCTATGAAACAGGCGGCTTCGCTGATTGCATCCGGCTTTCTTTGTACTTGACGATGTCATGTTCATTATGGCATCATAGCGTTCTATCAGTTGATTTGAAACACTTTCCTGGAATAATTATGTTGTAGGTCACTGACTATAAACATTTTTCTCCTTGACGGTGTTATGGATTACATTTGGATTTAGTAATAGTTTATGATCGACTTCATCGAGTGTACATCTTGCATGAGGCCTCAAGCAAGCTTTGCCATTTGATATCCCTATTTTCGGTGTCGGCCTAAAAATTGTTAAGTATTAAAAAAATTTAAAATTATTTGTATTACGTTCAAAGAAAGTAGTTATTGAATTAATCACCAAAGCCAACACTGTATTTAATAATGAAAAATTTAATGTACTATTTCTTTTAAATAAAAAACAATGTATTTTTTAATTTAAAACTTTATAATTTAGTAGCGTGATAACTTAAGTAAAATGAAATTATGTGGCACTTTTGAAGAATGTATGAATCGCGTTTAGAAACACCATAAAAGTGTTGACGGTGCACTATTTTTAACTTTCCTGCTTTTGTTGGGTGTATAAATTAAAATATGTACTGCTAAAGTGAAAGGTTTAAATACGGCAATCTATATTACGCCTTATCAATGCCTTCGTGAGTTAAACAATGAATTGTGAAGTTTTAAGTGGCAATTGAAAAGGGTTCCGTTAGACGACCCGTAAAACACTTTGAACACGGCACGGCGGCATAAAATAACGAATATAACATGATAGATGTATGTACAATCTGATATCATATTATTTGTTACATATGTACATGTTTACCGGCCGGGGAGAGAACATGGAACCTCGCATTCGTTATTGAATCTACCTAGTTCATTCTACTATTATAGTAGAATGTAAGGCCTGTACGTAATATAAATATTATATGCTTGTAATAAATTAATAGCTAGATAAACAACAATATAATTTCAATATCACTTATAAGTAAAGACAATCACTTTACATATTAAGCAGATTACACACTCTGCGAGCGGATCATAACACTAATTCATATATTCTGTAATAATTAAAATGTAATTGAGATATTAAATACCCGACCGTAATTACCTCCTGAGTATCAACTCCGGTGGTGCCGGTGATGCGGTGCGGTGTCCCCCGGCGCTCGGCTAAGGCTGGCTGCGCGCGATCCGGCAGAAAGTTTTACATTTATGACATCGCTTCTGTTATAGATAGGGTTACACCAAAGTTACCTAATATGCTTATACGGTTAGTCGTAATTTTCAATCCATACCCTCCAAATTATTCGATTTTGGTCACTTTTCTTTTATTTAATAACATATTTTATTTAACTGATTGCTACTGTGAAGTTTCGATAAAATTCTAAATAACAAAGGTGTACTAATAATATAATGTACCTCCGTGTTTTGATAGGAACATGCCATGTTTATTCGGGGCGCACATCATTCAGCAAATTCCACTTAGCATCTATTTCCCATCAACGTAAAATGAGCTCCTACGTGCTACAAATAAAGTCCTTATTTCGTTACAAATAATTTTCACGCTAAAATTATATCGGTAGTCGTAACGACTTAACCATTTATCAAATGTGTTAGAATTTGAACTCTGCATTGTCTCCGTAAGGTCTATTTTTGAGAGCAGCAGAATAAGTCTGAAGTCATTTTATCTAGCCTGGCGTAGTATCCCATCACACTCCGGCGCGTTCCACGTGTCAGGGCCTTTATAAGTGTTCGGAGGCGTTTTCATTACTCACGCAGTACGTTCAAGCCGAGCTCAGTCCCATGAGTAACTAATATAATTTCATATTAAATTTACTGCGAATGTAAGATACTCCCAGCTTATTTGATCCGCCTGTGTGAGAGAAGAAATTCAATTGCGATTCACAAATAAAATTGTCAACTTTATTTGTAGCGGGAAAAACTGTTGGATCACGCACACCTTTACGGTTCCGTAATCTGGATTTAATAAAATATTATAATATGAAAGCCGTTTTTATGTTGGTTTACCTTTTTATTTATCTTGACGATGAAACGTTCAATGTGATTTCCTAGAAACCAGCATTCTGAATACTCTGAATAGGATTCCAATATTAGCGATCGCTCAAAAAATCCGTGGCCTGCATTTCAGACCGAATAAAGTAAAATTAAAAAAGTTCCTAATGTACCTACTTCAGCAGATCAGAATTTTTAGGCACTGCTCTATGCTAAAACGTATTTTACTACTCTATAGATAAAAACCTTCGAATTGAGAAAAGCCTTTGTTAAACAGAAACCAGTTGCTGCAAGTCACATGATCCCACCAAGGAGCACGAATCCCGGAGGGTAGTTATGTTATCTAAATCGGGTCAAGTTGCTCGTGGCGCCACAGGGTTCCGGTGGCGATGACAAAAACTAGATATAATTTAAACCGGCTGCAGGATGGCTCGTCGGCACGACACGTCGCATGACTCCGCCTCGTGTGCCGCACTGAAGGAGCCACAAAATTCGATTTCTTTACAAATTTTCATACAAATAGCCTCAGATTAGAAACGTGTGTTAGGAGAGATTGAGCGATTTGAATAACATTTCTACTCGTTTAGTGCTAGCGATACAATTGGCCCACCTTGAAGACGGAATTTATTATTACTGAGAAAGCTACTTCTGAGGTATTTCTATATCGCCGCTAAGGTCTGGTGTTACACTTTTTCCCGAACAAAAAAGCAACTGAATTACATGTTTAGTTGTAATCTCGACTTAGTGTCTTGTTGTTAAGGTTGCATATAGAACCGGTTAGAACGATGTTTACCTACTATTCCTCACAGTCTACCTAATGGATGGAATCGAGGAACGTTAACAATAGTATTTATAGTCCGTGTTTTAGCCGGCCCATTATTAGATAAACAAACTTACAGTGTCTATTTGTAATAACTAATAAGATTAAATAAATAATTTAAGAATAAGTTAATGCTAGAACTAATTTATATTTACAATTAATTATGTTGCGGCGCTACACTGCGATGCAGCGACGTCGCGACTCTTATGCATCTGTGCAATTCACTTAATCTGTGGCGGAGACTTTACTGTGATTGGTGTAAATTTTAAATATCGCGGGACGTATTTTGTTTCTACTTTGACTAACCAGTTTTGATTTGTAGAATGTTAGACGGCAAGAACAACTACTCGTACGCGCAACTTATTTTCAATATTGTACACAATACTAACCCAGTTACCGTAATAAACCCTAAAACGAAGTTTAACTATTTAATTCAATGTCCAAAGATGATCACGCTCCTGCGCAAACAGATTATATTTAAACTAATATAAATTACTATAGCAGTAAAAGGAAGTGCCAAGATAAAGCCAAATAAATCTCGTCAAAAAAACGGACACTTCTGTCTACAACACTTTTATTGTTACTCAGTAGTATTATTCCCGTGAAAAAATTTTGTGTTCACCCCAATAACTGATATGTATAATTATAAAACAAACTAAACATATAGACATTATCATTGTTAAGCATCATAAGCAATATTTACATACTAACAGAATTTCCATACTCACTATTTTGCTCTTTAGGTAATATAGGTATGCATTTCGCATGATAAAAAGTATCTTTAAAGGTTTGACACCTACTCTTGATAGAATGGTCTAATGAAAAAATATTCACATTTTTTAAACAAATTACTTAGAATTAGCAAACTGAAAATTATAAACTGTGGAGCAACCGATGTTTGTGTAACCAACCTTATATCGAAAGGTCCCATTGACGGGAATTACTAATCCAGGAAACTGTGATACGACTTCGTACGAGGGCAGAATATACAGTAAGTACAAATAAAACTTACGAGTTAATGTACTAACTAAATAAGTAAAAACTCCTAAGTAATTGTCAACGTTTAATAATGTTTACTATGTGACGAACGAACAAAATAACTTGTAAAACGTAAACACGAAATTGCTTTAATTGAATCAACTGAACAACTATGCTGAGAGAGCAAATCTAATTTATTTATTTGAGAGCTGTTCTTAGTTTCTATTATAGTACAGTGTTCGAGTGTCTGGGTATAAGGATCTCCATTTATTCCTATACTTTCCTAGCTTACCTAGCCTACCTAGTCACTACTTCCATCAGGTTTTCTATCTTTCTTTTTCTTTTCTCTTTCTTTACCGGCAACACGTGACCGTCTACCATCAGGTGGATCATCAGTTTGTCGGCTATTTCCATAAAATAAAAAATAAAAATAAAAAACAAAATACCCGACTGCGTAAGAAAACTAAAAAGAAAGAAATAGGAATAGTAGTTTAGAATGTTGTTAAAAGTACCTAATACTGAACAACTAAACCATAGAAGGATTATTAGTTGATACAAGGTAATGAAGAATATTACATAAGCAAGCAACAACCCATAATTGTCCCACTGCTGGGCTCGGGGTCTCCTCTCACAATGTGAGGGGTACAGGCCATAGTCTACCACGCTGGCCAAGTGCGGATTGGTAGACTTCACACACCTTTGAGAACATTATGGAGAACTCTCAGGTGTGCAGGTTTCCTCACGATGTTTTCCTTCACCGAAGCAAGTGATAATTAACTTGTAATACGCACATAATATTTGAAAATTAGAGGTGCGTGCCAGGATTTGAACCCGGGCCCCCGCGTTCGGGAGACCAACGTTCTAACCACTAGGCTATCACTGCGTGTATGACATTATATGACATGATATGAATATTACATGCATACATACAAACAAACAGATACACATACATACAAGATACGCGCGAAAAACAACCCTCCCTGGCATTCAGGTAAAAAGATGGCTCGTTTGTAGACTAGGCAAGTACATAAAAAAATCCCGACGTTGTAATGCCTATAGATAATAAACTTTGATTCAATACCGCACGACACCGAGTCCAGCCAGCAGTGTACAAGCAGCCCTAGAGCCGTCCGGTCCGTCAGCAATCAGCCGATACGGTCAGCGTTGTCGATCGCGATGTTTGCTCGCGATAATACCAACACGTGTGTACTGTGCCGCGGGATTACTGTTTGCAACCTGTCACCGCGTATTCAATGTACTTTGAAATGCCAGTTATTCTCTATTGTATATTTTCCTCAATATTCATGAAGTTTCCTTTTCAACACTGCATTACGTTTCAAGCTGATTTTAAAAGATTGAATATTAGATGATGTGACAAAAAGCTTATTCTTTTGCTCAAAGCTAAGCCTACATATCGAAGACGCGCTGTTTATAAAGTTTTACCACAAGTAAACACAATCATACCTAATATTTACTAAATCCATCTAAATGAAAAACAGTAATAAAACAAAATTTCCAGTGTATTTTCTTCTCACAATCCTAATTACAAAACTTTAAATTATTTACAGAAACTTTTTAACATCTAACTAATTTAAAACTAACACTAAAAATATTTTAATAAGAACTAAAACAAAGCAAAACACTCGAAGCACGAAATTAGTATTTTAAAAGACAGACAGTGTTTCAGCTAGGTCGTTGGCAGATAATCATGTGCGATACCAGCAGCTGTTGATGGCTGGTGGCTGGTGGCTGCCACCTCCCACCACCTCCACCACCACCAACATTATCACGAACACAAGCTCGTCAACCAAATAGTTATTTGGACTCGTACTAATTGGATGCAGTACTTAGAACGTAATAACAAGCGCCACAGTCCACGCGAATGTATGTGGCCGATTACAATTTTATTTATTTTTCGTTTATTTTATTTTTCGCCTTTAAATAATTCACTTAATTAGCATTCTTATTAACCTCCCACAGCTCGGTTACAGAGACTATTTACTTGTTATCTTGACAATTATGAATTTTATTGCACCCATGTTATTGCACCCACCAAAATTTGGTTAAAAAATTTCTGTACCAGTTGTTAGAATGTTGCGAGGAACCCTGAAACTTATCGCCCCCTTGTACCGCTAATTTTATTGGTGTCGTGCACCGGCCACGTTGTATTTCACGAATGAAAATGAATGATTTATAATAATTTAACATCTAGTTGACATGAGTATCACTATATTATTATTGTTATTAATTACACTGTTGTTTTATTGAATTTTAATTGATAATGGTTATTATATTTATGAATTAATATTATGAATATGTTTTGACATATTCTAGTTTAACAATATTAGCAACTTTTATACTGTAATTGTCGAGATTAATTCTATATTATTTGACTGTTCGTTTAATGGAACATAAACTAGTAATTAATGAAGTAGTACAAAAGTAATAATAAGGATTTATAATTTAATAGCATAAAGATTATGTTAATGGAATAATGTACTAACAATAGATATAATAAATCATTAATACTAACGCATTTATTTACTGAGATGTAATGTTAGTTTATGTATAATATTATGAAGAAATAAACAAATGAATAAAAATAAAACTTTCACTTATCGTACACGAAATCTTTAAACATTTCACGAAAATAATTTATGGCAAAATATTAAATGTTAGAACATTAAAACTGATCGTATCGCATGAATATGCGATGCAATTAGTTTTTAGTGTAATCATACTAGGATCATTTGTATTTAGAAAATATTATCAGTTTAAAGTACTTTTATAAATACGAGTAATTCAAACTTGTATTGTCTATTGAACCATTTTAGTCTGTGTTTACTGTACATTTATGCATCCCTAAGGCAGTGAGTGTGATATAATCACAGACATGTATATAGCCAACATACATGCATTGCAGACCCTTAGTGCTTGGAATGGATCGATCGAAACCATAACTCCATTTTTGATTTCATATTATCGCTGTTCCATTTTAATAATAAATATGATACGATATGATCCGTAAAGCCCATCGCACATGATTTACCAATACAAACATAATTAACCAATCAACTTTGATGAAACCAATTGCGCAGTAATACAACATTTTCGCTTAATGTAAGTTAAATAATTACATTTGACTGGCTGCCAAACTTCTGCAATACAGATACTCGTATATCTGAAAATAATACTATTGGACCGAAATGGAATAATGTTACGTGTAAAAATGCTACAATTCTAATTGCTGAACGTAACCGCTACGAACGCCGCGGTTTGCTTCGTCATTCATTATGCGCACCGCTAAGGATTGGAATAACTTGCCTGCGTCTGCGCTCCCGCCCACCTATGATGTGGATGACTTCAAAAAAAGAGTGAATAGGCTTTTGTTAATGTGAATTCACTGTCAAGAAAAATGTTCTTAAGCTCCCTATAACCCGTGCTATCAACAATGAGATAAAAGGTTGACACGGTATGCAAAAGTATTAAAAATTGTATAGTTAAAATATTGTAACGTCGCGTCGTTTTTCTGTATGATAACGAATGTTAGCTTCCACATCTTAACTCTCATGAGGAACTATTAATTATATTAGTTGATACTCTGACCTTACCTGAAATGTGTGTGTAAAGTTTAAGACTGAACTCAATAATAGGGATGTTGCCTAATTTTAGGATTTAATTTTGTTTTATAGATAGAACCTCAATATTCACGAAAAAATATTAGAAAAGTAATAATCTTCAATTAAAAAACAAAAAATGATAAATAAATATCCGATATTTAATACTATCTGTCTACTGAAGTTTTTAAGTTTCCATATAAAATAGGAGCAATGACGTCATATTCTCAAAATGGCGTTTGAGGTCACGTCACAATGAGTACAATTTTTAACATTTTAAATTAACGATATATAATTTATTGTGATTGATTTCGATAAAAGAATCATATTTTAGGCCTTTGTATGATACCACTAATACTTAAGATATAAAATATTAATTTATAATTAATGTGAACATCCCTATTGAATAATTACATACTTCAGGCGCGGTGCTAACAGTCAGTGTAAGTAAAATTCCCATTAACACACAACGAGGTAGACACCCCATAACCATATCGAAATAAAACGAAGCTTGTATTTTAAGCTTAATGTTGGTAGCCCTTATAGTAAGCTTAGTAAATTGTAGTTAGTCTCTGGAAATTCATTGCAACAAATCTATCCTCTGGTTTCAGAGTTAAACCGGGACAAAACAACAACCCGGCATAACTCTCAAACTTGTATCCAGAGAATTAAAAGAGTGGAATGCATTTAGAGTTTTAAACGTTTTAAATCTCTCCATGACAGTTGTAAATTTTAATTTCGAAAAGTATTTGGTTTCGGTCCGAATTGCGAAAATCGAGTTTTGTTCGATGGACGGTTGTAGGAAGAAAACACAGATAGTATTTTTGACCTACTTTATATGGGAATAAAATTTTGTCAGTTACAATAAATTTACAATAAATCATCAAATTACCATCGGTCTAGAGGAAATGTTAGTCTTAATCTATATTATGTATAGGTAATAGGTAATTCTGTATGGATCTTAATGACTATTTAATTCAAAAATTCATTAAGATCCATACATAATTAGGTACCTTCCCTACTATGTTAAATTGTAATCTGCCGAATAAATGTATTCGTACATAATATAAATAAAACACGAAATTGAGAACAAATAATTTACTAAACATAACATTTATAAACAAACACTGTTAATAAATGATTTGTAATTAAGATTACAAAACGCAATATTCGCCTATAAGTGATGGAATATGCCCAACCGTCCTACACGCTATCTCTCGCAAAAGTAAAATCAATGTGACAATGCCATCAGCTGTGATATTATTTATTCTTCCTTGTACTATCATATATTCGTTGATCCACAAAGGACGTGTAACATAACTCTGCAAGGACGTCACAATCAAAATTTCATCCCGAATGTATCCAGATGGAACGTACATCTAATTTATCCGTTTCCACACGCGCGTTATTTTAAATATTAAAATACTCCACCTGAATAAAGAGTCCGTAGCATGTTTTCACAAATATTTTATGCTATCGCGAGCTAAGGCTATTTTTCCATCGGGGACTCGTCACCCACATAGCGAGTTACTGACAGCGATGACGGAGACTATTTTTAAACATGAAATTTAATGACGCTTGAGTATTGGCGTTCAATTCTATGGAAATATTATATTATACTCAACTAGCTGTTATCCGTAGCTTCGCATACGGAAATTATGTCTTACCTTTTGCAGAAGAAAATTAAAAAACGGTGAATTTATATTGAAGCACTTATGTTTAGTAATTTATATACTGAAACCCACAATATAATCACAAAGGAGTACAATCACACACTATAATATGTATGAGTATAATCACACACTCCTCCAGGAGCGGGTTTTGAGAAATAAGCAATGCTCACATTAATTTGTATTTTTTTCTTTTTCTAAATTTGAAAAACTGAAATATACATATTCCATCAATTTAAGCAAGGAACATTTGTTGCAAATTTGAAGCAAATCGGTTGATGTAAAACATAATACAAATGTAAAACATAGTACAAATAAATATTCCATAAAAACTTTCATCCCGTTTCCGTAAAGGAAAGCTTTTTAATTTTCCGTGTTAAAATTTTCCCTAAAATATAACCCGGAGTATAAGTCACAACTTCACCAATTTTCATCGAAATCCGTTCAAGAATATTCATGTGATGCCCGGACAGACAAACAGACAGACAGTTAAGTTTTTTTATAGCATAGCGCAACAGACGGATTATGTTTAACTACATACACACATGTTAATTATATACACCAAAACTTGCAACCCATGCTTACATATCTCCTGAATGATATCATCATAGGTACATAGCGCTGTAGGTGTCAAAATGTTTTATACTGATTAAAATTAATTACTTAAACTGCTTAGATCAAACTGAAAATTGTTCACTGTGTTTAATAACTCAACAAGGTATCAGCAAGCAATGAAATCTAAATAAAACCTCGCTTAAAGCAAGAAGCATCAGAAATTATCCTTTGTTTAGCTCCAAGGTTAACAAATTGTATGATGATCCCATCGTTCCCAACGTAACTTGCCGTCTCTATTAGCAAGTTGAATTCCTCTCGACAATGCAGTGTGAAGGAGTGGCAGGACGAGGAGGGATACAAATGGTTGGCAGCTCCTCGCATTGTTCCAGCGTTGCGGAAGCTATTATCTTGCAAATGGATGCACGCGCGAGAACAATGACCCGGGACCCGCGGCGGATTACAGGCGTTAAGAACAGCTGCTTACGATCTTTACTCGTTCTTGCGGAAATGTAAATTTAATGACTTAGTTGTTGTCATCCTGTGGGATTCCTGGGGTATTCCTAATGTTGAGTTCTAATTACTCTTATTATAGCTTTACTATTGAATACTTTAAAGGTTGGTAGCTAGCTACTACACATGATTTATAACTTTTAAGAATAAACACAAACAAAAATTCTTGATAAAATATAAGTAATTTCAAAATTAATTAATTAATTAAAAAACATCGTCAGATCTAGCAAATTTACGTGGGACCACATGACAAACACCAGCTTTCGATTAAAAAAAGAATCATCAATACGGTTCACCCAGTCGAAAGTTCTTAGGTAACAAACATAAAAAGTACAGTGGAATTGAAAATCTCCTTTTTTGAAGTCGGTTAAAAAAGACAGCTTCGTTTATCACAGCATTTATTAAATACTCACGTTTGTGATAATGTGTAAGTTTTAGCAAATATCAGGCAGCAACAAAGAGAATCTGGCACATGTTCCCGCGCCGCGCTCAAACGGAACCGCGACAAAGCACGAGCTGAGGTATGAAACAAACAGGGCGCTTTGCTGGACAACTTCCACGGCTGCAGCACTCGCCCGCGCCACTAGTTTCTCTCCACCACTACTTCGCTCCAACAACTCCGAACTCACGTATTTGGTAGCTTCCACTGCTGCGGCTGAATGTACGTCGTTGTGATAGGGGTATCTACTCGTAGCTTTAAAATTAAACATCCTTCTGTAAAGCTTGAGTTAGATTTAGGCGCAATTTTCACACTTATCGTATTTGATTTGTAGAAAGGAAATGCCGCGAGAAACTCTCCGTTAATCAAAATTGTTTACAGAGTTCAAAAGTACGTGAATTTTTCCAACCAGCACTCGGCTAACGTGTACGACAATTACCTTGGCTTGCTGCGAAAAAACACCAAAGCCCAGACACAAGATAATTAACAGGTTATGACGGGAAAATAAAACGTTTATACCAAAAATAATACGAGCGAGGAGAGAGCAAACGTTCAAACAAAACTGGAAGCGTTTTGCGCGAAGTTTTTAATGGTGCTGTGAACTCGAACAATAAACTCGGTTCATTCTGAACTTGGGAAGAAACAGCATAAAATATATGTAATTATGGAAAGTAAGAGCACAGTGTGTACAGCAGCTAATTAAAGTCGGCGCACTCTGGCAAAGTCAAACACTGCCTTTAAAATTAAACTGTATTAGTTTCGATTGCAGTTTACAGAGTAAGATACAGCAGTAAATAATATTTGCCTTGCTTGTAACTTAAATGGCCATCATTTGCTTCACATTTTTCTAACTTGTAACTGATTCATTCGTTACATCACTCTCAAAAGCCTCTACTCCTGAGATATTACCCCTCTCTCTTAATAATGTTATTTCCTTTGTAATCTGAGGATGTATTCTAAATAAATCATCCAAATCCACAATATTTCTCTGCGCGTTATTTCCCGTACCCACCATCTTTAACCGTAACAGACCATCTTTTTTCATTCTAGATAATATTGTTCTGGTGGACTGTAATTATAATATAATTACGGTTCCCATTTTAAATGTTTCTCATAAAACTTGAAATAAACAAGTTTTACAAATTTTCCTTCTTCTTGTTTTTTTTTCAAGCGCCTTTGGCGAGAAATTGTCGAGCATTCTCATTTTTTAATGTTTCGTTTACGACGCTTATGATTTACGATGTTATAGGTTTCCGCATCCCTATTGCCTATTTTCAAAGTTGTAAACGTGATTCCATTATGATAAAAATAATGGCCTTAATCATGATGTATAAATCATTACCTACTTTACTTTGAAGTGGTAATTTGTCCATAATGAAATTGCGATATTTATGCGATTCAAATCTTAATGTTCAAAAATCAGAATGCAATGGAGTCCCCTGTATTTTAATAAACGACATATGCAAACATGATATTAAATACACACGATCATAAAGAAAGCAGTCTTATAATAGTATTCTAAGAATTAATAGAGCAACTTCCTATACAACATGAATAAAGTCGGAAAGTTAATTAAAAAATAGAATGCTATTTGTATAATAGAAGTGAAATAGCAATTAGTCTATTTGCGCGGGCACTACGCAAAAGCTAGGTATTCATCGGAACCTGATTGTATTTTGATTCAATGTAATTATATTTTAAAATAACAGCCGTTAAACTAGCATAATAGTAACGTGATAGTAAGCGGTCATGGACATCGGTAATACCAAAGCCATCACCTAAATGTTACTTACTAATGAGAAAATGAAACCGCATTACTTACGGTCCCTCGGCATTGCAACTGAAACAAAAAAAGATTTCACGGTCGATTTTAGGCGGACAAAAACCCTACCACATTGCACAGTACCGTGGGGACTGGGGATTGATTTGAACGGTACAGGATCCGGTGAGGTCCGACAGTAGACGCCATAGCCTCGTGTGACTCAGCAGGGTGTGGAGAGGGGAGGGGAAGTTTCTTACTCGGCGAGAGAAAGCCTCTGTGTCCTGTGACAGCTCTGGTGTACTTGTGTGGTGATCGCTATGCCAACAAAGGTGAAATTAATATTATCATAAATTAATATTTATTAAATCAATAACATTTTTTGATGTATTTAAACAAGATTAATGAGGTAAATCCGAGTACAACTGAAATTCTGTGCACATTTTATTTATTACACATGAATGTGTTCGTACCATGTTGGCACTCATGATAATATGTAATATAATTATCACATGACCATACATTTATAGGAAAACATAGTTTAAAGATAATAAAGGTAGCCCTTTATAATAATGTAAAAATAGTTTACGCTAATAATTATATTCGTATGTAGGCACGAAGCTCCTTAAACGTCTCCAAAATCTTTGTGGTTGAAGCACTAAATCGATTTTGTAAGCAGGATATCCTTCAAATAATATCTGCCTACTTCTTATCGCAATAACCAAAGATGGTTTATATCGAGGAAGCCGGAACGGTTCGAATAGTGCCCGAGCCGCTTACATTCGTATCACTGAAAATCTGTTACAAGTCAAAAGCCGTAAACTCGGTCCCATAAAAGTGGGTTTAGAGCAGTTTACACGCGAATATATCAAAGAGCTAAAGGCAAATGTATTAGGGCATAACATGGTTACCTTTGTGGCGGCCACAATATCCCGAATCGCCTAATCGGCTTGGCCCTTTATGTAAAACGGACCGTGACGTAAGTTGGGACGTTGTAAAAACTTGTTGCGATTGATAGACTGCTGCGAAAGACATTTGTTTAAGCGAACTATATCATAGTAGATAAATTAGCAATTTCTTTAATTGAAATGTTACGAATGAGAGTCATTGAGACCAGCGTAAAAGAAAAGCGATTTTGAATGTAATTTTGCAAAAAATATTCAATGAAGGCAGCCGGTACTACATTAAATTCAAATCAGTTTTAAGTAGATAATGATTCTTCATTATTTAGTTTGTAAATATTTCCCAATAATCTGTTTGTATTTGTTGCAGGTACGTCACAATGTGCGTCTACTAATCCAGGTGTCCCCGGTACGTAGCCCCGAGCCGGGATCGAGCCCGGGATCCTTCGATCCTTCGATTCGGGAATCTCTCGATATCTGGCTTGTGAGATTCTTGTTACGCTAACCTCTTAGAGGAAAATATTGACTAGATATCAAAACATACTAACAAAGCTCTTTTGAAACGAACTTGCTTATAAATATAATTCACTGAATAGAAGCATGTAATATTTGTGAGGGATCTTTTTGTAAACGTAAGGTTTTTCTATGTGAAAATCTGATAAAGAAAGAGATGAGCTCCTTGAAAAAGGTCATTGCCATTGGTCCATTGGCGTCAGTAACCAAAGGCGTTGCGGCCAATAACTAAGAGGTACCGGATATTAAAAAGTATTGTCTGTATCAATAAGGAGTTTCCTCGTCTGAAGCCTAACCCAAGTATTGCATCAGGTCATGCTTATTACTAAAACGCATTGACATTAGAACTAAAGTATCAAGTAAAACTTTAACTCCTTAGGAGAAAGAAAGTAGGTCTAACAGTGTAAAGCAAATAAAACCGTTTAATAAAAAAGGAAAAAAACTGTTAACAAGTTTTTAACTCAATAAATAAATATGTTTACCTCAATCTAATCTACGTTATTTTTTTTTTGATAAAACAATACGCAATGTTCTATAACAAAATTGCGTATTTATTTATAAGGCAAATAGGGACACTGACACAATTCGTTGACATAAAATTTCAACGAATTGTCGGGGAAAGTCAGACACCATCAAAAATTCAACACGTGCCGATACATTTGGCGAGGTCTTTGACTGCAGGAAGGCTTTCGAGGACGCGTACATTCGATGCTGGGAGCGAGGCCGGTCGTATCACGTAAATACAACTCGAATAAATAATGAATAATAACACGAGTAGGCATCCATGAATAGACTCGTGTAAATTGATTCAAAATCATTTTTTGTGAAACTTCTTAAAGGTGGGAGTCATTACAGGAATAAATTTCTGTTTGTAAAATTAAAATCTTCACAAACAACAGAAATAGAACTCCTTAGTGGCCTCTTCTTATTATACTCTCCGGAATAGAAAACTTTTCCTGCTTATAAACTTAAAATTCGCATCACATAATTAATTTTAGAAAGGTGGAAACTTTATGATCTCGCACCAACAACTGTGCAAAATAATGACAAGTTATCACGTCGGCCACGCGTGTAATGATGTGAGTTTATTATCCAGTTTCATTATACAAATCCCAACTCGTCTACCCAGCGCCCTGCGTTGCGGCTTTCATCAAACTTAACTAAATCTCTATAATATCCAAATTATTCCAGACGCCTGCCCGGCCCGCACCGCCGGCCCGCACCGAGCGACATTAGGCGACACAGCTCCTTTGCTATCTTTCATTATTTTAGCCATCTGAAGCTTCCCGTGATCCCTGTAATAAAAGGAGACATTCTGTAAAACCTCATTCAACATCGAAACCCGTGGAAAAAATCTCATTACGCGAATGTACGCTTTCCTATTTGCACAAGCTATAAGCACTCTATATTAGCACAATAGTGATATCTCTTGTTTCGAGCCACGCTTTCGACGTTGAAGGCTCGAGCAGCGAAAATATTTGTAATAAAGTGTACTGGAGGACGAAAACGACGTGTGGCGTCGACAGGCACGCGCGCTGTTCAATACAGCCTGGAATTATGTGTAATGTGTAAAGCATAGCGCGATGGATGTCAGTATTGTGCTACAAGTATCACTACGATAATTACGGGTGCTAAGAAATGGCCCTCTCATATGTAATTTTGTTGCTTTTCTCCAGCGATATGTCGCCCTCAATAGACCTTTGCATGTTTCTTCTATAAATACTTAATGACATCTACTTTACTAGAGTGCTGTTACGTAGCATCTTTCACGATTGTTTACCTTATTCAACATTATTAGTTTAACAAAGTTCTATCTGCCATTTCCATGTGAATTGTTTTATATATCTTATATTTTTCTGTGTGAATAACTTTCAATATTTGTACAAAACGTTAGTGACACAAATTACAATAACCATTTGATATTTTAACTGTGACGTCACAATACATATCGGATAATGTTATGCATGTTAAGAAATATTAACATAGTTTTCCTATAAAGAGTGATCCACAATATTAATACGTAGAACAAAGCTAAACTGATTAGATATACCAAATTTTTGACTGTAATACTGGTGGCCCATTCAACATGATCGTCCGAAGAATAAAACCTTAAAAAAGTTTAGGATAGGAGGTATCCTACGGGTAAAGAAGGAATGATTTTTTTTTCTCGTCCACCCCATAATGTCAAGTATTGTTGAAATGGTCTTTCAAAAATATTATAAGTTTAAAAATACAATTTTTCTGTTCAGGGTTGCGAAATATTCTTTTTTAAATTGCTGATTTTTTACAGTCAAGTGTCCCCTTCCCTGCCAGCTAAATGTTAGACATTGGACATATGAAGAATTCCAAATTATGAATTTAAAAGGAAAACTATCACGGTAGCTACTATCCCACCAAAAACATAAATGTAAAAAAGGAGAGCCAAGTTCAATACAAAAATTATGCTTGGCTGTGGGCTTCGCCGCAAAAAGAATGGAGATCTAAATGAGTGCCAAGTTCTATGCAAAATCTAAATATGTATTTATAGGAACAAAATAACATTATGAACAAGTATTAAACTCTATTTATTTGCTTTATTGGATACCTATAACAATTGCTGTTATTTAAAAAAATGAGATCTTAAAGTAGGTTAGATTTGACTTGGCCAGTTTTTATCAGACTGACTTTTATGACTGATGTAATGAAAACTGGCCAAGTCAAATCTAACCTACTTTAAGATCTCACTTTTTTAAATAACAGCAATTGTTATAGGTATCCAATAAAGCAAATAAATAGAGTTTAATACTTGTTCATAATGTTATTTTGTTCCTATAAATACATATTTAGATTTTGCATAGAACTTGGCACTCATTTAGATCTCCATTCTTTTTGCGGCGAAACCCACAGCCAAGCATAATTTTTGTATTGAACTTGGCTCTCCTTTTTTACATTTATGTTTTTGGTGGGATATCATTAATTTTTGTAAAGAAAAATATACGGTGTTCACAAATATTAGAGACTAAATTGACGTTTCATGGATGGAAACGCGTAAAATTACGGGTGGGGCTGCGGTGCGGTCTACAACAGCTATGTTCGAATATCTATTTGGCGGACACTAGCGCCATTGATTAGGGTGGCATAACTCAGCAAACTTCACTCCGTTTATAACAGCCATGTTCATATACACAACAAAGGTCGTACTGAAAAACAGTAGCCGTGGTTACCCTTTTTTTCCCCGGGGGGAAAAATGCATTACGCATACCACCCGGGCGCAGGGGGTACTCGAGTGGTTATGTGGGACTCCCGTATAGGCTAATGAGACCCACGGTATACCCACTAAAAACCCCCCCATCTTCCTTCTCGCCGCCTTGTGACGGGGTTACGGGAACGCTATCGCACACATCCGCAACCCCGCCAGCGGCAGCCGCCCACAAGCGGCTCCATCGCGAAAGCCCTCCACGATGGGTGCACCAGTTGGTAAGGTGCGCCTCCCCCCTCGGCCTCCACCAGTACTGTAGCAGACTCCCCCCAAGTCTGCTACTAGGAGGCCATGGAAACCAGATAACTGGTACCCGGTGGAAGATTAGGTCTGTGGTTTTTCCACCGACCACACCTCGGCCGCAGAGGATAGGGCAAGCGGCGCACCGTAATACCGACATACCTCTTCTTCTGCGGCCCCACCAGTGCCGTTTTGGCGGAACGGCCCCGCCAGCTC
Source organism: Thymelicus lineola (assembly GCA_963932265.1). Lineage (NCBI taxonomy): Eukaryota > Metazoa > Arthropoda > Insecta > Lepidoptera > Hesperiidae > Thymelicus > Thymelicus lineola. The sequence continues at coordinate 21,204,720 of OZ010682.1, read as the reverse complement.
GCAGGGGGTAGGGGGAGTGGCGCACCGTAATACCAACACGCCTCTCGCCCTAAGATCCCTCCACGGCCGCAGAAGATAGGAAGAACGGCGCACCGTAATCCCGGCACTCCTCTTCTTCTGCGGTCCCACCTCCACGCGCGTCCGCAGCGAACTTGTTCAGCCCGCTGGGAGCGCCCTTCTCGGGCCAACCGGCGGCCCAAACTGGCCGGCCCTGGTTGCCTCTTAGCTTCACCGTGGGTGACCAGTCCACGGTTACTAAGCCCCCCCGCCACGACAAGGCGGGCAACCCCCGGGGGGGAGCCCGCGGCATATGCTGAGTGCGTACCTTTTTTGTTGAGCAGTGCTGCAGCAGGTTATGTCGATTTTATAACTTATAATATTTTGTAAATGATTTATTTAGTGTAAATTTTATAACTTGTTGCAGTGCTTAGCAAAATAGATAATTTCTTTCTTTCTTTCGTATATCTATTTGTCACACACTAACGCCATTTAGATATGGCCATTATTGGAACCTCTATTTTTTGTAAACAGCTGGAAACTTTTTCAACTTTCCCTTCATATGAGATGACCCTCGTTCTACCTCAATACTCCATGCGCTGAAGTATGTCATATTGAGCCCCGCGTGCACAGAGGCCTTAGTGCGAGTTTTACGTGACATAACGGGCTCACAATGTAAATGCGAGTTGGCTAAGATTTATATGGGGCCGAAGCTTTTCTTTTCACTGCCGCTAGATGGCTCTGCTTCGGTATCATACAAATTTTGAATGGGGACACCACTTATTTTTCGACTTTTTTAATTTTTTGATTTTTTCCTACGCTTACACACAATTACGAAGCTGGATTCCAAATTTCATCCTTCTAGGTTACCTGGAAGTAGGTTAGATTTAGGTACTATATGTCAGTCAGTCAGTGCTAAAATTTACGACATTTTGACCTTCATATATTTGTAACCGTTTGAGCTAGCCTCATGAAATTTGGTCTTCTACATGTCCATATGGATATAATTAAACACACTTAGTTTTATGTGTTTACGTTAAAGAGGTTTTGAGTTATAAAAGGGTCAAAAGTGGCACAAAGTGGTTCGTGTAATATTACACTCGGCGCTGGCTAGCCAGTTCCTTTGCTTGAACTTGGCTTGACACGCTGCCGCGTGTCTAGATCACGGTAACTATCACTATCGTTCGTCGGTTTTTGTTTCTTATGGTCGTAGCACACATATCAACTCGTAAACGGAACGTAAACGTATCAACTCTTGCATTTCAGTATTCTTTGTATGAAACTCCCTACTGTAAAGCACACTTATCGGATTCGTAACGTAATCGCCTCGCCTCGAGACAAGCTCACGAACCGCGGTACGGTGCGTGGACGACTTGCCGTACCGTACACTTTCCGTTTCCTCGTGCACGCCCCGCGCCGCGGCTACCGCTGCGTCGGCGAACTGCTGTCATTCAAGCCGTAAGCGCGGCGTCGCCTAACCGTAGCCGAGTCGACTCGGTGCTGCTGGTCGGTTGGTAACGCGCTTACGTTAGGTTGATGCTGGGTTGACGGCGAGGCGATCCGGTGACAATCCCTTTCCGAGTTGATATGTGTGCTACGACCATTAGACGACAGCACGCAAGCGGCAGTAAGTTCGAAACTTGTGTAATTTTTGGAACATATTTAGATCTATTTATTATTATTTTTATTTATTGTGCACGGTAAGCAAAGTATTAATTAAAATAATTAGTAGGTAGTAACAGTGAGTGAGTATCTAAAGTTGCATTATTTCATCCCGCTCGAGCGCTGCTGTGCTCCGTGAAGTTCCCTCCGCTGCGACTTATAACTACTCCTGGGAACTTACCTCGTTTGTATTAAAATATCGTTCAAGAATCGGATCCGTCCAATTTGCATCACAAACGACCCTCGAAAGTCATGAAATATTAATCGTCTTTGACGAATTATTGTCTCAACCGATTGTCTCCGGCCTCGAGTCGTCCACGATTTATCAATCGGATCAAATAAGCCGAGATTCATTTGTAAGCCATTTTTATTTCAATCAGATTTATTTCAAATTGCCTCGTAAATATATTTATGAGGTCTCATTTATAGGCAGAATTGGACGTAAATATTACTGATGGAAAATTATGTTCAATGAACACAACAACACGTAATTATTATTCGGAATGAAGCAATCGGATCATTAGAGATTGTTAAATTTGATATCAACAGGAGAGTCTCGTATAGCAATATCTATTTACATCCCACTAACGGCTTTATGATAGTAACACAATTACGTTACTTAGTCAACATTATCATTGTGTAATTTGCGCAGAGGTGGTTTAGGATTTGAAAGTTTCGCACATCTTTCAATTATTAAAAGTAATATAAATTATCGTTACTTATAAAATCTGTATGTATGGAGATTACAATATTCTTAGTATTTTCTTAGATGTTCTAAAACATGTTTAATGTCATGAAATAATATCTAGTTATTTTACATTATATGGATGATTTCCATAATTCCTTTATGTCTGTATAGAAAAGGAAAATTGTTGGTAGTCAATGTTTTGCTAAATTATTTCAGAGGTTTTGACCATAATAAAACCTCGAACATGGTGAATTGATAGAGTTTGAAATTCAATTATGTAATTCAATTTGACCGAGATAGTGAAGATTCGTTAAGAAGTATATTCAGAAATAACAGAACAAAATAAGTCGTCGTTATTATCGTTATTATTATCTAAATATCTAACATAATAAGGAATTAGCTTATCCGAAAAATAATTCATTAAAGGCACTGTTCTGCTTTTGTACCATAATCGTCTCCTATTCATAAGTAAATTTATCATTCGGTGTGTCCCCTATTATGTCGTATCCAGACCAATTTTTGAAGTGAAACTTCTTTAGAACCGTTAGTGATTTGAAACCGGATGCAACGGAAAAACGACAGGTAAGATAATATAACCGCTAATTTCGTATTTCAATTTAAGTTGTCCGTAGCCCAATGGTCAGGACGTAGACACACAATGCTGATGCCATGATGATGCGCAGGTTCGCGTCTCAGAATATTTCTTTTTTTTTAGTTTTATTTTTTTTTAGTTTTATTTTTTTTAGTTTTATTTTTTACTGTTTTTAAATACTTTCAAATGCTCTTTTAAATATTTTCAAAGAATTTATCAACAAAAAATAAGAATTTCATTCTTTCATTCTGTAGATCGACCAGCCGATTATACAGACAGTAAAAATGCTAAGTTGTATTCATAGATGGCGTGAGGAGTAAGATAGAACATTCGTTTTATTGCTAGATAGATTTTAAAAAGTGCTAAGTTGTATTCATAGATGGCGCTTCGATTTATTGCTTTAAGATTCGATTAGAAATAGAATTATTTATAAAATACTGTAATATACATGTTTTATGTATAACGGAACATTGGTTACCAAGCACTCAAAATCTTGTCAGTATAGGTAATTATAAATTGTCAAGTGCATTCTGTAGAGAGACTGCAATTCATGGTGGATCACTAATATTAGTGCACAACAATATGTCTTGTAAAGATCGTAAAGACATTGTTAGTCTTTCTATTGAGCGCACTATTGAACTGGCCTGTGTGGAACTGGAGCGGTTTGTTATAGTTTGCGCGTATCGACCCCCCTCTGGTGATTTTACTATTTTTGAAGATACATTGGAGGATGTACTTAAACGGTTATGTGTTTCTAGAAAAGGATTAGTGATATGTGGCGACTTCAACGTAGACATTTTATCAGATAGTACTATGGCTACTAGGCTACTAAGTTTGTTTAAATGCTTTAATTTAAATCCATTATTCAATGAGCCAACCAGAATAACTGAAACTACAGCTACTTGTTTAGATAATATCTTTTGCAATTGTGAGATTTTAAATAAAGAGATATTCAGTAAGTTGAAGTCAGACCACTGCGGACAAAAAATTTCGTTGTATAATTCAATCACTAAGAAAAAACAAATAATAAAATGTAGACCAATAACTAAAAATAAGATTTCAACTTTTAAAGAAAAAATCCACTCGGAAATGCAAACGCAGTTAACATTACAACAAAGAGATCCAATAAAACTATATAACACATTGTCTAATAACATAAATAACGAATTTAATAAAATATTCAAGTTTAAGTATGTAGATCTAGCTAAAAATAGTAAATTTAGTGATTGGGCTACTGTAGGTATTTATAAAAGTAGGAACAGGATGTATGACCTTTACGCCGAGAAACAATACAATTTTTCTCCAACTTTCCAGGAGCACGTGAGAAATTATTCTAAAATATTTAAAATTGTTTGTATTCAGGCGAAATCAATGTACATAAAGAACAAAATTATTAATTCGGATAACAAGATAAAAACCACTTGGAATATAATTAACAGTGAGAACGGTAACGCAAAGTCCTGTGATTTCAATTACGAATTATTGATTAATAATAATATAATCAGTGCTGATAAAGACGTGGCAAGCGAATTTGAAAATCACTTCCGTAATATTCCTATAACATTAACCAGTTCACTAGCTTCTTCACCGACGGAAGCACTTTCTATATTAAAAAATCATATTAATGAATGTAATATTTTATTTGAATTTCAACATATAACCGCTAGAGACTTAATTAAGGCCTTTCAGTCTCTGAAGGTAAAGAATACGGGTGATTTGTGGGGCATCTCGGTGAAAATAATACAGCATATTATAGGTATTATAGCTCCATATTTGGTCGTAGTTTTTAATAAATGTATAGATCTAGGTATCTTTCCAGATCTTATGAAATGCAGCAAAATCATTCCACTTTTTAAAACAGGTGAAAAAACTGATCTTAATAACTTTAGACCAGTTTCTGTTTTACCAACCCTTAGTAAAATTTTCGAAAAGATAATATTGAATCAAATGCTAACCCATTTCAACAATAATAAATTATTACATCCTGAGCAATACGGTTTCACTAAAGGCCGTAGTACAACCGATGCCGGGGCTAGGCTATTAAAGCATATATTTGAAGAGGCGTCACATAATGCCATAGGAGTATTTTGTGACTCATCTAAGGCATTTGATTGTGTTGAGCACGAAACATTGCTGTTTAAACTTGGCCACTATGGTATAAAAAACAAGGCCCTTAGCTTGATCGCGTCTTATTTGAGTAATAGAATACAAAAAGTCAGCATAAACGATATTAAGTCATCGGGGTCACCGGCTGTGATGGGTGTACCGCAGGGCTCGATCTTGGGTCCGTTTCTTTTTCTGGTATACATTAACGATTTACCACATTATGTAAAGAACCAAGCGGATATTGTACTATTTGCTATTTGCTAAAGTAAATTTCGACGACGTAAATAGTGCTCTTTCGCATGTATCGCGTTGGTTCACTATCAATAATTTACTATTAAATGCAAAAAAAACGAAATGTATAGAGTTTGTGCTACCTAATGTTAAAAAAGTCAGCAAATCTCTTAAATTAAATAACGAAACATTGCATATGGAGGAATCGACGGTCTTTTTAGGGGTGACCTTAGATAGTAAACTTCAATGGGGCCCACATATAACAAATCTCGCGACAAAACTCGGTAGGGCTGCTTTTGCTGTTAGGAAAATAAGGCAGTATACAGACGTCGAAACTGCTAGGATGACTTATGTCTTATGCCATCTTGCTGTGGGGCAAAGCAGCCAATATAAAACAAATTTTCATACTCCAGAAACGGGCAGTTAGGGCTATTTATAAACTTAGGTCTCGGGAATCTTTGCGTGAAAAGTTCAAGGAAATAGGTATACTTACAGTAGCTTCCCAGTATATCTTTAACAATGTAGTTTTTATACGGAAGAATATAAACGCGTATAAACAAAATTTTGATATTAATAATCGCCATACGAAAAGAATGCATCAATTAGTTACGCCTTCGTTCCGCCTAAGTAAAGTGCAGCGATCTTTCATAGGGCTTGGTATACATTTTTATAATAAAATCCCAAAATTAATACGTGACTTGCCAATAGAAACTTTCAAAAAACGTGTAAAGACACAATTGTTAGGCAAGGGATATTATAGTGTAGACGAGTATTTAAATGACAAAGACGCATGGAAATGACCAGCTCTGCAACCAGTTCCGCTCAGAATAGTAAATACTTTTGTATTATTATCTTTTTTTTGTAATATTTTTTAAAAGATGTGCTGAGGAGTTTCTTTAGGCTTTTCTTCTCCTCCACGATAAAGCACCTTCCGAAAAGCCAAAAAATGACGTGCATAAGTGTATCAGTGATACCTATATGAATAAAATATTTTGACTTTGACTTTGACTTTGATTTATTGCTTTTTCATATCATTATCTTGAAACCAAAATTTTGGAAAGTTTCACTTCTACCACGTGTGAATTGCACACATTTTCTTTTTTTATTAATTTGAAACAATCAGCAATGTAACAAAACGTCGGTTACAGCTCAAGCTTTCAATACAAGCCAGTAGTAAGTACACAAGGAACGAGAGCGATATTTTTCAGTATTTCCAGTTGAAGCGTAGTGCGCGAGAAAGTAATGTGGGCAATAAAACTTGAACAAAGCAAATGGAGACTGAAAAAGCCGCGGGACCGGCTGGCGAAGACAGGAGACATTTTTACAACTCATTTAGTACCTGCTAAATGATCCAGTGCTAACAAACTCATATACCCTAGTTGTAAAGAAGATAGATGGGAATAGTGTTAGTAGGAGTTTTCGTTTTGTAGAAATACAATACGTAACATGTTTGATAGACCGGGGCCGGGGGAGATAGATGAAAATTCCCACGAATACTCGTGTACACTGTACGGGTTTGCGTCATTAGTGAACATTATTATTTGGTTTTAAAGTGTTTGACAAATACTGGCAGGCTGCGTATTTGGGAGTGACTGAGACAGTGGACCACAAATCGATTACCGGTCAGGTCAAGTTGTTGTTTATTAAAAGATTTTAAGTATCAATTATTAATCAAATTCAAAGTTGTTTGATCGGTTCTAATTAAAATATCATGAATAAATTAACTCCATGATTGATTCAGGTCCCGAAATGAAACGGAAGGGAGCACCTGTTTCTCTTGAACTCTTTTTGATCATTTTATTTTGGGATCGTATTTTCTTTTTCTTTAATTTCCGGCACCATTGATGTTTTTTCTGTAAAGATATAAAGTACAGTAATGGAAATATCGACTCTGTTCACATAATGACACAGTAACACAGTGAATAGAATACCCACGGCTAGAAATGTGTGTAAAATTATTATATTATAATTCAAAAGAAGCGGAGAAATGCTAGAGATGCGATTATGCAAACGAGTCCCAGCTCGCATCTCGCAGCTCGACGTCGCCTGAATACTAACCGCGAAACTTGTTGTGCAAACAATTACATATTATTTTAACTACAGTTTGCTTATTTTTCTTAACAACTAATAAAACACAAGGTAGAGGTCAGTTAAATCATAAATTGTAGTGATAATCGCATTCAGTCGAGTTTATAATAATACTACCTAATTTAGGACGTGATATGTAAAGATTTGTATCACATGATATTGGAACAGTATTGAGGTGTGCCCGCTATCAGTGTGGCTGATCAAATGAAAAGTTATGTGGAAAAGCGACCCTTGTTAACTCCCCGAGCTGACAGATAGTGTTAGTGCAGGAGTCTGGGGCGTCCGACTGTGTCGCCATTTATTTATTACCATAAGTTACGATCGTAACGAAATCAAAATGACTCAAATTTTTATATCACTTTATTACCAACATTAATACAGCATTAATTCTGAATCTCAATTATTAAGTTGTCTACAAATCGTTAATTCGAATTAAATAATTTGAAGAAGAAAATAATATAATTCAGTCATTTGTCAACAGGCTTACGGGGGCGTGAGTTGGAGAACTCAAACTTGATAACGGTTACTTTAATCGCTCCTTAGTAAAGAATCACCATACACTGTAAGTGAGTAGCTGTTAGTGACTCTGAGTTGGGGCGTCAACTTCTGTGATAAATGTTAAAAGCTATGTCCGTACTAGCGCGCTTCATGATAATCTTTCGTGTGCACAACTCAGTTACATTCCAAGCGCGTATAATATAGTTCGCCTTAAGATGTATGCTGTTTTATCTCACATCTGTGCCCGTCGCTCAGAAGTCACAAGTATGACGCGTGTGAACTTGTACCTATGTAGGTTCAACATATTATTTATACAAGGTCAAGTTCAAGAAAGTTTATGTGCATTTTGTTGTGGGGTAAATCACCTAATACTGATGCAATATTTGTGGCTGAAAAGGGAAATTACAGCCATTTATAAATTAAAATCGCGTGAATCTCTGCGGGAAAAATTTAAAGAAATGGGTATTCTAACTGTAGCCTCACAATATATTTGTAGTAACTTGATATTTACAAGAAACCACTTAGGGATGTTTAATTTTAATAGTGATGCACATGATCGTCTAACCTGAAATAGTCATTACCTGATTGTGTTCTCGTATCGCCTACGTCAGGTACAGCAGTCTTTTATGGGGCTTGGTGTACGTTTTCACTACAAATTACTGAAGTCCACGCGCGATTTACCTATAAAAACATTCAAGCGGCATGTGAAAGTAGAGCTTGTAGGTAAAGGTTACTACAGTATAGAATAGACGAATTTTAATTTTGGAAAAAATGAAGAAAAGAAGAATCCAAATAAAAGATTGTTTAAAGAAATGGATTAAATTGGTTACAGAATTTTCCATTCCATACCAAGATGACTGTACCATGATATCCGTTGATGTGTTCGATAGTGGTATATAAAATCTCAAGTTTTAACCATATCTTCCGTCATTTTGCTCAGAATGAATGAATGCTCGGGAATCCGTCGGTGATGGATTAGTGAACGTTATTGGCACGCGCTGCTGTCAAACTTGTTTTAGCCCGTGGATCATAAAAGAGAGCTTCTACTTTAAAAATGTACATGAAATAAATATTAGTTAATATTTCCTCTTCAATGTTCTATTAATATCTTAGACTAGGCCTAAGAGTATTTACTGATAGGAAATAATGTCATGCTATAGCTCCCCAAAACGACCAATTTTGACCAATAATAACGATTTAGAGACTTTATTTCAGGCCTTCTCAAGCTAGGGACTTTGTTTTTATATTGTGATCATCTGAAAATGTTTTAAAGTGAAAGCGTAATTACCTTATTAAATCCGCCAATTTTACATGAAATACTTTGGCTGAATAACGTACTTTATACCAAATTAGACCTATAAGCTGCTTTTTTAACGTACAATAGGTAAAAAAGGAAGAATGATAATTGTGTTTTGTGTGTAGATACGTATTTGGCAGCGTTTCTTAAGGTTATCGTAAAAAGGCCCGTGGGTTGATAGACAGAATCCTGTCAACAGAATTGTATTCTTTTTCTACTCAGTTCCACCAGTAATGCAGTAAATTATTAGATCTTTTTACATTACCTTTTGTGCGTCCGGATACTTTGTCATGCAAATCCCGGAGTCTGACTCGACAGCAAATTTTATAATGCCGCTTTGCATTATAATCTAGATTGTGAGAAGCATAGATTTCACATTTCGCTCGAAGCTTGCCTAAGGAATTCGCAAATCGCGTGACTGGCAAATTTTGCAGGATTGATGATTCAGACAATATTTATGGCCCTTATTTTTGTAATAAAATTAGCTTAATTCGCTTCGATGCTTCTCGTGTTTTGGTTGTTGTATTTTAAAATAAACATTTAAAATACAATAACATTTTAACTGGGATCAAAAGGAAGCCGTCTACAACTCGTTGTATACAGTAATAGGAGTATTTTTTTATGGAAATAGCCGGCAAACAAGCTGACGATCCACTTGATGGTAAGTGGCTACCGCCGCCCATGAACATCAGCAACACCAAAGGCATCACTCATGCGTTGCCAGCCAAGAAAGAAAGAAGAAAAAGAAAGAAAGAGTATATTTTGGTTTCACTCAGATCCCGTGGTTTTAAGATAATTAATAAGTACCCTATATGTTATTTCAGGTTAAGGTCTGCCTGTGCTAAATTTCATGAAAATCCGCAGGTCGTCGGTAGCATCACATTTGGTCACATACATAATATATTGTAATTTTGGTTGGTCCATAGTCCAGGGAGAGGGATCGGCCGCCACATCGTCGTAATTAGTTCAGATGAGTACACCACGAGTTAGTTACGGTTCTGATATTATTTAAAAATATTATCCCATAATACGATACAATGATAACGAAAATTTATATTATATCCAAAATTTCTGGTTATTGCTGAAACGTCACGGTTCCCGACACTAATAATAATTTATACGGAGAGTTAAGATTCCCCTGGCATCACCGGCACTGCAATGCGTAATTGCGGCCCGCGGGTATTGCAGGAAACTCCTAATAATATAACATTCCTACTTTCTACTTTCCTAGTTGCATTGCTGCTCCGAACTCTTTCCAATAATATACAATCATCTGTGAAGTGACTCACTTTGCCAAGGAATTCACAAGTAGGTCCTGCTGAATAGATCCAAGGAGAATCTATCATGGGATGGATAGACGCTACCTCTTCAACCAAGATTTTATCAATACAGCGTTATTCAAAAGTATTTTAGATTATTTGTTACGTTGATTAGTTTGTTTAACATAAATCGTCATCGCCAAAGGCATATTATAACTTTTACTATATACCTTGTCATGAATTATGCCTCGCTAGCTACTATCCTGTTGCCTGAAGCAGTCATCATAGACGATCAGCCTCAAAGCGGTGTGTTCTGATTATTCTGACCCACTCTGTGTCTCTTTGGTTTCTTTTGGTATTGATGGTGAGATACTTGGTTTTCATGTCCATGTGCAACGGTGACATTTGACATCAAGTAAATGAAGTGGCTCGTCTTCTCTTTTGTCGACCATTCACGTTACAAAATCCTTGGACGACAAAGATAAGAAGTTTGTACTGATAGTAATACCGCAAATGATTACTACAGCACAATGGGGGTCGGTTGGTATGTAGGCATACGCGCGTTATGTTCCCAGCTCCAGCCGTAATCCAGCACTTTTACCGTATTCTCACCGCATCCGCTTTGCATACACACTTCAAGTTTCAATTAGTACGCGGTCATATTGAGCGCCTGCCACCCGCGCCCCGCAGCGTGAAGCCTCGCGAGGGCTCGTACCCTTGCGTTCCAACATAATGTAATTGTATTCTAGACTGAATTTACTTAAGTGAGTAGTTGGGGGACAATAGGGATGTTGACACTAATTATAATTTAATATAAATTTATGTGTAAAATATTAGTGGTAACATTTAAAGGCCTAAAATATGATTCTTTTATTGAAATCAATCACAATAAATTAAATATCATTAATTTAAAATGTTAAAAATTGTACTCACTGTCACGTGACCTCAAACGCCATTTTGAGAATATGACGTCATTGGAACAATTTTATATGGAAATTCAACAAACTTAGTAGACAGATAGTATTGAATATCGTTTTGTGACGTCACGTGACGTTTTTGGTGGGAAATTTGATAGTGATTTTTATTTATCAATTTTTGTTTTTAAATTGAAGATTATTATTTTTGATATATTTTTTTCGTGAATATTGAGGTTCTATCTATAAATTAAAATTGAATCCTAAAATTAGTCAACATCCCAATTATTGCTTTACAAGTTATATTGGAAGTTGTTCAATTGATTGACACGATAAGCCTCATGAATTTACGGTCAGAAGGAACCTCGTCAAATTGTTTTGGTTTTCATTCAGCAGTCTGACGTCAGCTGGATCGGAAACCTCAAAACCGACAACAGATCGACATGCATGAGTGAGCCAACCTAAGTTTAAAAGGAAGTATCTAACTATTAAAGAATCGTTCAAAAAATCTAGCCAGAAACGATGTGTTTTATGAGTTATCTAAGAAGTTCTCGAATGTCGAGTGCCATCCTTATGCGATATCTATTATAGTTCCAACCTCAAGTAGAATAACACACCTGTGCTTGTTTCTTGAGTGTTTAGATTTGATTCTACCGACGACGAAGTTCCTTCATATAGAACCAAAAAAATGTTAAGAGGTACATCTCGTTTCTGCGTAATTTTATTTTCTTATTTTCACCAACTGCGCAGATAAATCCACAGCCTCTTTCCCGCAGTTAGCACCCTTTTATAGTTATACTCGGACAATGAAGCTTCCCAGAGGTCACCGTTTACGGAGCCCCGCTTTGCCTCTATATACAAGTTTGCTAGTAACAATAATTTGAAGATTTTCTTTTGCAACTGTAACTAAATTATTTGGATGTCTATTCAGGGACTCCATCTACCGAACTGTCGGAAAAACTTTTGATTGGTGCTCATAGTTGATATGCTCCCGCCATTGAATATTCCATTTCTATTTTCTAACTCATAACAAGGCATTTTTTCGGAACGATGATAGAAACAAATAGATATGCATGTAATACAGCATTTTAGTTGAATACCTAATTTTGATTTTTATGAGAATAGACGAAAAACCAGCAAACAAGGCACCTAATAGTAAACGATCACCGCCAAGAGGCATCACCGATATGTTACTGGTGCAGTAGCCAGCGGGGATCAAACACAAAAACACGTAAGATTACACGTTTGACACTGGTAGAAGAATGGTGCAGGCCAAGCAGTTAAAAGGTCCCTTCTAGCCTAGGATTAATCTGAATGATAGACTCTGCTGCGACCTTTAACAAAAGTTATTGTCGGCTTAGACTTTAAATACTTTTGTCTGCAGCTGGTGCACCGCGAGTAAGGAGGATTAACTAGGGCTCAAAGATGGAGCCTCATAAGTCCCAAATGAATAAATCAGTCGTAAAAAAACTTACATTAAATTCAGGTGTTGCAGTTTAGGTGATTTATCTGTCAAATAAATTTATCTATCAAATGAATATCAGCTAAGGCGGAGTATTGAACTCGGTACCAATCTCTAGGCACACAGGGCAATAAATTATTGTTTTGAAGGGCAAAACCGTGACGCTAAAAGTCACGACGAAGACATGTCTTTCAACAACCTATATCGAGGTTATAATTATGTCTTTGTCGTGAATATCAACACAAACACATCGGCGGGGATAAGACATGTACTGTGTACTCGGCTCACGTGTCACGCCTGCTCCGTGCCTTCATGACATGTGATTCGCATACAGTAAAATGGATTCGACAAAAATGTTTTGTATTCACATTAGTTCAGTCAGTCGTGCTGTCAAAATAATTTTAAAACAAGTTGAAGTGAATACTTGTAAATCCATTGAATATTGTAAAGCTAGTTTAAATAAATTTAATATCGTTAGCCTACTAAAATTACCGCTCATAATTTAGTACTGAATAAAGCTTTCACCCATTATAATAATCATTTTATAAATCAATGAGACCAAATATCCTCGCTTTCCAAGCCATTACTTCGCTCTGCAAGTATCTTAGTTGGAGCCGCCACTAGTAGTTTATGATGAAACTCAAACAGCCGTATAGAAGTTACGGAGTCGCTGAAAGATCGGCGTGTTAATGAATTTCCTTTGCGAGACTGCCATAAACTGTCATCTCTTTGTCCGGTCCTGTACTAGCTGTTCGGAGCGGCACATTTTATAGCCTGGGCTATTCGCTTAGCTGTTGTAATACATCTTAACCTTATTACGGAACCTGGGGAATATTGGATAACTCAGAAGCATTTAGAACAATAATTGTAGGCACGAGTTCTGCTCGCCTTCCACTGCGGAAGGGTAACGAGCGGGAAATAGGAGAAAGAGTTAAACTGAAAATAGTTGATCCGTTCCGCTCACTCATTAGCGGTACAATCAATTTTTATTATTTATTTATTTATTTACATGTTTATGTCACCTCTTGAAAAGAAGAAACAAAGGGCAAACTTATTATTTAACTTATTTTAGTATTGCGAGTCGAACGGAGTTCGTACGGAGTCCGCTCCGTTCGCAGTGAAAGGCCGTAGTAACACTGGTAGTAACACGAGGAGCAAACCCGTTTGTATGGTAAAAGTAATTTTTTTGTTGTCACCTACGATTAGTCTTTTCACTTTCACCCTGGGGCTTGGGTTGACTGATGGACAATGGCATTAGCAGTACATTTTTCTCTTTATTACTTGATAAGATGACTTAAATAAGCAAATAAATAAAAAATAACTTATACCTTATGACCATTTAGGAGTGGACTGATCAAAATTAATTTGAATAAGATATTTTTAGGTTCCTGTGCCCCAAGGGCGCCAATGGGACCTTTTCTAGACTCTATTATTCATCCATCCGTTCATCTATAAAAGGGCTCTCTCGAACCGTACACACTATAGACACTAGAAATTTTGCAGGGTACAAAGCAATACTAAAAGTAATATAAGTTAATAACAAAAGGGTACCCCGTACAGTAAAGTGTTGTTTTCTGGACATTTTAGTTTCAGTAGTACGGTGTGACTATTTCAGTAGGTGTCTTCGTAAATCTTCTTGAGTACATTGACGACCTGTGTAGCACGATGGTTACCATGCTGGATTGCCGCGCCATCGCGTCAAGGGTCCTGAGTTCGATTTCCAACGAGGCGGTAATTTGAATCATCTCATCCATCCATCCATCAGCCCTTAGAGGTCTACTGCTAGACATAGGCCTCTCCTAACTTGCGCCACTCTGACCGGTCCTGAGCCATCTGAATCCAGCGGATGCCCGTTGTCTTCTTCAGGTCGTCAGTCCACCTGGTCGGGGAGCTTCCTATGCTCCTTTTTCCGAGATGTGGGCGCCATACGAGGACCTTTCTTCCCCAACGGTTATCGGCCCTTCGCACTATGTGGCCAGCCCATTGCCACTTCAGCCGTCTAATTCTGTAAGCTATGTCGGTTACGCTTGTTCGTCTACGGATCTCCTCATTCCTGATGAGATCGCGTAGATAAATACCGAGCATAGCCCTCTCCATAGCCCGCTGCGCTACTTTGAGCTTGTGGATTAGGCCAATAATAATTTGAATGATGAGTTTAAATTTCTGTTCTCGATTTGGGTGTGAGTGTTCTTGTCTCTGTGTGTTGTCCATGGGACCCACGATACAGGGAATCCTAGTGTGGGGCTATGAGTGTGAAGCGTTATCATTATTTTTATTACTACGAAAGCTAAATCTCGTCGTTATATTAGCTAAACTCATGTACTCATGTAATATGTATAAAACATACAGTTGTTGAAGATATTCATTGTATCGGATACCTAACGTTCTAAGACGGTATTTTTCTGAAATTTTTTGTTATAACTTTGTGACGAAATTAAAGCATGTTACTGTCTGATTACACAAATAGAAACCTTAAAAATATTTGCAAACCGCGTTTCTAATAAAGAATTTTTTCCAATTGTTTGAATATTTTTTCACTAAAGAATATTATGTAAATCTCTAAAATAAATGTGTAGCCTAGTTTCGTTTTCAATAAAAGAATTTCAATACCGTCGTCTCTGTGGTGATAAGCATTTAAAATTACGTTTCTATCTATCAGCTTCAAATACAATTTTCCTTATAAAATGAATATTTTCAGAATGCTTTTGGAGTACGATACAGATTTTATTTATTTATTATTTATAAATACGAATTACTTAGGTGTATGAAAATCTGAAAGTTTACATAACTGAATAAAAATATTGTTTCTAAACATTTGAATTATTCTTAAAATCCAGAAATTCGTACATATCAGTGCCGGTATGTTACTTTATACCTATTTATATTTGTTACCAGCTTCTGCCCATGACTTGTGCAACTGGATGGAGTTCTCAATTGAAGCCAGAGAAAAATGAAGAATTCTATCACAATAATTGCAAAAAATGGAGGCTTTGCTAATTGTTTGAACGTTCATTATGATGTGAGAATACATTACTTGACGTAAGAGTCTTACGTGATTAGTAATTGAGTGCCGAAGATGAGCTTAAATATTATGGTAATGCCACCGTAAGCTTTTCACGTTTTTTGCACTTATCCACAAGCAAGTCACGTTCCAAGTTTGGGACTTTGTCGTAGATTTGTGCCCCTACAAACCCCACACAATATCTCAATGTCTTTGTTATCGATCTCAATAGTATTGTATTTTTATACTAGTGTTGCCAGGAAGGACGCGGCTGGTGTACGGCGTCACCACAGAAAATCTTTAAAATCTTTTTTCAAAGCTTTGAAATTGTTAATTTTGCCCTCAAGATGACGTATACTATACAGTAAATATACCCTCCAGATCGACAAGCCTCATACAATGACGATATAACTTCACTAATACGTTCACTTTCGTTTAATCATTAAAATATTTTATCTTTTAAACGGCCGCGGCATGACGAGTCTATGTTTACTAGTAGGCAATGTTAAAATTATAAATGTCTCACTTAAAGTTTACCTATAGGTAACTTTTATAAATAGGATCCAAAATAGAACCCTGTAGTACTCCTAAAACAGCCATCGACCCTGAGAACTTAACATAATTTACGCTAACCCTATGCACCCTTCCTATTCTCAAGTAGGACGCTGACGTAAAGTGTTGTATTTCTTACATCATAATCGCTAAATTTGAAAAGCTATTTTGTTATTGAAACATAATTAAATGCTTTGTAGAAGTTAGTTAGTTAAATACCGTCTTCTATTCTGGCAATTTGTAATTGATGTTTGAATGGATAAGAAGTTATTCTTATTAAGTAGGCGAATTCTACTTGATTATTTACTATAACTTGATTTATGATAATAATACCTTGTTAAAAAAAGAAATATTGTTATAAGATATTTCAAACAAAAATAAAACAGTTACGTGATATACAATATTAAAGTTAAACGAGGTATTTAACGTATTTATAGTATGTGTTATTTTGTGTCATACAAATCAAACCGTATTTTATCTTTATAACGACAAGAACAAGAACTTTGCTCAAAACTTCAAACGATTAATCAGTGAGCGTCGTAATCATAACGCGCCACGTGGGCAGCTTTCAAATTTCAATGTTCACAGTACCTACTTACATTGTTTAAATATAAAGGGTAGACTGATGACGCAGCCAACACTCTCCTACAGTTTGTTGAACCAACAAATACATCGGCGCATGTTAAAAGAGATCTTCAATTTATCTCAGTGCCAAAAACTAAAATTGCTAGTCTTACAAAAATATTGCTCAGGATATTTATTTTATCACAGGATAAAGTACACTTTAATCATTCTATGTTTTCGTTAGCTACCGAAACATTGAATTTGTTTGAGTAATACATAAGATACAGTTAATTGAAAGAAAATTATACAAATGCATGGAGTTGAGAATCGTTGGTCCCACACTAGATTACCTATTTCTGTCAGCCAAGTTTCAATAAGGAAATGGCAATGAAGTATTTTTTGGTGTTTTTCAAAAAATATTTCCTAGCTTTCATTACTTCACACTTTCACCATAGAAAGTAGATGATTTCTCCCATTTCACTCCGGCCGCAAGCCGCGTTGAGGAACTTCGTTCCAATAATTTAGGCTCTTTTACAGGGCCCTTTACGTCAATATCGGATACCGGAGCACGCTCAAATAAATTCGAAGCGCGGAAGTCAAAAGACAAGACACGATCATAGAGGCCCTCCGATCTAAATTGAATTCTATTCGACTCGGGCCGTTTATAGAGTTTTCCTTCACATATTGAACAGCAGCGGAGTGTTTGTGATGATGAGCGTGAGGCCGTGGGCTTAACCCAGATTCACCTCGTGAAACTCGTTGGATAAGCCGAGCAGGGAAAAAATGGGTGCTTTAAGACTACCACCAAATTTCATTGACAGACATACGTGAATCTTGAGAACTTCTTGTGGCTAAAATGGGTACCTACTAAGCTACGTAACTGTTTATTGCAAAATTGATTGCAAATGGCAACGTGTTTCGCCGAATGTTAGATGGACTGACTGACATGGGGTACGAGGTACACAAGTAATCATATTACGAGGTTCACGTTTTACAATTAGTATGGATAACCTTGTTGGCTTCAACCCATTAATGGCTCGGGTCTCTTCTGTTGAGGAAGCTAGAGCATACTCCACCGCGCTGTTCTAGTGCAGATTGGTGGAAAACCAAACCTTCAAATACCAATTTTCTCTCAAGCATCTTAGTAAAGTAATGAGCTGCAAAACAATAGGCAAGTTTTTCGAATCGAACGAGGCGTAGGTACCTACTTGAGCCGTTGCGGCGGCGCGGATGTGGGTACGGCATACAATTTGTGTATATTTATTTATCTGAGTGTTCGCACCAACACATCAGTGATAGATTTTCGTTTCAGCAGCTGCGGTTAAATTGAATACGTGTTAGAAATGCGGCCCGCTCGGTGTTTGCGGCGCGTACGTGGCTCTTTTGTAACCGACGGTAATTGCGCCGACTGATACAGCTGATTTTATTAGCAAAATATTGGTTCGATATTACTGATATTGAGCGGCAGATGGAATATGAAAGGACGGTATGATTGTAAGAACGAACCAATGATTTTAGGGTTGCCCGAGCACGTGTTCTGGTCGATTTCATATAAATGGCAAAATTATATTATATTATATGTATTATGAATAACATTAACGGTCTAAGTATTATTTCATAAGACAGGGTATGAAAACCAATAGGTATCACCAAAGTAACATACGAGAATTATAACACTCGAATATAGAACAATCAAGACTTGTTTAAATGAGTACATAATGACCGAGGCAGAACCGGGCTACTAATGTTGTAATTATGTACCAGAATGTCTACGCTCCTTTAAAAGGAACTAATGTTTCTTTCAAATCCATTGAGCAATAGTACACTATACATAAAATCTCCCCGCTAAGACCTGAACACAATATCATACAAATTTGAGCCCTTAATTCCAGAAACATATTTATCTCGGGCACTTAGCATTTCCGAGGGAAATAGCAAGGAGGCAAAAAGGTAATACCGCAGGCGTATTGTCCAAAATGATATAATCAGAAACCGTGGGAAATAAACTGAATAAAGCCAATCTGAAAAGGCCAGCTTCGTTATTAAACGTGCGCTTCTGAAAGCTTCGACCTTGAAGCCCCTTACTTGTGCTCACGCGGTCACCGAATGATGCGGTTTGCCCACGGAACTAAAAATGTCAGTGGGAACATACAAAGCGGTTCATGTGAAACATATTGTGCGAGCAATAAATGTCTTTCCCTTAGATAAGTGCGTAAAATGAACAAGATATCCGATGAGCGCTGGCGGGAGTGGCGGTAGTAGCGGGAGAGGCGCGTGTGGCGGCGAATAAAACTGGAACATTACGCCGACAAACTGCCGCGGGGCTTAACCGTATGAGTTACGAGGATACCGCGCATATTAATAAAAACAATGTGCCGTCGTAAACGTTATCTTAATTATTTTATACCTTTGTTTTTCTTATTTATACTTCATAATTATTTTTTACCTGATATTAAATTTTAAGGGTCCCAAAGGGTCGACTGTAAAATCAAATTCAAAATCAGTCAAATTTGAAGGATCGACTGTAAAAAAATCGTGCATCTGTTTTTCATTGTTCTTTCAAAAGATCAATATATTATCATAATATTGTTTTATTTGCATGTAAAACCGAGATAATTTCATCAAAGAGTGCATTAACTTACTGAACACAACATCTAAGTCCAGCCACTTCAAAATCTGGATTAATGTAGGATGCGATAGTAGTAATTGTAATAATAGCCCACATTACTCGATATAGAGAACATAACTTTCTAATATATTGGAAACGTTTGGTATTTGTCATATATAAACGGCCGTCACTTGCAACGCTTAAGTGAAGTGTTTCACCACTGGCTGTTACAGGTAAGCTGTGAAATGTATAACTTCCGTTTTTCGCACCTACGGTATTTACAATGTAGAGTATGTCAATCAGGAATATAATGTACTAGTGACATAAATAGCCTGCAAAACCGCAGATAAGACGCCTAATTAAAACGGAGACGGCTACCATCACCGAGTAACCATCGCCAACGCTACTTAAGAAGGAGGCAACGAGACGTGGTAGCCAGCCAGGCAGGGATTAAACCATTCAATACGCATGAATAACTTCAGGAAGGTAGTTGACTAGGGTTCACCACTAGCGAGGAACAGAGACCTTTACACATCATATGGTGCACGTGGTAATTAAAGCCCCTGAACCTTAGAACATTACATAACAAAGAAAATGGTTTTGCTCTGTACTCATATAGCGAGGACTTAATCGGATCTTGACCGACACTCTGGAAGACTTATGGCTCAATTTACCTTTCCCAAACATCTAAATACCGATAGATGGTGAAATGTTATGGTCTTCAAGATCCAACGACCTCGTAACGTCGGGTGCAATTAATATAAAAAGCCTTGCCCCTCTAATGTGGAACGAATTGCCCCAGCCCGTGCGCCCTCCCATTACCAGCCCTAGATCGACAACTATTGCCGCTCGGACTGCCTAGCCTTTAACGCAATGCACTATGGATGGTTTTTGATCGAACCGCCTGTTTCCGCCCGTTTGTCCAGTGCACTGTTCGACTTTTCACTCCATTTCGCAAACGTTTTTATTATTGTAATTTGGATTTCGTTCTCCGTTGTTCTGCCAGTCACAGCTATTTGGGTCTGCTCCCTATACATTAGTTTGATAGTATGATACCACAACGCTTAAATGGTTTACCGATGATATGTCAATATTTACAGTTTTATTGTTATGTATATTATAAAAATTTATAAAATATATTTGGTACTGCTAGGGTAATAGCGGACGGGGGATATTTGATAATAAGCGGGTTTACAATACTTATCTGTTAATATGTTATATGTATAATTGTATATACATATGAAACTGGTATATGTATACGTATATACATTTTAAAAGGTTATTTCGTGTCCGAATTTACAAGTACACCGCAATATACTACTACAGAAATGCTATTAGATGGATAGACTTTATTATACTCAAGTTTCAATGTAATTTTCACATCATACCCGTTTGTATAGGAAAATATTGGAATTGTCAGAACATTCATCACTACACGAAATACCCGGTAACTAATATCGAATATTCCGCGGTATTATGGCCGTTGATATTGAAATAAAATGTCTCCGGATGATGGATCCAGAGGCTCCATTATGTAAAGCTGATTGTACTGCCGCTCATTGTTTTTATATCTTTCAGAAAAATCAAACGTATTTCTGTGCATGTGAAGTGATAAGTCCACGAGTAGTCCTACACGATGATATAGCAACAGAGTGATATTGATATAGTTAACTTAAAAAAACTGTTTTAACAACTTACAATTAAATGCCGAATAACATCGCATATGTACCTAATAAAAGATCGATCACATAAACTTGCGAATTATAGGTCCTAAAAATATTTTTTTTTATTTGCGCATTCTTATCATTTACATACTCGTCTATACTGTAGTATGTACCCTTTACCTAAAGGCTGTGCTTTCACATGCCATATAGATAAATCTCGTAGTACCTAGTAATATTAATAGGTGCAGAAAATACTGATTCAGATCTGAAGAAAATCCGGCCAAAAGCTGTAGAGTAAGCTCCATTTTCGAAAATACACGCAATAATAAATTCAAATAATCTTCAGGAACTTGTAAAAAATCCCCATATTATTATTACCGTAGCGGGGACTGAAATTAAATTTTATTTGGATCATCCGGCGATAAAAACTTTTCGAGTAATTTTTAATTCTGTCTGCGGGGACAAAGCTGCGGACGTCAGTGAAGCCAAGATAAATGACTGCGAGCCCTCGGGTTGCTAATGGCTGGACACGCACTTTGTGGCTCGGAGGGCAGACAAATGAGCTGCAGCATCAGGACTTCCTGATGGAGAGTAAGCGATGCTTATACACCACTAACAATCAACACCATTAGATACGTCAAGGATTGATTGTGCCCTGCTTGTAGAACCATAGTTCTTAGAGAACGGTTCCAGGATGCCGCGAGTCATGTATTTATTCATCATTCGTTTCACATATTCTCCTTTTGTTTTACCCTCGTTCACTATTTACTTTTTTATGGAAATAGCCGGCAAACGAGCTGACGATCCACCTGATGGTAAGTGGCTATCGTCGCCCATGGACATCAGCAACACCAAAGGCATCACTGATGCGTTGCCGGTCAAGAAAGAGAGAAGAAAAAGAAAGAAAAAACTGGCTCTCAAGCCCCCAGCCGAAACACAACGAGTCGTTCGGTGGCCGACTCATGCTATCCAGGCGAACCCCATGGAGAAATAATAATAGTAATATGTAATGGTATTAATTTACAATTAAAATCAATATTACCAATATAATCCCTCGAGGGGCCCTACCACCAGTGAACCTGTCACTATTTACTTGTTTGATTGTATCGAATAAATGCTGCATTGATTTTAGTTTTAAATGCAAAACACGTTTTATATTTGTTCACTTTTTAACCGACTTCAAAAAAAGGAGGAGGTTCTCAATTCGACTGTATTTTTTTATGTTTGTTACCTCAGAACTTTGGACTGGATGAACCGATTTGAATGATTCTTTTTTTAGTCGAAAGCTGGTGCTTGTCGTGTGGTCTCACATAAATTTGAACGAGATTTGACAATGGAATCCATGTCAAAATCATATGTCTTAAATTTGCATTAAGTATGTGCGCGATAAATGGACGAATAACTCAATATCGCGCCAACCGATTTCGATGGTTCTTTTTTTAATCGAATGCTGGTGCTTGTCGTGTAGATCTGACAATGGCATCCATGTCAAAAGTACAATGTACTTCATTTGAAGTCGGTTAATTTTTTGTTAAAATGTTAGATTATTATAGAAAATATTATATATTTTTGGTCACGTTCCAATGTTTAATTATCGAATGCCGTCGCGAAGATACGCCTACTTTTTTGTGCTTTATATTTCAAATAGCAGCTAAATGAACCCACGGCGATAAATGCGCGATCCTCCGTCCGCCGGTGTCGATGTAAATTCAATGCTGCTGCAGTCCGCAGCCTGCCCGGCGGCAGCGGAATGCGGCCGCGTCCACAATTGAACATCTCTACGATGTAATTTACCACATTCGAATGAGCGCGGGGAGGAGAACTAGCACCTTCGTTCGATCATCGGATTATGGCTTCAAATCCTCTCTTTAAGTTGTGGGATAATGTGGATACTACAAAATTAATGCTCCCTTGGGTTGTATCTTATGAATAAACAGAACCCTGATAGGATCACTGTTGCAACACTTGCGAATCTTTGTTCGTTAGTCTATCACAACATCCATTAAGGATTTTTCATCTCCAGAATTAATCGTAAAACTGTGACATTATTCAGAAATTTGTTCAAAAGACTGTCGAATGCTTAATTGTGTGGTAGCGATGTAGCGAGCGCTACAGCCGCTACAGCCGCTACAAGCGCTACAGGCACAGTGCAGCGTGCAGTGTGCCTGTTTGCCAAAGAACAATGGAGTTCATAAACAACAATGCTAGATGTATACAGAGCGATTGTGTCTAATGACTTTATTAAAAGTTTCTGTTTAGTTTCATCCGTCCCGGTCTCTGTAATCAAATATGACAGTTAAATTTAGCCAAGATTCCGGTGCTCTATTGGGCTGAAGTTTTGTATACGGCATGTGAATAGGGTCTTGGACTGTAGTGTTGAAACTATATGATATTTTGTCTAAAACTAGATTATGGACCTAAAATACATAAATAATACGAATTAGTAAAAAAAATAAGGATTTTATTTTATTTTCAACTTTTAAAATATTTATTTTGTATGTCAAAATCACGTGGCCACAAACGACACACAAACGTCAATAACGACAAGTGACGTCATATTCCATTGTCACTTTGTATTTTTACATTGTCAGTGGTTAGGAAACTTACGAACCCTCGCACATTTTTAAAACTATTTAACTTTTTAATAGATTTTCTGACGAGAATTGAAGTAATATTCAAAACCTATAAGAACATTTTCAATGGAGTGCATTTTGCAAGGCACAAATACTTTCTAAACATAACTTCTACTAATCAAAACAAACAGGACCCTTGTATGCCTACAGCAATGCAATGTCGTGTTTGACAAGATAAATGAGTATTATGTACTATATCGTAATATATACTTACATAAAAATGATCTTCATAAAAGTAAGTTATTGATTTTATCGATTGGTTTTTCAAATCTCGCCTAGCAACTTGCATCCACTTTTTTCGCTTATTTTTGTCATGAGGCACAGGTATAAATAATTTCTAGGTGTCCTATTTGTATTGTTTTCACATAATGGCACTGAACAATATTGATAATACCTATTTGCACTCATTTTCGATGTGTCTTAGTTACATTTAAATAAACTGCTATTATGTATGACAATGTACGATGACGTCACGCACATCAAGGACAGGACAGTAACATTTTGGCGCCAAATTCAAAAGTGTAAAGTATTTTAACATTTATTTCCATAAAAATCGATTAATTTCTGCGGGAAAACATATTTCCCAGAAATGTTATTATCTAATCAACACGCTGAGACACTTTCGAAAAAACAGTCCAAGACCCTATTGGATATCAATGAGATACAGGGCTAATTTCGGAATCTGAAAATACACGAATTCTGAAATGAAAAGATCCAACTCTATCGAATTTGGGATCGCTTTTTGTCTTGAGAGTTATGTAATCTAATTTTTGATGATATGCAGGTCTGATGATTGAGCGTTACATGCAGATGGAGAGCATAAGAGCCTGATTTTTAAACTTTTAACTAGCTATTGTGAATACAATTATTTCTCATTTGTTTACTTATTTAAACGTTTAGCCACTGCCTGGTAACTAACTGACAGTCATATGAAGTAATTATCATATGAAGTTGTATGAGGGATTAGGCGTTTCTCTTATATTTTAATTGAATTAAAACTTGTTCCCTCACGTGGCTTCGCCCGCGGAAGAGTAGTTTCACAAAATAAAATCATAAACATAAACATCCCAATCATCACTGTTTTGTGAACTACAAGTTAATTTAGTTTATTATTATTTGCATTTCGTGTGATACTTAAATACTTTAGCAAAGTAAACATGAATAAAATCCGCCAAAGGTAATTAATAACTTCGTGATCATCAAAACCTATAACTATCCCACTGCTGGGCTCGTATGTCCTCTCACAAGATGAGGAGTGCAGGCCGTCGCCCACTACGCTGGCCAAATGCGGATAGGCAGACTTCACACACCTTTAAGAGCGCTACCTATATAGATAAAATGGAAAATGATCTCCATAATGAAGTTTATTCGTCATTTATGTCGTCTAAAACTGTGGATGTTAAACGCAAACGTAGGCACGCACGTCTGCGCTGTAACAAATAAAATTTTATGTTCGTTGGTGTTGTTGCCTGCAGAAATTGGCTCCGGAAATAAAAAGATAGGTACAGTAGTTTCAAAAGCATAATTTTCTGCGCACTTACTGAAGAAGGTCGTAGGGTTCGGCCAAGGTACAGCCAGGATGAGACCTTATTCACACCACATGCACATCGATAGCTGTTATCCGCATCGCAGAGACGCTGAGGCTCACGTGCTGCCGGAAGGCTTCTGTGGTTAAGTCATACGGCATTGTTTCCACACAGCATGAGTTTTTAGTGTGCAGTAGGTTCACTTTCATGAATTAAACTCATAACTCTTTCGTGTTTATTTCATCATAATATATGCTGTATTACCTATCTTACAAAAGTATCTAGGATTAAACCTGGATCTCCGGCGAGGGTAAACGACTAAACTATAATAGTTTTCTTTAAAACATCTTAACAAAAACCTTGAGAACCTGGTCTCTTCACTGCGCCATTTTCGTCAGCCCTTTGCCATTACATTCGAGCGCTCACATTTATTTAGGACGTACATTTAGTGTTTCGTTTTATTCGTACATAAAGATTAGGCGTAAGAGGTGCGCAGCCATTTCGCGGGCCGTCATAAAACAGCTCTCAATTTAGCAAATGAGCAATGAAGGCTCGGATGGCGTGGTACCTGCTGCGGTTGGCCAATGCGACCTTACGACCAACACGCCAACATCCAACCAGATTAGTTCTCCACCATAATGTCAACATCCTAAATTAAATTGCGCTCTTTTTGACGCACCTAAATTAAATATCTCTCTTCGATTTGCTACACATATTGGTTCATTTGTTAGGTGTAGTTTTGTCATCCCGAACTGAAGCTGAAATTAAACATTTAGTTAGAGCGTCGTCTTACGAAACAATACATTTCTGGTAAAGGTTATTGTTTACACCACACGTATCAAACGCAAAGTTCACATTGCTGAGTACATCAAACGAGCGCCGCGCCGGGCGGCCGAGCGGCGGCCGGAGTCTAAATACACATGAAACCGTTGCGTAGTCTTGGAATCGACTCGAGTTTTAAATGAGAAAGCTTTAATTTGGCGCAAATTCGCTTTTCACCAACTCAATTAGAAAGCCTATAAGTGAGCGCAAGGTTTTTGTGTTTAAAATGTCTGGAAACAAAATATTTCCTCGACTCGGAGTGGAAACTCCATTTGTAAATTTAATTTCGTGCTCCCTTGAAGGAATTCCAGCGCGGAGCCGTAATATTTCAACAACAACTTTTATTCGCTTCGCAATACTCGTGCCGTGTTTGATCGTAGCGAGCTTCGACGCGAATAGCCCACTGTTTGTTGTCTCCACTACTTCACAATTATTTCCTAGATGTGAAACGCCTGAGAAAATTGTCTGATTTACTTGCTATTAATTTAAATTATAATTTTTTTAGTCGTTCATCAAAACTTTAAATTCGTTGTTAATAAACGAAAAAAGTAACAATATCGCGCGGGTGAAAGTGTACTTCCATAAAATCGTAACAAGTTTTTTGTTACGGAAAATAATATGTACAAAGCAAAATGGTAGATCAAACTTTCAGTTGACATCGTTTTTCATGATGAAAAAGAAATATTTGAAGTGGAAGAATTAAATTGAGTCGAGTGAGAGCGCGGTGAACGCGGCACCGAGCACAAGCCGAGCCGCCGCGCGCCGAACCAATAAGTTGTTCGCAGTTACAAAGAGTTAGTACTGTTGCTAGTCGCTGGGTCGGTTCTGACTTCTGCCGAATTATAAATTTGTGTAGCCGTCACAAATTATTGTTCCGTTTTGTTACTTTACCTAATTTACGCGATGAGATTACAAGAAAGTTTCGTTGCGTGACTGCCTACGATATTTTAAGTTCACTAAATATGGGGTGTAACGTTAAATGTAAACTAACTCAAGATCGTTTCATAGTTGAAATTATAGACAGACTCATTTAATACATTTTGTTTAATAAACGCAATAGGTTTTTTTTAAAGGCCTGTGCCCAGCGGTGGACTACTTCTTACGACTGAGTGAATCACCAACATAATAAACCGTTTATTGCCACACACATATAAAAAAATACAAGATACAAAAAATGGGAAGATAAAAACACAAATGAAACAAAACAAAAAAAAACTTAATACTAAGAAGTGTGGGCAAAGGAGGAGGCTCAGCTTCTGCTAACCCGGGACCTTGGTCCCGAGTAGCGCTGTTTTTCAGCCATCACCAAACACACTAGTACGAAGTTATTGTACTGATTCAATGTCTTCTTGGAGTATGTTAGCATTAGTAAACAACTAGAGCTGACTTTTATCGTATTATTTGCAGTTAAAAATTTCTCTTTCTGTATTTGTTCACAATTTTGTTGGCTCGAGGGTTTAGATGATTCAACTCGCGAGGTTTATGGTTTGGAAAGATAGGCTTGAGCGACTGCACTTGCTAATGTGTGAACATTTTTACCTGCGACCTACGATTCTGTAAAATTACTTATACGAAACCTGCACAGAATATATTGTAGATGAAAATTAAAGAAATACATATATTTGAGCATACTTAACAGTTATACTTTTTGCTCAGTAATTTAAACTGTAAAATTTATTATTAAAATTTATTTAACATTGTAAACATTAGGTTTACTGTGTAGATTGCACACAATTTAACAATAGTACTAACGATACTACGACTGTCTTTCTATGGTTAAGTTGTTCAGTATTACTTTTAACAACATTCTAAACTGCTGGGATTGTTTTTTTCGTTTTAGTTTTTTTTACGTAGTCAGGATTTAATCCTAAATAATCTATCGTTGGTTCTGAAGATCAATTTTTCTGCAAAGAACCGATGAAAAACTGTGTTATTCTTTGGCATAATGTAGTGTTAAATTTTATATTTCAGGCTTAGAATAAAAGGCGCTTCACACATTAATGAATAAGTAGTGGTGAGATGTTGTGAGCATTGGAATCAGATCGACAGTATTGTTATCGTTATTGGCCCCGGCGCGGCGGCGCGTTGCCATCAAGCTCGCTATCTCGTCGTCGCGCATTTGCATCCATAGGCATTATATACACAGGACCGATCTATTCACAACGTGAATGTAGATTTGTATCCGCAGTAGGTTCATGGATTTGCATTGCTGTATTAGCATCACTGCTATCTCCGTGCTCCGAGAACGCATTTGCATTGACTCCAACTTGTGTATTATTATCAGCCATTGATCCACGTGAAGCCCCCACGTTCGGTTAAATCAAAACCCGTTCGACTAAGTAACGCACACTATGTGCTAGAAGATTCACATGACAGTTATACGAACATTTACAAAGTAACATAAAATATTCATTTTATTTAGACCCTGTAGCCTACTTGGTAGCGACACTGCCTGCCAAGCGATTATGGCTCGGGTTCGATTCCCGGTCGGGGTAGATATTTATGTGACAAATAAATATTTGTATTCGGGTGCAGGGTGTTATTATGATGTATTGTAGGTGTAGTCCATGCCATCCGCAACATAGGTAAATGACCTACTGCGAGGGTGTTAGTGTGTAAGCGTATGTTGTGATGACACTGCAAGTCATAAATCAAACTAAGAATTCAAATTCAAATTAGCATTTAAAAACTATACACTATTCAAAAGTTTTGTGTGTAATAAATAAATAACTATGTACCTAATATAGGGAAGTAATTCAATTTCTTACTCACCCATATTATCAATATTCAAAACCAACTCCAGAATATAATAATTATTTCTGCTACGAGAGGATAATATGATTTAATCTAAATGTTGTTAAAGGCATGAATCTATGTTTATGACAAAACCCCTGATACCCTGTAGATTAACTGTTTCTTTATTCTCCTTGACTTTATATGAACTTACGGGCCTGGAACAGCCTACTCGTATGTAACAAGGAATGCTTCGAACATTAGAATCCAATCTAATCTGCCACACATGAGAACGATAAAAAATACTGTGGTAAAATTTAAAACAAAATACAGTATACCAAGGGCTACATAAATTCCATTTTAATAATATTCCCGTATAACTAATTAGACCGCATGATAATTTCAATGAGTTTTAACAACAATCGTTTTACTCGTGACGGGCTAATTAAAATGGTACCTTTGAATACATTTTACTTTCTGAATCCTAATTAAGTCGTTCAGGCGAATTATTTT
The DNA here is from genome assembly GCA_963932265.1 of Thymelicus lineola. Taxonomy (NCBI): domain Eukaryota; kingdom Metazoa; phylum Arthropoda; class Insecta; order Lepidoptera; family Hesperiidae; genus Thymelicus; species Thymelicus lineola. The sequence continues at coordinate 21,175,310 of OZ010682.1, read as the reverse complement.
CTAAAATGTCTATTTTTCGTCTTACTTTATGGAGTTTATATGAAAATTAATTACCCTCCAGCATCAAAGCGTCGTCCCGTCGTCCCGTCGACGTCGTCCCGTCCGCCGCTCGTCGTCCCGTCAATTACACCGTCTGCACTGTTCTAAACGCTAATGTTGTCACTTTGTCGCCCATTGTAGAAAAATATTTCCAGTTTGAATTACTTTTTTGTGGTAAAACATAATTACTTAATGGTTTTTATAATCATTTTTTATGTTATCAATCTGTGATGACCATTCTGTTGTTAACATTCAAACTAGACGTAGAGAGTATTGGATGGATGGTGGCGAATGGTGAGATTTATTTGTTATAGTACGAGTATGTAGCCTTTATTTAGTAATGAAGCTCGGATATCAATTAAGTAATTATGTTTACCTACATTGCATCGAATATCTGTTAGATTTTAATCTAATTTAGTTATACAAATACGTATTACTAATTAACTTCAGTGATCGACAAACATTCGACAAATAAGTTAACTGGTAGATTATTTATCTATAATTACTTAAACTTTCAATGAATAATACGGAATTGATACATAATAATACCTATATTTTTATCAATTACTCATAACGCACATAACGCATAACGTAACAGAGAAAGTTTGCTGCCGTCGACTTTATTCACCTGAGTTAATTCACCCAGGTGTCTTAAGTCTACTTCTAGTGTACTTTATTCACCTTTGCACCCAGGTGATGTAAATCTACTTATCGAGGTGAATTAAGTATACTAAATCGGTAGACCTAAATTCACCTAGGTGATTAAGGCAAGCTACACACGAGCCTACTGCCGAGGTGTATTAGTAAACTTAATTCACCTTTTTTAAAAAAAATTTAGTTTAACACTGAATCTAGAAAGTTTGTTTTTACTCCTCATAAATTTTCATACCTCGGGCTTAAATATTAAAATCGATTGTAAAGGAATTAAACTCCAAACAAATATACAAGACAACACCCACATAAATCTAAAATTATAATAAGTTAATATTATTTACCACGACTTACCACATTTTCGTTACAAATATTTCATTCGAAGATTTTTCTAAAAATATTGATAATATATGTTGTATATAATATATGTTGCATATTATATTTATATGTGCATAGACACTATGTAGTATATAGGTTTATTATATATAAGTACACATTCCAAATCCCTCCCACATTTAATTTTCTCCCATCAAATGGGTTGGCTGGAAGAGATCTCTTTTACTCGTAGAGCTTAATTATAAGCTCGCCTTTGTATAACTCTCAATTATAGCTGTGTAATAAAGCATTATATAAATAAATAAATAATAATACAGAATAGATTGAATGCTTTTCTTGACGATTCATATTCCCGACAGGAACCGTGCTTTTGAAGTCCAACGGTTGCTTTAATCGGGAAAGGTGAAGGAAATTGCTTGTCAGGGAGCGATGGAACAGGTATCGGATGAGGAGCCGCGGCGCACGGCGGCTGCGCGGGCCTTTAATCGATAGTGGTGGAGAACCGGGTCGGTCGGTCGGTGGGCCCCTGCATGCACCGCCTGTGCCTTGTAACCTACATCGCTGAATGCTGGACGGATGTCGCTGCCCTTTGATCGCCAGTCAGTGGCCCCTGAAAGGGAAATTGGATAGATGCGTTGCACTGAACGCACCGGCATTCGAAGTCGAGATATATCTTAAACAAGTGGAAAGGCGATTTTCAACTAGTTATACAGAATCGCATTTACATCTAAGAATGGTTATTTTTATATTAGAGATTTGCATTTATAGATACCACTCCGATCTCTTATAACAAAACTGTAGAAGCTCGCAGCGCACTCCGTCACACAGGTGCAATGCGGGTTGAAATGACTGGATTAGAAATAAAATAACTAAAAAGTTTTTAAGCCGTTTGTAGCTTAAATTCTATGAGTGATTGCTAAAGCTTAAATATTACCTGCTGATTGCTGATCGACAAAAGTTGGAAAAATATGAATGCTTCTCAGAACAGGTATCCTTTCTAATGCTACCCGCACCTAATTGATTTACTTAGGAGTCCAGTTATGATCGCGGACATGTTGCAGTGTATATCGCTAGATGTACTCAGCATCGACATTGTATAAGTACCACCTCCATTCAAACATTTTGATTTATATGTGTAATCGTAAAACTATATACTTTATTTTTCTATCGTCTTTATATTTTTAGACAAAACTCCAAGCTTTTTTTGAAACAAGTTCTTTCGAAATTCGCGCAAATAAATTCGCGATCTAAATGCAAGCTTAAGTATGTTAAAAACAAACTTAGTAAAACTTTGTCCACGCAAAGGAAGTCGCGGCCGCTGCACAGTGCACAGTAACACTCTCGTAATTTTTTGCGAGCATTTAAGGTCCTCCTCAAATATGATATATGATGTATGATGAAAATTTGCTTTGAAGCAAAAATTAATTGCTGAAATGCGATTCGTTTTTAAAAACCATAAAGGCTACGTTAATCCGTACATGTGAGGATGTAGTGGTGGTGTGTGTAGCTTTTTGCCGAGGAATTCACTAGCACGCGGCGAGTCCGATCCGTTCACGTCGCTAATGACAAAATTCCGTAGTAATATTTCCTTCCTTGTTGTATAGCTGTGGCCGTGTGGTATGCATGCGAGCTGAAACCGGAAGCGAAAGTAATAAATTACATTGCCGTTCCGACTATCGGTGGGGAAAAATTAGGCATATCTATCCCGCGTCTATGACTTTGATTAGTGGAGTCGCTGACGAGAATGAAGTATTATATTTTTCCGTGCCGACTCGACTAACCTCGCGAGCCATTAATTCAAAACTCATGTAACGAGCCCTCGTTACAGATATTTTATTACCGTAGGCTGACAAGTAAAAGGTTACTCAGGAAGCATAATTATTGGCGATAAGTAGAATCGTTCGTGCGAGAGCTATTACTAACTTCGGCGTGGATTGCGACTGTAAAATGGTTGGCGAAACTTACCGCAAAATACTCTTTAGAAAGTATCTCATCTTCATTGCTCAAAGTTTTTATAACAAGTCTAAGGGGAATTCTATTACTATTGATTAAAGGGAACTTAAGATAAGAGGTACAATGCTTAACCTGTAACAATATCCATATGAATAGTAACAGTTTAAACTTTTTTTTATTATAACGTCGTTTAACATGGAGCATGCAGCTCCATTAAATTAAATCTCTCCAGCTTGCGGTGCATCTCTGGAGTGATCAACGGGGGTAGGGAAGTTCTGTTTATCAGGGTAGTTTACCGTTATTAAATGTTTTCCCACAAAACCGTTTCCTCAATCCGTCGTTAATCTTTTTGCAAGCTTCGGTAGACGATTCGATATCAAAACATCTGACGAAGGTAAAAAGAATCTCCAGAGATAAAGCTAGAACGATGATTGGAGTTAACTTTACGTCGCAGTTCAATCATCGAACGAAACATTCACTATCGAGCCAAGTCGTTCTAATATCCCGTCGGTTTGTGCTTCGTATCGGACATGTAAAAGTTCCGCCCGACAGCAACACCAGAGTTCACAAATTGCACCAGCTCCGATAGCCGGCGTGACCGATGGCGTGACGACATCGTAACGACATTGATCCGCCTGTTCTCAATCTACGTATACGTCAACTGGTGAAATTCGCTGTGACGCCGACATTTCCAAGTCACAAAGCCGACTTTTATTCGGCTTATTGGGAATTATTGCAGAAATGTGGGGGCTGATTCTAGTGATACGATTAATAATGAATCTGATCTTCTTGAATTGAACATACATACATACATTTGAATTATACATACATTTACACTGTAGGGGTAATTTTTGGTTTACGGTATGATACTACTTTGACTTTGCAGTTGCTTTCTAAATCTCCATCAATCCTATTTCTCATTAAGATCATCGTATCCTACGGATATGTTTTAGTATCACAGCATTAGCGTTAGTGTCTGTTGTTTTTTAATTCGCCCAGACATGATTCTCCAAGTCAAGTATATCGTTCAATAAATAAGCAAATGTAAAGTAGAGAGAATCTTGTTTTTGTTGGATACCAGCAAATTCTCTATCTTCTGCTTTTATTTTCAGCTCGAAAGCTGCTACAACATACATGATGTATCCTATTAAAATTATAAATGTGAAACTTTGAATGTTTGGATGTTTGTTCCTCAATCACGCTACACCTGCTTAACTGATTTGGCTGAAATTTGGAATGGAGATAACCTATACCCTAGATTAACACATAGGCTTTTTATCCAGGAAAAGTTCAGGATTCCCACGGGATTTATAAAAAATCGATATCCATGCGCGCGAAGCTATGGGCATCATCTAATATCTAATAGTAAAAAATCGATATCCACGTGCGCGAAGCCGCAGTCAAAAACTAGTATTTTATATAACCCGGAATATTTTTAGTTTTAACCAGTCGGATGTTTAGTAAACTCCGTTTGTAGATCGAGTGAGACACAAAAGTGATTACCATTCCACACTAATATAAAGTAGATGTAAGGAGTACCATATTGCCATTAAAATGATATTGTACCTAATATTATTAAAGTTGAACATTCATGAAAACATTCATTGTTCATTAAAACTAAAGGTATCTTTTCACATTTAACTGGTTAAGTTATGTTTAATATTCACTTATCATACATAATTGTTTCACTGACGTACCTGCGTATTTTAATTCGTTCCGTTCCAACAATTCCCTGAGCAATCGTAGAAGGAGCGCGCCTCGGCAGGACTTCAATAACGTCTCGCGAACAAAGAGTGTTTGAACGGCTTCTCTATTTAGAGAAATAAAACTGGCTGCTTATCTTGCCTATTCAACTCCATCCATCGTCTCGAGCCCTTACTGCATGTTGATACAGTTCCCGGGTCCCGGGTCCCGGGTCCCGGCAGCACGCGGCCCGCCCGGCGCCCGCTGCTGATTTATTGTTAACGGTTCTACTATTGAAACCAGATACTTGCTTTACTATTTCACTGAACATTGGGTTAACCTTACATTCAGATAACATAATATGCGCAGTTCTTTATAAAGGTATACAATATTAGTTTTGTATCCAACGCTGGTTTCTAAATAAACTTAACGTCAGAAAATTTTCATTATTTCTTATTCGCCTGTCTTTAATTATTTATTTCTCTGACATACAATTCTTATTCCTTACATGTCAGTTTAGTGACTTCTTCTGTTCCACTTGGTGGAATGCAACTTTCAATAAAGATAACAAGACTTTAAAATATTAATTAATAAATTGTCTTCTTATCTTGAATATCAACACCGCGCCGTACACAATAGGTACTGTCCGTAATAAAACCCTGAGGATAGCTTCCGGTAACAAAGTCTTTTTTTTATTTCGGACTTTCATCCATATATTGGTTAGTAACATTGAAATACTTAAAACTAGTGTTAGTAGAAACTAGTTTGTTTTATTTGCTTAGTTAACTTAATACTTCCAATACGCAAGTCTCACAAGGCATACCCGTTGTATGCCCACTTTTACAGCGCTGACGATTCAAAGTATGAAAATATGGACACTAGACTCTATATATAAGTGTGGCACTGATTTCATCATCCAGAATTGATTACTCAAACAGTGGATTCTCTTGTTATTTTATGCTATAAGACACTTTCTCATAAGTGACAGATACAACGAGGGAGCGATGGGGGCCCTCCACGACGCCTGCAGAAAATAGTATACAGATCGTTCACAAGGAAAGGAAATTCGGAATATTTTGCTGCTTTTCCATAGTTTTAGATTTACTGTTATATTATTCCAGAAAATAACTTAAATAGAAAATAACTAAAGATAAAATTTTTCGAAGCAAACCTATACCGAAGTTTTACTTTACAAATAAATCTATACATTATGTGGTTGAGTTTTTATGAAGCAAGTTCGATTGTTCACGATCGCTGTAAGAACCGGAGTCGGTGGCCCCGAGACACCACTTCTCAACTTGCAACTTCCTCACGCAGTGTTGTGGCTTGATTTATGACCATACTCGTACAAGTAACTTCACTCCGACCTTACCTTACATTTTGTTTGTTCCGTGCAATGTTTATATAATTTGTCATATAATTTGCATATATATTTTTTATCGACACACTAAGACGATCGTAATTGCAATTCAATAATAAATCATCAATTTTGTTGTTTATTACAGTAATAAGTAAAATCAAACTTTCTCTGTTACGTTATGCGTTATACATATGTGCGTTATGCACACGTTAAGATTTAAAATAATAAATAATGTATGGATTAATGGAATATGATCATTAAACAGAACAGGAGCCAATATCCCTACTACCTACATCATCAAAAATGTTCGAAAAAGTAATGCAGAAACGTCTCGATTCCTTTTGTAAAAATACAAAATATACGACGATGCACAAAATGACTTTCGAAAAACGCTAGACTATACTTGCGATACATATAATAATTTCATTCAAAAGGCACTTGATATAATTAATTAACAAGAATATCCCTTGGGAATACGATATGACTAAGGAGATTAAGGCTTATTATAAAATACAGTACAAAATTTTGCTAAATAAACTTTATGACTTGGGTATACGCGGCGTATCACACGACTGGTTTAGTTCGTACTTATAAAATCGTAAAAAAAATTGTACAATTAGAATATTTTGACTCCGACACAGGTAAAATTGACTTATTGCATTCCACAATAATACAAACCAATAATTTCATTCCCCATGGCATGATTATTACTATTATTATTTTATTATTACTCAGATGTATTTTATTTCTCCTATACATAAATGACCTTCCTAAACGATTATATATTTTGTTGCCTACGCTGCGCCTATGCATATGCGTATGGCTACGCGTGGCTACGAAACGGAATTTTACTTTGAGGTACAAGCGTAGATGTGCACCTTGTCTTTACTTTACAGAAAAAATGTATCAGTTAGTCAACATCAGTGACCTAGATAGCTACGAACCGCGTTGTATTAAACATAAAATTCTAACTGTAACCCGTACACTATGGAAGCATGTTTTATCAAACAATATCCACAATGTTTTAGAACACGATCAGAAATAACACTATGTTAACTTAAAATATTTAGCTCCGGTCCAAATTTTATGTGTGTAAAAGTAAGAATAAAAATAGAATAAATTGGTTCGCTCCCGCTATTATTGCAATACCCTATCAGGGTTATCTGAGACTCTAAATATATATTATGTCAAATTGTCTTATCATGTAACACCTAAATGTACCACATAATTATATTGCAAGAAAAATACTGAATACTGAGCATCGGATTATAGCCTTTGAATTATTCGCTCTCTACATCGTCTTATTGTATTGAATAATATGGATGATTAATATTTTAGTACTTCGAAGAATTCCAATAGTGATGCAAAGTTCAGACAGTGTACATTAACATCACAAAGACAGAGCTGCTCCTGCAGCTTATTGTTATAATAGTGAACTCATGAACAATGAGAATCGATGCAGATTTCATTAATGTACCAGGGTAATCCTCCGTAGGTTTTGTTTCACGAGCGGAGGTACAATAGCTTGGAGAGGGAACTATGTATGTGGTTACTCTGCGTGAACAGGTTGACGACCATTATAAAATCAAAACAAAGGAACGTTTTAGAAAACTGAATAGTTACGGTTTTGAATTAGATCTTTCAGTTTATTTTTTTGCTTTGTATGAGTTATTTATTTTGTTCACACGCTAAAGCATCGAACATTGTAAATTGAATCAGACCACTACCAACCAATTAGTAATAAATATATAAAGGCAGTACAATGTATGGCAGGCTTTGCTAGTACTTACATATATTATTCTCAGCGGGGATCACAAACAACGTACAAGCCCGCAGTCCCGCTCTGTAAACGGAAGTTCTCAATTCGCGGCCACTTAACAAGGCAAGTTAAGTACAGATTAAACGCTCATGAAATAATAATTCCGATTCTCGAGGTCCCTCAATCAGTCGGACCACACGAGACCTCAAATATTTGTTACGCCTACACACAACTTGAGGCACTTGCCCACATGTTACACGTAATTACAACGCAATCAGGAGCAAATGAATCAGTTTTGGTATTATACATTATTTATTTTTATTCATGTCAAAAGTCAACAAAACATATCGCGCGCCCGTCAATCCTCGTCCGCGGGGAAATAACAAAACCGGATAAATTCCGGTACATAATTAAAACGACAAATGCCCTCCATTATTGACGTTGGAGGGTTGGCCAAACGTTTGGCAACGTTCGTCCAATACTGGGCCGCTGATGGTCGATGAATATTACAGTATCACAAAGTGGAGTGGACTGGTCGTGTTGTGTGCGGATTATGAATTGTTAATGCGTCGGTCTGTAGTCGCGATGGTAATCAAAAATGAGGTTACAGTAATTAACAAGCTGTTGACCTCTTTTGTTTTGGACGTTCTGTGATGGGCGTTCGTTATGGCGCTCTCGGGGCGAGTGCGCTGATTTTGTCGTTAAGTTACAATATTTGGGATATATGATCCGAAAATTAAAATAATGATTACCATGAACACGCTATCGAAGCACTCATAAATAGTATCTAGTGTTAATACGTTTAACTGTATTACAATGATAATTTAACTATTATAGTAAAATACTCGTTGCGGTATTGTTGATAATTGAGAAATTATATTTCGTTCCAAGTAATAAATAATAATATACTTGTAAAACATTTAAGATATTTTGGAATTAACAACATTGTATTTTGAATGCTTTTAAAAACAATATAAATATATACAGAAAATTATAATTGAATTCCGTGAATTCTGTCGGAATTAACATACAGAAGCTGTACCGATGAGAATATAATGGCAAACTGAATGCAATTTCAAACTGAAATTAAAAATCAAATCGTTATTATATAAGTGTGTACCTGATTGTGATCCATTACATCAATCTGTGAGCGATTTGTCGCAATATCGGGAATGAATATTAGTTGGACCCTTTTCAAATTATAATAACATTGATATTGATGGGAATCATGTTCGGTTTAATTAAAATTTGATTGCATCATAATATAATTAATGGAAATCATTTTGATGATATACAATCAGGCTTACTAACATTAGATAATAATTCATACATATCGGGTAGGGACATATGCCGCGTTATGGTCATAGCACACATATCAACTCGGAAAGGGATCGGCACCGGATCGCCTCGCCGTCAACCTAACGTAAGCGCGTTATAACCGACCAACAGCTCCAAATCGACTCGGCTACGGCTAGGCGACGCCGCGCTTACGGCTCGCCGGCCGCTGGTTGACGGAATGAATGACAGCAGTTCGCCGACGCAGCGGTAGCCGCGGCGCGGCGCGCGCACGAGGAAACGGAAAGTCGAAGGATAGCGTACGGTGAGACGTAAGCGCGGGTACGGCAAGTCGTCCACGCACCGTACCGCGGTTCGTGAGCTTGTCTCGAGGTGAGGCGATTACGTTACGAATCCGATAAGTGTGCTTTACAGTAGGGAGTTTCATACAAAGTTTCATACATGCTAGAGTTGATACGTTTACGTTCCGTTTACGAGTTGATATGTGTGCTACGACCATTACTCCTACACCGATACTCCCGTGATGCTTTGCATTTATCGACCACTGAAGCCTAGTTGCTAGTAAGTTATCATCCTAGACCATATCTCCACTTACCATCAGGTGGGATTATGGTCAAGCATTAACTTATTTTATGTAAAAAAAAAAAAAAAAAAAGTTAGCTTCACTGCGAAGCAGCAGGCAGCACAGGTTCGATTCCCGGGAGACAGCTTCATGTTTAGGGAACATACCAAAACCACGTGACCCATTTAGGGGGGGAGGGGGGGGTCTTCAAAACACCACGATTGGGGGGGGGGTTAGGTTTTTGCCACGTAGTCAATATTCTAGCAACCATTGCGCCACACAAGTCGTCAAATATAAGCAAAATTATTATTTTTTAACTCTGTTTTTGCAAAAAACTATTGAAAACCGTATTTTATGAATTACCACGTGAAAACTAGGGGGGAGGGTGGGGGTCTTCTCATATCTACGGATGGTCACGAAGGAGAGGGAGGGGGGTAAAAAGTTGGAAAAAATGGGTCACGTGGTTTTGGTATGTTCCCTTATATATAGAATTAAAGACCGATAACTGAAGGACCGATAACCGTTGGGGAAGAAAGGTCCTCGAATGGCGCCCACCAGGTGGACTTACGACCTGAAGAAAACAGCGGGCATCCGCTGGATTCAGAAAGCTCAGGACTGGTCAGAGTGGCGCAAGTTAGGGGAGGCCTATGTCCAGCAGTGGACCTCCAAGGGCTGATGGATGGATGAATGGATGTAGAATTTAAAAATAAATCTCTTTTTATCCATTATTACAACTCGACAACAGGAAAATTGGCACAAAATGTTGTGTATTAACAATCAGTAAAGTATTGAACACTCGAAGTCGTTAGGAACGCGAGACGGAGGCTACCCGCTACGTAGCTTCGACGAAATCGGCATCATTCATTCGCTTTGTCGGATAATTACGAATCGAGTCTCTGATTAATATTTAATTCGTACCTGACTCTTATTACGTATAACAATTCATTATTTCTGGATTAAAATGCCTTGCGAGGGAATGAATAAGGATAAATGTGAACAACATAATTATGTCTACGTTTTATTCACGCTATAATTCTTTACAATACATCCAGGAGATTTTGTATACTTCTGGGGTATAAATAATAATTTTAATAAATTAAATAGGTACATGGTTTTATAGTGTCAATGTAGATATTAAAGAAAAAAATGGGTTAAGGTGTTCCCTCACCTGGAACCAAACCTGTGTGTAGTATCAGGTCATTCTTATCACTAAAATGCATTGACATCAGAACTAAAGCTTTATGAAAAATTTCAACTCCTTAGGATAAATGGAAGTAGGTCTAATTAGGGTTGTAAGGATTGACCCAAACAGGGCAAGCTAAATAAAATTGTTTAAAAACTCTGCCAGGCTAGAAATATCCGACCACCTATTTGTTTTTATAATGTTGTTTGCTTGTTGGCCATTCACCTCTGATTCTTGGAGGAGAAGGCTTATAGTGTTGTCTCTAGTTTATAAATAATACCATGTCGATCTGAACAGTTACGTCACAAATGAAAGGCAATTATTTATTTTATTTATTTCTTGTACAAAAGGCAATATAACGTTAATAGATAATAGAACATTGATATCTAGGGTCTAGGGGTACGGTCGTGTCCTTGCCAACGATGAATGGCAGGTTGGGTTTAAGCCTATTTTGGCTTAGATAATGTTAGAGCTCAATTTTTTAAGTATAGTTAGCATGGTTAGGAAAGTTATTGAATGTGCTAAGTTTCATTTATCTAGCTTTCATACTAAGTTTTTATTAATATCTAAAATACGCTGATTTTACCACTGATTCACGTACCTTGAAGAAAATCCTTGAAACCAGAGAGAAGCTTGTGAGTGTTGACAAATTATATTATTCTTACATTAAATGTTTTTAGTGTATTTTTTGTAGGTTATGTCTTCATGAGATCTAATAATTTTTAAATAGCAGTACCGTTAAGAACTTTGCGAGTAGTGGCAAATTATTTTGTACAAAATGTTTTTCTTGGGATGATACTCTTCCGAAATTGTTTTAAGAAATAAAATTGAGACAAAATTGCGTAATTATAATATTTTTTGAAATATACGTACAATAATACACGGCATCCTTTGTCGTGATTCCAGGATCTGTTAAGATCTTCATCAGAGCTTTGTAATTATTATCAAAGAAAACCATTTGACCTATTGTTAAAATTACAATAAGTTAAAGATATAAGTGACAGAATACTTTGCAAGACGAAACGGAGCGATAAATTCGCCTTCGATATTTCCGACGCTAACTATGTCGCCAGACAGAAGAAAGGACGAAGCAGAAATTAATTGGAAGCATCTGGAATAGCCGAGCCCAATATCTTTGTCAAATCAGATTTATGCAAACGTTGCTGGATTTATATTAAAATCATCATTCTCTTGACGTTTGTCTGGGACAATAATTAAATTATTTATTATTGTTAATTTTATAATAAAATAATTATTTTCAGGTCTTCTTGTATTTTTTTTTTGTAGTAATTACTTATAATTAATTTTCGTTTAAACGATTCTAGAAACTCAGGATGACCTATTCAGATATCCATAAAAATGATTGAAAACAATCTATACCACTTTACAAATACCAGTGACCGGCAAATAGAAGGAGCTGGTATCATAGTCTCGATTGATGGAGCCTCTCACACATCACATTCGTAAAATCCTTCAGAGATAAATACGAGCCCTCGACAAACAAGCTAAGTATTTTAGCCTTAAACTTCTCGTGTACAATTCAGTTATGACAAATGGCATTCGCTCTTGAGGTGCAAAGTTTGCCAGCACTCAACAAAGTGTGTTCGTGTTATCTCCAACTTTTTCTATGAAATCTTCATAGATGGAGCGTCACAGAGTCGTAATAAAAGAACTCAACCGCGCTTGGTAAAATACTTGTACGATTCGCCAAGTTTCTGCGGAGCGCAAAGTTCATTCATATAAATGTTAACGAGCAGGCTGTGGGGAGGAGGGGCGAAGCGCGGGGCGGAGGCCGAGCTCGCAGGCTGACGCACCGCCGTCATGTTTGAGTTAGCGCAATATCACAATGTCATAACGCTAAGTTTTGCCGAAACTGCTGTAACTACATGTACTATTAACGTAGCGGAAGATGAGCTACTTTCGTGCACTTCAAACTTTAATGGTTTTGTTACTGAACGCTGACTGCATGAAGTTAATGACAAGGAGATTTGGCAATTGAAAGTTTCAACGTTCTGCAAATGTTGACTCCAAAAGAAGTACTTATTATTATTATGAATTCTCAAATGTCACAAGTTACATCTTAAAGGATTCAGCCTAATCTCCCAATTCCGCGTAATGCTCTCCTTTTTTACCTGCACGATTTGGAGATCGTAGTCGTCCACGAACCGTTCTTCGCCCTGCTACCATTGCCACCAGAGAGAGATTTCTCCCGACAACACTTAGAATACTAAACAATTTGTCATACAGTCCAATGATCGTCACGGAGAAGCTCTCCAGCATTTACTCATTGCTATGCTGAGACCACGTTGAGCAATTATTCCGCCATGTCCGTCTAATTGCGTTGTAGATGTGTATCAGTTGTTAGCATACACTTGTAATATTAAATTACACAGAAGACTAATGATGCATAAATGGATGTCGTAACAATCGCCTGATAACTAATGATGAAGATGATAAATTGTTTTCTATTAAAACGTAGCCGGCAGTCAGTCACCATTCATGGTAGAAGTGAAGCTAGCAATACGCTAGGACATCGAACATTATTCAGTGTTAGTTTTTTTAGTTCTGGTGGTTTGTATTTTATAACGTGTATACCCTCCCTGAGACTTTTTAAGATGTTTGGGAACACTTCTCACCACTTTTTACCGGTATTGGCTGTGTAGACTTATCCGTTCGCCTACCATTAATTAGAGAATGTAACTAATGCATAGAACTACGGTTAATGCATTTAACTCTTCAGGAGGAGCAATACCTCCGGTACTCGTGACTATGTAACTAGTTCCGTATATTTACCTAATTTATCTGTCGCAGAAGCGGAACCGAGGCAGCTACGGTAATGTTCATCAGTAAATACTGAATACATTTACATTTATCCAATTCCGTTCGGAGTCCCGGTGAAGTTGGGAGTCAGTTGGGAGCCGGTTGGGAGCCGGTCGGCGCCGGACAAACTTGCAACAACGTTTAACTTAAAGTCGCCGTAAACCGACAGCAGCGGGTGTACCGTGTTTTATCACCGACGCCCTTCTATTATCGAACAAATATATGCAAGCGATATTGAATACCTATAATAATAACATTTCGCTGCATACTACTATTAGTGATAGTTAATCATTGTTCCACCAAACATCAAGTCAATTCTGCTGAATACGTTATACCATTTCATTTTCGTGTTTCATTTCATTTGTTTGTTCCTTCAACGAAGATTCATTTCAATTGACAAGTGCGAGTTAAACTCGCTTGGAGAGGGTTCCGTACGTTGATTATGTATTGTATTTACAGTTATTTTTCTATTTTATTTATTTTTGCCCTTTTTAAGACCATAGACTTCTTATTAATTTTCCTATAATATGGAAACACTTACGGTAAGTTAAGACCTATTCTTTGTATGTTTTTTCAAAAGTCTAGCGTCAGTAGTCTCAGAGATAAGGGGGGAATGGTCAGTTTTCGGCTTTGATTTTCGTTCTTTCTTGAATAGTTTTAAAACTACAGTTTTTGTTTATAAATATATTTTTTTTAAATTCAGTTGTTAACATTATACCTTCGTCTTTAGGTCACAAAAAAATTACTTGTAATACTACATGCATACGTCTACGCAAGTCCGCATAAATAAACGGGACCTTTATATATTTTCATCCATTTCATAGTTATTTTATATATTTAGTAGTAGAATAGCCAATCCATCAATCTATCGCAGTTGATGTTTCCTTTGTAGGCTTCCAATATAATAATTGTTTGAGATTTCCCGACCGGGCTTCCCGAGACGATGGAGCAGAAAGGAGATTTAATCCTTATCTGGAGTCTGGTGAGAACAAAGGATCCCCGAGCTCCTCCCAGTAATTGATGCTATCGGCGATGTGGACGTTTTTCACCGTAACGAACGTACAGCCCCGGACGGAGCCGCTTACTGACTATTGTTTCTAAAATAACTTTTTTTAAATAAAATCGGATTTTTTGTAATAAAAATAAATAAATAAATAAATAAATAAATCAAGTATGTATTCTAGCAAAATTTATCAACGAAAGAATCGCTTATTCCTTACATTATCTGCCAGTTGGTTCAAAGAGACTCAACCACTCAGTGACCTTTTAAGTGTATCAGACTTTAACTTTGACTTTCTACTGCATGTCATATTAAAATATTTAACTTGAAAAAACATTTTTTTTATTTCTCCAGTGTTGACGCGTTTCTATTATGTTTATCTCATTTCATACAGTCCAAGCCCAGCAGAGGTCAGCAACTGGTTGGCGCCCCTTAATTACACATTTAGACACTAACGCTGGATAACTTGACGTGATGATAACATCACGCAGGCTATCTGTTCCTAGTTTCAAAATAAATTAAAAGCCAGCTAAAACACTACTTCGCAAACAATAAAAGCAAAGCTCATCCTATTCTTCAGATTATAAATTATAGCGCGTTCTGCTCTTGACCCGGCGGCGCCGCAGCCACGTGCCGTAATCGCATGCCGTAGCCGCGCACAGCAGCCGCGTGCTATTATAGAGAGAAGCAAACAGAGCTGTTTGTGGAAAGCCGCGATAGTATGAAGCGAAACACAAATAAGATTATTAGCGAGCTGCGACGGGTCGGACTCCGCCGGGGATTATGTTCACTACAATTTTAAAGTCATCTGATTACTATGTTTTTCATAAAATTGGATATGATATTGAGAGAAACTGTTTGCTTATACTTTACCTCACTGTGAATTCGAAGCATCATCATCATCATCGGAACTGATATAACCTTCTGCTAGGATCTGACCGAGTGGCCTTCTCCTACAATGTGTGGGGTACCAAGATAGTCTAATATGGTGGCCCAGTGGGGTGTGTAACTTATAGTTAGTGTAATTACATACCTATAGTATAATATGACTTGAAATAACGTTCACATGATAAAATTTTCATACTCTATAAAAACAAATAACCTAATTTGATGTTATCTAATGTTCATTTCATATAATATTTCATTCATTTACTCTAATAACATTTAGTACGTTTAATTCATATAATTTTTATATATTTTAATGCTCTTTTTATGTAACGTTCATTTAATTTAATTTTCAAATAAAGTAATCTTCAAACGTTACACGCCCTTAAAAAGTCTACAGCTTACGGTAAACAGCAAGAGGAATGCCTCATGCTGAAGCAAGCAGCAGACATGGTTTCTGTCACGGCTGCAGGGTTCTGGTGGTCCCACGCGATCTTATCGTCGCAGATGCTATTAACGCTCACCACCGTGGCTACGTTTTGCTGGCCGGCTTTAAAACGTTAAAAACCACCTGCTCCTCAGCTCGCGGGACACCTCGTCCCTCCGCACCTCGCGGTCTTACACATCATTCTAGGGGTCTTGTCTGCCCAAGACCACAACGTGAAGTCGGTTTTGCAGCGATTCCTTTCTGTCACTAACGTTAACGGCATTAGGTCAAATGATCCTTAGTACATTATGTTATTCTATCAAGTGCTGCGCGCCCGGTGTGCCTCACTCCGCACTCACACAACAATTTTCGCTTCAAACACTTCTGAGAATATTAAGAAAAACTTTAAAGTAGGCAACCTGCATACCTACTTAGGTTTCCTCATTGTTTTACGAGTATTCATAAAGCAAGCAAGCAAGTTATAATAATTAATATGCAATACTCACATTACTTTTAAAATTAGAGATGTGTATAGGATTGGAACGCGGCCTGGATTCGAAACCTGTACGATGGACCAGTGTTCCAATCTCCTGCCCACAATTTAAATTAATATCATTCCTTTCCTGAAACTTATCAGACTGCGATATTTGTTAAAAATGATGTAGAAGCACTACACTTTCATTTCGTCTCCAGGCTCCGAAACGACATTGAAAATACTCATCCGCGAGGGTCAGCGCACATTAAAACGTGGATAAATCACCCTCACGGGATTATTTCCTCGCTCCTTCCGGCTTCAAGGACGGGTCGGTAATACACCTGTGCCGGAAGTTATTTATGTACTAGGAGTATGGGATTTCTAGCAATCTTTCTACTCTACTATCTGTGGTTTTTTAGGACTGTGTCTTTTTTATTTATAAATGAAAGCTTATAAAGCTCTGAAGCCTGAAAGACGTATTAGAAGAATAAGTAACCGATGTATTTTTTTCGCTGGATTCCGCTACAATTACTTTACAGGAAATGTAATTCACCTCGCTTGGAAACGGTGTATAAATTTGTTGTCTAGACTAGACATAAAACTACTGAATCAGTATTTGTAGTATATCGAAGTAGTCAGTAGTACTGATTTTAGAGGATAATAGATTGGCCGTTTTACGTGAGCTGACCTGCATGATTCTTCCAAATTAATAAAAAAACAAACTCCAGCAGGCTTTAGCAGTTATTTATGAAGTGTGCCTTATTAAGAGTTTGACGGTTGAACTTTTCAAATATCAGAAATTGGAGCGCGAGGTTTCGTTGTTTCGTTCCACGTTTAATTTTAACGGTACTTGTAAGACTTCATTGCTTCATTGCTTCTGTGAGAAAGTACAACTTAAACAAAGTAAAATTCTGTTTAACATTGTAAGAGTAAGATAATTTGTAACAAGAAACGTATTTGGACAAAGAACGTTTTGTATTGAGTAGAAAGAGGTGTTTGCTGCTACGCTTCCTAATAAGCTCTCATATTTAGGTATAACCCATTAAATGTATATTGCTAGACATATACCTTTACTTAGTTGCTTTCTCGTTATCCGCATGAACCAATGTTCATCTTCAGCAATCTGAAGATGAATAAAAGTAGTAACATACTGATTTAAGTATTGTAATCAAAAAACAGAATTTCAGTATTGTTATTTAAGTATTGTAATCAGAACGTTTCGACAAATCTGGTGATGATACGAAGAAATGATGTAGATACGCATAGAGCTGATACACAGTTGAAATGTATAATATTAGTACTAAGACCACTGAATTAGGTCATTCAATTCTCGGTAAATTACATAAACATGATATAAAATAAGTTAAATAAGGGTAATAAAGTTAAATACAAGGAATGCAAAGAACTATGGACGCCAGTACCCTTAAATTATACGAGTGGAGTTCTTTGCAAGCGACGCGGTGACGGTGCAATGAAAGTTCTCTTCGCCGGGATTGAATGAGAACTTTATTCATTCATTCAGCGAGGAGTGATTAAAACTTGATATTCCCGGTCATTCGGGTCACGCTCTCGGGATTTTACTTTAGAACCTCTTAGTTTATTTTGTTGCCGGCGAACGGGGACGCTCATCAAACCAAACCGTTTGAAATAGGAGCCCCATTGAGTCGGATCGGCGGCGGCAGGTGCTTTCACCTTCGAACGGCTTTGTATTTAAGTCTGAATGATGTTGCTGCCTCAAATACTAATCCATGAGGCGACCTTACTGACACCCAAGACCCGTACAACGACACTGTAACAATTACAGCTCATTATGAAATCGGATAAATCCTGAAAGATAAATCTTTAGACATTCTAATGTACATGTGTTGGAGATTTTATTTCCCGTCACACCGAAAACTTTCTGGCTTTTAACGCACCTACGTAAGAAATCTCAAAAATCAACCAAAATTTACCTTCAAAAATTCAGTTCACAGCATTGCCACATGACCCTACTTAGCAAGGCATCGCCACCCTCATTGAGAATTGCACCGCGGCCCGCAGGAAATGTCTGCGGCGTCCTCCCGGCGCGGCGCGGCGCGGCGGCGAGTGCGTGAGGGCGATTTGAGAGGGCCGCTGAAAGCTCTTCCAGTAATCGTATATGCGTGCCTCGCTTGCATGATGGCGGATGCCGAGACTAGGACGTGGCGCGGAATGTATTATAATTCATAATTCATTCCGCGGAATTCTACTCCTTCAAGCTTAAACTTTTCATTTTGACGGAAATATTTTTCATTTCTACGTTTACGCTGGATTTACTTCTTAGTTGATGTTTGTAAGGTTTATGCTTTGTTTACTTCTCTTTTATAACTCACCTCAGTAATCCAACTCGGTTATAGTGGATAGTGATAGTAATTTTAACTTTTTAAACAGAGGCATGCAGCTAGTAGTACTGCGCACATTACAGATTACACGTACGCATTGTTTTTGTGCAATGAATTCCTGATTTATGTGCACTGAGTTACCCCATAGTACCATACTTGAACACAGAAGAAACATTAAAAAATAATGACACGTCCGGATAATCAAAGCTCCTACCAAGGTACCTCTTAACTTTTATGTTAGTCACTAAGAAAGTTTTCCCTAATTTTACTTTCACCTTGAAGACCTGTGCCGACCAACATGTTACAACTTGTTCCATTGAGATGAATATATTTGCGATGATGCTATTCATTGAATAGTATTCACACATGCACGAATTGGTACAAAAAAGCGGATAACGTAAATATGTCACGAAAGTACGGATTCGATTTAGGAACTGTCACGACGAATATCCTTCTCTTAATGTGAAGCCTCTTTTTATAAATAATATAATATCATTGGTGTGAATAAAAAATGAATATAATAATATGATGGAATATTTCTCTTTATTCCAACTTTATTTTCCGATGAACGTCAAACCGTCATCATTCATCATATCATTAATAACTTTCGGTTCATTAATTTGAACTTGCATCCAAACATGTTCGTCGATATGTCTAGTGATGAATCAATCTTCACTCAAGTAGATGTTCATACACATCTATTCGTTTATTCAATCGTGATAAAGTTGAATTGTGAAACCGAGTCATCAATGACACATAAATGTGCCAATTTACTCCAATTTTCAATTCCATGTATTGACTTAAATTCTGTACTAGAAAGATTTCATCCTTTGTCGCAGAAAATATTTCTTGGAAAGAAGTATTGTATTAAATTAGAAATAGCGGAACTAAAATGCGCTCTTCTATAAATTGCAGCTCGAACGCGTATTTCTGTTTTCTTTCGATTTGGTGCGCGGCAGCGTGGTGCGATTACGGAGCAATAAATACTACACGAGCTTATAAAAATACGAGTATAACCATTCATCGCCTTGCACCTTGGACTATGATGTAATGGCAGTATATACTACACAGGACATAACATTTTCGAATAAGTGTCGGGAATACGAAATAACTCTATCATTTTTTTACTTTACAACTTTTTCATTTTATATTCCATTGAAACAGCCGCTTGTTTAAGTAGCCGACACAACTGGCATTGATTCACATCTTCAAATTAAAATGAGTTAAGCAAATAAATTTCTTGAACTTTCAATTTTATTAGTGAGCAGTATTACGATCTAAGTATTTTTAAATTCAAAATGTTATTACGAGTTTAGCATTGTCCGGCCGACCACGGGCCGCGCCGGGAGCTCGGAGTTCTCTGTGAATCCCAGATTTCTCCACATACTCGTGCCTCAACACTCTAAAGAGTTTAAAACGGCCGTTTAATGTCACGATCTGGGGAATTTCGTTTGCAAACGATATTAGGTTGTGGTTCACATGCAAATACTTTTATAAAGTAAAAGCAGTGATAGCCTTGTGGCAGTTGTGGCTTGGATGTCGCTGTTCTGCTCGGGGAAGCTGGATTCCAATACAATACGTATAATTTTATTCTTTGGTTGGATAAAGAAATCTGAGAAAATAACTTTATTACTTGTATGGTTGTCGGGAATTATAAAAATACAACTTGTGTCTGATGTAGCAATCATTATCTTTACTGTAATGACTTCAACTCCTTCCCCATTTTATTGATAGTCACATCAATAGATATAATTGTTAGTCCGATTAACCTAATTTACCTTTGTTGAGTTTTGCCTACTTATTTTTTGTATATTCTATGTTTTTTGTATATCACATAATATTAAAATATACAACGGTAGATTGAAGTAAATCGCAGGACGCAATTTCAGCTCGAAATACCCTTGAGTCTAATGGGATAGGATCTGAGCGGCTCCGTAGGTATCTCACAACAGCACGATCTCACATTGTTTGCATCCCGTAGAAGTCGATGGATTCGTTTAAAAGCATACTTTAAATTCTGTAACGGAGGCGAGCCACCGAATTCAACATTCACTTTGTGCTATTGAATTATGCTAAGCGCGTCTGGGTGCCGCCCGGCCTATGTGCCAGCGTGCAATTTCTTGCCAGCATTTATGAGGTATTGTGGAAATGTCAGTGTTTTAAAAATTGAACACATAAATCAACATTCATGGTCATCTTATAAATTATCGGAAAACAACTATCTACTGCTATTGACATAATAAATCCACAGGGATACGTGTGAATGAATATTTAACAGTAATGAAGTAATGAACCTAGTTCGGAAACTTATTCTCATCAATGCGTTGGCGCGAGTGTAAATGATCAGAGTCTGCCAATTTTAAGTTAATAGGGATATGGTTCACGGAACAGATTATAATATACGTATTATAATATGCTTACTGCTGGTCGAGACCGAAGCTGGTGCAGCCAGAACATTACCGTTCATTGTTGAATGGAGAAACGACGCCGGCGAACAATAAACGGGAGAAGTGCATAAAATGTTAATGTTTCTTACCGCCAGTTATTTGTTTGCTTTTTATTTATATCATTCTCTCGACTCGACATGGTTATCTTTGGACGTCCGTATTACAATGATGAATTGAAATTTCAAATATATTGTTATGAAATAAGGATTTATTTATTTATTTTATTTTATTAGCACATTAGGCTAAAGGAAGTTACTTAAGTGCTAAAACTTTCAAAAAGGATTAAAAAGAAGAATATTTTCTACTAGGACAATGAATGAATGAATGAATTTTATTTATTTGTAATAGTATAGGTACATTGTATAATAGGTCTTAGGTTAGATTGGTAAAACCACTATACTATGCCGTTATCACGGCGTACAAATATTTTTATATATTATATTATAATTATCTCATTATCTTACTTTAATAGAATTTTTACATTTCATGTTCATCTATATATACATATAATCATAATATCATCTTATGCAATGTCAAATATTTTGGATCAATTATTAAATTATCAAATTAAATATATGTCAACAATAATAAATCTAAATAATTAAATTACAATTTCAATAAAGGATAAAAATATTAGGTACATTTTCAAAACTAAAAAGTCTTATCATTTAAATATTCTTTAATACTATAATACTGTTTATTGTGTAGTAATTGTAATAGTTCCGATTTAAATTGTTTTAACCTCATCTTAGTATACTTGTCAGGTAAATTATTAAATATACTTATTGCCATACAGTACGCGTTCCTTTTAAAGTGATTTATTCTTTGCGTTTGTATCCATAATTTAAATTTGTGACGGCATCTGTTTTGGCCCACATCGCTATATGTCTTGAATAGATGCTTATTTTTAAATACAAATACACACATCTCATATATATACATACAAGGTAATGTTAAAATTTTAAGGTATGCAAAGTACGGCTTGCAGCTCTCTCGAGGTCCTATGCCACATATAGATCTTATACATCTCTTTTGGAACTTGAATGCTTTATCGGCATTCACTGCGTTTCCCCAGAGAATGAGACCGTATCTTAAAACACTAGCTATATAGCCATGATAAGCCGCCAAAGCCGCTTGCTTGTTGACAGTTTGTCGCAAACGCTTTATTACATAGATAAATTTGTCTAATTTATTAATAATTTTATCGATATGTGTATCCCATTTTAAGTATTTATCTATTGTTACACCTAGAAACACACAAGAATCAACATTTTCGATGTGATCATTTTTATATTTTATATTAATGTCAGGTTTTGAGCTATTTTGATATTGGAATTGAATTAATTTAGTTTTCTCAATATTTATTTTTAAATGATTATCACTAAGCCAATTTATAATATTATTTAAAGCCATATTTATTTTGTCACTGTATGTATGTTCGTTATTGCATTTTATTATAAGAGTCGTATCGTCAGCAAATAAAATACATTTTTCACTAATTGAGTCTATGAGGTCATTAATATAGATAACAAATAAAAGAGGTCCAAGTATACTTCCCTGTGGTACCCCATTTTTGTTGTATTGATATTGTGACTGGTATTTGATTTTACGGTTATTTAATATTCTAGTTATTTCAACTGATTGTTTTCGATTTGTTAGATAACTTTTAATCCAATCCAAAGTGTTTCCTCGCACTCCGTAACGATATAGCTTATCGAGCAATATTTCATGACATACCAGATCAAAAGCCTTGCTCATATCGAGAAATATAGCAGATATTGGTGTACCTTCATTTAGACTTTCTGTAATATCCTTAACTAATGAAAAGCACGCAAGTGTAGTTGAGCTGTTTTTTATGAAACCAAATTGTTCCTTTTTCAATATGTTTGAACTTGTCACGAAATTGTACAACCGTTTATGCATAGCTTTTTCCATAATTTTTGAGATTACTGGAATTAGTGTTATCGGTCTATAATTACTGATATCATCACGGTTACCTTTTTTGTAAAGAGGTTTTACTATAGATAACTTTAGTTTATCTGGAAACAGCCCTTGTGTAAACGATTGATTAATAATATGACTAAGGGGTCGACTAATACTACGTGCTACTATTTTTAATATTTTTGTGTTTATTAAGTCATATCCTGTCGAGTTTGTATTGTTTAGTGACATAATTATATTAAATACTTCCTTTTCATCAGTCGGAGTCAAAAATATAGTTTTATCGTTATTTGGTATAATTATTTTATGTTTTCCTGTAATTGTATTTGTCTTATTTCCTACATTTATAAAATATTCATTAATTATATTACTAATTTGTTCTGGTGTATTATAAGTTTTATTTCCAACATTAATTTTAATTATTTCATCGTTATTATGATTATTACTATGAGTATCTTTAATGATTGTCCATGCTGCTTTACATGTATTTTTAGCGTTAGTGATGTACTTCTTGTTTGCTAATTGTTGTGCCTTAAATATGCAATTATTTAAGATTTTTGCGTACCTCATATATCGTCTTTTACGTTTAACTTTTTTATTTACTTTTGAGAATTGGTATTTGAAGTATAATTGTCTTTTTTTAATACAACATCTTTTGAGGCCTTTCGTAATCCACCTTGTCTTCGCAGGTTTGTTTGTTAATTTTATAGTAATCTTCGGGAAGCATAAGTTATAAAAGAGGCAAAAGTCGTCATGAAAGATACTAAATGACTTGTTTGCATTGTTTTCAACGATTACATTTTCAAAACTTAAACTATTAATAGCCTCTTTGAATTTAGAAATATTTTCCTTGCTAAAATCCAGTTTTGTTTCAAACCAATATTTAGCTTTTAAGTCTTTTAATTTGTCGACCACTAAAGTAAGAGTTTGAGCTGTTTCATGGTCGGAAAGACCTAGATGATGTATGTTTGAATCAGCTTCTAAAGAATTACTCACTATCAAATCCAAACACGATTTTTTCCTAGTAGGCGTCCTAATATGGTTTTTTAAATTGTGATTTGATAAAATCGTTTGCAGTTCTTTAGCGTAGCTGTTATCTTTTAAGGGATCAATGTTCCAGTCTCCACATAAAACAATAGTTTTTTTACGTTTTCTACAAAATTTATCAATTAATTTTTGTAATTCTTTCAAAAATATTTGTGGTTTAGTTAAAGGACTTCGATAAATACAAACTACAATCATATTATAATTTAATATTTCTAGAGCACAACACTCAAAATCCATTTTAATCGATGTATCTATTGGTAGTGTTTTATACTGAAGTCCCTTTTTTAAAAGAATACACGTGCCTCCCCGTGATTCATCAATCCGTGAGTAATACGCACCTAAACTATAGAATTTAAGTTTTAACAGTGGTTCTCTTCCTGACTTTATGAACGTCTCTGATAGGCATATAATATCTATGTTTCCAACCTTCGTTGTTAAGTCTTCTAAAGTGATTTCAAAAATATCTAATTTTGATAAAATCCCTGCAATATTTTGATGTAGTAATGTTACCTTATTACGCTTTGTTACTTTGTTCGAGAAATAACTGCTTCTTTTGTCCTATATCTGTATTTGTGTTCTTAATTTTTGAAAAATAATATGGTATTGTTCCTGGTTTGATTATTTTTTGTCCCTGATTTGTTGGTTTTGGAGTTAATGCCGCTGGTTTTGTTTTTAAATGTTTTTTTATTGTATCATAATTTGGTGTGATAAATTGTTTTTTATATTGCATGTAATCGATTTCCGTATTTATTTTGCGATTTATTTCTGACTGTATATGTATAAAATTAAAATTTGAAAAGTTATCCGATTGAATATAGTGACAATTTGAGTAATTAGCTAAAAATAATTTTAAGTATTTATTAAGTAAATAAACATTTAGATGAGGATTATTTATGATATTAATTACAAAAATTTTATATTGCCTTAATTTATGAACATAATTACATAGTTCCGATATAAATTTATAAGGATTGGTTTCATTGCATCCTACTCCTAGTACAATTATATCATTTTTATTTAAACTCTTCAATAACGTATCACAGTTATTTAGTATATCACTACAAGTTGCATTTGGTTTCACGAAAGATTCTATGGTATATATATCATTCCACTGGTTATTTCTCGTTTTTCTCATTTTATTTGACAGTCCTTTTACTAGTTGGTCACCCTGTATAAAAATTTTGGGTTTCCTGGTGATATTATTGTCATTGTTATTTTGTATTTCCATCTCATTCGAACAAAAATTCTGGTCACAGTCATGTTGCATTGATAAAGCAATTTTTTTTTGACTTGGTGAAATATGTGTGGTCGAAGTACTTTTCTCGCATTCCGGTGAACGTGGGATTGGTAGATAGGTTTCCGTCTCCTGTGTTGCATTCTTCGAAGTAAGGTCAGCGCATCCAGTGGAGGTAGGGGGCGGTATCTCCTCGCTATCCATCTTCTGTGTTATACCAGCAGAGATGATCTGCTCTTCTTGTAGAATGTAGTTCAGTGGAGATTTTGTAGGAGTTGAAAAATATTTATCTTTCTTTTTACTGCTTGAAGTTGGAGTATTAGATTGTCTTTTATCTATTTGTACTTTTTTATAGTTACTTATTATTTTTTGGCATCGTTCTAATTCCAATTTTAATTTCGTATTGTCACTATTTAATTTTTCAATTTCTTGATGAGCACTTTGTAACTCCAAATTAATTTTTTGTAAATTCTCAGTTAATTCTATAACAGTTTGACTTTCATTTAATGAGGCATTGGGTACGCTCAATATGGTATCATTCAAATCAAACGAGAAATCGTTGATGTTCTGTAAAGAGAGTGTTCTGAGTGGTTTGCGGAAAGTTATGTTATTCTCTGGCTCCATCTTACAGAAGAATTTTTTTAATTAATTTTTTTTCTATTTTTATTTTTTTTTTTTATTCCATTTTTATTTTTGATGTGTGATTCTCATAAAGGACAAAAAAATGTATATATGTAATGTAGAAAAAATCAAATCAATTTCTGAGATTCGATCGCAGGTATCTTCGTCACTAACACGTTAGGCAAGCTTCATTTATTCTTCTACCACGCAGCGCTTGCAGCGACGGGCGAAAATAACGTATGTTTAGATTAACTTAATTGCTGTATTGTCGGACAGTCGCTTTGATGACCATATATGGACACGTTGCTTCCGCGCGTTAAGTGGATGAGTCACTTTCGCTTGCACATTTTATAGCAAAAACTGACGTTGTTTAAAAGATTTCTGTTGATTTGTCCTATTTCCAATCACAATTGTATTATAGTAGTTATATCACTAGATCACTTATTTTATTAGCTTAACAATTACACGTCATATACTTTAGTTAGGACACTTAATACCACTCAAACATTTATTTTTATGCTACGGTAACAAAACTGCGTGCGATCACTTCGGCCGTTCGCGCGAATTTACAAGGAAAGTAAGCTTGCATGTGTGCTCAATCTCATGTCGCTTGCAGCCGCGGCTCAAGTACTCACAGTAAAGTCGATCCTTCATTTGTCCATGTTAAATAAATAATTGTCAAAAATTCAAAGTGATTAAGTACCTAAGATTAGTACCTCATTGTGGGTTATGGAAAGACTAAAGACTATTAACCCGCTCTAGCTTCGCAACTTCGGGTGCTTGAGTCTTAATACCTGCACAACGGAAGTAATCACTCTATTTCAAAAATGTGGCAATCATGCACAAAAAGATATTTTCAAATCCGATTGCCAGTTCTAGAGATTAGCGCTTTCGAACAGTGTTCATCGACACTGGTCTATTCTCGGTCATTGTAAAGCGGAATGGATTTTGAATTAATTGCAAGCTAAGTGCTTTTAATGGTCTGGAGGCGATCCGCGCGGAGCGTTGGGAATTTCAATTTACGAGTTCATAAACAACTGGACAGTGATTCGATTTATCATTTTAAGATTAATAAAGCAGGGATAGATAATATCCCATCAAAACCATAAATGTGAAATGAGAGCAAAGTTCAATACATACATTTCATACATACATTTATAAATTTTTATGATACATGCCTTGGTTGCTGACTTCAACGACAAAAGAAGTGAGTTCTAAATGGGTGCCGAATTCAATGGTCAGTCTTGAAATTCATTTATAACAACTTAAAATATCTTTTGTTCTTATAATTTAGGATAATAATGTATTGAAGCCTAAGATCTGACTTGGCTAGTTTTCATATGAATTTACGATAGGCATCGATAGAGATGAGTGCATTCTAAGAACTTCTAAGAATAAGAGAGCTAATTTTAGATTCATTCTCAGTTTCTTAGCGTCTGATTCTGATTTATTCAGCTGAATAAACCTTGATTCACATGCTGAAACCTTGATTGCCCTAAAAGAAGCCGAAAATGAAATATATCTTTTTTATTCAGCTATCAGATGATGTATACGAATACATCAATAGATGTTACTATAACAATACTATGAATAATATGTACAATAATCAGCTATTAAAAGTACGTATTAATGGACTCTCTCATCAATGGACCATTACACAAAGACAAGCGTATTCGTCGCTCTGACGCAATGAACCCGGGTTCCAGGTCTTCCAAGTTCCACCTTACTTACATAATGACTATCCTCATGAAAGGTAAATTATCGTTCGCTTCGATCTCTACACGTTCGATCGTTCACATCATTTCAAATTAAGGCATACATAATTTATTTAGCTCGTCGATCCACTCATTATCCAATACGTAAATCTCAGCTCGCTCGTGGAGCTGCAAGTAGGTCGCGCGTCCCCTCGCGAGTAATGGGCCACATTACCGAACGTTACGGGCCATATCGATGGTCTCCATTTTTAACCCGCCCTCGTTCGCGTCGGGTGAAATAGGGAAGGATATTTTTCACTCACGCAAACAATAAAGTGTTAGCGAGCGACGCCGCTGTTTGTCTTGTGCGGTGCGGTGGCGGCGGTGCGGTGATGGGCGCCCAGGCGTGGCGCTGGAGTAACATACACACACAGTTATTGACTTTTCTTGCCGATTGTAAGGAAATGTATTGTATAGTAGCAACACAATAAGTAAGAGGATACCGATAGTGTTCAAGAGCTTGCTATCAATTTATTATTTTATTGACATTTTGTACCATAAGTGCAAGTGAATCTTAAAAACGAATAAAAAAGATGTACTCTGTGTACAGTTTTATAGGCTAATCCTATGAATTGCTAATAATGAATCCGTATTTTTTTAGTTAAAAGTGTAACTAAAAATCGGACTCTCGTAATAAATATAAACCTAGTCTTCAATTCTCTACCGTCTCCATAGCCTACGTAACAAAATTCCGCTTGCGTTAACTCATAAATAATAAACAAAATGCGACGGCAAATTTCAAACCACTGCCTTTAATAATAACCAACCTTACCCTGCTTTTACCAGTTTAAACGAGAACAGTTTTTGATTTCAAAACAAAGTTATCCGACGCGTCGCGGCCGCCGCACGCTGCACTGTCACTCTACAATAATACGAGGCACGAGCATGAAGGGCGGGCGTGCGGCTGCGGCATGCGGCTGCGGCGTGCGACTTGCGCCGAGCGAGGCCCGTATTCGCTCTAACGATTTCCGAGCGTCAAAACAACTCGGAGATTGGCTGTTTGCCACTACGGACAGCCATCGGGGTAACTAGGTGACTGTGCCGATTGAACAACGCGTGAACTCGCCGCCCGACGCCGTACAATATGAATCACGGGTATCACGACCCAACTCGTGCCCCCATACACAATACATTACCACCCGCAAATCCACGTTACACGGTTTTAGTAAATGAGATTATTATTCCGAGGTATTACGGAATAGCTTTAGTATTAAATGCTTCTATTCGGTATTTTGAATAAAATTGTAGTACCTACTTCTAGTTATATTTTTGCCAATAAATTTTATAATTTTAGAGTTTACAAATCTACTTGAAAACTTTACCCTTAAAGATAAGATAAAGAATAGGTAAGTTATTATACATATTGATTATTATTAGTGCGATTTGTGATCGCATTCGCAATGCAATTGCGATTATGTGGGCATCGGTATTGATAATGCAACGCAGCACTCACAATCCATAACTTTGCGTAACATATTGCGTGCATAACGTAGCTCTTCTACGCGAGTAGAACATGGAGTCAGATGACAATAAATAATTAAATAGTGGAAAGCGCTATCGCTTCCGAATATTTCACGGTTGTAGAAGTAAAGCGCTACGTTGTAGTACCTGGGTGTCTGAACTTAATACTCAGCTAAATCTCATGTCTCGTAATAGCAGTTTAAAGCGAGTTATTTGGCGATTTATTTGATTTACGCGCGGTTCGCGCGTGACTTGCGCCGCGAGTGTCGCCACGAATAAACAACGACCCCTTTGTTTTCAATTTAGAAACCATTATTTATATTTTTTAAGGCTATTAAGTAAAAAGTATTATTGTTGTGTGCACAGGAATGTGAAATTTGGCAGTTACAGATTTGGCATATACAAAAGGAATGCTGAAAATCAAATTATTCAAATGCTCTAAAACGATCTGGATTTATACTATGTTAGCGAGATGGATTGTGGTCTATGCCACTAAACTTTGTTTTGTGCAGAGCAATCCAGCTGCTGGGTAGTAAGCTAGTCAAGGATCGTATTGAATAAAATTAGTAGTATCAGAGTCTACTTTTTGGTCAGATATTTTCGTTCAGTTATTTACGAACTCATTTTTTATCCCAAGGAGAACATACAAATGAGATAAAATCTATCTGCCTATAGAGGGTAGTCGTAGTAGGCTATGTTTTATATTAATCCTTGCAACGGTCGGCGCGCCTAATGCTTCCAAACACTTTCACATTTTTTTAGATTTGAAATACTAATAATATTATGTTCTACGAAAACTATCGGAAAATATATACAGCTGAACAAGCTTTAGAACAGTTCACAAAAAATTATAGTATATTTATTTATACGAGTATTAATTTATACTAAATATTTTAGTATAGTTTTACAGGACTGGTATCAGTTACCATTCACGTGATGCAGTGGCATGTCTTGGGAGTGGCATCTGTGTAGAGGAAGATAAAATTATGACGATATTCATCATAGAGCCAAAGAGTTTCGTCATCAATTTATATTCGTTTACATTAGGTTAAAAAAAATTAATACTGACCTTCTCACTTCTCTGGTCAATAGAAATTTCAAATATTGAATGAAATTTTAACTGATTTAGTTATTTGGAAAGCTGAAAACTTTTAATTTCATGTGACCATTCCACTGTTTCGTTCGTGTTAATCCCCTTAGCAATATATAATTACGATCTTCGCCTTCGATTTCAATAAAGTTTCAATCAATTAGTATTTTGAAATATTCAATTGAGTTTGGAAAGCTACAATTGTTTGGGACAGGGTTTGAAGTTAAATTTTATATCTGAATTTATTTTTCTGTCTAACTATTCGTGTGATTTATGACGAAGCGATCTGGATTTTAACATTTTGATTTCGATGAACATACGTTGTGAACAGCACGAGGCAGGAGGGTAAACTACAGTTAATTAAAATCTAAGATACAAACTAGATTACGCTTATGGCTTGATTTAATCACTCACATTAAGATAGTTATTCAGATAAGTTTCTTGATTAAATTAATAATAAGGAACTTCGTTCCAAATAAGTGAAGCCTTAATTATTATGTCTTATAATAGGAAGGGGTATTTAGGTTGTAAGATCAAGTAAAAACAAGGTAATGGCGCCAGGTCGCTTCTACTGAAGGATTTGGAGGTCTCAGGGTTCCAGGGGAGCATAATGCCGATGATTTCTTTGGTGTTTCTGGTGTCC
Organism: Thymelicus lineola; assembly: GCA_963932265.1. Classification (NCBI taxonomy): domain Eukaryota; kingdom Metazoa; phylum Arthropoda; class Insecta; order Lepidoptera; family Hesperiidae; genus Thymelicus; species Thymelicus lineola. Next base: position 21,144,283 of record OZ010682.1, on the reverse strand, counting down.
ATGAGTGACCTAACCATAAGTGGTAAGCCTCCAGTTGGGATTTGGTATTACATGGAAAAGGAATTGTGAGAAGGGTTCAACAGACGAACATTAAATCAGTGAAGGGAGTAACCAAATCAATAAAATTCTGCATTTTAGTGTAAATTGTAAAAACGGATCGAACGAGTAACACGATTGGTCACCGTAAAAACTGTTCCACACACTTGATATAATGAATATAGGTAAAAATTCGGTTATCATCTAATGTGTTAGCTTCATTCACAATAGAGAAACCAAATTGTTTAACTACACGAAGTAGAAAAATAGGTCTATATTTTATTTTATACACTAATCTCAGAGTATTTAATCACTACGATACTTATTATATTACTGCTCAATTATGGACAACTAATCACAGCACAGCTCAAGGTATCGGTATTTTATGAGTGCCTCTTCGCCTTGCTGCTTGTTATGGAGGTCATACACGATCAAGTGTACTTGTCAAGTTTGCAGTTTGACTTGACACGGCATCCAGTGTCCATGAGATAGCTATATGGTCAGATAGCTATACCGTGGCTATACCGTAATAAATTTACTGGATGCCGCATCAAATTCGCTGCAAACATGACAAATTCAAATTCAAATTCAAAAATAATTTATTTCAAATAGGCCACTTTGTGGCACTTTTGACACATAAAATACAATTTGATACATAAAATACATTAAAATAATTACAATAAAATATTAATATACAATTATAAATGATATAGGCACATTTACCTAGATTTCACTTTGGAATATAAATGCAACTCATTCCCACGCTTTCTTGTCGTTTAAGTAATCCACGACAAGTAAACTTGATCGTGTATGGCCTCCATTAGCGGGAAGCCTCGGCGGGAACGCTGCTCTTTTTTCAACTGTCAAAGGGCGCCACAATCACTATGCTGGAGTAGTTCTCGGCGGTAATTACAGATGACAGTACGGGCACTATAAGCTACCGGCACTCAAAATTGCCAACAAATGTTGTCAACAAAAGTTAATGTAACCTTTTTTGTTTGTTCCAGGTAAGTCACCTCAGGTGACATGATCAGTCCTGTCAACGACCCGTGGGGCACGGCTGAGAGGGGGACGGGTGAGGGGAAGAGGGAAAGGGAGGCAGTGATTACGATTGGCTTGTTCCAGTTGATCGATCAATTAATATTTAAATATCCGGATGACCGAGCTTTGCTCGGTTTAGTGTTGCTTAACAACGCCATTTACTAAAGTAGATTTAGTATTGCTACTTGCCAATAGATGTCAGGAAGAGTATATTGTAGAAGTTTATCATTGCCTGAAAACACCGATAAAACGACATTTTCTAAAAATGAATCCTAGCTAGATCGATTTATCGCCCCCGATACCCCATATATACTAAATTTCATGAAAATCGTTGGAGCCGATTCCGAGATTCCAATTATATATATATATACAAGAATTGCTCGTTTAAAGGTATTAGATTAACCTTCGTTAACTTCTCGTCTGCCACTATTAATCCAAAGTGTTTGAACTTTGGATTAATAATATACTCGTAAACAAATAAATTAATTAATAGTCTTGGAATATCTTGTTGGTTGGTTGATATTTGAAGTTAATATGCAATTAGCATTGTACCTTAATAGGTAGGTTTAATAATCGGTCCACTCCTAAAAACTTGTAGTAAAGAAACCACGTTGTGACGTTATTCTAAAGCAAACTATAGTTTTATAAAAGTGTGTAATAGCTGTAGCACTAGTCACAGTAAACACCGGCTAGTCAGCTTCAAAGTGAAATTTAGCTTCGCTTGTAACGCTCGTCGCAACAATAAGTAAAGTTAACAATAGTCGCACCAGAGATGAAAATTCCTTCGTGCTGACATTCTTTGATTCTAATGATAAAACGATATAAAAACAAAGCAAGCAACAATACACTAGCGCCGAACAGAATCCAATAACTCAAGATGTTTTGTCGCTAAGTAAAATGAACTGGTAAATTTTGTAGACGACGATTATTAGGTTTTATTGGATCGGATTATATTTCCGAGAATTATCATAATTCCGCACACGCTCTGGGAATTTTTCAATGTCGGCAACTTAATTTAAGCTCGAAGGATTATTATTCAAATTCTCTCGTTGATGAGCTCGGTGCGATAACATGCTCCATGCCGCGGCGTCGGCAATAAATCATTAAATTGTTAACATTCCTACGCACCGAGCTTCATATTACACTTCGTAAATCCATGCAACGCTATCCTAATTACTCAGCATTATTAGTCCCGACTCATAGATAATAGTTATACGGATAACATAAATAAATACTATAAACGACGTTATAATAGATAGACGTTATACTCGTAGTAGATACGTTGAAGTTAACATTCTAATGAATGATCTTCTTGCCATTTAAATGTTATAAAACTAATTTAATATTATAATTGAAGCAGTAGTGCTTCACCAAGTATAATAATGATAACAGCCGGTATGTGTTATAATAACTTTCCCATCTCAAAGGTCACTCACATTTCTACTTAATACTTTAAATAACCTATTATTATAAGGAGATCTGTCAGCAGATTATAAATTGTAAGTCATTTGTAAGTATAATATAAGAAGCATGTCGATAATGTCGCGAGTCACGTTGTTTGTTCCGACCACACGAGAACTACTCACGCGGACACACAGTCTCAACCTATTGTTTTGATAATATAAGTATTAGCTCGGGAACAGGCAGCAGGTTCCGCTCGTCTTACTAGTTGTTAAAGTCTACTGTTAGAAGTTTGGTACAAGTAGTAGTTTTATTTTTAAAAGACACGATATTTTACCCAGTGTTTTAAATATTACATCACCCAGTGATTAAATTGGTGATGATAATGACAGTTGAGCAAAGTCCTGGGTTTAATACCTTGTGAGGGCAATTAATATTTATGAATACATCACAGATAAAGATTTATAGTTTTGGGTTTCATAGTCGTGGCCACACCAACGTGACTGACAGGATTTTTGAAGTGAAACTTCTTTAGAATCGTTAGTGATTTGAAACCGGATGCAACGACAGGTAAGATAATATAACCGCTAATTTCGACTTTCAAATTTAAATTCTCCGTAGCCCAATGGTCAGGACGTAGATTCACAATACCTGATGCGCAGGTTCGCATCTCCCAGTATTTCTTTTTTTTTAGTTTTTTTTTTTTAGTTTTATTTTTATACTGTTTTTAAATACTTTCAAATGCTCTTTTAAATATTTTCAAAGATTTTTTTTTCATTCTAGTTTTATTTTTGCGTCGATATTGACGACACATTTCGGCATTAGTTTTCGGCATCTTATAAAATTTATTATTTAGCACAACAAGATATAAAAATACTCACAAATAAGAGCTCTTTGCTGCGCAAACCCCTCGACAACAACACGTAAATTATTAAGTAGGTACCATCTAGCAGCCGTCTTACACAAAATTACTGTAGCGCGCCATCTAGCAACTAACTAAGAAACAACAATCGGTTGGTCGATCGATTTTTCTTATGTTCGTGGTTACCTTTTAAAAAGTGCTAAGTTGTATTCATAGATGGCGCGAGGAACTAGGTAGAAGATTCGATTTATTGACCAAAATTTTGGAAAGTTTCACTTCTACCACGCGTGAATTGCACACATTTTAATTTTTTGTCTACGAGCTACCTGGGATGACGAGGATGACGACATGGCAAGAGAGTAAGCTATTTTAGCTAGTTGAAGATTCAACTCTGACTGAATACTGAAAACAATTCAAACTCGTCTAGAGTTGCAACCTTATTGACACGCACTGTTACATCTAACACGGGCACTGGGTCCGGTTGACGTATCGTTATATCTAGTGAACAAGCTGTCCCATTAAACCTTCTGTTCGCCAATGACCTTAAACAATATTTATTATCGTCAAAGATGCCTATTCACGCACTTAACGTCAACACCTCGATTGTAAGAAGTAATAAAAAGATGCTCAAGCAACCATTTTTTACCGCCTACAAAACTCATATTCTTTATTCTTTTATATAAAACCCTTCTTGGAACGTTACGTTCTACGATCCGTTCCTACTGCGGACTAAAGAGTTATGAATATGTAGAGTCTTCATGAATCATGTATGTTACTTAGACCTGTATTTGCGATCCGATCCGCCCGCTCTGTTTGTTCCGAACTCGATATCGTATAGTATACGCTACATCCTCAGATTAAAGAAATAAAAGGCAGATGTATTCATCCAACTACAATGTAAAGCTATCAAAGCAAATACAAACTAAAAAAGCAAATACAAACCCGAGTCAGTACTAAAGAAAGCGTCAAATAGCTTGTATGTCACAATTGTCAAAATTTATTAAATAATTTTCTCAGATAAAATGCCGTCTTGCAATTTTAAACACTACTAAAGTTGTTCTCAAAATCAATGAAAAGAATATTAGATATATTTTCACAGGTAACTGTTCATTATTTATTATTTATTTATAATAATATTTTTGCGGTGCGCTCGGAACACAAAACCTCGACAATTATTCAATTTAATACCAGCTTTATATGAAGATCGATTACCCTAAATTAAGGGAAATATGCATTTGTTATTTGAACACTGATCGATTATAAATTTATATCAAAAACAAATATTTTAAAAGTAAATAGTTGTATTTATTTAAATCTAAAAATCAGGAAATGCAGCCAATGCATAAATACCTGTCGCTGGGTTATTATAAACATAAGATAGATTGTACAAATGATTAAAGGGATAAAATTAGGATTTTAATATAGGTAAACCTGGTTGATTGAAAATATCACATTTGCCGACGATAAAATGCACGATTGAAAGAAAATATTATATTCTATTTTAGTAATTCCTGTTTAGACTACTCAATAAATTATTTTATTTGCAGATTGCCGACAAATGCTATTTATTATACGAGATAAATGGGTTTTTATTATTCGTCAAAGTAGGCAAGATAATGATTGGCCACCCAAATTTTGCTTTGTTTATTCATTGCATTTTAACGAAGATGACGTATATTATATATTTCATATATTTTAATTTTAATAAATGTATTAAAATTTTTATATTTTTCAATTAAAAATAACTAACCATAAGAGAAAAAAAACCATACATTAAAACAATTTCACATATTAAGTACTGTATATTAAAAGAACATTTGACATATTTAATATCTATACTTTTTAATAACTAGTGATATAATAATAAATAATTTGCCAATTTAATTGTGCATAATATTTCAAGTTGAAAATATGGTAAAAAATATTTACTAAATTGCGGGAGATAGCGACTTTTTGTTTTCAATGTCTGGCAACTTACACACACAAAGAAGTATGTGTCTCTACGATGCCTCTGCTAGCTGTCAATATGGTTGTCATGCACACATAGAGAAAAAGCGGCTTCACGTCATTCGTTGCATTTCTTTGGGAAAGTTATATCTGCCTTTTATTTCTTTAATCTGAGGCTACATCACGTCTCAGATGATACAAGATTATACAGAATATAATGTTGCAGCACCCGAACTGTCATCCAGTGTGAAAGGAGACATTTGTTTGATATTTTTCAGTAAATAGCCAACAAATGAACACCTAAAGACATTCACAACAAATCATCATTATCGACGACATCATCGCGGTGCAAGAGAGTTAATATGAACTTATTTGACAATATTGTTATGAACAGTCGGTTGTGTTAGGATCTACGAAACTCAGCCACTAATCTCTCCACCAATACCCGCTAACTAGCAGCGCGGTGGAATTTACTCTGTCTTTTCAGTTATGAGAAACCTCTGTTTGTAACCATTATAATCTGGAGAAGACAAAAACATTATGAAACATATGTGACGCCATCTAAATAAATGTGAGCACTCAGTGGAACTACCTTTGACAAAGATGACGAACACATCGAGCCGGAAACAGACATCCGTCAGGCTCAGGAACGTGTGCTCCGACCGCCGACTGCACGCGTCTCCCTCGACACGCACGATCACCACCTGCTATGTACAACGTACATAACGTACAAAATAACATATTTTATAGAAATGCTCGTCTCTTCAAATATTACGCTGTATCCCAGTAAATAAGAATCTTTTATTTCAAAAAATAAAATAAAGCTTGAGAGAGCGGATCCTACATGACACGAGCAGGCAGCGGTCTCGACGCGATGAAAAGGCACAATTTTAGGGAATGCGATGCCGAGATATGTTATCTTTTGTGCCCGCGGCTTTTGGCCAGATGGGGGAAGGAGGAGGGGGGATGGAGGATGGAGGGTCGTGTCGTGGCTGAGGAGAGCGGGGAGCGGGAGATAGCTCTCGGACGCATGAAACTTTGCATACGGCTTTATCGCTGGATATTCGCGATGTTTGGCAAACACATACTTTGACATTTTCAATTTGGGTGAATGGATCCCTATGGGAAACTTCAGCTTATTTTGATGTCTCCTTTTATCCCCTTGGCTTTCTTGTTATGGAAATGATTCGAGTCGCTAGTGAAAGCCGATAACTGTGTATTATCTGACATTACTTTCACATGTCTACTTGAGCGGTACTGAGCTCTGCGTATTTCAAAATTAGGACCCGTAGTTGTTGGTTTTGAGTGAGGATGGATGGAGTCAATCTAAAACGAAACGTGTTTTATTCTATCCGCGTTAAAATAAATTATTTTTTTAGATTGAAGATTATATATTAATTCAAAGACTTTCAAATATTAAAATTTGAGACCGTGGACATCTTACTGTGTGTCAATTATTAGTAAAATTTATGTATTTATAAGAAATAAATATTTTGAACTTAAAACTGAGCTTAGAACAGTATAACATCAATATATTTAGAAGCAGGGTAGTATAAATTCCTCTCAGTGTGGGCGCGGGGCGGGCTTATCACTCACAGTCGAATTGTGCTGAAGCGGCAATTCGTAATATCCCATCTAATAGACGTCTAATTTGCGATCCCGTCAGGATGTCCGCGCTTAATTAGGCTGGCATTGTGTCATTTGTAACGAACGACTACAGCGCCCTCTACTTCATAGCAGAGGATGAGACGCAATTGTATTTTGTAAATTTAATAAAACATTAAAATAAATGAAACTAAAGTATTAAAAGCACTGTCTCGGCTGAACCCGATCAAGAATTGTTAGGGCGCCTATTGAAAGATTTTCAGAGAAATATCAGACAGGTTATTCAGTCAATGCCTCGTGAATTAACAAGCCACCTCGGCCAGTTTGAAGGTTGTCGGGTGCCTGTGATCGCAGCTTTAAAATAAATCGTATCTTCTTAGTATGTATTGTATATGGTATAGCAACCGTACTCAAAATTGAAACATACCTAATCCTTTTTGAAATGGATTTAAGACCTATGGTAAAGCGAGATCCTTAAGAACTTGAGCTTAGTATAAATGAAGAGGTGTTTGGTTCAATAAATATGTGTTTAATTGGATACCTACAATACCTACATCTTCATTCCTTAAATCAGCTTTCGGCTGCTAGCAGCTTCGTTCCTCGTTGAGACCTTACCAATCTTCCGCGCTCGGTACTCCCAACAAAATAAGACGTGAAATGTTTTACGTTTCGTGGTAGTAGTAACAAAGAAGTAGGAATAATGCGGGCCCCCACTTTCTTGTCACTAGCAATGCATGAATTTGGTGTTCCTGGCTACCATAAACCTCGGTGACTGTTTTCATTTCATTTTATTCAATGCATAACATTATTAGGTCTTGTTAGGCGTAGCACTTTGGAAAAGAAGCTGACATTTATTTGGAGTTTTGAATTTGCTATTCTTCTTCTTCTTAGTAAGTCACTGTTGTCAGAGTGGTCGTGGTTGCACTGACAAGGTGTGCGATGAGATGTTCGGTGAGTCGCTAGCTTTCTCGAGCTAGCTTTCTCTAGCTTGGAGACCGACCGCGTGTTATTTTGCCTTCCACCTGTCCCTGAATCACCAGCCTCTCCAACGAATTCTCCTTTCTCGAAACGCGACCAAATAACTTCAATATTTGGAGCTGCACAGTTGATGAAACACAGTTTGTCTTTATAATAAAGTTCTCTAACGATGAAAGATTTGACAACTTCCGACATTCGGGTTGGCCACTAACCCCTACACCAATCCCTTCTGGAGCAGCGTGGTGGAGTATGATCTAGGCCTCATCAAGAGGAGAGACCCGTGACCACTAGTGGTCCTTTAATGACTTCAGCCATTGGAATGTAATATATTATCATGTATGTATAGCTCATGTCAATTTTAAAATGATTAATTTATTTATTTGAAATTAAATATTAGTTTTAAAATATTATAAACTTCTTAGATATATGTTATCCCAAGCGCGTATGTGCTATGCCAATATAATGAGTAATGAAAATACATTACGCATAATTTAATTAAACACTGATTTATATCGTGGTCCGCGCAGCTGCCCCTATGTGCTGTCAGCGATAACACTCCGCGCCGCCGTGCGCCTCCGAGACGTGCCGTCCGTCCATTATGCCGAACTGCGTATGGGCGTAATCACAGACATGTATGGAATAGCATTGTTTTACTTATGTCTGGTAATCATTATTCACTTTTGTTGTTTGTGTGGTGAGATTCTCAGTATGTTTTAATTTGTTGTGATACAGATTCTTAAAGTAGGAACCTACGAATCTTAAAGTTAACTCGTCTTAAATTAAAGAGCTTACTTGATTTCGTTTATGATATAATATGAATACGTAATTCTATCGTTCATAATTTGCAACATGTCAATTTACTCTGATCCCCTTTTTTTGTAATAACTCTGGGACGCCAGGCTCTTTTAATTCTTACCAAGGATTGCTTCTAATGGAGTTTGTAAACAGATGTCGTAAAAAATTTTAACGCATGATTTTTTATTACCCTTACCTGGATTTGTATTTGAAAGTAACCACGAATCTTTGTGTTATTTATTTTATGCACGTCAATGCAACAAATTAACTTTAGACAAGTGTACCTTCTATTTTAATAAATATTATTTATGAGATTATAAATAAGTATAATCTATGAAATGAGAAAGATTTCAGAGGTTGCGAGTTCAAATAATAACTTTTCCCTTTCCAAGCTGCTAATAAAACGCTTTCATCTGATGAACTTTGAAACATTTAATAGATTTGCTTTCGTAAACAAAGATGTTATCTAACTCGTCGTTATTATGGAAATGGAATGATTCCTTTTGTGGGCGCGGCGTGCCGAGCCGCCTCTCTGATTCCAATCTCCGCGATACCGCGAATTAATAAAAGACCGATGACCCTTTTGCGAATTTTCATCAACCCATTTCTTGGCGGTTGGTTTTCTTGACAAGTATCACTCCATCCGAACTTGTGCATCTCAAGTATTAAGGTGGAATGTTTCATTCATACATACATAATAATATATCTAGCCCCATAACACTGAAATCTGACACAAACCTTGTTTCACTGCAGAACCATCCAAAAAAAAGCAACGACCCATAATTGTCCCACTGCTGGGCTCGGGGTCTCCTCTCACAATGTGAGGGGTACAGGCCATCGTCTACCACGCTGGCCAAGTGCGGATTGGTAGACTTCACACATCTTTGAGAACTTTCAGAACCATCCAACGCTAGACAAAGAGTACACGCATTCTATAGCAATTAAATGCTTCTGCCGCTGCATTCTGGGCTGTGGAAATTTTACTTTGGTTACGCCTTTTGTAAGTAGGTAAGCATGTGAACTGTTCAGTCTCTCTCTTTCAGTTTGGTCGGACATCAACGGTACGGTGAGGCTCTGTAACACGCCTTTATTACTTGTAACTAAATAACTAACAACAACAATTAAACAATTTTGTCGTACCAAAATAAAATTTTGAATTCAGTTATGTATCTTGGAGCTGATATATTTATGGAGTCAGGACCTAAACAGTGGAACTGCTCAACGGTTACTCGTAATCCCCAGAAGTTTCCTAATAACAATAACAATAATATTGAACGTGTCAAAGGGTTTTTGTAGGTCTTTTAAACTGTATATCCTTGTATAAATATGGGTATGGGTGGACAAAGGATCGTCCACTTTTTTGTCGAATTTACAATATTATTTATTTATTTAAAATATCACTAAGTAGCTGACACGTAATGGAAATTGAATACCTTTTGTTGGAATATCATTCTCAGGACAATTTATTTAGCAGCACATGAGTAATAATTGGATGTGACTAAAAGTTTCCTGAAGTGTATGGCTAACAACACCACACAACAGCCACCCACGGGGCCCACGGCGCGCTCCAGGGTGACCCTTACAGGATCTACCTACCTACCGCATTATTTAATTTTAACGTTGACAAAAAAAGGTTATTTTGCGACCTCTGCACGTGGAATGGGCCCAAATGGACGCTTTTTAGAAACACAGCATAATAATTCTGCTTGCGCATTTTAAGGCTATAAAAACGGACGAATTAATTATTCTTTTAACGCCTGTGTGTCGGCCAGCCGATGTAAAAGTAAAAAGATTTTATGCGGGGTTGAAGTAATTTGAAGTTCACTTATCAAGATTATACTGGTCGCCTTTTATAATATACGTCATATTATATTATAAACTCCTATGCGCGACACACAGTAATACGCTAGCGAAATATTACCAACAGTTACTTGATTTAGGTCACCCAAGTTAGGAATTCCGCTTATACAACTTATATATTTAAAAAGTTTCAACGCATACTTTTTCATAACCAGAATTCTCTAAGAATAGATAAATTCACGGAACCGAAACGGCTTAAATATTTATCAAAAGGAACTCATAAAGTTTTCGAAGAATCTATACAATCGGTTCAGAACTTCGCCGCTCGATTTCGAGGACTTAAAAGTTAAAATCACTAGAAACTGTGGAGCCTGAAATCCTTGTAATAGAAATTGAATCCCTTATAGAAAGTTTACAAGCACTCTTTCATAGCGGAAACTATCTTCGTTATGGGATTAAATTGGTGGTTTGTTGTGAATGGTTCTCGCATTATACAGTGACCAATAAATGGAGGCTTCACGGATACTGGCTGGAGTTTGGAGAGGTGACTTTTAGTAACAAAATCTTTCGAAGAGCTATTTGCATTGCCCATTATTGTTTTGCTATTGGATTTAAGGGGTATCAACCATTCCTGAATTTAAGCTATTTTCATACTCATAGTGCAAATTGTGGAACAATAGACGAAGCAATGTCTTCAAATCGCTCCTCTTAGGAGTCACCCAACGTCCTACCACATTATAATCAGTAGATATGTTGTGATAATACAACTTTTATATTGATATGTATGGTATTATGGTCACCAGACCGGCTTATGTAGCGTATATAATGAGTAATGAGAGTAGTCACTCTCCCTCTCCTTCTCCCGCTTCCAAAATCCTCGAATAAGATTGAATAAGTTGCCGTTATTACTCGTATACGAGTTGCGTTGCGACCAGCTCGCTCGGTGCTCGATGCTCGGAGCCGCAAGTATTCCCGTGGCGTCGCGTCGCCGCGTCGTGTTCTCCGATCAGTTTACAGTTGAACTTTAACTATTGTGAAAGTGTTGTAAGCTTAGTTAACTCTTTTATAACTCCTATTGTCGTAAATTTCAAATGTATCATAAATAACTCTTTGTTTGTTTCCAAGTTTATTCATTTATTGTTCCTTTAATCAATGAAATAACAACGACAACAAATAATTGAAATTAAAACAATTGTCGTAAGGAAAATTGGTCGGTTTATTTTTTTTCACCACCCTTTACTATATTTATTTATCATTTGTAAATTACAAATTTACGACTTACACAAATTGTAATCCACCACAAGTCGCTTCCCTTTTAGTTTATGATTCAGTGCAGAGATTGAGATTTTTAAATATCATTAACACAAATACAGTATCAGCAGACCCGTTTGCTACATACATACAGTGTCACTTCATGTATCACTAAGTTATACTATGTAAAATATATTTAATTAAAGTCGGTGTCATCTTTCTTCAGCTTTGATACTGAAATACTTTGTAACTTCGATTAAGGTTTTGTCTGAATTGTGTGGATATCCGCCGCCGCCGCTCAAATGAAGACAGATACTGTTGTTAGCAAACACGGCTTGTTGAGGCATTGTAGCGTGTAAATAGCTACACTACCGCGTACTTGCGTACAATAAAATTATTTGGTCAGACACGTGAATAAATGACTGACTTGGTTGTTAATTTATTAATAAGAAAAGAATTAGGTATTTAAAAGCTCACCTTGCTCCATTATGGTATAAATCCCACGCAGTCCAAGGTAGTTGATGAGGGGTAATTCTGGAGCTGGGACGCCGGCCGGCGTGTTGCAGAGGTTATGTAATCCGCAATTGAAGGGTAGGTACCCTATAGTTGAGAAACTTGAGTATATTTCTCGGAAAAACCCATTTAATCACCAAAACATGACTACATTTTTGAGAGCACGTACTCCTACAGTAATATATCGATATTACATTTTTACATTATACGAGCATATTATACATTATACATTACATGAACGAGTATACTCGTATACACAAACCTCAGAACAATATTATTTTCAGGTTTACATTTACATAATATAACTGTTAACATGAGAGGTGCTCTATGACACTTTACAAAAGACAAATATTAAATATTTGTGCATTATCCTTCACTAAAATATATCTTTAGTCTAACCCACTAAACAAAGCGAATACTCATGACATTTGTCACACACGCCGCGCTGTCCCAACACTACTCCGAGAGAGAGCGTAAACTCTGTTTTTGCACGAAGACAGATAGGGAGACTTGCGGTAAATAATTACGACGCTAATCGAGTGAATTTCTTCGTCGCTGGTCCGATCCGTCGCGTCGCCATCATGCGTCCGGAGAGGAGAGCGACGCCGCGACGCGGTGCGGCTCGGCAGTGCGGCTCGGCAGTGCGGCACGGCCGGTTCATCCTCGTTAGTCTCGTTACCACACTTCGCCAGTTTTTGTCGAGGCGGCATTAGCCGACCGGCGTTGTTCTCCGATTCCGACCGCCTCGTGACAAGCTAATCTCGGGATGTAAATTAACAAACTCATATTTACTTTTTGATTGGAAACGAAAGCACTTTCCATCCAGGCGCAGTATTTCAGTCAAGAATGATGAATGTTAATACTTTCACAAAATGCTTTAGCGTTTTTGAATGTTACAGAAGTGTAAGATAAATTATTTGCCAAAGTTTAGGATTCTTTACGTTTTTGTTCTTGTTTTCTGTCTTCTATCGCAATTTTCAGTAATTTGGAGTAAATAATTCTACGAGAATCGACGTCATTTCAACGTGAAGTCAACCATATAAGAATAAATACTGGAATAAATATACGTGTCCTCTTTTATGTGATATCATGACCACATCGGTGTATGGAACTAGTTTTATCATGACGGCAGCGTCGGATGTCTATTCAAAGAGGTTTCTTTGCATGATATTCTTATTCAACGATCAATATCGTTGAGTCAATTGCAGAGCTAACTTAATACTGTTGCTAAGATCTTGGCATTGTAGATCTTCCAAGGTTTGACATACCAAATAAGCCGACGTTTACCCATGTAGTTTGTTGGATTCAACAGAATAAATAGCATGTCTGCCAACCTCAGCGAGCGAGCGCCGAGCGTCGGGCGGCAGACAGACCGAACACATCAAAGTGAATGTATTAAATCAACCTCGCTAGTGCTTGTACATATTTGATCTGCACAAAGCTCAGAGCGAGCGAACAAGCTGCACTGCTCTAAACTTATATAATTCTCTCAAACTTACTTAGATAATAACAAACATCTCTAAATATTGTCAACAGAAGAGATCTCATTACTGCAAGCATGTTGTCCCTCGAGGATTTTTCTACCGTGCCGTGAGCGCGAGGTGAATTATTCTTTGATGCGTTTTCTACATCAAATGCATTGTGATGAATGTATTTAGCTCAGAGCGGTGCATATACTGGGAAAAAGTAAGTATAAAATTACAATACAAGAATTAATTCAATTTTATCTTGAATTTATAAGTATAGTAATAGGTTTAAAAGTAACATTCTATTTCTTTAATCATATTCAAAATAAAAATAAAAATACTAGTGAAATGGTATAATATCTAAGCGCAGTACAGCCTCATCATGATACGATACCGTAATTATGTTGTAAAGCAAATTCGTACAAGCAGCATTGTGTTTCGGTAAGAAGAGCGACGTTCTAGCTCTCAAATGTTTAAAAGTATCGAAAACTGATCTCGAATGCAAAACTTTACATCGTATTTGATAACATAAATACATTATTACTTAAGTCCTTAATTTATAAGTCCTCCAATCAGTCAACGTACGTCTCCATTGTCCGCATGAAATAAAGTGATAGAACTAAATGATTATCTAGTAACCGAAGTCATTCCCGCTTTCTAAATGTGTCTACAAGCAAAAACCGCAGGACGTCAAACTTTCAGCCAAGTTCGTCGCAGTACAATGAGGATTTAATTAATTCGGCGCGTTTAAGTTTGAGAGTCGTGCGTAGAATCGTCACCGCGACGCTGGTACTGCGAGCCCCTTTTGTGGAACGCCAGCTCCTCGTACGTGATTTGCCTTTGTACTCACTAATGCCATATATTTCACACACACATACTTCACCCGCTAGGTAATATATTAAGGTTTTCCACAGCACGTTCATATTTCAAAGTCTACCGGTCAATCAACGAGTGTTATCAAAAGCACAATACGAGTCACAAAATGGCATACTCGTTATTAAATTTTGACAAACACTCAAATGAACGTAGCGCGCTGCACACCACACAAAAATGGTACCACTTAAAAAGGAATGAAGCTAGTGCACACTAACCAAGCGGAACATGATATATGCATGTCGCTTGTGCATGTGCAGCCCGTCCTTGTATATTTATATCCCTCTCGCGTTTGGCAAAGCTTTAAAAATTCCGCTTTTATAGTTCTTCTTAGCAATAAAAGTTGTTTCGTTGACACAAAGAAATTAACGTAGAATACAATTAAGTGCTACTTTGTGTACCGCTTGCAGGCTCCGTGTACATAGTTAAACAATTGCCATTTTTCAAAACGTTCGTTTACTTTGTCGAAGATAAACTGTTTCAAGTTGTTTGTATAATCTGCACATTTGATTGTCATTATGAACAAAAGCCTTAATTCCCCCATATTCTAAGCATAATATTTTTATTTTTAGATGCAGTTTTATTGTTATTGTTCTTGAGTTGTCGTAAGTCTTAACCGTAAAGAACCCTCCCTGATGTTTCACCAAAGTCGAGTAAATATACCATATAGTGAAAAATGTTAATTAATATTTTTTATTAATTAGAATGCGTAACGATACGGAAATTCGGACGTTACTCCAATGCACCTGAAACTAGAAATGTCTCCTACATTTCTAGTTAGTACCGAACTAATTTAGTGGTCGACAACACGAACCACGAGACCTTATTACTGTAACAGGACAGGGTTGTGAGTGACGTTTCGTTTAGGTGTTGGGTACTTTATCGAACATTTGTTACTGTAATTTATAAAATGTTTCTCATGTATGAAATTCTCTTTACTGTTAGGTTGTTTGAATGCGCTAGTCTCAGGAACTGCCAGTCGGATTTGGAAAAATGCTTATTTGTATGAGAAATGTGAACATTCATGAGGTAGACGCAATTAATTATTATAATTCCTTAAAAGAAGGGGTTGCTTCAGGGGTACGGCTAGTAAGAGTTATGTACGAATCGAAGCAAGGTTTGGTTACTAGTGCTAGTTTAATATGGTATGGTATGCAATGTATGAAGTACCGTGGTACCAACGACAACCTGCCGACTATGCGCCCGAAAAAGCCCCAACTATTTGTGACACCTGCTGAAAACAGTTTTAAACAGTTTGCGCTTCATCCTCCGCTTATGTATTGGAAATGACATAAACGAATAAATGTTTGATTCTGGCATTGCACGAATATGCTATTCGCGCGGACTCCGTGAGTTTCGCTACTTCAGTGTCGTGTGCCTGTCTGTGCCATATATTGACTCCGAGCTATTTATGTAACAACGCTGTATACGACGTTTTTCACGCTTAGCTTGATATATCGAGGCAATTTCTCCGGAGAGACGCAGCGCCCCTCCAGGGAAGCGACGATGTAAGATCGAACCCAGTCTTTATCTGACAGCCGCTAGTGACAGTTTTGTGGGTTTATTACAAAGGTACATATTATGTGTGTGGGTGTCTCCGCTTGATGTAATGGTACTATTACTCAGTAGTATTTGCCGTAAGCTGAGGGTTTAAGCGTTTATGCTGGCATTATCCTGAGGAAATGCTGCTGTTCAGAAGTTAAAGAAAGCATTGATAAATATAATATTAAAATTGTTTCCAAATAAAGACAACGATAATTTTTCGTTTCAAAAAGGCTAACAACTAGTCTAACAGCAATTGTGTGTTCAGAGGTTGGAATAATATAGACAAAGATCTCTTAAACATGCTTTTCACTTCTTCAAATAGTTGTCTTCAGATTTAACAGGAGTCTCTCGCGCCGGCTAGGTGGCTGTATCAACGGCTCTTAATTTCCTTTACGCCTTACTATAACATGGCCGAGCCGTGAGAAAGACGGTTCAGTTTATAACTATTGCAAAAATATATTTGAGATCTCTACAACAAGCCCTTCCTTTTGACATGCAACACAGTACGGTTTGCAAAACAGTATTTTTTTTTAGAGTTATTCGTTTTTGGGTACCGATTTACCAATCAACTCGTATGTTCCGGTAGTTTCAGAGCAAATAGTCTGTGAAAGTACAGACACACGTACGGAACCCTAAAAATGACACAAAATGACCTTCAGTTCCACGACGTAGCAATACGATAGGCAATATTTTTGCGGTATAATACCTACTACCTGCATATGTTACAAAACGAATAAAATCGCTCCGCTCCGTTACAGACTAATACATCACACGTAACAGTGAACAAAATTGCGAAACTGCTGAGAACAATTTACTCGTACAATATCGAGATAAGGTACACCTTCCCACCGAACGCGGTCCTATAATAAACAAACTATAAGCCTATAGCGGATAGCCAGCTCTATACTTGTAACGGCTACTGAACATTACAAGCTATGGAGGCAACTAATATCTACTATTTTCCATAATGTCCTTGACTCGCCCTAAATTTCGACTGTCATTGAGGCGGATATGAAAGGATGTACGAAAGAGGAAAATAGTAAAAAATAAGCCATGTGCGTCTTCAATATAAAACTTCCGTATACCTACTCGTATAACTATAACACTAGCATTCCGCTCTACTAAACAATTTAACTGAACGAGTAAGATATTACTTTTAGTAACTTTTTCTTCATATCAACTATGTTTTGTTCATTTGACTAAAATTAGAAAGCCTGACATAGCATCGCATATTGTTAGCGAGTATCGGATACCTTTATAACACCTACGGACGGTCGGGGCACTGAACTTTTGTTCCGAAGATCCAAGTACCCTAAAACATTAATCTTAAGCTATATATCATAGTTTAATACGGTTACTTAATCATTGTACCTTATTTGAGTAACTTACAGAATAAGTTATAGATTGAAAATATGTTATTGAAGAAATAGATAAGATACGTACAACGGAGGTTATCTCATCATAAGCTGAACTCGGCGAGAAGAATACTGAGCTTTTATATATTCGTTTCATTACATATTTCATTACTTGTCATTAAACTTTACAGTCTATAGCCCGAGGGCGGTCTAAGCGTTACCCTTTTAAATGTTTATACTGCTATTCGGTCCTGCTGTATAAGGCCGATAGCACCGAGACCGTTGTCACTCGGTTACGTCACAAAACATGATTCCTTTAGTTAAAACGCATTTAGTGTGATATGGGCTGAATTGAGGATTTTCTGCATTGGATACATTAAAATATAGGCATTGTATTGCGGTCGCACTGCTGAGCTAAGGTTTCCTTTCACCTACATAGTCCACTATACAGGTCAAGTGCGGCTACTAATCCTTTCAGGATTTTAATTTCACCGAACTTAATGATAAATTAATTTCTGACTTGCTTATATTTGCGTTATATTTGCGTATGTGCGTTATATTAACTAAAACACGTAAGAAAATATTACGAGGATACTGCATCTCCAAAATTGCTCCATCAGTATCCGATCAGAATAGACTCATCTCCAGCAGTAGTCAGCTGGAAGTTATATGATGTTTTCAAAACGTTTGATAAAATCACTGAACTGTTATATTGTGGAGTCGGATACAAAGAGCGAACGTGTACGCGTCTATTACAAAGATTGGCCGGCTTCGAGTGTCCCACCAATCTCGCCGTCCAGTACTGGCACATATCGGCGTCCATTCGTTGCGGTGGCAGTCTGTCGGCCACCACATAAACCTTCATATTGTGCGGGAGAGTAATCTCCGATAACCGCAGGCGGCACTCGGCAGGCCTCGCTACGTCATATTGTCGAGCTCGGCCCGATCGGCCTCTAGCCGCGTGACAGCCGTGCCTGTTTCTACAAAACTTATGTTTTATTTTGCAACATTTTTTAATCCTAGGTCAATGTCCAGCGTCAGTGTACAGTTTTTGGGGGGATTTAACCGAGAAGTGTTCATATATAAAAGAACTGAAGCGTTCTAGGAACGTTGATGGGACTTGCGGATACCCGGCGTATGCTACTGAGCTAAAAAGAAACACATTTTGTTTAAGGAAACTTTGTTAGAGGACCGAATGTGCCTAATGTATTGTTTTAGTGGTCTCAAACCATCTTCGCATTATTGCCTTTCAAATGAAACCGGTTTGCAGCACATCGGTTGGATATTTTTAAAGTCTATACGGGCATAGTACAAACCATTTTTGTGTTATCGTACTTTATCTGGAAAACGACGGCGACTTTCAACGTCAATGAACAGTCTTATCTTTTATCCTATACGCCAACATGTTACCGCCCACGCTTGAGATGTCGGCGGCGACTTTTTGTAGCGATACAGCAGCGATGCAAACGCCAAACAGTGATAACACAATTGCGATGCTGATCATATCCTTACTTAACGATTTTATTCACTTTTTTGAATTTGATAAACGATTTTGTTTATCAAATTAGTAAACGAATTAACTAATTAGTAAACTAAGTTGGCCCTTTCGGCCTTGAAAAGTTCGGGCAAGGAGACAATATTTGCGAAGAAGAACGACTAGCTTTATCTTCGAGACATTGCGAACATCATAAGGACTCCATCTGTGGGGTCCAGACCTCGGCTTTAGACGTAATGTAGACGTAGACATCCTAGTAAAGCCGACATGGGATTAGGGTATATTCTAAGCCGCCCCTATACATCTAAAACTATTTGCAAATTCATACAATCTACATATATTTTACCTCGTAAGTAAAATCAGTATACGTCGCCGCGTCGTTCGTTATAATATTCACACCGAAAGCTAAACCAACCACCAAATCCGGCTTACCTCACGTTTCGGCTAGCTTGTCATATCACGCTGTATAGTAAATTGCCGTAATTAATAGTCTACTGGAAGGGAATTAGCACATATTGCCCAATTAACGTCGTGGTGTGAGTCTATCTCGCATCATGACGTCACTGTACCGCTCCGTCACGGTGTGTACACACTATACTAACGTTATCGATGTGATATTACATATGGATAGTAAGTCAAACATACTGATACCTGCTGTTTACTAATTATACTTCTGTATGTATTTGCTCCAATGTCCTAGTGATGTTTATTTACCACAAATTTTTTAGTTAAAGGAGAATGCCCATAGCCAGTACTCTTAAAAAAATAATTGTGTCACAATGATTTTTGGACAAAAAATTTAATTAAAATATTTCAAGTATTGTACCCTATTTCCTGAAAACTCCTTATTGGGAATAATTTTCTGAAATTAATAAGTAACTTTACTTCCGTTTTACAAAAGAAAACCATTGGGCCATTTATGTTTGGATAAGGGCCAATCAGGAATCTTTTAAGATCCTTTAGGCCAATAGGTTGCATTGATTCGATTATAATTATGATACAACAGTTATAGTATCCATGACAACAAACTAGATGACGTAAGGGGACTGTCAAAAGAATTAGAAAAATATTATAATCAGCCAGTAGTAATAGTGTTCTGTGATTATAATACATTACAAACTACATGGTGATTGGGGACTGTCAAATGAATTTGAAACTTAAAAGATCGACATTACATACGCAATCGACTTTAATATGCCTGCATAGAGTCCATATTACTGTGAGTTTACTATAACCTAAATACAAATTAATTTTGTTTGAAATCTCTTATTTCCTACTATTAACATTGACTAAAGTTAGTATGTGTAATTTATTAAGATAACATAATCAAATAAAGGTGTTTTTATCAATACACAAAAATGTTAAAGTCAGTACATTTCTCCATACTGAATGGGCATTCTGTTTGACAACCAGTTGTTGAACTTACTACTGTGAAAGACCCTACATACATAATTGGATTGTAAGCATTTTTGAGCGTACGGTATAATTTAATTGTTTATTTGTAATTAGTGGATAGTTGTTATTGGCCTAAAATAATAATAATAATAATAACGCTTCACACTCACAGCCCCACACTAGGATTCCCTGTGTCGTGGGTGCCATGGACAACACACAAGACAAGGACATTCACACCCAGACCAAGAACAGAAATTCAAACTCATCATTCAAATTTCCGCCTCGCTGGGAATCGAACCCAGGACCCTTGGCGCGGCGATCCGGCATGGTTACCATTGCGCCACACGGGTCGTCGTCAAATGTGGCTTAATTTTAAGTTTTCATTATATTGTAGTGGCTGTTACTATCCCGAATAAATAAAAATAAAATAAAAAATAATAAATTCATTTGACAGTCCCAAAACATCATGTAGTTTGTAATGTATTACAATCACAGAACACTATTACTCCTGACTGATTATAATAATTTTCTAATTCATTTGACAGTTCCCTTACGTCGTCTAGTTTGTTGTCATGGATACTATAAATGTTGTATCATAATTATAATCGAATCAATGCAACCTATTGGCCTAAAGGATCTTAAAAGATTCCTGATTGGCCTTATCCAAACATAAATGGCCCAATGGTTTTCTTTTGTAAAACGGAAGTAAAATTACTTATTAATTTCAAAAAAGTATTCCCAATAAGAATTTTTTAGGAAATAGGGTAAAATACTTGAAATATTTTAATTAAATTTTTTGTCCAAAAATCATTGTGACACAATTATTTTTTTAAGAGTACTGGCTATGGGCATTCTCCTTTATTACTTAGTAGTGTAGTATGAGTAGTGTATAAACATTGCACAAGCCGGGGCCGGGGCTGGGGGCTGCACAGTGGCCGCGCATTAATCTCTCGCGGCCGCAACGGTCGCAGCGCCGCCACACCGTCACACCATCGACGCTCGCTGCGGGGTGCATAAATCACTCGGCACTGCAGTCAGCGCAGTTAGCAGCTAGCTGCGTCCTCTGATCACGTCTATTAATGTTTTACACACCCGGAAACACTTTCCATTTCTAATCAGATTCATGATTTGAAATTTTAACTATTATCCTGATATCCATCTCGTGTTGGGGATTGCATCTTCATTTTGGAAATTACAGATTGCAAGCATACACTTTTCTGATTTTTCCATTGCTGCTCAATTGTACCGTAATTACGTGACTACTCACTAATCATTTGTCAAGTAGCTGTTTGCAATTCTTAATTTTGTTTTCGTTTTGTTAATCAATCATTTATCTTAAACACCTCCAAATATACTTTATTTTCGTATTTTATTTTGAACACACAAAACATAATTTGAATAGACATGACTACAATACACCTGTATGCGAATGTTAATAGTTTAAAACAATGTATCAGCCGCATGTCACACAGTGCAAGGTGACGCAAAATGGCGCATGGCGTCCTCGCTCGTCTCACGCGAGCGATGATATTCTAACGTGATTTGCTTCACGACTTTCACTTATACTAGTTCGTTCACCCGAGACAGACATGTGAAGGTATTATATTTAAATAATTAACTTATCATTTTATTATCTCCCAGAGTATATTATTATCGTTTTTATTGTCCGAGTGTAGTGAACCGCAAATATACGTGTTCGAGCGATTTACTCGAAGGTTGACGCTATAATAACTTGGAAATCTGTAATAACAATCTCGGTTGTAAAAGCTGGAGGCATTATTATTTATTTGTTATTATACAATTTAACAGCCCGTTATAAAGGGTCACGCGAATGCAAATCAACTAGTCTCTTGATTTATTGCGATTTTGTTTGTTTAAAAAGAAAGTTGTCCTAACTGTAATCAGTAAACTGTAACCCACTTTGAAACTCTGTGAGAGTAAAATATCACACTTCGGCGTTTTTCTCTTTCAGCATGTTACATTACAGTTCTTATTCATTGGATACTTTTATTTCAGCTTCCCTCAAACAAGACCAAACAAAACAAATAGTAACGATTCTGTATATTGTTGAATGTAATGATATTTTATGGAAACGAAATACAATTTAACAGCCATAGCAATTGAATTGCTTGTCAAGTGATCGTTGGAATATAGCACCACACTCTTATACTCGTATATCATAAATAGAGTGGTTTTGGGTGTTTATCTTTTTTAAGCCTTTGTAGGTCTTAAGAAACAACTTTGACCGTCTAACTTTGTTCATACCACCAGTCGTGGTGTGAAGGGGTTCCAGTTCTATTGTTATTTAACGTTCGCTATTTTACTTTGCTGTGTGCGCAGTAAGATGAGTGAACGCTGTAGCTACAGGCAAAAGTTCTCTTATGAAAGGTTATTGTTATGCGAGATACTTCAAACTAATAAATTAATTAAGTGACGAGCTGCCACATCTGCAACAACAGCTGTGCTTTGAAAATTAATTAGAAGTGCCCTTAAGTACCGCTATTAGTTATAACGACTGTCGTCGCTGAGTTATGTGCATAGTTATTAACAATTTTATATTTTCGCTTTAGCGATATAATGCACGGTGATTTGAGTTAATAACAATGCGATGCTTATAACATTTAGAATGTGGACAGTGAAGCTAGGGGGTGTGTGTGTACCTAACAAGTAATGGCTAGCAGTAAAAGAAACTTATAATAATAATAATAAATCTTTATTTCAGGCATCGAGGCCCATAACATAAATACCTTACAGACTAACATACATACAAAAATATAGACTTAAAAACGAATTCACTTATTCGCGAAGTGAGACGCGCTTTCGGTGACTCCCGGTGGTCGTCGTCGTCCACGGAACTTTCGGAAGACGACCCCCTATAGCTCCGACTGGTGTTATTTGTAAGCAGTTATCAAAGTTAAGCAATTTCAAGAGCCATCAGTTAGTGGTAATTTCATGAGATTCTCGTGCCCTCGAGGACCCATTAAGAAATCCTTGTTGCTTTCGCTAGACACCTGTCGTTAGTATCGATAACGGTAAAGTAGTTTGCAAGTTCTGATAAGAGAAAATGTTCCGAGACTAGAAATTTTGAACTGTCGTTCAGAACAGCTATCGTCTACATTACTTACATTTGTAAGAAACGAACTGCTAAATTACTGTGCAGATGGCGCCACTTGTCGGAGCTGTTAGAGTAAGGTGCTACTTCATTATAATATTGTGGTGCCGCGGTGTGCTGTCTTCAGAAGTTAATTAATTCGTTTATTACAATGAACTTCAAATGACTTCAACTGAACCTTTGCAATGAGCAACTATTATAAATGTGAAAGTATGTGAAGATGTTTGGAGGTTTGTTCCTTAATCACGCCTCAATTACTTAACCGATTCAGCTGTTTGGAATGGAGATAGCCTGTACCTTGGATTAACACATAGGCTACGTTGTATCTCGAAAAACTTCAGGATTCCCGCAGGAATGAAAAATCGATATCCACGCACGTGAAACCACTAATATCTAATTAATTAATTAAAAATTTCGTTTCGAAACCACTCTACCACGGGCGAAGCTGCGGGAAAAAGCCAGTTTAAATATAATTTTGATAACTATGGAAAGTCCGTCCATTTTACTATCTAGAATTGGGAATTTTAATAAAAAGTAAAATAAACAGACAAATACAAAAATTTTGCAACATTTGAAAGTCTCTGTCACAAAGGAAATCGAATCAGGGGGCACATGTTTATTATGTATCACAATCAGCTCACGGCCGCCGACCTGCGCTGTCCGCGCTACCTATTGTGACGTGACCGGAGTCATGACCACAGGGTGCAGGAAAATATCACAGTCGTTCATAAAAACTTCATTATATGTTTAATCATGTCAATGGCAATAATAAGAACATCAAAATTTATATAATGTAAATATTTCCCAGGTTTTGGTTACTATCACACCTTCGAATATTACTTGACGAGCGACTCAACGTACACCTTTATCTCGTCTGCTTAAGCTACGTAAAACAAAATTTTACGAGACGGACTTCCACCTTCCTCGTTACCCAACTCACGCGGGACTTTACGACTCAGCATTTTTACAGGTTTCTATGATGATGATGACCTCTATCCAGTGGGGTTGGTAGATTCAGAAAGGGTCAGAGCAGCGGATATGCTTATTAAAGCTGTTCGAGTTAAAAATCATTGAAAAAATGGTTGTCTGTAAAGTCAGTTTACGGACGGTAGTTTAACGTGACAACGTCATGACAAAACATTGATGCTCGAATATAATATTATCTCTGGAAATTAACTTATAATTAGAAACTTTTATCTTTATACTACAACGCCATCTAGAACTCCTGAACTAAACTATTTTTTCAGCAAGAACCTTTCTGACTTAATTGTGTATATACTTTTGTTCATAGATGGCGCTTTCTCCATTGTTCGCTCGGTCGCGAAACGCGACAGATGAGTCGTCCTTTTTCGTGGTGCACCCGGCATCGTTTTAATAGACGATATCACGTCAAAAATGTTCCTTTGACCAAAGCACGATAAAATACATGTATACAGTACTTTGGGATAGCATCGTATAAATAAAACGGTAGTCAGCTGATTGCAGCTGCAAAAACAAACCAATGTTAGCATTACATCATCAAACTTTAACATAACACACGTGAAATAGCCGATAGCGATGCAATAAATATTTCGTCAAACGCGTTCAGTTATTGAGGACAGCGGCTGCTTTAAATCGTAAATCGAAGTGATTGCAAAATAAAAATTTATTTGTTGCGCGACTTGTTGTGGAACTCCCACGAAACTCCAATCGGTTTACTTTGAAGTAATGTTATTAAATTTGTTTTCGTTTCTAAAGCTAAATGGTAATAACGATACTGTTTCAACGAGCAAGTATTATTTTTGCTGGTTTACTTATTGTATTTTATTCAACGATTCTTAAAACATATTCTCTTGTTCCAATAGTTCAAATATTTAGAGTTGTAGCGTAGGAGTTCTGGAGCACCTTAATCATATTACTTACCCAACTGTTTGTAATACCGGCCAGAGGGTCACAAGTGTGAATCTTGACTGGGACAGAAATTTATATGATAACGGTATAACGTGATAACATTCACTACTAGTGTATGGGCGATGGAATATCATGGATACCCGAATAAAACTAATCTGTAAAATAAGAAATACTATCACGAAACTAGATATTAAATTATGTATTCCCACAACGCACTGCTGCGAGCTACTTTATTTATGTAGCATCTCTACCATTTTAATCAATCCCAATAGCGACTGACGCGTTACAGGTAATTCGCTGGGTCGGGTCCCAGAGGTGGAGTTTACTGCAGACCCGAGACAGACGAAATATTATCATCGTTGAGAAGAACCGTCGAGTCCTTTAATCTCAAAAAGGACGTGTTTTGTTTATGACCCGTAGTAATTGTGGTCGGCGCAGCGAGCGGGCCGTGCGGCTGAATATTAACGAATGAGCTGTCGCCATGAAAATATTATTCGTGACTCGTCCTAAAAATATTATAAATTGAGCTGCGAGATACAAGGAAATACTGTGTCAGTAGGAGGATTATGGTATCAACTTTTTACAAAAACGTTTTATAATTTCTATTTCCACACAAAAACCTTTTAATAAAATTGTAAAATTTGGCGATAGTCTTATTTACACAAATAAGTATTAATTTGTATGCTTGACCACAATCCCACGTGAAGGTAAGTGGAAATGTGGTCAAAAGTGGTGAGCACATTAACTTAGTAAAAACCTATCATAGGCAGGCGGAAACGCCGGCAAGTTATTTCAGTCCTTGTGTATCACGAATGACAAGACAAACCGCGTTGTCCGTACCGGTCTTTTATAAAATACAATGTAGCCCTAGGTATATTTGCAAATTATATCAAACGATTAAACATCTGACATATTTCAGTTTAGAAAATACGATTTTAGATGTTTCATAACGAGAATATCAAATCTCAAAACCAAACAGATAAACCTGGTGATGTTAACGACAATCACACCGTATTTATTTATTTATTTATTTAAGCTTTATTGAACCATACAAAATGTATTAGTACAAAAGGCGGACTTAATGCTAAAAGCATTCTCTGCCAGTCAACCTTAGGGCAGTTGGACAGCAATGAAGGCGGTTGCAAAGAAAAAATTATTAAAAATGCATAAACTTATAACAATAAGTAAAAAAAATACATAAGTAAACTAGGAAATTTAAAATATATACCCAAATATATACATATACTAATACATATATATATAATACATATACTAATACATATATATATATATAATACATATACTAATATAAATATAATATAAATAAACTAATAATAGTACTCTATGAAGACGATGATGACTGTAAACCACTGCGATGATGAACCAAATTACGAAAATGAGCAAGAATTTTATTTTTGAACGAGTATTTGCTGGAAGCTCGCCTAAGCACAACGGGTAATGCGTTCCAAAGTCGAATAGCTTGGATAGTAAATGAATAAGAAGAAAAACCAGTATGGTGAAGAGGAGTATGAAGAACCAGAGTCTCTGTAGAACGAAGCTGCCGATCATGAGAATCACACAGTAATTGAAACCTATGTTTTAGATAATCGGGTGCAAAATTATCAAATAAGATTGAGAAAAGTGTTGTAAGTATCCTGACTTGTCTCCGTTGACGAATGGGTAGCCAGTTAAGCTGAGAACGGTAATAAGATACATGATCAAACTTACGAAGACAAAAGACAAATCGGATACAGTTGTTGATAAGCCGATCCAACTTATCAAGGTGATTCTCATTAAGGTCAGGGTAGCACACATCAGCATAATCAATAACGAGGAAGATGAGAGCATGCACCAGAGTTATCTTTACCTTGACCGGGAGAAAGTTTCTCAAACGATTCAGTGCATTCAGCTTAGAGATTACCGATCCACTAACTTTTGCAATTTGCGTAGACCAATTGAGATGACTGTCAATATGAAAGCCAAGATTTTTAACAAACGGCGAATATGGTATAATAGAACCATCAAACGTGACAGATGCAACAGTGCTCAAAACTAGTTTGTGTAACTGACGAGAACTACCTATAATTATAGCTTGACACTTATTAGGATTAACATGAATACCAAACTTAAGAGACCATTCATGTATTTTAATAAGATCCGAGTTAATCTTGTCAACTGCTATATTTACGCACTCGGCATCAGCTTGAGTGTATATTTGAAGATCGTCAGCGTACAGATGGTAAGAGCAAGAAAGGAAGGAAGAGATGAAGTTGATGAATATGGAGAAAAGAATAGGAGATAGGATACCACCTTGTGGTACGCCCGAAGCCAAATTGCACCAGTCAGAAATATTATGTCCATTTCGGACTGCCTGTTGGCGACCACAAAGGTAGGAAGAGAACCACTTTAAAGTAGAAGAGGAGAAATTATGATGTTCCAGCATAGCAAGGAGGATATCGTGATCGACCATATTAAATGCATCCGGGGTCCCATTCGACAGAAGCCGGTGACTACGTCAGAGCTCGGGAGTGCCGGGGAATATGTCTTGCCCACGATCTAGGGATCGGATCCTAATCCTTACTAAATCTACACCACACATTTAAGCCGACAACGCGACGGTGTAAAATGCCAGGGCCCCTCTCGTCTTGCACAATATCCTAAGTTTATGTAACCCTACATCACGTTGTGTTATTGTATTAGATTTGTCAACCCCTTATTTATAAAATGCTGGCATGTTCAGCATAGGAAGAAAATACGAAAAACAATGATACAAAAATAATCGTAGGAGCTAAATGCTACAATATACAGGTGGAGTTGCTACGAGATAACCGTAGCGCTTCTACAGGTTAACCGTAGAGGCGCTACGAGCGTAGCCGTAACTAAACGAGGCCCTTGCTCAACGAAACCCGGCTGAAGTGGTGAGTGCATATGTGTGTGTGTCCATGTGTGTGTGGCTATGTGTGTGCCTGTGGTATTTATTTGTTTTAAAATGTATTTGGCTGGTGAAATAGTAACGTGTTCGCAGACGTTGCGGCGTACGAGCTTAGAAATTATTATTCAAACAATGCTGCAATGTGACTCAGAGTCTTTCACGTTAACGTCACCCCAGCAAGTCGCATTTAAGTTCATTTAAGTTTACTTTCGTTCATATAGATTTACACACTACATATTTTTTAGTCTGCGATGCTATACTATACATAGTTAACAAGAGCTTGTAAAACAATGAATGATGTAATTCTGGGATGATTCCCCAGATAATAGCTTAGCATTTATGGTAAACATGTAAATGTAGGAAGAGCAAAAACTTAATAATATCTGCTTTGCAAATAAAAACTTAAGTATGCGAATTTTAAAACTCCATTTAACATTTACATCCCTCGGCTCGTTTTATTCCCTTACTTTTTCCTTTATTTTAATTCGGTTGCCTAAACAGTTTTTTACGGATCTTACACGCGCGGTAAGCGTTCTTATTTGAAATTAAATTATTCTGAATTTCACCAACGATATGAACTTTCACAGTAATGATAGCCACTCGTATTCATGTTTCACGTTCGTTAAATCATGTTTGACAAGTGTCAACAGACGGACACATCAATCGAGCTGAATGCCGATGCTATAATATACTGGTATGTATGTTATTATATGAGGAGGGTCTTTTCAAAACGGGATATGTGCATGTTAACTTATTTTTCAGAAAATAGAAAAAACTGATTGTAGGAAAACCTTTTAGTGCACAGAAAATAAATGTTACTATATAAGAACTGCTTATTAAAATGCTAAGAATTATACCTTTTTTTAATTTAAATTCCTTCTGGTTTATTGATAATAAGGACATGAAAAATTAAAATATCCCCTTTTGTTAGGACAAAATCGAAATATCCCCTTTTGTTGCATCTTTCATGGAAATATCCCGTTTTGCAAAGTACAGATTATACATTTATCCCCTTTTGAATTTAGGAGTATGGTAAAAAACAGGTTACTTTTATTGTTTTTATTAAATTAAATAAATATTGCTTGACAATAATAAAATTAGTCATCATGACTTAAATCCTCACTTCACGTATGTAACCCATTAATTGGTGAAAGAATGTGTGTACAAAATAAAAATGACTAGGTAACTTGTTTATTTATTTACGATTTCACTTTACGAGGTTTTTTTGCAATTCTGTCTTTTCTTCCACCACTATTTAGCTCTCTCACTGTTTTATCATTCATTTTAATTGTTAAAATAATGGATTTCCTATTTTAATCATTTTACTTATTGCTGAAACCCGCCCAAATTAGATATTTTTTTCGATTTGACATGACATTACATTGACAACTGACGAAGGGAAAAAATATGAACTCAGAAACCTATAGGCCTCAATCCTCATTCTATGTATTGCGATCCATTTTACAAGGTTACTGATTCCAAAATATGCTTAAAACTATGAAAAAATAAACTCATCGTGATACGAATATTCTGTGTAAGAAAATGTCCCCTTTTGAAGAGATCAACCTGATAAGTAACCGATACCCTTGTAAATATCCTCTTTTGTTACGAAATCAATAGATTGTGAACTATGGCGATTTTTTTGGAGAAAATATCCTGTTTTGTTCGGAACACGCTTTTTTAAGTCCAATTTTCTAAGTAGCATATCATGTTTTACATTCATTTGAAGTGTAAAATTATGTATTTTAGCATAGGTAAGAAGACCTCATACTCAGTTTAAAAAATTCATATTCTGGACATATCCCGTTTTGAAAAGACCCTCCTCATATATTATTGTATTCTTGTATTTACATGATCATTTACATGCGACCTAATGTATTCGATGCGGTCCTGTTGAACTTTGTTTAATTTTCAAACGGTAATCTATTGATTTCGTTGCGTTGACAAATGATTATTTTGACTAATTTCAGGTGTTTCAATTCTTAAAATTACGAGAATAACACGCAGATACAATGTAAGGATGACATCAGCTGTTGACATCTTTTGCTTGACCCTCCACGACGACTTTCTTATGACGCTACTTAGAAAACAACGGGAAGAGTAGCGATATTTATAATAGTTATAGTATACGACGAACAACGAACGGTGTCTAATAAAAAACAAGTTATAAAGGTTTAATTTTAAACTACACAGCTCGATGTTCACAAGTAATGTAAACATTATGAACATTGACGGCCTTGTAGCCTAGTTGGTAACTACCGTGCCTGTGAAGCTATAGGGTCCTGGGTTAGATTCCCAGCCGGGGCAGATATTTATGTAACAGATAAATATTTTTACTCGGGTGCAGGGTGTTAATGTGATGTGTTATATATGTCGTCCATGCCACCCGCGACACAGGTACATATAAACCTACTGCGGGGGTATGAGTGTGTAAGCGTTTGTAATTATTAATGTTTTTCAGTTTCAAAACTGTTACCGACACAGCAACTCGACGTTCAAGCGCTTCTAAACGTTGAATGTTTATTTGTTCAATTTTACGGCTCAACGTTTCAGACAATTTCTTATCAATACCGTATGGAAACTTTAAATCCAAGTAAAAATAACTTGTTGGAATCCAAGACCTATTTAGTTAGGTTTCAAACGTGCTTATATAAATAGTTTTGTTATAAAAATTGTGTTCAATATATACAAAGCTTATTCAAACATCCCCTCTGTGCTATTCCTGAAGCGCATGATAATATTGATTTTTTTTAGACGTAACAAGTCAATACGATCCAACTGTTGGTTTAAATTACTCACAAACTTGGTTAACATACCATTATTCTGTAACTTTTTGAAGTGAAACTTCTTTAGAATCGTTAGTGATTTGAAACCGGATGCAACGACAGGTAAGATAATATAACCTCTAATTTCGTCATTCAATTTAACTCCTCCGTAGCTCAATGGTCAGGACGTAGATACACAATACCTGATGCGCAGGTTCGCGTCTCACAATATTTCTTTTTTTTTAGTTTTATTTTTTTTTAGTTTTATTTTTATACTGTTTTTAAATAGTTTCAAATGCTCTTTTAAATATTTTCAAAGAATTTATCAACAAAAAATAAGAATTTCATTCTTTCATTCTGTCGTTCGACAAACCGATTATACAGACAGTAAAAATGCTAAGTTGTATTCATAGATGGCGCTTCGATTTATTGCTTTAAGATTCGATTTATTGCTTTTTCATCTCATTAACTTGAAACCAAAATTTTGGAAAGTTTCACTTCTACCACGTGTGAATTGCACACATTTTCTTTTTTTTTAAATACACACTCATATCCCCACACTATGTAAAACCACAGAAGAAATGGCTGGCTGGCTTCAACCCATTAATGGCCCACTGCTGGGTACGGATCTTTCCCCTTGAGAAGGCCTAGAGCGTACTCCACCAAGCTGCTCCAGAAATAATAATACATATATAGCTCAAGGCTCTGTGGAGGTACTCATTCGTATGTTCAGATCATCTGAGTTCAGTACTATGAACATAGATCTCTCTCTGTGGGCGTACTTATGTGTCAGGATTACCAGGATACTAAATAAAACCCATAATTCGACAGACACAAGGATACTATCCGTTTATTGCCTGATAACACCCGATTTTATCAATTCAACGTTATTTAGTTGTTTACTTTGATTCGCGATACTCTCAATCTGTCTGTCTTCTTGACAGTTCCCTTTTTCTTAATTTCAAAGATTATTACGAACTTATTTTAGACTGCACCGATACATACATATAAAAAAACTATAGATATAAGGTACCCACGTTCAGGATTGGTAGGGGAGGCAACATTATGTTATTAGAACATAATATTGCTGAGTACCCTGTAGATACATAGCCGTGTATGCTACCTTCTCACGGCTCGTCGACACTACCTCGCAGCTCGCAGCGAGCTCGCGGAATGCCGCCATTGTTCTCCGCCGACACAAATTACAATGGAACTTCAATAAACAACTATTTGCGTTATTGTTTCCAAATTCAATACCGTTATCGCATTCCCAACATGCTGGGGACCAACAATATGGGCGCCACAACTTTCAACCCTAATAAATCAGTTTACGCAACTGTATTGGTAGTTGATTGTTCTGTTATTTATAATAATATTGATTTTTGAAGTGCTCCTATAGAAATAAATTAACGCTTATTTTGTACCAGAGGCAAAAAAGAAATTAAATACAACAAATATTGTAAATGTGATACTTTGTGAAATTGTTTAGATGTTTGTATTTAGATCACGCGCAAATCACATTGTTAAAGTTGCTTTATGTTACACCTGCCAGCAAGTAGTACTCAGTACTTATAATACACGTATAACAAAACAACACCATGTACAACGTAGTTGTTTCCGGCGGACCCTTTGTCGACATTATAAATGCGGAACACAATAACGCAACAAAATAAATAAAACAACTTTATAAATGATCATTCTGAAAATCCAGTTTAATCCATTTCCGCTGAGTGCTGTGTACAGCGTACAGTGTTCAAACAAAACAATTCGTTTTCATTGGAGTGCCGCTGATAGCGTACGCGTACGGTGCGTGGTTGTTGTGCGTTGTCACACTTGTCACGCGTCTCACGTCACGCCGTCTCTCCGTGTCACGTATCACATGTCACGTACTATATTATATCATGAATTTTGCTAAAAATAATTAATTGAAATACCATTATCACGTACGGAAACATTATATCACCCCGATCCCAACTCACACGTTGTTAGCATATCCGAACATGCAACAGGTATTCGTTTTTAGAATCGTCCAAATTGATACTAATATTCATATATTAGTTATCTATTTTCAATACGTCTGTGGACGTATTAATATTTTCGACGATACCTC
The DNA here is from genome assembly GCA_963932265.1 of Thymelicus lineola. NCBI lineage: Eukaryota > Metazoa > Arthropoda > Insecta > Lepidoptera > Hesperiidae > Thymelicus > Thymelicus lineola. Next base: position 21,111,116 of record OZ010682.1, on the reverse strand, counting down.
ACTACGAGAAGTATATAGCTCCCGTTTCTACTTCGCTTACGTTATACTCTATTAAGAAAATATTAGTCATAAATAAATACACTTTCCAGGGAAAATATTCCTTCTTCGTCGAGTCCTGTAAGCACCTTTATTCTTTCAATATTATAGCATTGTACATACAAATTAAAATACATATTCGAATTTATTACAATCGCTTTTTTTGATTGAAGTCCAGCAAGGTGTTCGACTTACAGATAGATTCAAGGTCCATTTCTCAGTGGCCGTTTCCCACTTTTGATTTTGCCGTATTATTTTTATGAAATAAAATAAATAAATATATGATCGTTTTCACCTCTACCATACAGGGACGAAGAATGCAGCACGTGCATAAATATTTATGAAGTGCACGAGAAAAACTCCAGTTCATTTTTATTACCATTCGACCGTCGCTCCGATACCAACATTATTTAAATACTAAGCTCATTATCCGCACGCGAAGTACTTCTTTATTTTTATTTTGGACAATGAAAAGTGCTATTGTCTGCATAAAATAATTTAATAATTAACTGAACTCCTTGTGTACGGTTCAAACAAACTTTTACGTTATACCAGTTTAGTTTAAAAGTCACCTATTTTTAATATTCGCTTTCCATATTTAATATTATGTAGGTACAAAATACGAAAACTAAGAGTTAAGATTCTAAAAGGCTACTCCAACATGATCTAGACACGCGGCAGCGTGTCAAGCCAAGTTCAAGCAAAGGAACTGGCTAGCCAGCGCCGAGTGTAATATTACACGAACCACTTGGTGCCACTTTTGACCCTTCTATAACTCAAAACCTCTTTAACGTAAACACATAAAACTACGTGTGTTTAATTATATACATAAGGACATGCAGAAGCCTAAATTTCATGAAGCTAGCTCAAACGGTTATAAATATATGAAGGTCAAAAAGTCGTCAAAAGCAAAGAAATAGAGTTTAATACTTGTTCATAGTGTTATTTTGTTCCTATAAATACATATTTCGATTTAGCATAGAACTTGGCACTCATTTAGATCTCCATTCTTTTTGCGGCGAAGCCCACAGCCAAGCACATTTTTTGTATTGAACTTGGCTCTCCTTTTTTACATTTATGTTTTTGGTGGGATATATTATTCAAAAATATGTTCCAATCAATAAAGAAGATTAGGAAGACAATCCCTTCGGAGCCATGTATCTGAGCCGGGAAAATTATATACCGACCGACAGGAGCGAGGGAACTGCCGGAAAACAACTTCTGTTCGACAGAGCGCCCCGCTGAGACCGGCCGCCCCGCCGCCCTGCTGCCGCCTTCAGTGGAGTTCGGTGCTTCGGAACGATTCAAATGTACTCCAGTTGGGAACTATAGTCTCCCAGGTTCAAAGTTTATGCAGGTTTCCACTCCGAAGATGGACTGCATTACAAATAATACAACTAGTGGAAGAACTTATTATTGCAGTTTTATTTATGTGCCACCTGGGTCGTAACGTCACACATACAGATACACACACAGCGACGTGCAATGACAAAGATTATTGCGTTACTTTAATAGAATCTCACATGACCAAGGAATAAGTACAATAAACGAGTGGCAAGACACGGCGTGTGTGTGTGTGCGCGGACCACACATACACACGCACTCGCCAGGCGTGGACAGTCACCTGCAGAGAAACGTAACCCATCTGTCTATTAAAACTGTTTAAACAGATGGGTTACTTTTCTCTGCAGGTGACCGTACCACGACAGGGAACGCTAGCTGACTCAGCCCTGTTTAAATTTGAAACGTTTTTTTGTCGTTCATTCGTAATAAGGTTTTACATGTTTGTACAAAGATCACTTGTAAAGTTCACCGACGTCAGTTTTCATACATTGTCAGTTACTGCAGTATTTTTGCGGTATAATCAAAACAAAAATATTACTACACATTAAACAAAATTTCCACCCGTCCTGTCCAGGGATCGCAACCGCAACTCAAATCAATCGTAACGTTTTTTGGTAGCTGGTAGATGCACCCCATTGCTCCATTTACATTAGAGTGCAGAATGTTAAATGATTACTTCCTAACTCATAACTTCGCTCTCATAACTTTAACTACTCGTATGTCTGCAAATTTCATAGTTAAGGCAGTGGAAAATTGCTCATGAAATATAATATTGCTGAATTCGCTATCCGGCGACAACACTTCTAAAGCAAGCATCGCTCGCGTTCGGTTCACCTGAATGGCCGGACATTAATAAAATTATGATGTTAATAAATGTTATTGCGGTCGTTACCTCATTTATGTGCAATTTAACCACTACGACACTCCGGTCACTTTCGAAGCATCGCGTCGGAAATTATGAATTTTATACGATCATTTCGATAAATTGAAAATATTTTAATATTTGGAGCAAATATATTTCCAGCGATCGGCCGTTCCACGATTCAAATTGAGTATTTGAAGAACTCGGTAAATTACCGCTTTGTTTTAACAGTAAACATTATTTGTATTCTGTATTATTTTAGCGGCTTCATATTTTTTATGAATTTGTAATAAATTAATGTGATATCAGATTTTAAACCCAATATTTCATCATCTGATTTTTAAAGGTAGCCCAAATGTAATTTATATTGCACTTTATTTATTATACTAGCAAAGTTACCTGAAAGTATTTTTTTCATTCGAGAGTGGTTTTTGGAAAATTATAAATATTCCCTTAATGAGCTTTTATTTTGTTTCTTAACCGACTTCAAAAAAGGAGGAGGTTCTCAATTTTACTGTATTTTTTTATATATGTTACCTCAGAACTTTGGACTGGGTGAACCGATTTTGATGATTCTGTTTTTAATCGAAAGCTGGTGCTTGTCATGTGGTCCCACTTAAATTTTATCGAGATCTGACGATGGCATCTATGAGAAAACCATATAAGTCTTAAATTTTCATTAAGTATGTGCGCGACAAATGGATGAATAACAGAACTCAAAATCACGCCAACCGATTTCGATGATTCTTTTTTATTGATAATGATAATGATAATGATAATTTATTTGCGAAAATGTGGTTACAAAATGGTGTTAGTTGTTAAATATCGCTCACATTTGCCAGACTTTAGGCATGCAAATTATATAATAAAATTACAGATATTATTAATTATCTACTAACAAAAATTAAATTAAGGATTTTAATCTATAATTTATTGAGGAGCATGCAAGTACCTATTTACATTCATTAATAAAGTGGATTACTTATTATGTCACAATCTGTAAATGTAATGTAATATTAATTAATTAAAATAATGTTTATTTATTTATTTAAATGAATTTAAAATGTCAAAATATCATTATGAGCAGTCACTTAACTATTTAAAAAATCTTTGACCGAGTAATAATTATTTTTCAATAGCCAGTTTTTTAATTGTGTTTTGAGCTGCTTAGGCGGTAAGGACATTATTTGTACAGGTATTTTGTTTGTTATTTTTACACACATCCCAGACGCATTATTTAAAAGAAGAGAAGTGCGTACATACTCTGCTATTACTAATCTTTGTCGATTTCTGGTATTTCTGGGGTACACTTCAGCAGCTGTTTTAAAGAGGTGCTTTTCTTTTTTTACAAACAGACACAGTTCGAGTATGTAAAGTGAGGCAAGAGTTAACAATCCTGTCTTTTTGAATAGCGGTTTACACGATTCGAGAGGTGATACTCCGCACAGTGCACGAATACATTTTTTCTGTGCTAAGAATGCTCTATTGACATGGGTAGAGTTTCCCCATAGCAATAATCCATATCTTAATATTGATTCCACATAACCATAGTACGCAGCTAGGGCAGTACAATATGTTGAGTTTTGTCTAAGTCTTGCAAGGGCGTAGGTAAATTTATGTATTTTATTACATACAGTGTCTATATGTGTCTCCCAAGTTAAGTATTTGTCCAAGCTTATACCAAGAAATATTGTATTGTCAACTTCATTTATAATTTGTCCTTGATGTTGGATATTCAACTTATTACAAGGTTTATTTCTTGTCATAAATTGTATGTATTTAGTTTTTCCAGTATTTAATGTCAAATTATTTTTATTCATCCAATTATTAATTATTTTTATTTCATTATTAATATTAAATTCGAATTGTTGTATGTCAATTTTATTATTACATGTCAGAATTATTGAGACGTCATCTGCGAATAATATACATGGGTTAGTAGTAATATCAGGAAGATCATTGATATATTGCAGGAATAATAGGGGTCCCAGCACACTTCCCTGTGGTACTCCTGTTTGGACAGTATTATATTTAGACGTGTATTGACACACCTCTTTTTTATTATTTGTTTTTGTAATTTGCGTGCATTGTTATTGGAAAGGATGTATATCACCAAAGGCATCACTGACTCGTTGCCGGCAACGAAAGAGGGAATAAAAAGAGAAAGAAACTGGCTCTCAAGCCCTCAGCCGGAACACAACGAGTCGTTCGGCGGCTGACTCATGCTCAAGGGTGGTAGCTGTCCAATTGAATCCCGTGGTGAAATAAGAATAATAATGATATTAATTAACAATATAATCCCTCTCAGGGGCCCTACAACTAGCGGACCGGATTTACTCGCCTCTTACGTCACCCAGCGTGGGATAGAGTTTAGTATTCTAACTAAGCCGCTCCAGTACGGCAAGTATGATGAGTAACAATGTATGACGTGATAAGTGTACGATGTCGGTGTATTAAAAAATAAGTCAAATGAAAAATTTTTTTTTTTTTAAACGCTTTTATTTCAATATTAGCTACAAGTTGTGAAAATTTCAAGTCTCTACGTAAAATGTCTAAAGTCTGAAAATCGTTTTTTTTAATTTAACAACAAATAAACAATGAAAATTAGTTTAAAATATGATTTTCGTGTATTGTCATCGGAAATACACATGTCTGCCAAATTTCATCAATTTTCATTAAAGGGAAGTCATTCAAATTAACGTTACAAGATTTGATGCTCCGAAAAATCGTTTTTTTTTAATTTAACAACAAATAAACAATGAAAATTAGTTTAAAATATGATTTTCGTGTATTGCCATCGGAAATACACATGTCTGCCAAATTTCATCAATTTTCATTAAAGGGAAGTCATTCAAATTAACGTTACAAGATTTGATGCTCCGAAGTGAAGCTAAATAAAAGCGTTTAATAAGGACTGCCCACAGAAGTGAAAATACGTCACTACTCACTAGCATGTCGAGGTCAATTATGTGATGCAGACACATAAGTTTCCCCGTACCCAAAATCGCTCAACGCAGCTAAAAAAGTTTTCACTTCAAAAACCCTTGAACATTTACAGGACCCAAGGCACCAACGCGTTTCCAACTAAAAATTAAAAAAGGAAGAAAAATCAGGCATTGTAAAGTGTCATACACGTTGGATGTACCGTCAGGAATAACATCTTAAATAGTTAACCTTATTCTCTGTGGGGGGTATACTCCTGCAGCTTGTGTCGAGCTGGCGCGTCGGCTATAAATCACCATTATACACCATTACCCCGTTATGTTTCGATTTCCTCCACTCGCCCCATCGCTGAACGATTAAGATGTCAATGTGCGTGCTCAGCGCCTGATGATACACAATGTTTAGCGGTACATATTGATAAGTGATGAATAGGGTTATAGTGACCATTTTATCTGAGGTGAACTGTCTGTCCATCAGTGTCCATCAAAAGGCAAAAACAACTTTCGTTGAACAAACAACAAGTATTACCGATGTATTTAATTCATATTAATCGTATTAATCTAGGGTCATCCCTCCGTGTAGTTCGATTACCCAGGGCGGTACGGGCGACACCCGTGCTAATCCTCCTTCAACTTTTGGGCCATGTTAGTGCCAAACGATGCCTCACGGTTAGATGTTGTAACGAGTTTCACAAATCGTTACAGTTACACTCATTACCATTTCACTTCTACACCGTACGCTTATTATAATGGTTGTAAGAAAAATATATTATGTACGTATCAATGATGTTTAAAAACTATAGATATACGTCATGTCATATCATCTTGGAGTACTCTACGGTTTAGACAAACACGCCTATTATAACACGCCGAGCGCGGCGGGCAGCGGGGAGCGGAGCGGGCAGCGGGCAGGGACAGCCATGACCCACCAATCTGCAAGTTTTCAGTGATTAAATCTTAACAGCCATTTGGGGGTAATCTGTTTAGTATAACTTGACACGGAAATTATTGAAGTGAACTTGCTGAAATTAATATTAATGGGGAGTTTCTGTAAACGTAATCTTAATGTTATTGTAATAATAATACAATACTCATTTTTTGTTTCTATCATTGACTGCAGCCCCGGATCTAAGGGGGGGCAAACCGGGGCACCCGCCCCGGGCGGCAGTTTCAGGGGGCGCCAAAATCATCTTATATAGTATGACTTGTTCTACAGAGCGCTTAGTATACGGAAGCCTGGTTGGCTCACCGTAGCTTGTAAAAAAAATTCACCACACATTTGCCGTGTCAACAATTTGATGTCTTTTACGTAACTAAAGACTAGTATGAATTTTTTAAGTAATTTATCTCAAACAAAGAAAACAATAGCCAGGGCAAGGTGCGAGCATATCGTCAGTATCGGTGAGCGCCTAATCAGTTACCCTTCAGGGAGTCGCGCTTTCTGATCGCTCGCTAAGGCCGTTGTGGGTAACATCCGTCGGTCGTCATTTCCACCATTGCGAAGACCGGATAACGATCTGGCCCTATCTGCAAAGAAGAAAGCCGATCTTTTGGGTATTCTCTTTGCAGCTAACTCGACTCTTGATGATCGTGGGGCTACACCGACTACTATCCTGCGGTGTGAGAGCTCCATGCTTGATATAAGGTTCACGCATAAAGCTGTAAAACAAGTTCTTTTGTCTCTCGACGTCATGAAGTTGAGTGGCCCAGACGGAATTCCAGCAATGGTATTAAAGATGTGCGCTTCCGAGCTGACTCCGCCGTTGACACGTCATTTCTACTGATCTTACAGTGTAGGTAAAATGCCATCTTCGTGGAAGGTTGCTCTCGTACATCCAATCCCCAAAAAAGGTGACAGTGCCGACCCATCAAACTATAGACCCATCGGAATAACTTCCCTTCTCTCAAAAACCATGGAACGTGTTTTTTTTTTTTTTTTTTAGACACGCAGCTCTTCGAATACCTAGAGGAACATCAGCTGGTCTGTGACTGTATACTCACTCATAACTGGGCCCAAGTCATTGTCGATTGGCCAAGTCGAGAGTCGCGGAGAGGTGTTGGCTGTAAGCCTAGTCATCGCCAAGGCGTTTGATCGGGTTTGGCACAGAGCCCTTCTATCGAAGCTACCTTCATACGGCCTGCCGGAGAAGTTGTGCACGTGGATAGCCAGCTTTTTTTCCGAGCGTGCCATTTCCGTAGTTGTCGACGGGTCAACGCTCTGACACTAAATTTATTAACGCTGGCGTTCCCCAAGGTTCGGTGCATTCTCCCACGCTGTTTATTTTGCATATCAATGATATGCTGGAACAAATCCTCAGCATGCATTGCTACGCAGATGACACGGGAGATACGGGAGATGCGCATTATTCAGGACGCGCAAACTCCTCTCAGTCCTACCTAGATAGAACTAGACATGTGTCCGAAATCGAGCTCTCTTTGGAGCGGGTCTCTAACTGGGGTCGGCTAAATCTGCTTCTATTCAACCCTTTGAAGACATAAGTCTCTTCGCGTTCTCCGCAAAAAGAACCCCATTTGTCATGGCACCGAAACTCCAAAAAACGCCTCCCACCATAAGTAAAAGCATTGGAATCTTGGGGGTCGACATTTCGAACGAAGTGCAGTATCGGGGCCATCTGGAGAAGAAAGCCAAACTTGCCTCCAGAAAACTGGGTGTACTAAACACGGCAAAGCAGTACTTCACACCGAAGCAGCGCTTGCTGCTCTACAAGGCCCAAGTTCGACCACATATGGAGTACTGCTCTCACCTTTGAGCTGGTGCACCCAGTTACCAACTAAGCCCTCTTGACTCCGTATAGCGGTGCGCTGTTCTAATTGTCGATGATCCCAACCTTACAGACGGCTTAGAGGACTTAAGTCTCTGGAGAGACGTAGGCTCTCTTTGTGTCCTCTACCGTCTCTACTATGGTGATTGTTCCGAAGAACTTTTTAATCTGTTGACCCCATCCACCTTCCTTTATTGCACCACCCTCAAAAGGTTGCGGTTCCACCCGCATCACCTTGACTCGTGGCAGTCATCAACTGCTCGTTTCTCCCGCTCGTTCCTGCCACGAACTTGCGAGCTTTGGAACAAAATTCCCTCTGAGGCATTCCCTGTGCGCTATGATATGGGGTTCTTTAAGAAGATTGTTTATCATATCCTTCAATCCCTCCCTTGATGCTGCACGTGTCCATAGGCGACGATGACCACTTACCATCAGGTGGGCAGTATGCCTGTTTGCCCGTCGTTAACATAAAAAAAACGCTGGAGAGAGGGGCGCCACTATCAAGTTTTGCCCCGGTTCGAAAAAATCGTAGATCCGCGGCTGATTGACTGGAATAGACATAGACATGAATACCCAAAGGACTTCAGTTTCGAAGTTGATCTGCACAATTTCGTTTAATTCTGGAAAAAAATTGTAGCAATAACACATAGTGTATATTTGGACGCTGATGGAATAAAAATTAAGTTGGATGCCAACTAAATCGCTACCAGTCCTGATAATTCTGTGAATCTTGATAAAAAGTAAATAGTTTTTAGTTTTGGGTAATTCACAGCGTTACGAACTAAACATGTAGGGCGTTTTAAGTTATTTTATTAGATGAAACTTTTCCAGCAACAAATTACTTTGTATGATTCCAATACTTAGTTGGAAATATCATTATAAGGCTGAAACGAAGGTTATAAATGTGATAAACACCAATAACTAGGTGGGACCGTACCGGTAGAACGCCATCTCTCCCCGGCCGGACGCCCTCCATGAGATAAACTAACAGGGCGGCAAATCTTGCGGAGGTCGAGTGGACGTGGCCACGGAAACAACGAGTTTGGGATCTGCTATAATTTAACTAATGTTAAAGCTGCAAGAGGTTCTACTTCGCGAAAGAATGTACAAACCTCTAGGGGTGGCGTTGTGTTCCTTATATTAAAAGTCATCTTAAATAACTGGTTATAAACCACGCACTTGTTATATATAAACCATAAAATATTTTATATTTATTTCAGCTGCAGTACCTACTAAGAATTCGTTAACAATTATTTATTTTTCATTTATTTTCTTTATATTCAAATAACCGGGGACGATTTACGTTTATATGTTTGTGATTTCGTTTCCTACACCACTGGACTAGTAGGCACATAAACGTAATGTAAATAGTACCTGAATTCTATCAAATTAATGAAGCAAATGCGTCTTTAAATCAAGCCTGAAAAATAATAGCCCTAGTAAGTACAAGTACAATGCCTCCTACTGAAATTTTCATTTACACACAAGTCGTATATGTAGACAACAACAATCACGATCAAAGTACACACTCCAGAGATTACCCGTAGCGCTAAACATCCTCCTCGTTACTAACCGACGCACATCAGCTAAGTGAGGTGCCCCGGCGATCCCTTTAATCACCCTACCTGACACGCATTACACTATGAGTGATGAGGGTACCTCTCACTGAGAGGGTCGAGGACCATAAAAGTCTACACGAGCGTGAACTTCATATACACAGAGAGATTCGCAGACACATACCTACATCTACACACAAATTTTCATTCCTTTCTGAACCTAATTCTTAAATAATTTATAAAAAAATCCCATATTTGTACGAGATATAATCATTTTCCCAACGACATGTTTAATAATTTATAAATTCAGTTCCTTTGATAAAAAAAACGCACCGTATAATAACAAATGAGGGTTTTCCGGGTAATATGACCGCCGTCTTCATGGCCAGACCCAAAAGAGTGCGTTGCAAGTGATCAGATTCCTTCGAACCCGTCCTTATCCGCGACGAGCCCGGTTCAACCCTTTCGCGGATATCGCGCCATCTCCTGACTCTGCGGTTTTACTAAACTGCCGCGTTCCTGAATAACAAAATGTTGACAAGAATACGCAATGATTTCGCAAAGAAGTTACTTAACTGACCCGAAGGGCTTGACCGATTTAGAATAATCTTGTGAGTTGCACGGTGATTAACTCACACTCATACAACCTATGGCAGGTTATTTATCTAACTGAAAATACTTAATCTGATCTTCTACCTAAAATGGGAAAAGGTCCTATAGGTTATTTTGTTCCTGACGCATTGTCCCGCTGCCTCGTGTAACTCTGATTCGATTGTTAATAATTCATTGATCAACAATTAAAATCAACTGCAACTTCAAGGAGACTGAAACAAAATTACTGATGTGCTGAAAATTTTTCACAAAATATACTATGGACCCCCAATAAGAACGCTTTCAAAGTTGTTTAGCTTACTTGCGTCAGTGCCCTCTAACCGAACCCCTAGTCTTGAATTGCGTAGTGAGAATAACATGTTTTTTAAGTTCGTTATAAATAATTACGAAAGAAATAATTTAGTCGAGTCAGCAGCACTGCCTGCGAAGCGTGAACTATTCCGAGGTAAATAATTTTTATTTACAGTTTATCTCTGAAAAGAACTCGTACCTCGTTCATGAAGTCCTAAATTCGTTATTTGTTTAAAATTTTGTTTTGAATTACTTATTAAATTTATTGTTTTTCAGTACTAAGTGTTTACGTCTTCTATGGAGGCAGTCGCGTGAGAAATATTCAGTAATAAATGCTTTCACAGTCATACTCCCGCAGTAGGTTTTTACCTGTGTCGCAGGTGGCATGGACAACACATACAACACATCACAATAACACCCATGACCCGAGTACGAATATTTATATGACACATAATTATCTGCCCCGGCCGGGAGTTGAACCCGGGACCCCTTGCTTCGCAGGCAGAGTTGCTACCAACTAGGCTACAAGGTCGTCTATCAAATATAAAAATACTACACCTCGTTACAGTCTAAGATCAGCCGCGGATCTACGATTTTTTCGAACCGGGGCAAAACTTGATAGTGGCGCCCCTCTCTCCAGCGTTTTTTTTATGTTAACGACGGGCAAACAGGCATACTGCCCACCTGATGGTAAGTGGTCATCGTCGCCTATGGACACGTGCAGCATCAAGGGAGGGATTGAAGGATATGATAAACAATCTTCTTAAAGAACCCCATATCATAGCGCACAGGGAATGCCTCAGAGGGAATTTTGTTCCAAAGCTCGCAAGTTCGTGGCAGGAACGAGCGGGAGAAACGAGCAGTTGATGACTGCCACGAGTCAAGGTGATGCGGGTGGAACCGCAACCTTTTGAGGGTGGTGCAATAAAGGAAGGTGGATGGGGTCAACAGATTAAAAAGTTCTTCGGAACAATCACCATAGTAGAGACGGTAGAGGACACAAAGAGAGCCTACGTCTCTCCAGAGACTTAAGTCCTCTAAGCCGTCTGTAAGGTTGGGATCATCGACAATTAGAACAGCGCACCGCTATACGGAGTCAAGAGGGCTTAGTTGGTAACTGGGTGCACCAGCTCAAAGGTGAGAGCAGTACTCCATATGTGGTCGAACTTGGGCCTTGTAGAGCAGCAAGCGCTGCTTCGGTGTGAAGTACTGCTTTGCCGTGTTTAGTACACCCAGTTTTCTGGAGGCAAGTTTGGCTTTCTTCTCCAGATGGCCCCGATACTGCACTTCGTTCGAAATGTCGACCCCCAAGATTCCAATGCTTTTACTTATGGTGGGAGGCGTTTTTTGGAGTTTCGGTGCCATGACAAATGGGGTTCTTTTTGCGGAGAACGCGAAGAGACTTATGTCTTCAAAGGGTTGAATAGAAGCAGATTTAGCCGACCCCAGTTAGAGACCCGCTCCAAAGAGAGCTCGATTTCGGACACATGTCTAGTTCTATCTAGGTAGGACTGAGAGGAGTTTGCGCGTCCTGAATAATGCGCATCTCCCGTATCTCCCGTGTCATCTGCGTAGCAATGCATGCTGAGGATTTGTTCCAGCATATCATTGATATGCAAAATAAACAGCGTGGGAGAATGCACCGAACCTTGGGGAACGCCAGCGTTAATAAATTTAGTGTCAGAGCGTTGACCCGTCGACAACTACGGAAATGGCACGCTCGGAAAAAAAGCTGGCTATCCACGTGCACAACTTCTCCGGCAGGCCGTATGAAGGTAGCTTCGATAGAAGGGCTCTGTGCCAAACCCGATCAAACGCCTTGGCGATGACTAGGCTTACAGCCAACACCTCTCCGCGACTCTCGACTTGGCCAATCGACAATGACTTGGGCCCAGTTATGAGTGAGTATACAGTCACAGACCAGCTGATGTTCCTCTAGGTATTCGAAGAGCTGCGTGTCTAAAAAAAAAAAAAAAAAACACGTTCCATGGTTTTTGAGAGAAGGGAAGTTATTCCGATGGGTCTATAGTTTGATGGGTCGGCACTGTCACCTTTTTTGGGGATTGGATGTACGAGAGCAACCTTCCACGAAGATGGCATTTTACCTACACTGTAAGATCAGTAGAAATGACGTGTCAACGGCGGAGTCAGCTCGGAAGCGCACATCTTTAATACCATTGCTGGAATTCCGTCTGGGCCACTCAACTTCATGACGTCGAGAGACAAAAGAACTTGTTTTACAGCTTTATGCGTGAACCTTATATCAAGCATGGAGCTCTCACACCGCAGGATAGTAGTCGGTGTAGCCCCACGATCATCAAGAGTCGAGTTAGCTGCAAAGAGAATACCCAAAAGATCGGCTTTCTTCTTTGCAGATAGGGCCAGATCGTTATCCGGTCTTCGCAATGGTGGAAATGACGACCGACGGATGTTACCCACAACGGCCTTAGCGAGCGATCAGAAAGCGCGACTCCCTGAAGGGTAACTGATTAGGCGCTCACCGATACTGACGATATGCTCGCACCTTGCCCTGGCTATTGTTTTCTTTGTTTGAGATAAATTACTTAAAAAATTCATACTAGTCTTTAGTTACGTAAAAGACATCAAATTGTTGACACGGCAAATGTGTGGTGAATTTTTTTTACAAGCTACGGTGAGCCAACCAGGCTTCCGTATACTAAGCGCTCTGTAGAACAAGTCATACTATATAAGATGATTTTGGCGCCCCCTGAAACTGCCGCCCGGGGCGGGTGCCCCGGTTTGCCCCCCCTTAGATCCGGGGCTGTCTAAGATGGGACTGTAGTATTTTCCAAGACTGGTTACAGAAAGCTGTCATGAATACTGTTAGGTGTAAAAGTAGCGTAGACAAGGAAGTGTTAAAAACATGGTAGCAGCCAGGCACTGCGTACCGATATGGTCCCGCAGGACACAGTCGTTTGGTTATCGCGCCAAGTCCGTCCACGATAGACCTTTCGGGTATCTACAGATACCGAACAAATGGCTGCTAGTTTCATATAATTTTACGAGAGAGGCAGTAAAAGGGGCTTAATGACGCACTACACGGCCACTGTCCTCGGACTCCTCGTGAAAGAATTTTGTATTATGCTTACAGAGGTTTTCCTGTTGTCTCTCAGCAATTGACCGAGTAATGATCGGGTTATGTTTAGTATTACTCGGAATACTGTTTATTACAAATTTAATCTTGAACCTGAACTTCAAATCGAAATACAACATTTCGAACAACTGCATTGTTAGTATTCATCACCATTTATGACATTAATTGACAGCAATTACAGATATCAACTGCACGAAGCCTTCCACGCCAATTACATGCAATGACTTTCCAAATTAAATGACGGTAAAATAAATGACATGTTTACGGGCGGCATAGTTACGAACATTTAATTAATTTTAATTATTCATGTCCATAACTGTGATGAAAATAACGAAATGTTTTTGCAGCTGTATGGTTTACATTTCGATTTTGTATAATATTTTTAATGTCATGTATACTAGAGTTTGTGTATATTGCCACCATTGGTTAAGTAGTCATCGTGGCCTCCGGATACCAAAAACACCAGAAACATCACCAATAAATTGCTGAAAAAAGAAGAAAGAAGAAAAGTACCTACTCTTTTAAGCCCTCACCTCATATACGTTGAGTCGTTTCAGACACAATATAACATTAAAAAGGTAATCAGCCTCCCAGGAATATCATCGGTGAACTCTTATAACTCTATAACGATGTCAAATAACAGTCCATTAGCCGTAACAACGCTCACCGTATTTTTGAGAGCAATCAGTTCATTTCAATATGCAGCGTGCATATGAAAATAAATTGATTAGATAGAGAGCCGCGTCCAATCAATTAACAAAACATTTTACTTGATTCCACTCGCATCAATATGGAAATAGGCACTTATACATCCTTGTAGTAAAACTAATGGAGCCGTGTCTATATAGTTTTTATGATATTGGAAACATTATTATTGATAATGCATGTATACCAACCTACAACTATAAACATTTTATCTGTCCTGTTTATCTATCTGCAAAGAGATCACACGGAAATCATCACACAGCCGTAGAGCATTAAATGACTACAAACAATGAAGGTCACAATACAGCGGTCCAACAGTGGCCCAATTTCCACATAAAATCCTGGCAGACACAATGGAACACTGTTAGAGCCGGCATAATATTATCACGTGGTGTAACAAGCCTGCCGTGATTTCACCACAATGTCGTAAAGTGCCCGCGTAATACCTTAATAACAACTAGGATCTGCCAACCTTTCCAGGTATCCTACTCATCTGACATTGTTAAGTGTTTGCTAATCACGTAGGACCAGGAGCGCCTAGGTATATCGACGTTTTGGAGACGGGAAAGAAAAAACCTCACGTTTTTGTGGAACGTTTTACCGCCAAAGCTACATAAATAAAATATAATAGAGCACAAATAGGCTTTATTTATACACCAAAATAAAATAGAGAAATTCTGAATGCCACAACAAACAATAAGACGAAGGTCCATAAAGAGGAAAACATTTGATAAATTTCAAAGTTTAAAAAAGTCAAAAAGGCACAAAATATGTAATAGTTTCTATTGGTAAAAACAGGTAAAAAATATATCAAATGTCAAAAAGTCTAAAATACACATTCAAAATGTTGTTGGTATCATAAAGAACTTTCACTTGGTACGTACATAATTACGTAGAGTAATAAAGCACCTTGTTCGCAGGTGTCATGGATCCGGCACCGAGACCTGCACATCCTGACGGTGGCTGGCTACACGTACACGTCGGACCAGCGCTTCCAGGCCACGCACTCCCCGCAGACGGACGACTGGACGCTGCAGATCAAGTGGGCGCAGCAGCGCGACGCCGGCGTGTACGAGTGCCAGGTGTCCACGCAGCCCGTGCGCTCCTTCTTCGTCACGCTGCACGTTGTCGGTGAGTCGCTCGCACTACTCTACGTTTTGTACTGGCTTAAGATAGGATAGGATGAAGTACCAGTGAACTGGATGGAGTGCGTGGAACATTGCAACAAGTGAGACCACGATACGGAACTGGTTTTATCTGTCTTCATTTTGAACACATGCCGCATGCCGTACCAAATTTAACCAAATCTGTTTTCAAACTTCATCACGTCCACCACGAAGACAGTGGTTGATTTTGTGGCGATAGCGCACCCAGCCATACACATCACCGTGACGTCACGCCTACCTGAATCACACTGTCGAAATTTCTACGATCTCTGGCATAAATACAACGCCTCATCGGGGCTTCGCCGCCCTCAGATAATACCACCTCGCCTGACGGAACATCTCCCTTTGCCAAAACTTCATTCAATACTGAATGATACCCCTGTATCTTCATTAGGGGGTATGATGCTGAATTTATTACTTTTTAGTAATACTAACATATTTTGTGTTCAATATGTTATTTTAACCATTGGACCGTTTTGATTTATCTAATATACCATCTTACAACTTTACCAACCTTATGACGTTAATAAGAGCCAAGAGATATGAGGAGAGGTAAGAGCTTGTCCTTAGTGCGGATTTAGGTCACGATAGGACCCAATTGCTTTTCGTTATTTTTTTTTCATAGTAAAAATTTTTACGGATGAAGTCGGGAGTATTCTCAAAATTGAGCCGCAGAGGAATATGAGCCGTGAATATGAACAATTAGGCAAATTTGTAACCGGCCTTAATTCATTAATTCAATTCACCATTTTCATCTAAAACTCATTCACATTTTAGCAACGCAATGTTGCTAATTTATCAATGTTTGAAAATATCGTGGAAATTTATTACTTCTGTATAAATAAAATAACCAAAGGTGATATTTATATATATTCTGACTTTATAAATAAAGTAAATTTAACATTGAGTATTGAAAATGTGGAGGATTGACAGCAGCAAGTCATTTATAGTTTTTAATTGTTAATTAGCAGTCTCTAAGTGGTATAAATATAAAGCAATTTGGTTGCTTTAGAACTATCAAGACTGAAGTAGAGTTGTAAGCCGTCTTTCGCTCGGTACGTCTCTTTTGTAGTAACAAAACCGCATAATGTTGTTTTATTATTGTAGTATTCGTGTATCGCGACTTTCCACAAGCAGCGGCCACACTGTAGCGGAACAGTTTAACATATTTATCGGATCGGACGTTCAGTACATCGGGCATTAATCGTGCAAGCCGGACGCGGCAATATCGAACCCAGTCAACTGTCGTGTGGAGTAAACTATAAAAATAATCCGCAGCTGTTTCAGCCGGGGGATGATCCGGTTTAAAACCTACGCATTATGCAAAATGGCGCCACACGGTTGCGGGATAATGAAACTGGCTAGAATGGAAGTAATCACTGAAAGCCGCTGATTATAAGGTGACGCTGCTGGACTCGGGTCTCCAATAAGGTCATTCAACTATCGCTATCTGAGGGAACGATCGTTTCATGTACCGCTGTTAAATTCACGAGTTTAATAAACATTGCTTGCAACTCAATTAAGTTATCCGATCCGTAACGAGTTCTGCGATTGCTCGGCGTGATTTCACTAATTAGGAGCGGCACAATCTTGGATCGATTCGGATTTGGTTCTGCGGTGCAGTTTAACGTGTTCGCCGTAACTATTGCACGAAGCGGAAGCAGCGATTTGTCGGAAGCCGTCAACGACTGCTCGTGCATAAATGAACGCATTTATGTTGCCACGGAGCGCTGTTTTTGCAAATTATTCATCTGCAATGTTTTCTGCTCATTAAAAGAAAAGTTACGACGATTGATATGTAAAAAAAGTCCATCTATATCGGGGTTTCATGGTTAAAATATCGTAGCTGCATTGTTAAATCACTTCCACTCGTAGAAAGGAACCCGAGAACCCGGCATTGGCACCTTTCAAGACTTTTCCACGAAAAAACAGTAAATTTTCTCCAAACCGAAGTCGAAATTTATTTGATGTTTACTATTAAAAGGTTCCACGTAGCCGAAGAGTGATTTTCTCATAATTTGAGCGGTAAGCTGGCGGTAAGGCTGGCTGGGTTGCTGAGTGCTGGCAGCGGGCTGCGGGTCAGCGCTGGCTGGCGCCACGCCAGCGACCTAATGTCTTGTCGGGAAGCGGGTCAATAAGCGTTTCTCTTATTGAATGCCACTCCAAACGGAACAGTCTGCGTAACTGCACAAGCTAGGGAAATTGGGAATTCAGGTGACGCTAACGCTTACACTTTTACGGTACAATACCTGTAACAGCCACTGCGGGGAGTGCCGGTCGATGTAGCGCCTTGGTGTAGCTGTCAGCTCTCAGGCCCGCTTACAATACTGATGAATTACTTATTTTATTTGTGAAATAAATGTAATTTAAATAGTATTACAGGCGTAGATTTCTCGCTCTGCTGTCCACTGAGATAGGTAGAAATTATTATGATTATTGTATCTATACCACCCCATCATTGAGGGCAAGTGTCGTAGATGTGTTCATTTAGAACTTCAGATCTTCTCTTATAAGTACAAAGTTTTTTAAATGACAATATCATTAAAATCTTTCAGTATTTGAATTCGATGTGAATAATTTCTGAAAAGATGTGGCTTAGAGGTAGCGAGCTTGTTGGCTGCGCTAATTAAGGTCGCAAGATGAGGCACTTCTTACTAATAATGCGACGTGTGTAATTCATGTTTCAAGCCGAGTCCAGGTTTTTTTAATATTTTATCGTGTTTATTATTTCATGAACTTAAAAATCTATTATAAATAAGTTATGTTTCTGTGACAGGACTTTAAAAACGCTTAGAGTTAAGTTGGGGTAACACGAGTTTCTAATTCAAGTTAAGGTATACAAGACTTAATCTATATCATAGAAATGATTCAGTTCATAATTAATATGTGAACTGCATGAGTTGGAGTTACTAACACATAAATATGTTTTACTGTAATCTGATCAACCATTTTGCTTCCCCCAGATTGCGACGAGATATACCAGCGGATGTTCTCCGACGGAGGTCTGTTTGTGTGCGTGTGGCTTGATGTAAATATCATAGCGCTATGTGTGTGTGTGTGTGTGGGTGTGAACTAACAGTCATCAAGACTATATGTCAAATAACTTATAGTTCTTTTAATACCAGCATCAGGTTAATGAATCAACGTAAATGGACACTAGATATCAACATAAAGATAATATCTACATAACTAGCAAGAAAACAAACAATTCTGCAATGTGATATCAGTTATTGATTGTTAGAGACAGCTTCGAATCAATTCAATATGAAAAATCAGGAAACGACTTAACTTTCGATGCGGTTGTCACTGATGTGTTTTAGTAAACTCGGATTAACATTTAGTGTTTGTTTTATTTCTACCGATAAATAAAATATAAAAGTTACCGTTGTCAATTTAAAAACAAGGGACACTCGGATGGAACGAAGTTCCTTTCGATTTAAGTATTGTTTTGTTGTACAGTAGCAGTGATAGCCTAGTGGTTAGAACGTTGGTCTCTCGAACGCGGGGGCCCGGGTTCAAATCCTGGCACGCACCTCTAATTTTCAAATATTATGTGCGTATTACAAGTTAATTATCACTTGCTTCGGTGAAGGAAAACATCGTGAGGAAACCTGCACACCTGAGAGTTCTCCATAATGTTCTCAAAGGTGTGTGAAGTCTACCAATCCGCACTTGGCCAGCGTGGTAGACTATGGCCTGTACCCTTCACATTGTGAGAGGAGACCCCGAGCCCAGCAGTGGGACAATTATGGGTTGTTGCTGCTTTGTTGTACAGCGCCATCTCTGTAAAACTCTCTGAATCACTTCAAAATAGTGTCGTCATTCGTAAGAATCAAAAAGTGTCGTAATTTTCCGTCTAGCCCCCTTTCACAACGCGCGATAAGGAACTTCGTTCCAATAATTCCGTTCATATATTGTTTCAACAATGAACTGCCTTTGTAGTACAGTACATAGATTTGCTAGTTCGAAAAGTTGTGGGTACAAATTGGGAGCAAAGGATTTCCAAATAGTGTAACAACAAAATAAAAATGGGACAAGCCAAAAAAACGTTAAAAATAATATCATCTCGCTTCACGAGACAAGAGACATAACTTGGCGCCGACACTTAATGCATTTCCATAAAAACGCTACAGTGACAAAAACTGCTATTTAGTCCCGGAAATAAAACCAGCGAGTAATATCATTACGCTGAAGTCGATGGACATTATGTATGTATGTACCAGCCATCACTTACGTTGTGTATTCTGTGTCGCAACAGCCCTATTTGTCTTCATTAACGGCCGCTCCAGCACTCGCGCCCTCCCCGCGCCCGCTGCCGCCCCCGCGACCGCCTGTACCCGCGACCGACACAAATGTGCTGATTTATTTTCGATTACACTGTTGTTTGTTCTTTACCAACAATTACAACATCCTGTCGCTCAGTTGGTAACTCGCCCTTCTGATGAGCGATCGTTCTCATTTCTATGACTCATGACTGGAACACACATGTTAATTATGTCAGATTGTAGGTCTACACCAAGATCTATGGTGAAAATTTCAATAATTAATCAGGCTACCTGATAGGCCCATTGCCATGAGATTGACATTTGAAAACGGTTGGAGGCTCTACACAAGAATTAGATAATATTCTGCAAGACATGTCGGTAACCCCAGTTAGGCTAAAGATTTCCCTATGTCGAATGCGGTCGCTCAGCTTAAAACCAAGCATAGGTCGCTCCATTACACACTCTCGTTGGCTTCGAATGTTGTCACTTCATACCTACGAGCAAGAGAGCCCACTAAATAAAGACGTTCGTTCTCCAAAGTCAAAGTCAAAGTCAAAATATTTTATTCATATAGGTATCACTGATACACTTATGCACGTCATTTTTTGGCTTTTCGGAAGGTGCTTTGTCGTGGAGGAGAAGAAAAGCCTAAAGAAACTCCTCAGCACATCTTTTAAAAAAATATTACAAAAAAAGATAATAATACAAAAGTATTTACTATTCTGAGCGGAACTGGTTGCAGAGCTGGTCATTTCCATGCGTCTTTGTCATTTAAATACTCGTCTACACTATAATATCCCTTGCCTAACAATTGTGTCTTTACACGTTTTTTGAAAGTTTCTATTGGCAAGTCACGTATTAATTTTGGGATTTTATTACAGAAATGTATACCAAGCCCTATGAAAGATCGCTGCACTTTACTTAGGCGGAACGAAGGCGTAACTAATTGATGCATTCTTTTCGTATGGCGATTAATGATTATTAATATCAAAATTTTGTTTATACGCGTTTATGTTCTTCCGTATAAAAACTACATTGTTAAAGATATACTGGGAAGCTACTGTAAGTATACCTATTTCCTTGAACTTTTCACGCAAAGATCCTAACATGGCTCCGGCTCCTAACATGATTCTGAGCCTTAATTCAGTGATATAAAACTCAATTCACATCATAACTAAACATTTCATACATCTTACATCTTAGTAGGAGTTATACGATTCCATTTACGGTCGAAAGGAAAATGTTTTCCAAAAAAATTTTGCAGATCTGACCTTTAACAAATAAACAACAATACCGGCTTCACGAGAGCCAAACATAATTTTCGCTAATCCAGGTTTCGCGATCTCTTAAAAAGCGGGACAATGAGTTTTTAAACCTTTTACAGTTTTTCTGAACTCTGCTCCGAGCGCAGATCGAGATAGTGCACGTAGCGCGCGGATTGGCCCGAATTCATTAAAACTTGAGGTGGTACCGCTAGTGCCGCTGTGTGTGTCTGTGTGTGTGTGGATAAAGGTGCTTTAATACGTTACCATCATTATGCAACGGTCATTAATGATACATCGTCTGTTAATGTAACAGGACTACAGTAGGGAACACAACGTCATTGAATGAAAGCTGTTTTATTGGGCGCATGTCATCAAAGTATCAATCACCAGATAGATTCAGAGAACCTCATTGACGTCACATGGAATAGTTAGAACCTAGCGAAGTGCGCCAACAGCACAAGCTTATTAAAATGTGATATATGCATCAGGTAACTGAACGTAAACAAAAGTTCAACTAGCTAATTTCAGTAGAACCACAGCGCGGCATTGTTTAAGGAATCCATCAATCAATCAACGTTTACACCGTTGTACTGTCGAGCTTCATTTTCATTTGGATCACAATTAAACTAGGTGTATTAAAAATTTGACTCTATTTGACTCGAACCATATTAAAAGCACAATTGTTAAAAAAATTACAAAATAGGATAAAAAGACGTTAATAAATAATTAATTGAAAAACCGTATTGCAGACGTTCCGTTGTCGTGGCTCTTTTCAAATGTTTCGTCGTAAAGCTTCATTTCCCACAATTGGTGGTGTGTCACACATATCACAAGGGAAGGGTGACCTTAAAAATATAATCAAGTAAAGAACGGAGCTGAGGCGCGAAGCCGCATCAATAATTTATTTGACGCTGCCAAGAACAGGCCATTGTCATTGTGGCATCTGTTATCCTACATACATCTATTGTGATTTATTGTTGTTGAAATTATGAGTTTTATTCTAAGAAATATTTTCAGTAATTAATAATACCTTACCATTTAAGCTATTGTGAACGCTGATAAATTTGTTTTCTAATATTATTTTATTTTCGATTTGACCTTGTTACTAAATTGGACTTTATCAATTATTTCTATTTTTTTATTGTTATCTCAGAGTTCCAGGTGATTGGAAAATTATTTTTTTATTTGAAAGGGAATACTTTCAAATAAGTCCGATTTTTATCAAAATTCAATGCCGATGATGAAATCTATGATGAATTCCGAATCCGTTATCATCTTAAAGGCAGAATAGGAAGGAAGCAAGAATTATAATATTTATATTAGCGTAAACATATTTTATAACAAAATTGGCTTATAACTGCACAAACAGTTGAGTCACGTTCGCGCTGGACTGCTATAAATTCTGTCTTATAGATGCCATAAATATTTCAAAGCCAGTAAAAGTCGACGTTTGTGTCATCTAATCCGATAACCAATCGGCATGCGCCGCGAATGCCAGATGGCCTGCCAGTGCCAGCGCCGCACGAGCCCCGAGCCCCGAGCCCCGACGTAGCGTGACGTCCACTGGCGTCTGGCACTGACACCGAGACAAATGATGACCCGTGTTTATCTATTACAACATATTCTATTTTTTTTAAATAAACGCTTACACTTATACCCTGCACCCGAGTACCAGTATTTATCTGTCACATAAATATCTCCCCTACCGGGAATCGCACCCGGGACCCCTCGATTTGCGTGCAGGGTCACTAACAACTAGGCAACAGTCGTGTTCCGGCTGGGGGCTTGAGAACCAGTGCTTTCTTTCCTTTTTCTTCTCTCTTTCTTGACCGGCAACGCATCAGTGATGCCTTTGGTGTTGCTGATGTCCATGGGTGGCTATAGCCACTTACCATCAGGTGGGTCGTCAGCTCGTTTGCCAGCTATTTCCATAAAAAAATTGAATTATACATTTAGTTAATTTACACTTGTTTCAGTAGTCTAATTTTCGTGTCATTTCACATGTGCCTTTAAATTCACGTTGCAAAATTGACTATTTATTCTATAGGTGCACATGTTTTCACACAACAAACATCTGATCTGAATACGGTCCATTGATCAATTTGGGCACAAGCATCTTTTACAAGCAAAGCAAGACGTGCATTCAAAAACATAAGAAAAACTGTTTATTATTAGGTTATACTTTATATCAATAAAGCATACTTTCGTTAAAATTAACCATTGCCTAATTCGTCCCTGCACTTGGCAGTGTATTTTAGTGCACATACTTTCTTGTTAGTGTAGACTTGATAAGCTGGCGATGTACATTTTAAGACAATATACTATATTTCCAAAATGGTATATGTTGCATTTTTAAAATTTTTACATATTTTTCATAACCCCGAAACCTGTTCCCAAAACTCAATAAACGTAGCAAAATTAACGAATATTTCCAAAAAAACTATCTTGCAGAGGGGAGAATTCCTTAACGAGGGATAACTCTTGATGAGTTTCACTATCGCATTCAATTCTTCATATAGTTTTTTGGCCGTTCATAGGGCTCATTCTTAAAATAAACAAAAAACAGAATTCGTACCAAATGGGCACAGTGCGATGACAAAACTTATCTTTGAACATAACTCGATAAAACAACAGAGTTATATCAAACAGCGGAAAAACAAAATAAACAAATGAATATCCATTTTAAAACGCTTCATTTTAATTTGGAATTAATAAGAACGCGAACATGCCCGTGTTAAGAATCAACAAATTGAGCGCAGTGCAGTAAACAGATTCGACAGCACAATCAAAACAAAAGAATATACTCGTGCAATATACTGATGGTCGAAGGATGATAGGTAACAGTTGACAGTTCCCTATACATATTATATGAATCAGGAGCAAAATTCCCGTCGGTATTGACAAGTTCGCGGCAACTACGAGTAAGTCACCATATTGCTCGAATGTTTGTGGGGAAGCTCCCGTAAGCTGCTTACGATACGTCAAACACCTTTTACGTTAAGTGTTATGGCGGCGAGTGTCAGCAGAGTGGCACGTTGTCAGAGGAGGTTGGTTTTAATGCGAGCCTAATCTTCTCGTTAAGGTGCAGTTATCAGGTTCATATGCAGAGGTCTTGAATTCTCACTAGAATTAACATAGCCTCGTTCCAGTGTTCTATAGAAGACTATTTGCCTTCCTTACTAGAAAGTTTGCAGCAACGATAAGCGTTAGCTTATAATATGTTATTATTATATAATATTGCAAAAATCGTTAGTGTATCGTCTTCCTTGCAAAAATGTTTGCCCCTTCTTTTCGCATTTCCTAAAAGTTTCAATATATTTCCATGCTTTAGAATCAAAGCATGCGCTATCCAGCACAAAAACATAGGGCGTTAATAGGTCATTAAGGTAAAAGTGGGCTCAGTTTACATTGGATGTAGTTATAACCATATCTAGCCTGTTGAGCGGCAGATGGCCTGTAATTATCCAATCCAGCTAATCGCCGGTATGGTTATCGATCGTATTAATATAAATGTCCTCCCCTGACATTACGGTAATGCTGATTCTGGTCTGTATCAATAGACGGTGTAACAGCGCTATGATTAATGGGATTGGGGCGTGCTCCATCATTATATTTAATGTTCTGATAATGTAATGACCGACCTACAATAACTGACACTTGACAAGCTTCGCTTTGCTCGTGACCAACAATCGCGTCCCGTTATGGTATCTTATTAGGTCACAAGTATCTTTACCGGCATTATTAGTTCGAACTTCAAATATGTGCAATACATACTCGTATAACATGTTGAAAACTTTCGAATATACACAAAACATATATTTGAGAACATGTCTAAAAATCTTGTGTATTTTAATTTCATCGCATTTTGGAAGCATCATCACCAAATGCCGAAATATTCATAATATGTACCTACAATTTGTATACACGTGAAAAGGCCAAATACAGAGGACTCAGGACAGTAACGTCTTAACCAAAATTAAAAAAAAAAAATTGAGAGGTGTCAAGGGACACCCGGATGGAACGAAGTTCCTTTCGATTTAAGTATTGTTTTACGCGCTCAGCAGTGTGATTCAGCAATATGAAACTAGATGGCGCTAATCACGCTAGCGTGATTCAGAAAGTTGTACAGCGCCATCTAGTTTCATATTACTGAATCACTTCAAAAAGTGTCGTGACAACTTTTCGTAAGAATTTTTCTGTCTAGCCCCCTTTCATAACGCGCGATAAGGAACTTCGTTCCAATAATAAATTCCACGGCGTCATTTAGTAGGTAGGTAGGTAGGTTAGGTAGTAGTTAATACGGTATATTCTTTGTGTCTATCAATAATGCCTAAGTATTAGTTTCCTTGGCATGAAAAAGCTTTTTAGACAGTTTCTAATCCCACTACACCTGAAGAAGAAGGAAACACTTGGTGAAAGAGGTGTTCTCCTCAACTGCTTTATTACATAGCAAACAGCGTGTAAAATGTCGGACTACCCTTATTTTTAATGTACATTAACCGTTAATGTATCAATGACATATTTATCAGAAATACGTGAAGCAAAAATTTTGTGAACCCCTTTTACGACAATTACGCGGATGGAGGAGTATGCAATTTGGCACAGTTAAAGTTTACATGCAGAAAGAGTTCAGAAAAATAATTTCTTAGAAATGCATTAAAATATTAAAAATAAATTTAACACACTCTACCATGCATTTAACACACACGTATAATATAAATGTGAATGTGAAGTAACCGATTGACATATTATAATTACGCTGGAATTTTGACAGCACAGCGAGTCTCTAGGTCTTTAGGTTGTTATTTCGAAAAGGATTCGTAACAAGGCTTTAAACAATGAACCAGGTACTCCTGTGAACGGCAACTGGGAGCACAAAGGGTACAGAAGGTGGCGTCGAGCCGCACCTCAGCCGCGACACGTAGAAACAATCACGCGCTAACACAAAGATCCTGCCTTTGCACGCGTAACCTAAAACTTAGGTCTCAGCCGCGGGCGGCAGGGGTGCGGGGGGCGAGGGGCGAGGGGGGCGGCCGCGAAACTCGACCTACTTTGTTCTCGTATCGCCAACACAGTGCGTGCCAATAGCGATACAGCTGATCTTTGAAAAGACCTACAAAAAATTAAAGTATGTATCTATATATTTCTTTTAGCACCTACCGCAACTTTTAACTATCACCCAAGGTTGACTGGTGGAGAATGCCATATTAGGCATTAAGTCTGCCCATTGTGATCTAGTTTTTTAGGTTCACAATAAAGAGTGAAATATATAAATAAAAAGTAACTTTACAATATTTGTCTTAGGTGACTCAAGACAAGAGCTTAAAATGTTTTGTATTTTGTTTCGTCGCACTGATATAGATAGATAGTTCTACTACTGTTGGTAATTTGTCACATCGAACATTCGGTACTGGGAGTATGTGCTTACCCCGAAAATATGCAAAATGCTATCTACCGGTCTTATGTTACGCGTTATTAAATATTACCCCGGGAAATAAACATGTGAGGATGTTTGCGCAAGCCCCGCGCCGCGTGATGGATACGTGACGGATACGTAACGCGCCTCGTGTCGTTCACGGCTCGTTGCCGCCGCGTCGCTTGAGGTGTACAGTTAGCAAAAGAGTTAAGTATGCAGGGCATGACACTAAAACTTCCATAATCTTAAATACATTTTCATGTTAATATCAAAGTTAAATCCTAACTTTAAAAGCATAGCAGGATTTAACACTGATAAAATTGTAAACTTTCTGCAATATCAAAACGTATATACACACAGAACGTTTTTGTATCATTCCCTTCATACGTAACTCTGTTGCTGACTGTACACGCGGCTACACTACGCGGGACATAGCTGAAACAATTTGTACACTTCACGTATTATGTAATTGAGTAGATACGTTATGTACAACTGTGACACTTACCATGTCTCGGTAAGATCTATTATAATTTTATTTAATTCATTAGTATCATTATTTTACAGCATAATATTTTAAATTCCTTCAAAATAGGTAATAATGAAGATGCATAGTGTTGTTATAAGTTGCCATATATATCCAAAAAGACAATTCCCGTCTTTATTTAGCCGAGAAAGCCGCGAGCAATTTTTAGTAGGTATACTTAGTAAGAAAAGAATACTTAAAAATAAATATGTGTAAAATGCAAGTTGGAGAATAGGGAACAAATTGCATTATCGAGATTTACGATGGAAGATATCTTAACAAATTTTTTTGTATTGGTAGCCTCACACAACTTTATTAAAACACCATTTGTCACGAGATAAACTAAAATACAGTTTGTAAAGTAAAAAAAACATTTGATTTTTTGATATATTTTCGAACTCAAACTAAAATTTAATGTCACCATACTTATAAACGTCAAATATTTTGAATGTGGTAGATTCAACATAAATTTGAGCACCTTAGCGTGACGGCTGATGTGGCTTTGCAACGGTACCCTACTGCACAGCTGGTTTTTCTGGGGGATTTTAACGCCTGTCATCAAGACTGGTTGTTCCCATACCAGAAAACCGACCATGCAGGGAGAGAAGCGTGGAACTTTGCCTTATCGCTTGGCCTCTCCCAGCTGGTAAAGCAAGCGACCAGGGTGCCAGATGTTGATGGCCACACAGCGAACTGCCTGGACCTTCTGCTGACAACCGATCCAGACAGGTACGATGTTCAGGTTTCCTCCCCGCTGGGAACCTCCGACCACTGTCTGGTGAAATCTGTTTCGTCATACTCAGCCCCCGATTACGACTCAGCAGGTATCCGACGAGTATGGCGTTACAGGTCAGCAGATTGGGATGAGATGCGACACTTTTTCGCATCTTATCCTTGGCGACAGGTCTGCTTTTCTTCTAAAGATCCGTCGAGCAGCGCGGATGCTATAACCGATGTGGTTCGTCAAGGGATGGAGTATTTCATTCCTTTCTCCGACGTTCCCATTGGTAGCAAAGCTCGCCCATGGTTTAACGCCGAATGCGCTCAGGCTGAGAAGCGCAAACATTCGGCATATCTTGCCTGGGTTGATGCTCGAAGCCGCAAAGCTCCGGATATTAGATCTAAGAAGAAAGCCTTTAACCTTGCCGCCAAGTCCTACAAAAAGGCATTACAGAAAGTGAGTGTCGACCGCATTAGACATATCGGCGCAAAAGTCTCTCGTCAGCCATGTGGCAGTAGAGCTTTTTGGTCCCTCGCCAAAGCGGTCGAGACTAACTTCTGTCGTCCCACGCTACCTCCGCTGGTAAAGCCGGATGGCTCTCTGGCTCATACAGCTGAAGAGAAAGCGAACCTTTTCGCATCTCTGTTTGCTGAGAACTCACGTCTAGACACTAGCAACAACCACCCACCACAGATACCTAATTGCGGTACCTCTATGCCAGAGGTCCGTATTCACAATAAAGAGGTACTTAAGACCCTGCGAAGTCTAGACGTGAACAAAGCCAGTGGACCAGATGGTATTCCAGCGGTAGTACTAAAGACATGTGCACCCGAGTTGTCTCCTGTGTTGACATGCTTGTTTCGCCTCTCTATTGAGACTGGGATAGTTCCCAGATCGTGGAAGCTTGCCAACGTGCAGCCTGTGCCCAAAAAAGGCAGTCGTGCTGACCCCACTAACTATCGGCCCATCTCAATAACCTCCTTACTCTGTAAGATTATGGAGCGTATATTGAACACACGGCTCATGGCATACCTAGAACAGAACGATCTCCTCAGTGACCGACAGTACGGGTTCCGCCGAAACCGGTCGACAGGAGATCTTCTAGCGTATGCCACTCACATCTGGGGTGAAACCCTCGAGAAAAATGGGGAAGCGCTTGCCGTTTCCCTTGACATCTCGAAGGCTTTTGATAGGGTTTGGCACACTAGCCTTATGAGCAAGCTCTCTGCGTATGGCCTATCCCCTGGCCTGATCCACTGGATCAGAGACTTCCTGAGTGACCGTTCATTCCGAGTAGTTGTCGGAGGTTGCTCGTCGCAATCAATGACAACTAATGCCGGAGTTCCTCAGGGGTCTGTTCTCTCCGTAACGCTGTTTCTGCTGCACATCAACGATCTGCTCATGCCCGGTATCTATGGGTACGCAGACGACAGCACGGTTGTAGAGAGATACCTGCCTAAGGGTCAGGCCAGTAAAGACCATCAGTCCGAAAGAGAGGCTATGGTGCGGCGTATGAATCTTACTCTTCAGGCAGTTTCCGAATGGGGCAATGCCAACCTAGTGGGATTCAACGCCACAAAAACACAAGCGTGTCTATTCACCGCTAAAAGGAGTCCGTTCATCTTGACTCCTACTCTTCAGAATGTATCCCTGGAATACACCGACCGCCTTCAGTTATTGGGCATTGAGATATCCTCGAACCTTAACTTTGGGCGGTTCATTGAATCCAAAGCTAAAATAGCTGCTAAGAAGCTTGGAATCCTAGCAAAGGTGCGGCGGTACTTCACACCACAACAACTCTTAACCTTATATAAAGCACAGGTTCGGCCTTGTATGGAGTACTGCTGTCACATTTGGGCTGGTGCTGCCAAATGCCACCTGTCAGCATTGGATTCAATGGAGAGGCGTGCTAAGAGACTTATTGGTGA
This sequence comes from Thymelicus lineola, assembly GCA_963932265.1. NCBI lineage: Eukaryota > Metazoa > Arthropoda > Insecta > Lepidoptera > Hesperiidae > Thymelicus > Thymelicus lineola. The sequence continues at coordinate 21,081,586 of OZ010682.1, read as the reverse complement.
CCCTAAATTGGTTGAAACCAATCTTCAGAGCCTCGAGCACAGGCGCAGAGTTGCTAGTCTCTCGGTATTCTACAGGATACATTTTGGAGAGTGTGCGCAGGAAATAATTATATGATTTGATTCCGCCATCCCCATTCCACCATCGAACGTCCCGACGCACGGCGGGTATCCATCCCTTCGTCGTTGACATTCCCCCTGTACGGACGAAGCGCTTCGCTTCGTCATTTATTATGCGTACAGCGAAGGATTGGAATAAATTGCCCGCGTCGGTATTTCCGCTCGATTATAATGTGAGTGTCTTCAAGGCAAGAGTGAATAGGCTTTTACTAAGTTAATGCGCTTTACCATCAATGACTACATCGCCACTTACCATCAGGTGGGATTGTAGTCAAGCATTAACTTATAATTTATAAAAAAAAAAGTTTGTTTCTACCAGGTTGAATACGCTATTATGTTTGAAGTGGCGCATACAGTTACGACACAAGCAAATTCAGCCCGTAAGTTTTATCATGCATCCGAGTATACGTCATTTACATCTTGTGATGTGTCTGTCCGTATTCATCCAACGTGATAAAATAGAATAGTCAAACCAAGTCATCGATTGACGGATGTGTGTGGGACGTGTGGGAACCTGCCGTGACGTCGCTGAAAGGTGACGGATCGGTGACATCATACATTTACGGCACATTCAAGATGTAATATAAATCCACACGAGCTCTCGAATGTTCTCGCTCGAGGCACAAATTCAGCTGAATCGGTGAAAGGATTTGTAAATAACACGCGGCTTCAGTTGAGCTCCGTTCCAGGATCTCTTTGAAATGATACCGCATTATATTGGAGCTCACATCCATTTCTTTAAAATGAAATGTGAGTGTCTGCTAGCAGCTTTTAATGTACTATACTCAAAGTAAACTTATTTTTATACTAAAACGAGCGGTTATATAGGCGATTTAATTTGTAAATTACATTTTCACCATATTTCCAAGCCTAGCAGTTACTTCTTATAGATTAATCATGTAAGGTACTTTGACTTGCTAGTTATAGCTGCTCTCCACATACCACCACGCACGCTGACTTTTAAGTGTAAGTGATATTAGTTACAGGGGGAGGAATGCAGGTGGAGAACTCGATCAACTGGAAGGTTCCAATAACCGCCGCTGGTTCATTAGTATTATTCAACTATACATATATAACTAGCAAGTTACAAGCGAGTTCTCCACTTACCTTCCTCCCCCTGTAACTAATATCACTTACACGTAAAAGACAGCGTGCGTGGCGGTATGTGGAGAGCAGGTATGCTCGGTATTTTGATACCACATAGAATTCTGCAGGGAAACAAGGCTTTGTTGCTAAAAACAAAGATCCTAAAATTAGCAGGTCGAAGGTACAGTAGACAGGGATATTATTATAGAAACAGTAACACTGGAGAGTGGAGGGAGGGTGAACGCTTTGCTGGCGACATACTTAGGGTGCGAGATGATGACGTCCGCTGCCGACCGCTCCGACGCCGGTGACGCGTCGTTGACAGGATTATTTAATGAAAAATACTACGACTTGCACCGTGAATTAATTTAGATAACGCTTCGCTTCGCGATTGGTTCGCGAAACGTGCGCGGGACGGAAACGGTACGGGAACGCCGAGGGAACAGTACGAGTGCAGAACGACGCGATAAGTCGTGGGGGAAATGTAAACGCAATTTCATTTCAAATGTACAAAGTGAACAACGTTAAACATCAGATTAAATTCCTTGGGTTATAAAATTTTCAGGTGAGAGTATGGTCCGTACAAAATTCGTTTTAGGATTTTTATTATTTATTTAGAAATAGCACCTACGTTCATGTACCATTAAGTAACCAAAAGCAAACAGAGTTGCAGTCCTTTTCACATGAACCGATTTCCAAAGGTAAAACTGCAGTAACACAGCAAGAAAAACACATTTGGTTGCCTGTTACATACATAACGTAACGAGTGCAGAGTGCAGAGGATAAGGATAAGAGGATAAGGAGGACAAAGATCACTAATCTAGATACTTCACAATGTTTCGAAAGTTCATACTAACGAGAAAACTCACAGGCGGATCGGGAACGGCTCGTTGCCCCCCAAGTGGCGGTACAGCCATACAAGCCGAGAAGCCCAGCTTACTATCATCTCTCTGCAGCTGTTAACACTCATATTATTTGTTGGTAAATATTATACGTATGGAATGGAGTGTTCAGTATTGTCGGGCCAAAGATCCCGAGATCCTGGGTTGTACGACACAACTGGGCTTGCCTTGTCCTGACGGCCTAGGCACGTCACTGCCCCCTCCCCTCCGCGCTCTCCCGCACCGTTCCATACTAGATTAACTTATTGATAACGCACCAGGTGATATTACTAAAGACAGATCACGGCACCGATTAATACTATAGGGAGCTCCGCCGATGCCATAGTGAACCGTTCACTCGAATGTTTCCCCGGGGAGACCTTTCAGGGGTTATCAGTCTTAAAATGGGGACGAGTCAAGGATTTCATTATAAAGTCGATCTTGATCCATCTTAATGGGCGCGCTGTTGCCTATTAAACGTACTCTCTTAAACTGTTCCTCGGAGGTCAAACTTTTATTTGATGCCTAACTTTCATCGCTGATAACCTGATGAGGTGGAAGGAAGAGTTCGTTCAACATTTAACAAGAAAACTCCTCGAGAAAATAAAAAACGGACGAACGAAAACTCTTGAGTTTTTTTAGTATATTTGTTTTTTGTCTTCTGATTCTAGGATTCGTAAATAAAACATAAGTTCGGTGGCGAGATAGAGACAATTTGGGTCATCGGATATCGAACAATGTAGGAGTTTGAAGTCGTAACTCACCGCGCGCTGCCGTGAGCTGAAACTATATTAATATTAAATTTAACGAGCGAAATATAGAATAGCAAAAGAGAAAACCTTTTCTAAACATTAAACTGGGTCATTTTGCGTCGAGAATTTAAAGCAAATATGTGAACAGAGACAATTGTGGCGCCAGAGAATGTGGAAATCACATTCATCCCAATAAAATCAGTTATTCTGCCACATTTTAATAACGTTCCAATTTCATTTTATAATAGTTTTTACTTTACACTATAGTTCATTTTGCAATGGAGCGGCGGTAACTATGATTATTTGGTTTTCGTGTTTGCCTTTTTGTTTTGATTGAGTAAAATTACTAATGTATGATACATTAGTAATTTATTAAAATATTAACAGCAATAGTAAAATATTATTAGTAACTAAGTAATTAAAATCAAAACTCACGAAGACTGCCACCTAACTTGCGAATAAGTCTACTTATTTTACAGCCTGAAGGAGACGAAAAAGTAAACGGGCCACTAGACCTGACCGCCGATGGATATAAGCAACACTAGATTATTACGTGCTTCTTCATCCTTGAAAAAGAGCTTCTTTATACGTTTCTTGCCCTAACTGAAATTGACCAAGACAGAATGTGACTTTTCTATACTGTGGTAGTTTAAATCGCTTTGGAATAAGTTCACCCGATTCAGTCGCCACCTTTTACAATTGACGGTTAATATTTAAACAAGTTACGGTCACTTTGTAGTGCGTTACTTTTTAACTGAGTCCATTTTTGTTTGATCATGCTCGTTTTGTTTAATAATTCAGTGTGCCAACTCGTAGTTAGAAGCATGCAACCTACACAGCATCACCACCGCGGTAAGCAGTCACAGTGCTAAAACACGATGCAGCGAAGTGCCTGAATAATATGCACAAAGCAATCTACAGGAGTATAGTCCGGTAGGAACCGGATATGTAATCTAGCTAAAGTGTTTTTATCATTCAAATTTATTTGATAACTGTAATTTTTCACTGTCATGCGCAATTTACATTCGGAATGTAATAGAATCGGTGAGTTTGTACGTTCATGGCATGCGTGAATTGTCCAGTTTAGTTATGTTATTAAAATTTGCATAATGTATTCCGACCACGCGGCTCGTTACAGAGCGTAAGTCCTCGATGTCATAATACAGAATAACTGGACGTTTGAAATGCACTCATCGCTAAATGTTCGATGTGAAAGTCATTAATACCGGATGTGAAAGAATTAACTCAATGGTTCTTGTCGTCTATGTTAAAATGGCGTCCGTGGCAAAATAATCTCAAAATGAAATCACTGATACCAACAGAGCATCACTAACATCAAAAAATGTGACTATCAGAAATGTATGAATGAAAGTAATATTTTTCCATAACACTTCATATCGTGCGTCGGCGTTAGTGACTGGCCTAAAGCCTAAACTTAAATCAGAAAGCAGTAACTGATTCACAATTCCATTTACTAATCTAACCAAGCTCAGCCCGTCAGTCTTAATTAGTTGACATTTGCACTTCATAAAAAGGCCTTTAGTTAAAGCTGAAATTAAAAGTCGGGTAGTAGGTACATTTAGTCCGGTTATTCGGGACTGTTTAATTAGGCTAATTCATCACTTAGACGATGAATGCGAACAAACACGGTTCGGGGAGGCTCGGTGAGGCTCGCGGCGCTCGGGCCGAGTGGCTGCGATGAAAGCTGCGAGATGGTAGTGGTGGTTTATTTAAAACTTAACATTAACCAACTTACGTAGCTTTTCGAAAAGCATGATTAAAATGTGTAAGACTATTCATAACATTTTATTTTTCTTGGCACTTCGCCCAAGTTGCTTCTATGAATTAGAGTTGCAAGGTAAAATTATAGTAGGTACCTACCCGACACTGTATGCTATTTATTATCACCGCGCCAAAAATCAGGTTTACCCCTCGCCTATAGATGTTTCACATCAAAAAGGGTGCAATAAGCCATAAATTCAATGTTATAAAAATTGCAGTGTAAGTGACTTCCTCTCACTGTCCCCACTATCCGCGTTGTTCCGCTCAGTGTTTGATCGAGATGTGTGCATTATTCCTGCGCCGCGCTAGAAAACGTCGTCGCGCTCAGTCGTCGAATTAAACTGTTAGCTTTGTGCAGCACTCAGCCGCTCAGCATTGTTGCCTTTTTGTTGTTTGTTGAATGGGTTTTTTTACTAAGTTTGTTTGAGATAGTGATCTATGATGATGATCTGAGATTGCATCTCCATTTACCATCAAGTGTGAATGTAGTCAAGCATTAAATTACACTAGTTATCCGCTCTGCTGTCATAATTCAACCGTAATTCAATGTGTGTGTTGGGAAATCTTCAACTTAAAGTATAATGTCATAGAACTGACATCTCGAATAAAATGTGTGTCCCACCCTGGAGGTTTCATTTTCAAAATTGAACCCCCGTTCTCCTTTCAAAATCGAACGAATCCATTGAAGATTGAAGCCACGTGGCGCCAATGCATTGGGACATACACGATGTTCGCGGTGTCGGTTCTATACGCTAGTAATAATACTGCAATGATAGACTATGTATTTCATAGTTCCATACCAAATTATTTTTCGGAAATATGGGATGAAAGTTATTACGGAAAAATAAAAACAATATCAGTTGACTTGTTTTGAATAGAAAACCCTTGTCTTCATAAAAAAGAGCTGTACTTTTCCTATTTTGTGCTTATTTTGCATAGAAAGATAGTTCTTTAATATGAAAATAAAACAATTTGCCTGTCTCGGAGGAGAAATACCCACATTACACTTACATCACTACTAAATATTAATTTCCGCTTTTCCGCGTCTGTAAATTATAACTCATCTGTCCGCCATACGCCACACCACGCCGCACCGGTCCCCACAGACCGCTCAGTAACTGTTCCGGGTGTGACAATTCTCTTTCAGCGAGCTCTTTCAAGAGTTTAACAGCTGATTATTGAAACATGCAACGCTACATACCATTTATGATATTATACCCTGAAAAATACAATACTATGTGAAATTACGCGAGAAAGAACTAGGTGACGTATAAGTTGGCCAAGAGATCACAGGCCACGTGAAGTGCTCACCTGTCATAAATTCTTAATTATTATTCTTAACCACAACGCCGTAAATTAAGTTTAGTTTTAGTATTCAAAGAAAGCTTTTTCTATTACATTAATGCAAAATAATTGAAATAAAGTAGTAGCATAAATACTCGTACAAGCCTCGGCACACGTCCTCGCTATAAATTCAGTTGAAAGGATGCTCCGAATACGAATACCCTTGATATGATCTTGAAGAGAATTGAAACTTAAATAGATAATAAGGCACACAATAGAACCTTGCGGCACTCCCACCTCTGCTGCGGGTTAAACTTAATCTACTTAGTCATGACCCAGTTGCAGGAAGCGAACACTATCCCGATCCCGATCCCGATCTCGTTGTTGTGAACTTGCGGAAACGGAAACAATGCGCATGTCTCGAGCTTCCGACAAGTTCGTGGAGTTTGACAACTCTCGATGCAACTAACCGACGAGTATCTTCTGGCTCTGCTTTACACGTTCAAGTTACGGGACGAGCCGCGCAGTCTGTTCTAATGATCGGATGTGATTCACTGTGTCATTTGACTAGCCGAACATCTCGAGCACAACATTCCACTTTTAGGGTTCCGAATTAAAATTGAAACCCTTATAGTTTCGTCACGTCTGTCCGTCCGTCTGTCCGTCCGTCTATCTGTCCGTCTGTCCGAAGCAAAGCGCCGAGAACGTTAGTGCTAGAAAGCTGCAATTTGGCATGGATTTATTAAAACTATTTATATTGATATTTATTAAAACTCCAGAACCGTAGAATAAAATATTGAAATTTTTTTTTCAGGGTACCTCCCCACAGGTAACGTGAGGATGAATTTTTTATTCGTCGCGTACCTTATAGTGTGTGGTATTGTTGAAAAGGTCTTACAAAAATAATAATTATGAGTCTTTTGAGACCATTTTCGGAATTATGGGTCCGTTTGCGAAATATTTGACTGTGAAGTGCTAATTTTGGTAAGAGTCAAGTTTCCCCTCCCCTGCTGGCTAAACGGTTGGAGTTGGACAAATAATAAAATTCTCAAAAAAAATTTATATGATGAATTAACAAGGAAAACCTATCACGGCTATGTTAAGTCGATAAACTTAAACGAGACTAATTTTTCTTTTTAGTATTTTACTTAGTCGGTTCTTTTTTTAATAATTTAATTTTCATTTGTTTTATGCTCTCATAAAATTTACCTAATTATGTAAACACTTGTTAAGACCTAAATGTTAAGTGATTATCAGTTTATCTATTTATCACTTGCAGGTGATGGAATTTTAAAAAGATTATTACACGATAAACGGCACACACATCATTCGTCACCGGCTAATTGCGTTGTGTCACTAGTTGTGCAGTTGCTCGCATTACCTTTTGTTATGGTATCTTAGAAATGTGATATTCCACCGCGTTCTTCAAAAGTAGCAATTTCATTTGAGCAACAACACATGCAACTAGTAATGTTATTTTAAATTTATTGTAGCTGTTTGAGGGTAGTACTGAACGTATTCATTACAAATGCGTACATAATACCGCTCAAAGGCCGAAAACCATAAAAGTGAGTGTTCCATGAGAAGGAGAGTCCTTTTAATACTTTTTACTTAGGTTATGTTTGGTTTTCGTTAACCGTCAAACCTTGTATAGCAATTTCCACCACACTGCCCCACTGCGAATTGATGAAGACCCGAACCAACATGGTGAATTGCACCTCGATCTACTTTCATTTAAACAAAAGTTTTGTAGTTTTACAATGGTTTCAAGTCGGCTTTTAATTTCGCGGTGGAAGTTGGTAATAACAACGAGATAATCCTTAATCTTAATCGGGTTTAATCTTCTTAGCTCACTAACTAAATGACCGTAAGACGGCGCGGCGGCGTCTCGGGAGAGGGAACTTGCCGATCGACGATCGCTTTCGGGGACTTGTGAAAACGGAAACATTGCGGACGTGTCTCGCGCGTCTCCCAATTAGAGACAAAGAGAGAGGGAACTGTCATTTCCCCTCCGATTCTGCATAAAGTTTGCTTCCTGATATTCAATTGAATATTTAAATGTGATTAGGTTCGCCTGAAAAGAATTTTCTTTTTCTTTCAACTGTCTCGTATATTACGCTTAATTTATGGCATAGTAACAGACTTACTGCCTACTTTTATATGATACATCAATACGATATGTAAGTAATTAAGTAAGTACTGAACATTACAGAAGGTTTTAGAAACATGCCCTGTATACTTAATTCTTTTGCGGACTGTACATGGTAAATTCTATAGCTTCTAGCGGGTATATTGAACCAACTCTTTACGCACCCGTACGATCCTAAATAGTCTCCACTCCAAGCTGCATGACAATCTATCGTCAGAGTCTTAGCTCTTAACCAGTTAATAGGAATTGAATCATCAGTTGATAAAGAAAGAATATGAGTGTCTTCTCAAGTTTCTTAGCTTTTTAGGTCCTCTTCTATAGACTTAAAATGCATCTACATGATGGCGTACCTTCAAGTTCACGCATTACTCGTGTTTTTTCCTCTATTCGTAACTCCATTTTGTTAAAAAAATATCGTAAGCCGAACGGAAAACTGAAGTAACGCTATCACAGCTATCGATTCGAAAGTGGTTTACTTGGAGCTTTAAATTTAAAAGCAATAAAGTAGTTCCAGCGATAAGCCCCGCGAAGAGTCCTCACACCGCCGCCGCCGCCGCGCCGCCTCCTTCACAACTATCCCAATAGCGCAGTTGGGAAGTAAAATTAAAATTAATGCGAACGGAGAGCATCAAGTTTTATGGAAGTAGAAACAAGCTAACTGCGCGTGTTAGATTCAATGTGTAATGGTTATGGAAAAGACAAGAAATATAAATTGGAAGTCATGTTATAAAGCGAGAATCGACAAATATTTGCAACTTGTACTATTATTAATAAAGGTAAACCAAAAAAGCACAATGACTAGTTATTTTTCATGATATTGTGACTTTTTCATATTATTATGGAGGTAAGTAAATGATACACATTATTTGCGGCAATTAATTTATTGAAACCCTTAGTTCGCAATGTGCTTTAGTCGTTGGGGAAGAACTAAGGGGAAAGAAACCCCAACGGCACAAGATTACCGCAGTAATATTATATTATATCATTCCACATTTCGTATCAATATTACACATTTTAAAACGGAACAAACAGTACGACAATATTGAATTGAAAGCTGGCTTCCAGTATAGCTTTACAACATTATGACACTACAATCGTTTTAATTAGAATGATACTAAACAATAATTAAATAGACTGGCAGAGTAACATTATAAAAGTATTTCAAAGTACTTAACTTCTGCAGAAGAGCAGCTCACACACTGAATTCAACGAGACAATTACAAACACTCGCTTTTAACAACCCAACTGTCTACCCCCACACCATAATTACGAGTATCACCTGATATACCTACCACAGACAAGACAAACAATTTGTAATTCTACGTAAAAAGATCGTAATAAATACTAATAATAATAAACACAATTCAACACAATTAATGGTATTTTATAAAATAATTAAAATATTTCTACCGGCAAACAATTTAACTTCCCGTTACAAATAATCACCTATTTTAAAAATTAGCAAGTAGTTGACATTTAACGTTGCTATAAATTTTCAAATACCTTATTTTAATTTTATGTATATTGTATATTATTACCAAATCGTACAATAATATTATGTCTATCTAATTGTACAATAATATTATATTACCATATTTCAAGTGTTTCATGTTACGATTAATACAAATAATACAAGTTGTCAAAATATAAGTACATTATCATTAATGGATATGTTTCCTTTTTATAAAAATCTAAATTTCATATTTTCTATTTATTGAGCAATTATTACATATACCTACATTATAAATATACAATATCTCTCAAGAGCAGCTCACACACTGAATTAAACGAGACAATTACAAACACTCGCTTTTATCAACCCAACTGTCTACCCCCACACCATAATTACGAGTATCACCTGATATACCTACCACAGACAAGACAAACAATTTGTAATTCTACGTAAAAAGATCGTAATAAATACTAATAATAATAAACACAATTCAACACAATTAATGGTATTTTATAAAATAATTAAAATATTTCTACCGGCAAACAATTTAACTTCCCGTTACAAATAATCACCTATTTTAAAAATTAGCAAGTAGTTGACATTTAACGTTGCTATAAATTTTCAAATACCTTATTTTAATTTTATGTATATTGTATATTATTACCAAATCGTACAATAATATTATGTCTATCTAATTGTACAATAATATTATATTACCATATTTCAAGTGTTTCATGTTACGATTAATACAAATAATACAAGTTGTCAAAATATAAGTACATTATCATTAATGGATACGTTTCCTTTTTATAAAAATCTAAATTTCATATTTTCTATTTATTGAGCAATTATTACATATACCTACATTATAAATATACAATATCTCTCACGGCCAGACTGACATGTACTTCGCTCTCGAAGTACTAAAAATACTACATCGTTATACATACTAAGTACACAAAAATACCAAGATAATATAGTTCCTACTACATTTACGAATATTGTCTCTTTTCACATTAAGATAAACACAAGTAAAGATATTTCATTTCATTTCATTTCATTTCATAAGGGCCCACTAGCCTCCCACCTGCTGCACATGAGTAAGGCTAGGGCATTTAAATCAGTAGACATTATCAGCAGTTCCTTCAGTAATAGGGATGTTGACTAATTTTTAGGATTTAATTTTATTTTATAGATAGAACCTTGATATTCACGAAAAATAAATATTATAAAAATAATAATCTTCAATTTAAAAACAAAAATTGATAAGTAAAAATCATTATCAAATTTCCCACCAAAAACGTCAAAGTTTGTTGAATTTCCATATAAAATAGGAGCAATTACGTTATATTCTCAAAATTGCGTTTAAGGTCACGTAACAGTGAGTACAATTTTTAACATTTAAAATTAATGATATCTAATTTATTGTGATTGATTTTGCGAGGGTGTAGATCCTCCACAAGTATCAGGTATTAAGACTCACTCTCAGGGCAGGGTAGGTAGGTATAGTTATTGAGACGCAACTTCGATTCTCCATTATATTGCAACTTTATATGATACACCACAATTAATAAGCAAATTAAAAAACTGTATGTAAAAGAATATAAAAATAATAAATCGTTCTTAATACATTTTCGAAGCTCCCATATTAATGATGGAAGCCCAGCTGACAGATGCATTTTGTAAAATAAAAATTGTTGTCAAAATTTAAAAATTTAGAAGAAAATGCATCTGCCAGCCAAGGAATATTGAACGAGGTATTATTACACCTCGTTACAATACCCCGGGCTCCCCTCAAAAAAAAAATCTTAAAGATTTTTTTTTATAAAAGTAGAAATAAAAATATAAAGAAAGTATAGTAATATAAAGAGGGTAAGAAAGTATAATAGTATAAAGAAAGTATAAATAGTCACCTATTTATATTAACAGTATAAATATAATTATTTAGATTTATTTATTTATTTATTTATTTATTGAACGCCAACATAACAAACATTATTTTTAGTACATCATATTCAACAAATAGTAAATTATCTTAATGTCATTATAATTATAGGCGTAGACTACATCCAAATATGCGAGTATGTCGTTAAAAACAAAATGAATACAATCAATCATAACAGATAGTTAAATTAAGTTCATTATATAATTCAAAATTAAATTCAGATGATAAAACACAAAATTATATAAAACTAAAACTTGTCAAATGTCAACTTCATGTAAACTAAATTAAATTAAATTAAAATTAAAATCAATAAAATCAATCACAATAATAATATAATTAATGATAAAATAAATAACCAAGATAAGATAAAATAACCAATGAAATGAAACTAATACATTTAGGATACTGTGCTCATGTCAATATTTGATAATTACCGTCGTGTAAAATAATATTTATATTAAGATTGATAAAAAAAAACAACATAATAAGATGGTTAAAACTATATAAAAATTTTTAAAGAGAATTTTAAATAAGTTGAATATTTTACTATAATATCTTATAACCAAATAACAGCTACAAACTTCCCTTGAACTTAACAATGTTTTCAGCAAAGAGATCAATGTCCTTGGTTTTTGAAACAGTATTGAATAATCGTATTATTCTATTGATAGGCGCATTCAAGCCTAGATTTGATTTACACACACTTTGCGAAAATAGGTTATAGTTTCTAGAGATTCTTGGCTGTCGTGATGGGAATGAAAATGATAAAAGCGAGAGTAGATCGGGTGCGTCCAGTTTGCCGTTAACAAGCTTGTAAAGAAATGTAAGATCAATTTTACGCCTCCGATCAGCAAGTGTAGTTAAATTAAAGTATTTTAATCTTTCTTTGTAGCTTTTAATGTCACGACCTAGATTGAGCGAATATGTTAGGTGCCATAAGAATCTCTTTTGTATAGCCTCAATTCTCTTCATGTAAACATCATAAAATGGATTCCAAGCAACACTACCATATTCCAGGCTGCTTCGAACCAATGAATTGAAGAGTAAGATTTTAATTTTTGGCGATTTAAAGTCCCTGCAGTTGCGAAGGATGAATCCAAGGGTCTTGAAACCTCTTGAGCAAATGAAGTCTATGTGAGCATTGAACATTAATTTACTGTCAAGAATTATACCTAAGTCTCTAGTAATATTGGCTGATTCTAATGACGTGGAGTTAATTTTGTAATTATAGTTAGGTACTTCTTTCTTCCTGGAGAATCGCATTAAATGACATTTCGACGCATTTAAATCCATACCGTTATGGTCACACCACTTCACCAATCGATTTAAATCATCTTGCAAGAGTACAGCGTCCGTGGGATTGTTCACAGACTTAAAGAACTTCAAGTCATCTGCAAATAAAAAATAGCGTGAGTGATGAAAGCAATCCCCAATGTCATTTATAAAGACATTGAATAATAGAGGTGCGAGGTGAGACCCTTGTGGGACTCCTGACTGTCATCTTGATATTGAATTGAAAACTATACAGACTAATCACCTATGTACTTACAAATTTTTATAAAAAGATAACACAATTGTATTTGATGCATATTTATATTAACATAACATTCACATTCAAATTCACATGCGACCAAGGCTTATTTTACGAGTTGTCATCCGCTCGTACCTTAGGCTTATTTATAGAGTTGTAATCCGCTCTGTAACTATAGTAAATAAGTAATGTGTAGGCTTATTTAACGAGTCACAATCCGCTCGTACCTTAGGCTTATTTATAGAGTTGTAATCCGCTCTGTAACTACTTAGACATAGTAGATATAGATTTAGTTCCGTTCAACAGAATTTACTTACTGTGAACGTAACAATAAAAATAAAATATTAGGAATTACTGACATTCAATAATCGTTGCTGAGCAACAACCAAAATAACAAAATGCCATTCTTATGTCACAATAATAAAATTTAGAATACAGATATGAACAGTATATAAAAATTATTAAGTATGAACACTATTTCATGTAGGTATCTATTGTTATAAGTCTATAAGTATAAAAAAATTATTCGAATAAGGGCCGCTATGTGGAGGGGACGATAATGTCTTTTAGAATTTTGAAAAAATATATCTTAAATAAGTGGTAACCTTTAATTTAATTCCTCTTCCTTGTCTTCCAAAAATTTTAAGTAGTCTTCTAAAATATACGTGTCCATGAAATGTCCTGGGTATATAGGTATTCCATATAATTATCCAGGTATTATATTATTCCTTATTGGGCGCCAGTGCGAGGGTGTAGATCCTCCACAAGTATCAGGTATTAAGACTCACTCTCAGGGCAGGGTAGGTAGGTATAGTTATTGAGACGCAACTTCGATTCTCCATTATATTGCAACTTTATATGATACACCACAATTAATAAGCAAATTAAAAAACTGTATGTAAAAGAATATAAAAATAATAAATCGTTCTTAATACATTTTCGAAGCTCCCATATTAATGATGGAAGCCCAGCTGACAGATGCATTTTGTAAAATAAAAATTGTTGTCAAAATTTAAAAATTTAGAAGAAAATGCATCTGCCAGCCAAGGAATATTGAACGAGGTATTATTACACCTCGTTACAATTTCAATAAAATAAGGCCTTAAAATAGGCCTTTAAATGTTACCACTAATACTTTAGACATATTTTTTTATTAATTTATAATTAGTGTCAACATCCCTATTTGATCTAGCCTCTCACCTGCTGCACATGAGTCAGACTAGAACTTCTCAGAAGACATAATCAGCAGTTTATTTATTAATTTGATCTAGCCTCTCACCTGCTGCACATGAGTCAGACTAGAACTTCTCAGAAGACATAATCAGCAGTTTATTCATTGATTTGATCTAGCCTCTCACCTGCTGCACATGAGTCTAGACTAGAACTTCTCAGAAGACATAATCAGCAGTTTGTTCAGTAATATCATCCAGCCTCTCACCTGCTGCACATGAGTCAGGCTAGGACTCTCACTCAGTAGACATAATCAGCAGTTTGTTCAGTAATTTAATCATCACTTCTCAAATTATCCTTACACAATTATTATTGCATTTCATTTCAAAATTTACCCATCCATTGTATAATATTTCATTTCAATCCACATCACGATTGTGTGACAAAACGTAAACTAACAATATCGAAGATACTAAATATCTTTTCCGTTTGGCCATCCGATTCAAAACAATTAGTACAAAATTTAACAGTGATGATTAATTACTACAATAACCGTAGACAATAGTAAATTGCTATCGTTACTTACTTACTTATAACATAAACTTAATTGAAACTAAATAAAAAAAAAATATTGTGAAATTAATAGAATTAGATCTTTTAATTGTATAAGATCTTTGTGTAAGATCTTTTAATTGTGTTTTGTCTTTTAATTGTCTAATTGTGTAATTGAGTAGTATGTGTCTAATATCTAAATTCATCATAAATCATTGTGGATAAATCTTAAAGATTATATTATGTAATGTATGTCGAGTCATATTCCTTGCTATTCTCACTGGGGCTATATTACATACAAACATTTCAAAATAAAATATATAAAAAAAATCTTTTGAAATAATATATTAATTATTAACCCCTTCCAAGCGGCCGTAACGTATTTTCGTGACAGAAAAAAAACATCCTAATACGGTGCCGCGTCTACATAGAAGTTTCACTTTAAAAAAAAAACGTGATATTATTATAAGGAGGAAAGATTTACATTTTTGTAAATTCGTAATGAATAAACTCAAAAACTACTCGACCGATTTGAAAAATTCTTTCACAAATTGAAAACTACATTATTTCTAAGTTAATAGGCTGTATTTGATTGTGATTATTAATTAGTTGTTTTTTTTTTGCAAATCGCGTAAGGTTCAGTTAGTAATACATAAATGTTTATATCGTAAACCCTATTAAAAATATTACAGCAAATTATATTACATGTCATTGTAAATGTAATAAAAGTAAGAAGCTAAGATTTCTTCAAGATTATTTGAGAAATATCTAAACAGTTTCTACTCGTAATGCAATTTTCACACAGTACCTACTGCGCTATTTTTGTACCAACAAAACAAAAATGTCAATTTAAAGAACATCTCAGTCACATAACGGTTACTTAAACTTCTTCTTAGTATAGAGACAAACAAAAAAAAATTCACTCTCATGGACAATTAAAGTATAAAAATACCTTTAAATAATTATTATTTTATGAAAATTGAAGTTTTTGAATGTCAAGTCAAATCATCCCAAAAAATATATACCACTTATTATTGATATTGACAATTAGCAGTACCTACCTACTACCTTTATTTTATTTCAAAGAGAAAAAAAAAGCTTCTTTACAATATTTTTAAGTAATACAAAAAAGTAAAAAGAATTTCTTGATAATATATCATAGTTTAATATATCAGATATAATCATAGTTTTAAAAGCATTAAAAATAAATATAAACTTTTATTAACTATCAAAATATTTTACGTGTGGCTACGCAAACCAATAATAAGATTAATTATCGATAAGGTTATTTTGACCTTGGTCCGCACTTGGGTCATTGAAAGTTGACAATATAACTGAGATGAACCAATACTTTACATATTATTATTATTTAATGTCAATAATTAGTCCTGGACTCTTTACGACTTAATAAACGAACCTTTCCGAGTTGGGTCGTAAATATTGTTTTATATGTGGGTACTACAACGCAAGCTAACTAGCAAATACTAGAAAATTGTTATTTGTGTTTTTAGGCACAAAACTAAATATAACCTAATTGAATCCGAATAACTTATTAGAATTACCAAGTGTTAAGTAAAACTAGCACTGAAATTATAATTTGTATTTGAAGAGTTTTACAAAAAAAAAAGGAAAAAAATAAAGCAGTCTAATTTAAAAAAAAATACAACACAAAATGTGTTATCTTTAAAAAAAACTTATATCTAATGAAACTAACTACTACTAACTAACATGAAATGTGTTATCCACTTTTAAAAACTTATATCTAAAGTAACTAACTACTAAGAACTAAAACTATTTAAAGTAAAAAAAAAATTAAATTAAACAAATACAACACAAAATGTTGTTAAAAGTCATAAAATATCTAAATTTTAAAACCTACTATCCGTAAAAATAATTATTATTCTAAGCCAAAACAACAACAGTCTTCAAAACCAGTTCACGAAGCAAACCAAAACCAAAAACCAAAATCAAATCGTATGTCTTTTAAGTTTATAACCTTATCGACTTATTCCTTTACAATATTAATTTCTAACCAAAGTCCAACGCGAATTCAGATTTTCATTTATAAATTAGTTGCCTATGACTTTAGTAATTTACATATTGTGTCATTTGAAAGCGTGATTCAGAACTTGCAAATGAATTTTACTAACGCCATCTATTAACAAAATCCGGAACTAAATATCTAACAACTAACAAAACATCGAGCTTCCCATGGAAATGAGAGCTTTTACCGCGGTAAAAAAAATAGCCTACGTTACTCTCCACCCTCCTAACTATCTCCACACACAAAAATCATACCATATAATAGCTTTGTTGCGACGTGAAAGAGGAACAAACAAACACACTTTCGCATTTATAATATTATAGTATATAAGTATGGAGTTATTCCATAGCTAACGACGTCTTCCTTTTGGATTACCTAATTTTTTCTTATTTGTGTAATTATGTTTACGCAGTTATGCATATTATATTATTAGAACATTAAATATTATTCCTAATGATATTTATCCTCTCAATTTACATGATTCAATTTATGTACTTTAATTGCTTTAATTAATTTTCAAATAAATAATAAAATTGTCGTCAGTCTACTCTATATTCATATTTCACAAATTATTGTCATACATTTATACCTACATACTGATTCAACCTACAAATCATGGAAATAAATAAGTCATTTTTAGTCTTATTCGAATGTTAAACAAATAACATAGGTACCTACCAAAATAAAAACTAGTTGTGGGTATTCTAAAAGTTTACATCTGGTGTATTGTGTCGATATAGATTACCTACGGTTTTGTTTGATTTTAGTATATTATTATTTTGCCATAATAGATTTTATTTTTCTTATCATTTTGTTTGGGTGCCTGGCGCACTAGTCTTTCCCTTTCGAATTTGTTGCAATCTACATAGTGTCTATACTAGGTATATAAATTATAAAGAAATATTAAATTATATGTAAAATATATGTATAGGTACTATTTATGTTTGAAAATTCATTTCATTGTAAGCAGTTAGTAAATAATTAGATAGTCATAACCGAAGAAAGATTTAATTTGTATACCTACTTTGTTGCTATTTAGTACGTATTTAGTACGTCCTATTCTTTGAAACCTCTATATCTACTGTACGTAAAAAAAAATTGAAAGTTAGTCTTCAATTCTAATCCGATTAAGTCTATTTTTAATCAAATAATTCACAGGTTTTCTCGTGATGTCCGGACAGAGAGAATTCCGCCTCCTTATTGTATGTTTAAATTACTTAATGCACAGAAAAAAAAATATATATAATAAAATCCTTAAACATTATCATAAAACAAAGCCCTTTAAGGGCCTTACCGTTCTTGAAATCACTTCGGTGCTGTTCTAAGGAGATTCCCTTGATCACTTGTTGGATGTTTCAATACTATAATAATTGTCCATCTCGTGACGTAGCAGATCCTTGCGTCGAAAACTTATTATTTCGTCGTCACAGTTCCGCTGGTCCGGGGCCGCAATTTTTCTTCTATTCTGAAACTTGGAAAATAAACACATATTAGGATACATATATTATTAAAAACGCGAGTCCGACTCCTACACTTCTGATGTTAGATTCAATGTGTAATGGTTATGGAAAAGACAAGAAATATAAATTGGAAGTCATGTTATAAAGCGAGAATCGACAAATATTTGCAACTTGTACTATTATTAATAAAGGTAAACCAAAAAAGCACAATGACTAGTTATTTTTCATGATATTGTGACTTTTTCATATTATTATGGAGGTAAGTAAATGATACACATTATTTGCGGCAATTAATTTATTGAAACCCTTAGTTCGCAATGTGCTTTAGTCGTTGGGGAAGAACTAAGGGGAAAGAAACCCCAACGGCACAAGATTACCGCAATAATATTATATTACCATATTTCAAGTGTTTCATGTTACGATTAATACAAATAATACAAGTTGTCAAAATATAAGTACATTATCATTAATGGATACGTTTCCTTTTTATAAAAATCTAAATTTCATATTTTCTATTTATTGAGCAATTATTACATATACCTACATTATAAATATACAATATCTCTCACGCGCGTTACGGGCTGCGGCTGATCGCTGCGGCCGATCACAGCGGCCGATGGTTTCTTATCTTTGAGTTTAATTTAACACGAGAAAAATATATTTTAGTCATCGAAAAACGCTTCTGTAAGTACAAATACGGCGCTTGGTTGTCACCATACCGACTTTTGCCTACTATAATTATGTCTTTAAAGGAAAATAACAAGATTAATAACAGTCGATAAACGTAGGACGGTAGGATACATCAATATTTGATCACGCGTTAATCTCTCGTAAGCAACAGGAAAGCGATATAATTAGAAACACGATAAACAAAGTCTTGCCTCACGCTATTGAATAAAAATCTCGTTGGATGTTAATAATATGTAGTAAATTTACTCAAAGTATACTTACACAACTTCAAACCCATAACAGGGTAACGCTTTCTGAGCTAGCGAAAATTTTCTACATGTTTGCTAAGAACAAAATGGGGTTATCTAATAATGAACCGGACAATCTGTAACAATGAGTGTCAGTAGTTGCTGCCCGTCGAGCCAGTTCCATATATCCCTATTAGTGTTCCACCAGCTGAAACGAACAATAAACAACGACATCAAAGCATATCATTAGCCGATTCGATAACAGATGAAGATATCAATTGCTGGCTCACGACGCAGCAGACTGCGACAAAGGCACAATTAGGAGACAACAATGCGAAGAGTAGAAACAATCGGGGCTGAATGGGGCGATCCCCGGCCCCCGGCCCCCGGCCCCCGGTCCCCGGTCCCCGGCCAACCCCCAGCGCCGTCGTTCAGGGATCAGTCGCCGCGAGCCCTGAGGTAGCATCTCATTGTCGAGGAAACTCCAATAACGATACAGTGATCGCAGATAAAACGAACTCCCCAATGAAATCTTTATAGATTTCTAAGGAACACACATTTCAACAATAAAACACGAGAGACGCGCTCAAGATTTCTCTCTTGTCGCGATACTCGCTGCTTAGCTGTGATAAATAATAAGTGAAGTGATGTGGAATATTGATACGTACATCGAAACATGTTATTTCGGTGATTCAATCGTTATCTCGTATGCAATTTCATTCACAACGAACCTACATTCACAAAAGTTTTTTGGATTCCAATTAATGATAACAATAGGTTGTACAGCTACAAATAAATAAAATTGTAGAAGTTTTTGTCTGTGATTTCTAAATAATGTTTTCGGATTCCGTAGTCAAGACAAAATCCTTAAAGTTTCCTCACGTCCGTCCGTCCGTCCACAGCATAGCGCAGAGACCCTTAGTGCTAGAAAGCTGCAATTTGACATTAAATTTTATTTTAGTGGATTTAATGATAACCAAACAAATTATCGGAAAGTTTAACGATTAATCGTTAAACTTATCGTTAACGACCAACCGCAGAATCAATGCCACCTGAAAGATACTATTATGAGACAATTATAAATCAGTTAACAACAACAAGTTTGAAGTTGCGCGCATCGCTCGGACGTGGCTCGGACGTGGCTCGGACGTGGCTCGGAGCTCGGACAACTTGACCGAACTACACGTTAACTGTCGCCGTAAACAACTTCCGCCCGACGTAAATTGTTAATTGGGATACTGGCACTATTGTTGGACCCTTTGTGCGCTCTCCTCTCTTGCACATTAATAATTATCCGCGGCCTCCGGGACTCAGCGACAACATAATATATGCGTTGAAGTAAAGGTATATTATAAGCTATAAGAGCTTCCGAGTAAAAATCGGTTTATCATCCATCTTATCGATTAGAGATCAGTTGAGTAGTAAAAACTAAAAATCTGAGGATTATCGATAGCGATTCGAGCTTTATTTCCCATTGAATATTATTTTGATTACTTTTAATATTTTAAATATTGAATGTATTGTTTTGAAACATGAGAAATTCGTTATCTCATTTATCATTTAAGTTATAATATATGTGATGTAATGTAATAAGTTCAAGTATAGTCGTCATTATAGTAAGTATGTAAAGTTGTTTACTACTAAGAAAACCACAATAAACACAGCTAAGTAAATTTCTTCCGTGTTTCTTGCATGTTTTTTACTTTATTTTGGACAATAAATCTTCCTTATTATTTGATTGATGCTAATACATAAATCTTCGTTATTAGGGTCTTACGTACCATATAACAGCCTCTGGGTATTCTGGAAACGCTTGCATTTTTACTTTTTTTCTTTTTTACTTAGGTTTTTAACAGACAAAGAAGTTTAAATTTCTAATTCATTTGGGATCTTATTACAAAGAATAATAAAATATAGCCCACAAAAGCTCGTGTTACAAAGATGTTACTAAATATCAGTAAATACATGGAGCCGTGTCGCTGTGTTGACGATATGCAATGAACAGTCATGTTAAGACTGTAACCCAATTAGTTAAGCTAACAATCACACGCGTACGGAATATTAGCTCAGTGGCCTCAGTGTGCGTCGTATAATGCGGACAATGCGATAAACATCGCCACGCTGGTATAAGCTACAGGCCAGTTATAGCCTAGTGGTTTGACGGTGGACTGTAGGAGATGAGGGTAGACTTATTCTAACACTCATTAACCACAATTTATAGTAAATAAATAAAAGTAAGCCAGTATGCACGTGTTGCGCCGTTCGCCGATCTACGTACGACTAACAGGCGCACTGAAAAATCAGAGGACGTAGTAAGTACCTGCTCCTTGCTACGCCGTACTCTGAGTGCGACCCTATTCCGGCATGTTGGTAGCTGCAACTCCGAACGCAGTCAATATTGTTGTATAAGTTAAACATTGTTGCAATGCCTATGTCGGAATAAATGTTTCTTTCTTTCTTTTTTTCTTTCTATCATACCAGCAGTATTCGCAACCACCATAAGCAAGTTAGCAACGTGCAGTCGGAAGCGCCCTCTGTGGAGGCTTCGTATCTATTAAACCAATAATTAGACGCCAATCGAACTTAACCTACTCCTATTCAAACGAGTTCCGGTCGTGAAACTTCGCAATTCCGCCGTAATTCGTAAATCTCATTGATTCCCCGGAGAGCGTGGCCCGTGGACCGCGCCGTGCGCCGTGCGTCGTGCGGCCGTGTACCGGATATTTACATCGAGTGTTACCAACGACCTCATTTACATACCTACCAATTACAGAAGTAACGTAATTTGTTCCGTTGTAACACAATCTGAATGTGTAATCAAAGAACAATAGAAATTGCCAACTTCCCCCCTCACAACGAAAACCTACAGTACTAAAACGTAGGATTAGGTAGTAAGATAGAAAGTAAATTTTTATTTAATTGCAATTTTTTATGAATATAAATATAAATTTATAATTTTCTAATTAATTTTTAAAATAATTAATTGATGTTTAAACCGAAACATTGATTTGCTTACTTAATGCTTGGGACTTTTCTCACGGATTAATCAATTCTACGTTTTGTTATTTTTTATTGAAATATTTCAACAGTTGAAAGAACTTGTAAGAGTATGAGTTAAATATTTTCTGGTTTTTCGCAACTGTCGTCAAAAAGCCAAAAGAGCAGGAATTAGACTAACTGAGATGCCGTTGAGCTGAAGGGTCCTTACTATCACGGAAGCACTTTGCGCTCTCCACAACTACCAACAAAATATGACGGTGACTGTGGAGCCCGAGATTTCTGGGACGATGTTCCCGTACGGCAACCCTAATTTGGCATGAATATACATAATTATTTAATAAAACTCCAAAATGGTACAATAAAATATTTAAAAAAAATTCAGGTACCTCCTACAGGTAGATAACATAACATGGGGATGAATTTTTTCGTCACGTACCCCATAGTGTGGGGCTTTCAAAAATATTATGGGTCTGCTAAAACCGTTTTTCAATTCAGGCGGCCGTTTGTGAAATATTTCGCTTAAAAGTGCCAATTTTACTTAGAGTCAAGACCTCCTCCCCCCTTGCCAGCTAAACGGTTAGAGATGGACTAGTGAAAAAATTCACGAAAATAGTTTATATGATGCATTTGCAAGGAAAGCTATCACGGATAGGTTAGCTTAAGTAGTTAGTGAGTAATAGTCGATAAACTAACACCTTCGGCCTACACTGCGCGTGGCCTGACACGCACTTGCCCGGTTTTTTATATATTTTATAATGAGTTATTTTCATATATGCTTCACGATCATAAACGACAGGGGGCGGTAGTATCACTAATTGGACTAATCAATTTCGATCGTACAATGTACATATTGTACATACTACAGCTGCCATCCCATTAGATTGCACAAAAAGCCTGTTATTACAATCGAGATGTTTGTTTTGTTAATCAAATAACTGGCATTGTATTTTCAGTTAGCGCCGTCTCACCGGCCATCAATACAGCCGGCATGTTGGCGTGTTCAAAACTAATGCGGCTATTGTTAAACCAAATTGAATTCTAGAACAATCATGTTTTCGATTCGTTAGGACTATTTCAGTTATGTTTTTTTATTATTATTACGAAACAAAAATATATTATGCTTTCAGTTTGCAAATTGTACAAACGGAATCAGAGAGGTTTACCCATTACATGCTACCGGGGCTCTGTCCGCTGTGGGCCTCTGAAACAAATCCTTTTGTGACTCGATCACAAAGCTAGTTCAGGACCGATCCCATTCCTAACGCAGTTAAGGAACATGAGCATCAAAGGTCTGTTAATCAAACTCCATATTGTGCTAAATAGTAATACTTAAAACGATTTTGTTACTTAGGCAATGCCTGAGGAATAAAGTAGCTGATATCTATGGCGTGGAGGCAGACGTTGCCAAATACATCCCGTATTTGGCAACGTCTGTTTTAATTCCGGTCGAGTGTCAGTGCAGTGCCATGCGCCTCTGACAAAGCGTGACGACTATCTCCCGATAAATACAAGCCCGTTATTTATAAACATTAATTTTAAATACATTTTTAATCGGTTGTATTGGAATCATCGGCTTTATGACAATCGAAATTCAACATCTTTCAATCGACCAACATAACAGCTGATACATCAATCAAGGACATCGAATGCCGGAATAAAAGAATAACATCATAAATTCCTGACCTTTTCACGAGTCGTTTCGTTACGCCGCACCGACGCCGGGTATTTGTTCCGGGGCAGAGCTCGATAGTTATCTGATAAAACGGCGAATAAAAACGGAATGGGCGCGAAACGGCCAATTAGCCCCTTATGCAATCTGATAGCCATAAAATAAAACAGTAATTTGAATCTAACGGAATTACGTTGTTATTTGGTGGCGGACGTGTGGCTCGCGTGTGGCTCGCGTGTGGCTCGCGTGTGGCGGGCTTGTGGCGTGCGTGTGGCGTGCGTGTGGCGGAGGTGACCACCGAGTGTTGTCATCACAATGCGACTGTTTATCCGTGGTAATGGCGAACGAGTAAATTACATAGTTGTACTGGTAGTTGGCACACCGTACACGCAGCACGTTACATGCTACATGGCTACATGCGGCGGACAATGTAAGCCTAATTAATCAAAGTGTCTACGTGTAACCACCTATACTATAGGATTGCAATGTGTTCATTTATACGTATTGCGTCATATGAAATAGTTAGGTACTGCTGGTGTTATATTATTTAATTAATTTATGAAGTTAAGATTGTGCACTTCTGTCCGTAATATGTAAAGCTATTTACCCAGTATGCTGTAACTCGTGAGTCGTGATGAATTCAAAACTCAATATGGCATGTCACTCAATATGAACTGACACTCTTTTTGCGTAAAATTGTTCTTCATCGCAACCCAATTGAAAAGTAACTAATTACCTAATCGCTAATTACCTACAATTACTAAATATTATAACTGAAAACAAAGAAATTAAATTATTATTATTACCTGAAACCAAGCACACTGACCAGCGAAATGGATATAGGCGTCCCGTGAAGCAATGAGGACTCATTATTTAAATAAATATCATCGCGTTCGCATTGCTTTTTATAAGAAAAAACAAAGTAAGCGAACCATCGTTAAAGTTCTTTCAGCGCTAGCGGAGCTTACAGATTACATTTGCATATTTTACATTCCACTGTTTACGTTATATTGTTATTAAGCAGCGAGGGGTCATGCGAGGTCATCGTTTCTACTACCCGAAATTTTGCATGGTGATAGATGTTTTTTAACCGCAAGTTCTTGCAATGCCAGAAATTGCCAATTATGTGATCTTTTTGGTGCTGCTGATGTAGAGACATCAGCAAAAAGCAGCCCAGAGGGGTCGAGGTCGCACTCTCGTATGTTTTTATATCCCTCAGTGATTGACCAGGTCTGTGGTTCTAAGCTGTCAGTTGCCATATAACCATATGATAGTCCAGAGGTTTAAAGGAAATTCAAGGCATTTGATTTCGATATTATTCCTTTTTAAGAGAAAAATAATGATTAATTTCCCGTGGCTTAGCCCCGAAAGGTGTGCTTTTTTCTATCTTCTAATAATTCAAGACACGATTCCTATTATATAAACTTTCACACCTAATGAAGACTAATCAATCTATATTTAGCAAGTGCATAATTGACTCATAATTATTATATCCCTTATGTGTGCCCAATGTCTCTGGCAACAACAACCTCTGGTGTAAAAAAATTATTGAATTGCATGCTTTCCTCCAAACTCTTCAGCTTAGGCGGATGGTTTTTTTTTTACATGAAATAAGTTAATGCTTGACAACGATCCGACCTGGTCTACCGTACACCAAGTTTTTTTGCTGTTGGTTGTCTGAATCAACTGAACACAGCTATATAAGACATTTATTTGAAATCAGCTACCCAAAAGACAATAGTTCCTGTGTTTGGACACTGGACCATTACATGACCCCAGTCAAGCCAGAGTCGATAATATTCTGACTGCCATTACACTATGCAAATTCAAGGAAAATTTGACTAAAGTATGTTATTCACGTTAACATTCATCCCAATAGAGATAACCTGCTTATTGATTGAAAACTCAGTGATTCAGGGGCAATGGGTTCGAGGCCTGCACCCGCCATAACTCTAACCTGTGTATGTTTATTTTTTCCTCTGCATTTGTATATTAACGACCAAAACCTGTTAATTGGAATGTCAATGTTCCTTATTTTTCTCTCTCTCTTTTCTTGGTCAGCATCGTATCCGTGATGCCTTTGGTGTTGCCGATATTCATGGGTGACGTTGGCCACTTACCATCAGCTGGATTGTCAGCTCATTAGTTAGAAGTGGCGTGTAGTACACTGCGTCCTATATACCCATTGTCCAAGGAGACAGGGGCTGCGGCGGACACGCACGAGCTGCACGAACCGCACGAGCTCCACAAGCCCCATGAACCGCACGAGCCCCACGAGCCCCATGAACCACACGAGCCGCACGAACTTTACGAGCCGCACGAGCCTCGCCCACGCCGCACCGCGAGCTAATCAACTCCGAGTGCCGCTCATTACCATATTTTCCGCCGATTACCCGTCAGAGGACGTGATATATTATCATATCAATCCCGCCCATTGTTCTAAACATTTTGAACCAGACCATATTCATATTTAACATCGGGTTCCGTCATCCATAATCGCGGAGGGTCGCTGCAAGTGATCCACCACGGTAGACGGTATAATAAAGACGATCAATCACTTAACAAAAGAATATGATATTAACACACCATACCCTCCCTCGGAGCTTTGAATGGAAGTTCAGTAGACTTGCTAATATTATTTATGAGTTTTGGAGTTGGCGTTATGTCTGTTGGTTTTGTACTAAACACTACAGCTCATGTAATTATAATCACCTAAGATAGGGTATAAGATACTGACATACTCGTATTTAAATTATAATAATAATAATAATAGCGCGTTGTTAGTATTTTACAAATGGCGCACTCAAACCGGCACAAGATTAGAATAATAAAAACATACTTCATACAAATATTGCTAATCCATACATTTAAATAACATTGAAATGTCTGTCTGTGATTTCATCAGTGTTTTCTCTAGTGTTTATAGTTAGTAATCGATACTAAAACACAAACAAACTTTTTAAACTTTTTATCCCTCTATCTGTCTTTCTGATTTTCCGGGCTAATCTGTGGAATGGCTGAACCAATTTTTATGGAAATATTTACTGTGAGATAAAAGATTTTATAAAGCAACTTAAAGGCTACTTTTTATCCCGGAATGTTCCCGAGATCGAGATACACTTGGGGAAAACTCCACGAACGAACGAAGTCGCGGACACAGCTAGTATAATAAATTTAAATATCTAATTATAACATTTCATCGTTTAGAATAGGTTTAATTTCATTAAGTGTAGATACCCGGATTAAAATATTTACTCCAGGGATAAAATTGCTTTAGAAATACTATACTAATTAATACGAGTATTTCGTTTGGCACGTTATAGCTTGAAGCTGTGAACAAACGCTCATATAAATATTTGATACCAGGTCACGGTAAATGTTTCAAACGCCTTAACTAACCGTAAGTAGATGTTACAAATAACAAAATCTCGCAAAGTTTTCCCACCCCCTCCGAAATCCCTTCTAAAGATTTACCGGTTATCAAAGGCGTAGCGGTTGAAGGGTTAACGCGGTTGAACCCTGTAACGGTTTAGCATAATAATACCTGAGAACACCTCATCGCACACTTCAGCGCACTTGCGAAATATTCTACTAAAGTTTTCGTCCCCCTCTATGCCGATAGGTGTGAGGGGGATACATCTTCCGCATTATTAGCGAGTAACTTCTGTAGCAGAAACTTTACTGCAACTCAGTACTTTAATATATATTCAGGTTAATGCTTTATGCGGAAGTTGAAAACAATCCTCGTCTCAAAGATGAGGCACCTTTTATTAAGGCACTTAGTATTTTTAGGGATCCGAAGTAAAATCGGAACCCTTATAGTTTCGTCATGCCCGTCCGTCCGTCCGTCCGTCTGTCCGTCTGTCCGTCTGTCCGTCTGTCCGTCTGTCCGTCTGTCCGTCTGTCCGTCTGTTCGTCTGTCCATCTGTTCATCTGCCTGTCCATCCGTCTGTCCAAAGCAAAGCGCCGAGACCCTTAGTGTTAGAAAGCTGTAATTTGACATGGATATACATATTTATTGAAACTTCAGAATCGTAGAGTATTGAAGTATTGAGTATTGAGTATTGAAGGTAACGTGAGGAGGATGAAGCAGTAAAACGCGCGTTCACCAGCACATTCGTTATCAGTGCAATATTGGCAATGCATCGTCTAAAAATTGCGAAATTGTTGCTATAAAATGATAACTATCCGCGCAATAAACCTGTCAGAATTATATTGCGCAGGAATTGGGAAAAATCGCTCGCAGCAATGAATACACGTCATGAGGAATGGAGATTAGCCCGCGGCTCCACCGGCGACGAGCGATACTTGAGGGAACTTTAATATTGACTCTTATCGACAGTTTTTAAAGTCAGACAATCTTAGAAATGTCCTATCCTATTGGACCATAGTGTTAGCAATCTTTGGCAACTCCCTTGAATACCAGATGTAGGTGTGCTTAAAAAATAAATGGAACCACGATAGCACAATATAACGAGTATTGTTTGTAATAATTACGAATAAAATACTTTTCAGTCGCCTTAGATTCTATTCAAGACTAGCACTTTCAATTTTATTTTTAATATATAACAGAATGTTCCGTAAGCAGTGCAACATCGCACTAAACTTATCGCTGTTGATGGGATACATTACAAAATATTGCAATGAAATATTATTTTGAAACTGAGTGCGTGGCTGCGTCGCGGAGTGCGTGCGGAGTGCGTGCGGAGTGCGTGCGGAGTGCGTGCAGAGTGCGTGCGGAGTGCGTGCGGAGTGCGTGCGGAGTGCGTGCGGAGTGCGTGCGGAGTGCGTGCGGAGTGCGTGCGGAGTGCGGGGTGCAGCGAGCACTGCGCAGTGCGCACTGAACAACTTGTCCCACTTCGTCTCCACGAACAAAACTAATACTTTGCTGCTACTACCATGTGTGCTACCATCTTTTATTGTTTATAATTATATCCTTTTTCTTAATACTCATTTACTTTATTATACTTTAGCAAAAAGTAGGTGTTTCAAGCGTTAGTCACACGGTGAGGATACCATTGTAGCCGCTCATAAAATGTAAGAAAACCAACTACCTAAATATTTTAAAATCCACATAATAACTCTTTCGGAGACATAATTTTATTTAGGTAGTACAGTTCACGTATTCAGAATTATTTCCAACCTGATCTCACCGTAGCTTCCAGTTTAGGGGACCCAATTATCACGGTCGCTTGCCTTGGAGCGCCTTACGGGAGCATGACAGGAAAATAACAGGTAGGAGATATGTAATATCTGACTACCCGTGAAAATTGGAACGACGCCATCCACGCACGTCAGTACAGCATCAGATGAGATACTTAAATAAAATTCTTGTTTTTATTTTTCGCTTACTCCCTTCGCAGTCCAGCGTGAATATCTACGATATGAAATGAAATTCAAAACAGCATACAACTCACTATCTTCAAATGTATGAACTAATATTCACCTTTTTCGACCGTATATATGTAGAGATAATAACGCGATAATTGCGGGATAATTACGCGATAAGTACTAGCTGCGCGACTGTCATCGTTCACTGACAGTATTTATTGCCACCCGTTGGTCGTCGCACACCGTGGATCGTACCCGCACCGAAACTTCTTGAGTAAGCTTAAATTGTCTCTTCAAATAATTGTGGCTGCATTCGGAATTATGACGTAAGTAGACATTAACAAAAGCAAAACGAACGAGCTGCGCGCAGCATTGTTGCGACTGAGAGTTACCGAGGGCCGCCGAGAGCCGCCGAGGGCCCAAATAAATTGAAGCCAAAGCTCCCGAAAAAGCTTTTAAACAATATCGAGGTGAATTGGGTTACCCGCGCTCCTGACACCGCGCCCGAGACTTAATGTGCACTGAAGCGTTTACTAAACAAAAATATTTGCTTAATATCTTTCCTTACAGGTCATTGAATTTTATAATATTATTAAAAAGTAATTCATTAACATAGCCAAATCGTTTGCTCATCATTGCCCACATTGTCAATCTACCGAACAAACACTTCATTGAGCCTATAGATGAAACCCAAGTATGTTATTTGTAAGTATTTTAACGGTTTGTCGATTACATGTTACTGTGTATGGATTCCACATCGTGCTTCAAACTTGTACTTAATTATATGTACCCACTGCTGAGTGGATTGCTGATAAGCCATATTTAGACATATTCGGAGCTGTTTATGATTGATTTTTAACACACAAAACCATAGGGTCATTTAATTCCTCGATGTGTTTTCTCGATGGATCACACGCACCAAGTGTAATTGCTGTATGCAATGCTACTTTGCCGTTAAGCCTATATTCAAATGTAACCAATTGGATTTGAAACTAGTTATTTCCATGCTACAATATCATTAACATATCGATCTGTAATATAATATCATTTTAATATCAGCTGGGTCTCGCGCGTACTGAAACATTTCCACATGCAAATCGCGTATCAAAATAGTATTTGTAATTAATATTTTTGTGCTCATCACATGGAAAGGTTAGAGTCAACAGTAGGTAGAGTGGAGCAGCGTGGGCAGCAGCATGGGAGATTAAAGCGGATCTAATTAATGACTGATTGTTGAGGACTCTGTTTCATGAAGCGGGCCGCTGGCTGGAGCTAGTGGAGGCTGCCAGCTGGGGCCGCGGATGTATTCATCGCACCCGCGCGCCACGCTCGGTCCGTTGCCACTTCATTTACATAAAAGTCCGAATTATACGAATACTTTTTCCGCTTCCTTCGCCATAAAACGCCCTCGTTCTGAACTGCAAAAGTCTGTAAAAATGTTTCATTGAGCTCGCGGCGCAAGGTCATGCGTATCCTAAATTTATTCCATCACGCTCCAAGTTATTTACACCGCAGATCTGTGTAAATGGAAATGGGAATCCTTAAATTCCGGGATCCTCGGAGTTCGCTGGCCGATTTCAATTACAAGCAAAGTTTGCGCGTATATTTTTTAGCCGCCGAGCGACCGCCGCCCGCCGCGGCCCATCTCGGAACGATCTCGCATAATCCGCTGCACTATGGAATGTTTTGGGAGTTTTGTCCGGAATTATGTAATTTACATTCCTCTACGACGACCAACCGAACCAATGTTTTATTATGTTTTTTCTTAGCCACCCCACCGTTATATACGACGTAAACGGGCTGGATCGAAATATTGGCGGTTCGAGTTTCGAAGTTGTAGCAGCACGCTAATCAACCCCAGAAAGGAAAATAAATAACAAACCCTGCTACTACCATAACGCAGAAGGCGAGGGTATCATGAAAACTTTTATTCTCAACTACCCCGGCTACTGAGTACTGCGAGCCGTATATCGACGCAAGATAATTGACGCATGTGACGTTCTGTTAGAAACATGGAAACAGCTGCAAGTATCATCAGCGCCGCATCGTCTTCACACGCAGACTATATTCATGCATTCGTCGACCATCTTCGAGCCGTATTTCTTCATCAACGCAGTCAATTCTTCACTTGCCGATCTTCTGTTCCGGAGATGTCTTCCATGCCGTCGCCGCTCGCCGAGTGTGCGCGCGCGCCGGTCTGCGCTGTTTTTATAAGCCGTCCAGCTACGAGAATCCACTCTGCACGACGCGATCCTACGCCGGCATTGGTGGCGCGACAGAAACATAATATGATCTCTCTCACACTTGAAGATTTATATTATTTACTTTTACTATTATTATTGTTTAAATGTTATTGGTAAATATTCTTATATTCTTATTGGCTGATCAAATAATAATTAATTTTATTGGTAGTTTTGCAATGTAGCCGGTGGTATAAATACAGGCAGGGTTGGCAATAAAAGCATTCGATACTATACGCACATAGTAACAACCTCAAGACTGGTAGTTTCATTTCTCCTCCACTAGACCACTCGGAGTCTGATAATAGTGGACCCCTTACAGACCACTATTACAGTGGTGACCCCGTGAAGAACACCGCGGAGAAGAACCACCATTACAGTGGTGACCCGTGAAGAACACCGCGAAGGAGAATCCCTGCACGAACGCCGAGGAAAATCCCTGTCCAAGCACCGCGGACTAAAATCCCTGGAGGAAAATCCCTGCAAGATCGCCGTCGAGTAAAATCCCTGCAAGAATATTAAGAAGAATTTTAAGAAGAATATCAAGAAGGAAGATCCACGCATTGGAAACCCTATCAAGAGCATCGAAGGACTTCAGTATCAAATTCAGCGTAATCAAAAAGTCACTATGGAGCGAGAATTGAAGAAATCCGACGCATCGACATCAAACCC
Source organism: Thymelicus lineola (assembly GCA_963932265.1). Lineage (NCBI taxonomy): Eukaryota > Metazoa > Arthropoda > Insecta > Lepidoptera > Hesperiidae > Thymelicus > Thymelicus lineola. The sequence goes on along the minus strand of OZ010682.1, from coordinate 21,049,551 downwards.
GGCCAAGGAACAAGAAATCGCCAGTATATCTCTGTCATTGAGAATACCACCGTTTTGGAGAGATAAACCTCGACTTTGGTTTGTCAGTTTTGAAGCCGCAACGAACGATTTGAAGAAGAGTCAAGCACAACTAGCACAGATGGTTATCGCCCAACTTGAAAAGCAAGACATCGAACAAATTTCGGATCTGTTGTACAACCCACCGGCAACCGACCAGTATAATTCGCTGAAGAATCGTCTGATATCTGCATACGAAGAATCCGACAGTCGCCAGCTACAGAAACTTCTATCAGAAATAGAACTTGGAGATCAGAAGCCTACACAACTCCTACGCAGAATGCGTACTTTGGCGCGAGATAAAGTCCCAGATTCGACGCTACGGTTGATGTGGGTGAACCATCTACCCCCACATGTTCGATCGGTACTAGCAGTGAGCGAAACATTCAGCACGCAGACGAAGCTCGACGAACTGGCACTCCTGGCAGACAAGATGATCGAAAACAGCAGCAGCTCACACATATCGATGATCGAAGGCACTTCAACCAAGACCAATGATACCCAGTTTCTTCTCGAAGAAATTCGGAAGCTATCATTCGAAGTCGCCGCGCTCAAAGCTTCCCAGCATCAAACCTGTTACCAGCAACAGTACAATCAGCGCAATCAACAACATCGAAGAACACCTTTTCGTCGCGACCGCTCTGCAAGTAGAAGTCGAACAAGCTCAAGAACAAGATCTCCTTATTGCTACTATCATCGACGTTTCGGTTCCGAAGCAAGAAAATGCACAACACCGTGTACCTTCAAAAATGAAAATATGAAGTCGGAAAACTAACTAATACGCTCGATGCGACGGGATCCGGCGTAACAGAAAAGTCCTACCGTCTTTTTGTCACCGATAAAAAAAGCAAGCTTACCTTCCTTATCGACACCGGAGCAAATGTATCACTTCTACCACCGAGACAAGGAGAGAAGATGAAGCCACTGGAATTTCAACTCTACGCCGCAAACAATACGGTGATTCCGACATATGGAGAAAAAACAATGGAACTGGATTTAAATCTACGCCGACCATTCAAGTGGAGATTTATCGTCGCTAAAGTCAGTAAACCAATCATCGGTGCTGATTTTCTTGAACATCACCAATTGATCGTCGACATCAAAAATAGAAGAATCATCGATGGGAAAACCAATCTTGCATCTCAGTCTTTCGTCGAAGCAACAAATCTACCCACAATAAGAAGCATAGATGTTCGACAATCGTATCACAAGATCCTTGAAGAATATCCTGGAATCACAAGACTAACTTCAATGAAGCTAACGCCGAAGCACAACGTTGAACATTTCATCGAAACCAATGGACCACCGCTTCACTGCCGTGCACGTCCAATCGCACCACACCGATACGAGCAAGTTCGAAAGGAATTCGAAAACATGATCGAGCAAGGAATATGCCGTCCAAGCAAAAGCCCTTGGTCATCACCACTTCACGTTGTACCGAAGAAGAATGGAGAATTACGAGTTTGTGGAGATTACAGAAAACTGAATGCTATTACCACTCCTGATCGCTACCCAATACCGCGAGTCAAGGATTTCACTCATCAACTATCAGACAAGACTATATTCTCCACCATCGATCTCAACCGAGCTTACCAACAAATAAAAGTACGCGATGAAGACATAGAGAAGACAGCAATAATTACTCCAATGGGATTATTTGAATTTCCAAGAATGACTCCTGGACTGAAGAACGCTGGTCAAACATTTCAAAGATTCATACACGAAGTACTTCATGGACTCGATTTTGTCTTCGCATTCATTGATGATCTTCTTGTTGCAAGCCCTGATGAAGAAACGCACAAAACCCATTTACGCACCGTGCTACAGCGATTAGAAGACAATGGAATCACAATCAACCCTTCGAAATGCATATTTGGACAACAAGAAGTTCAATTTCTTGGTTTCACCGTCAGCAAGGAAGGAATCAAACCGCCTGCTGAAAAAGTCAGAGCAATCATCGATTATGCGAAACCAAAGACAATCGAAGAATTAAGAAGATTTCTTGGAATGATAAATTTCTACAGAGAACACATACCTAAAGCCGCTGAAATTCAAGCACCACTTCACGCCTATCTTCACAACACGAAGAAAAAAGATACAACATCGATCGAATGGTACGATGAAGCCACGAAGGCATTTGAAGCTTGTAAAGTTGCGATACAAAATGCAGCTTTACTCGCTCACCCATCACACGAGGCAACCCTTGCTATCTTCAGCGACGCGTCCGATACCTCAGCAGGAGCTGTACTGCAACAATACATTAATGGGAAATGGCAACCACTTGGTTATTTTTCGAAGAAGTTCTCCGATACTCAACGTAACTACAGTACATTCGACAGAGAGCTACTCGCTATCTACATGGCTATCAAGCACTTCAGGAAAACGTTCGAGGGTCGAAGCCTGATCGTTTTTACCGACCACAAGCCATTAACATATGTACTTCAGAAGAAACCATCACTATCGGAAACACCACGACGAGAAAGACAACTCATATTCATAAGTGAGTTTACGACCGACATCCGTCACATAAGTGGAAAGGACAACATAGTCGCCGACGCACTCAGCCGCATACCAATCGACAGTGTAACATGCCCTACATCAGTCGACTATCACAAGATCGCCGAAGCGCAAGACAGAGATAGCGATAACATCAAGAATTTATCGAAGAAAAGTAACTTATCCATCAAGCAAGTTACAATGCCAACGACGCATCTACCTATCTACTGTGAAGCATCAACGTCAACCATGCGACCATACCTACCAGAAGAATGTCGTCGCGAAGTCTTCAATGCACTACACAACATAAGTCATCCAGGTGTTAGAACAACAAGAAAACTCATCACTGAAAAATTCTTTTGGCCTTCAATGCAAGTGGATGTTGGCAACTGGGCGAAGCAATGCATTCAATGTCAAAAATGCAAAGTTCAAAGGCATACATCAAGTAGCCTAGCTTCATTTCCACCTACGGAGAGATTCGAACACCTGCACGTAGACATCGTCGGACCATTACCTACGTCACCGCAAGGATATCGATATCTCGTAACGATGATCGACAGAACAACAAGATGGCCAGAAGCAATACCTACCGATGACACTTCAGCTGAATCCGTTGCGAAGATAATATATGAAAATTGGATTACTCGCTTTGGTTCACCAAAAACCATTACAACCGATCAAGGAAGAAACTTCGAAAGCAACCTATTTCTCAAACTTCTTCAAACAATGGGAATACAGAAGACACGTACAACGGCATACCATCCTCAATCAAACGGAATAGTCGAACGATGGCACCGTACATTGAAGACAGCACTCAAAACTCGTTTATCGCAACATACAAAGTGGATTGATGAGCTACCTACAGTGCTATATGGACTACGAGCAACACCGCGTGCAGACACTAGTCTTAGCGCCGCTCAGCTAACCTACGGCCGCAGCATAAGACTACCGTGTGACTTCTTCACTTCAACATCGTCAAACAATCAAGAAATGAATTATGATTACGTCAGTCAACTTCAAGAAACAATCAACAAAGTTTTATCGTCGCAACGCATATCATCACATGAAAATAAGAAATCATTATTCATTCATCAAGATTTGAAAACATGCAAGCAAGTTTTTGTAAGAAACGACGCAGTGAAGAAGCAATTTCAACCTACCTACGATGGACCGTATAAAGTCTTAGAGCGAGATAGCAAGACTTTTAAATTACAAATACCCGGAAGAAAATCAACAGTTATATCAATCGACCGACTAAAGCCTGCCTATATTATCAATGAAGATACTTCAGAGGACTTATCATCATCATCATCATCACATCAGCCACCAGCGAAGCAGCATGAAAACTCATCATCATCAACCCATATCAAACCTATCTTGAAGACTACAAGACATAGGCGAGTCGTCAAGCCTCCGGTACGCTTTCGCTAGGGGGAGAGTGATGTAGCAGCACGCTAATCAACCCCAGAAAGGAAAATAAATAACAAACCCTGCTACTACCATAACGCAGAAGGCGAGGGTATCATGAAAACTTTTATTCTCAACTACCCCGGCTACTGAGTACTGCGAGCCGTATATCGACGCAAGATAATTGACGCATGTGACGTTCTGTTAGAAACATGGAAACAGCTGCAAGTATCATCAGCGCCGCATCGTCTTCACACGCAGACTATATTCATGCATTCGTCGACCATCTTCGAGCCGTATTTCTTCATCAACGCAGTCAATTCTTCACTTGCCGATCTTCTGTTCCGGAGATGTCTTCCATGCCGTCGCCGCTCGCCGAGTGTGCGCGCGCGCCGGTCTGCGCTGTTTTTATAAGCCGTCCAGCTACGAGAATCCACTCTGCACGACGCGATCCTACGCCGGCATTGGTGGCGCGACAGAAACATAATATGATCTCTCTCACACTTGAAGATTTATATTATTTACTTTTACTATTATTATTGTTTAAATGTTATTGGTAAATATTCTTATATTCTTATTGGCTGATCAAATAATAATTAATTTTATTGGTAGTTTTGCAATGTAGCCGGTGGTATAAATACAGGCAGGGTTGGCAATAAAAGCATTCGATACTATACGCACATAGTAACAACCTCAAGACTGGTAGTTTCATTTCTCCTCCACTAGACCACTCGGAGTCTGATAATAGTGGACCCCTTACAGACCACTATTACAAAGTTAAGCTCGAATCCTATTTTGGAGACCGATTGGAAGCGAAAAGATAGCGGAAGATTTAATTAAGGTCACTGTATACAAGTTGCTGTGAATGACGAATTTAAACTTCTGCAAAGTAGTTTTCGACTTGAAAGTAAATAAAACTGAACTAAGGAGAATCCTACTAAAGGAGTTATTCGTCGACCGCATTCTTGTTACTGCGATCGTAAACTTATTGTATAGTGGATACCCGGCGTGTTCCACTACGCTAAAAAAAATCTGATGAGAATGACAGATCAGTGTTTTTGTGTTGACTTTGATGCGCTACCTTTACATATTATCTTCAAATTGTTGTATGGGAAAAGTGGAAAATCCACTTTATCAATGGACCGAATGTGCTTAATGTATTGTCTGTAATGTAGTGGTCTCAAACCACCTTAGGATTATTGCCTTTCAAATGAAACCATTTTGAGGCATATCGGTTGGATGGTTTCAGAGTCTATAAAGGATCCGTACATACATTTTTTTTTATTTATATAATAGATTGCACATGTGCACCGCGGTCGGTATAGCGCAGTCCACGCACAATGTGGGCGCGACCTTATCTGCAACTTCACACTTCACTCTGCATGCTACGTGTGGAACACCCGGGGCGAGAAAAGAACGTTTTTTTCTGCGGAGACGTTACGACATTGTACGCGTTCTTATCTTGAAGAGGTCATATTTGCTGGCCTCGAGCGCGTTACGTTTCACACGTCATTGTTCGCGACGTGTCGAGACGAGACGCACACGTCACACGCCGCACCTAGCGTCAACATTGAGGTGTAGTGGTTGGATAGTAACACTGGCGGTGCTCCGAATCTTGACACTACTCCTTGAGGTTTTGTTTTCTTTCTGATGAGGCTTCGCGGCGCCCGTCTTGAGGGCATAACGCGCAAACCTTTGAATAACATTATCACTATCGTGTTTGAATTATAACTGTTATTGTAAGAACAAATTAAATACTTGTTATGCCTTCTTAAGTACATTGGTCTAATTTAATTTGGTGATACATTAATTGGAAAGACTAAATTTATATCTACTTATTTTAAACAAGTATTTACATGACATTTGAAGATATCTCCATAGTTTGACGGATAGCCATATTGGCACATGCCGCACATGTCTGTTATATCTGACACTAATGTGGTTAGTCCAGCAATAAATATTTATTTATTAATATATGTGTTGTAGAAATACAGGTTGGTGGTTCGGGAAATAATAACAACAGTGGGCGTTTACATCACTTTAGTCAGAAACTCATTTTAACACAGGCTTTACACTAGTTATATTTAAATACGTGATTAGGACTGATTGTCCTCAATTATCCGAGTAATAACCAACTAATAAGGCCGATGGCCCAGTGAACTCCAACCATCCCTTACAATCACCCCAAGCCTCGCATAGTTGTCTGATTCTGTTACTCGTCAATCTGTTATCTGATTCCGAATACTGTTTGCACCGACACAACTGTACAATTCACACGTCGCGTTCCGTCCTAAAAGTAACTACATTCTTCTCTAGGCGTCTGCTCAGCTCGAAGGCTATCTCGAGAATGTCCGATGGTGCCTGACAAGTCCATAGCTCCTCTCGGTTCTCCCGCCACCGCATGTCCAAAAGACAGTAGACAATTCGCATAGTGTTGCCATCTTCAAAATCCGAATACATTCAAGCCTGGCTCGGCTCGACGTTCCATTTTATGACATAATATGTAATACATATGTCGGAGATCATAAAAGGGAACATCAAGCCGGGCCAGGCTTAGGTCTATTCGGATTGTGAAGATGGCAACACTATGTGAATTGACTACTGTCATTTGGTCACGCGGTGACGTGGCGGGAGAGCCGAGGAAAGCTATTAACTTGCCAGCGACGAACGGACATTCTGGATACAGCCTTCGAGCTGAGCAGACGCCTAGACAAGAACGTTGTTACTTTTAAGACGGAACGCGACGTGTGAATTGTATTGTGATATCGGATTGACGAGTAACAGGATCAGACGATTATGCGAGGCATTGGGGTGGCTGTAAGGGGTGATGGGAGGCCACTGGGCCGTCGTGCCCTATTATTTGTTGGCTGTTACTCGGATAATTGAAGACAATCAGTTCTAATGGCGTGTTTAATTATAACCAGTGTAAAACCTGTGTTAAATGAGTTTCTGACTAAAGTGATGTAAACGCCCACTGTTGTTACTATTTCCCGAACCACCACCCCACCCATCCAGGCTTTATCTCCGTTATCGGAAGTGGAATGGACCCACATGATGAGAAAATTTCGCCCACACATGTCGGAAAATAAATGAAGAATGACGGTGGTTCGGATGATATTGAAATGAATTGGTTGCAATGAGAAACGTAACGACAGTAAACGCGAGTAAATGAGAACCGTGGAATTTTACAAAGAAAATATGTGAACCTACCCCCAGATATTCGCCTCACGGAAGATGTCGATATTCAGTCGAGAAGCAATTATGATAAAAGTTAATAGTGGAACAGAATATGTTACTACGAGTATTTGAACACAGAACACGAGGACGTGTTCAGTTTGTCAGAGATGGCCGAGGGAGTAATAGCATCGAAGACACCAAACCAAACCAAACCAAAAAAAAAAAAAAATTTCATTCCCTCAAAGACACGAGGAAAAGTACTATCTTTTCATTCGGATTGCAAGAATCCGCATTTCAGGTTTTTCAGATATGATGTTACAAATGGTGGACGGCAAGCATGTAAAATAAGGATTCTAAACGAATACAAAGGATCGGAGAATTAATGTGATTAAGGTTTGAGGTTATAAGTCAGCGATTTGGTATGGCATATTTTTTCATTATTCTTAACAAGATTGGATAATTCGATAGTGTTTTTGTGTAGTAGGTATACACTCGAAGTCAAGCAGTGTAAATGGTGCCGTCATCTTGAACTGTCAAAACACCTGACAGAATTTTCAGAGTTAAGATTTAAGATAAGATTTTGTAAATTTTATTTTGTGTAAGAATGTTGTGCTTCGAAATCCTGGAACATGCAAGGATTTCCTTAAAATAAGATTGATTAGAAAGAACTGGTTAGAATGGTGGTTTGCGTAAACAACAAATCGTTTCGTTGTAGTTGTGCTTGTTTCAACGAAGTATTATAAAGTCATTGTACAGTATCTTTCAACGTAATTATGATTAACAAAGTTATTCAAAGTCAGTGCATGTATATTGTTTTGTGATATCGAAAGCGTTCTGTAAATGAGATCAAGAATTTTAAATTTTCAAACTCAGTTCAGAAAAATAACAATTAGACATTTCGTGTTTTTGTCTTTTGTTTTTTTGTGTGTGTTTCAGATAAACTAAGTGACAGTTGTATGGACATGTAACCTGTGAATATCTAAACGGTGACGAGAAATTACATCAATGCGAGATAAGTAGGACTGGCGTCAACTACGTGTCTTTAATTTTGTTGATAGTGACGAGAGCGCATCGCGGCTCCTTGTACCGTGGCTTACGATGAGCATCGTCGGTGATTGTATGGCGACATGATATAACAGGTGATCTGTATTGATACTTTTGTAGCTAATTTTGATTACTGCTCACTGACAGTAATTGTTCCTTGTTGAGTTTGTGCTGATATTACGTAATGTCAACATATGACATTTGATGGTTACTTGAGTTTGTGTACTTGACGATTTTTGGTAATGAAGGCCACAGAGAGAATTTGGTGAGCGAAGTGAGCGAAAAAATAACCTTTTTGTTATTTAAAAGTGACATGCAAAGATACTCCTTTACTGATTTGTTGAACTGTTTTTGAGAATCTTTAAGACAGACGGGATAACACATAAAGAATTTCGTAAAATGTTCAGAGCAAGTGAATCGATTGTTGATTGTTTTTGATGAGTAGTAAGTGGTATGCAAGTCGCTCAGATAGCATGCAACTCCAGTCATTCGTAGACGTAGGCGTAAGAACGGGCACTAGATATCCCGCCGCAGTGCGGCCACGACTGTGAGTGGCGTGCGAATGGCTTGGAGCTGTAAGCAGTCACTGTTGGAACTTCCGGAGGGAGGAAATGAGTTGTTGTTGTGATGTCGAACTGGGTACCGGATGGAGGTCACCCAAAGTACTGCCAGGTGGGCAGTAATGGTTATGTGAAGTATTGGGAGGTAGCCCACTTGATTGATGATGATGTTGATGATGACGATGATGATGATGATGATGATCAGAGTATTGCATACAAACTGCTGACTTATCTTTGAGTGCCATGAAGCCTTTTAGTTGTAAAGTTAAATCGTGTTATCAGATTGTAGTTCTTGGTATTATCCCGTTCTGGCTGCTACATGTGTTTTCATTATGAAGCCTTGAGGCTTGAGGTCAGGGAGGCCGAGTGGGAAACTTTTACTTTGCGAAGGTTATGTCCTTTCCAGATGGTCCCCTGCTGCCTCACCGAGGACGGTGAGATTGTCACGATGGCCGTGTCGGAGATCATAAAAGGGAACATCAAGCCGGGCCAGGCTTAGGTCTATTCGGATTGTGAAGATGGCAACACTATGTGAATTGACTACTGTCATTTGGTCACGCGGTGACGTGGCGGGAGAGCCGAGGAAAGCTATTAACTTGCCAGCGACGAACGGACATTCTGGATACAGCCTTCGAGCTGAGCAGACGCCTAGACAAGAACGTTGTTACTTTTAAGACGGAACGCGACGTGTGAATTGTATTGTGATATCGGATTGACGAGTAACAGGATCAGACGATTATGCGAGGCATTGGGGTGGCTGTAAGGGGTGATGGGAGGCCACTGGGCCGTCGTGCCCTATTATTTGTTGGCTGTTACTCGGATAATTGAAGACAATCAGTTCTAATGGCGTGTTTAATTATAACCAGTGTAAAACCTGTGTTAAATGAGTTTCTGACTAAAGTGATGTAACGCCCACTGTTGTTATTATTTCCCGAACCACCACCCCACCCATCCAGGCTTTATCTCCGTTACATATTTATTTGTGGACTATATTATTTACATGTATTAAGAAGGCTGCACATCTGTGTGACGTGGCAAATATCACGATAATATAAAGTGGAGCGACCTATGAAAACTGTGAAGTAAATTGTGTTAAACCTATAATCTGAGTGTTAACCTTCTAGAATTGTTAAAAAAATACTCTCTGTTGGTAAGAGGAGAGCTCACGTTACGCGTTCGGTGTAAAGAACTGTTCGTTGAGCCCAGACCCGGAGCCGCGTGTTGGGATGGGTCCCCGTGCCCAATGCCCCGGGCCACGGGAGGGTTGAGCACTTTGACAAGTGACCCGTGAAATGGGTTCGCTTATAAATGATATTGTCTCCCTCCAAAACATGTTTAACATAGCCTTATCTGTTATCGACTCAGAAGTTAGTTCCTTTTTGATTAATTTATTTCCTTTAATTCTTATTGAAACTGATTTGAATAGGTATATCCTGATTTGAATATATTTCATCCATTTATCCATCCCGACATACTGGTCCGACATTTTTATTAATTAGTCAGTCCTTAAAATTAACTAAAATTTATTTGATGCTATAAATTTTTCCTTTGTGTGCGTCATTGTGTTTCATCTTTTCAAGCTAAAAATATGCTCTTCCACTTCGTTACCGTTCTTGTTGCTACCCGCTGCTGAAAGTAGAACCCAATGTGCGCCTTTTTAGTGCTCAATAATCTTGAAATAATCAAAAATCTTGAGAATTTAGGTTTCAAATTTCAGGTCTCAACAACGTTCATAATTCATTCAACTTGTCTTCATACAATATGTGCAGTAGTTATTTATGTGCTATAATTAGGTAGTTATATCACATATTTAACTATGATTATAAATTAACTACGAATACTCATTCTAGTGCGTCTCGTATGCATGCAGCATGCATACTATAGTCGTAAATTAAAAACTAAAAGCAAGCACAGCAGTAAACCGTCTCACGACGTGCAAGAAATAGTTAAGACACTCGCTGCAGTGTCGCTAAAGTGCGGAACTCGCAATGTGCGCTGACACTTTTATAAAATTTGCGCAATCTCCGCCACCACTTGTGTGTCGCTGATTACGGGCGTGGGTCAAATTATGTAACAAATTGTATCTTCCTTAGCGGCACAACAGCTAGCGCCGAGACGGGGTGAATTATATTTTTCATAATATTTCATTTTCTACCAGCAGAACGGGTTTTCAGTAGAGTTTTATCGCAACAATTATTATATTGAACCTCATTTAAGTTTTATTTGTAACTAGTGCACTGTTGTTCCAGATAATGGTCTACCTGAGTGTTAACTTTCATGAAAATTCGTTCAGTAGTTTTTGAAAGAAACAAACATCCTCACAAACTTTCATATTTATAATTACGACATTAACGCTCTTAGTACACCTACGCGTTCGTATGCGGCAGCGAAACGACGAAAAAACTGTAAATTGTATGGCAACGTTTCGCATGTGTTATGTCTCGCTCTACTATATAGCTAGATGAAATAGTTGCGTCCTTGTCGGTATTGTTTCGCAAGTAACTGCGAAATGGCCGTTACACAGACGCAGCCGTTTCGCTAGTGGTGTTTCGCATCGCAAGGCGTCACCACGCGTTCTGTCAGTGAGGACAAAATTTCGCACAATGGAAGCCGAAAATATTGAAATATTATTGAATTTGATTCGAAATTATCCCGAATTATATTTAGTTGGGCATGAAATACGTATAGAAACGATCTTCATGTGATTTAAGTTCTAAGCATAGCTTATTTTCTCCGAGTTTTCTTCGCTTCTGATTTATTTCATGCACCCAGATTCTACGCTTTCTCTTTAATACCGACGCCAGCAACAACAATTCTTCCTCTTCAGAATCTGAAAGCGACGACTGGACGACCCACGAAAGCTACAATGACATTTCCTTGCGAAAGAACTGCAGTGTAATAACGTTCCGCAGATGTTTCGCTACCGCAATTATTTCGCAAAGACTCGCAGCCGCATACGAACGCGTAGGTGTACTAAGAGCGTAAACTAAGAAAATATAACATGAGAGGTGTCAAGGGACACCCGGATGGAACGAAGTTCCTTTCGATTTAAGTATTGTTTTGTTGTACAGCGCCATCTCTGTAAAACTCTCTGAATCACTTCAAAAAAAGTGTCGTCATTCGTAAGAATCAAAAAGTGTCGTAATTTTCCGTCTAGCCCCCTTTCACAACGCGCGATAAGGAACTTCGTTCCAAAAATGTACCTATAAAGCAACGGCCGCCTGTACATTTTTTTCTTAGTTTAATGTCTTTATGTGTTTTTGTGGTGTACAAACAATAAAGAGTTTATCTATCTATCTAATTATTCCTTCACATCCAATCTTCATCTTGCCTACTTGTTATCTAAACCCTCAGGCCTAGTTATTCGCTTTGAGATATTGAATATAATTTACGAAATACTTTGATAGTGTTCTCAACATTCACAATATTAACGTAAGGATCAAGGCTAAGTTTAAGACTTAATAAAACTGGTGGCTCGCATGGGTAAATTAATAAATATGATATAATAAAATTCCGTGAGAATTTACGGAAATGCAGTTTTATAAATTAAAAACTCGCGTCAAAAGCATTCTTATAACGAAAGGTTATTTACTAACTTAAAGGCGTAAACAGTAGCAACACAGTTGATGCTACAGTCGCGTAGTCGGTATTTACGAATTATATATGATTTGTAAAAATGTTTTTATTCTAAATAAATATTTAACGACGAAGTAGAAAAAAAACCTCCATAGTTTCTTACCGCTTCTTCTCCCTGGACCACTCGGCGTGTTTGTTGAAGCGATGCCGATGGTGTAATTTGACATCCGAAAAATGTTTGTACAAAATCTAATTCGAATAAAATTTTGTTTCATCTCAATCTTTTAAAAGGTAAAGTTCGTGTAAGTAAAGTACCATCTCTCAGACAGATTTTTCTTAAAAATAATTAATGCTTGCTACGAGTTCTCTAATTTTCTCAAAGGTAAACTAAACCGTGAATATTATTTATCTATGTTAATTAGGTTTAGACATGCAGTTAAAATTATGAGATTAAAGTAAAACATTAAACTTGCAAACCCATAATCATTCCGCTTTTAAAGACACCAAAATTGCCAGATTTTTGAGATGTCACTCGCATGCTATTGATGTACGGCCGCCCGGCCGCGGCGTACGATACATTTCTTACGCGGTTCAATACGTGACTAACATTTTCAGGTCGAGTGTGGCTTATAGCAGTGACATAGCAATCTTTGCTATTCCATTTCGTTTATTTATTTCTTAAACACATGCGCTCCGCAATGAAAACAAGCCATGAATGTTAACAACTGCCTATTCTATTCAGGCCGTGAATGGCTTAACAATTAAAGTACCTAATAGGAAATCAATGAAGATGAAGACTGACCATTGCATAGCAGTCATATTATTTATCTGATGATGAGGATCCCGCTGCCGCCCCGCCGCGGCGCCGCGTCGACGCCCCGCGCCCGTCTCGCGAGCGCCCCGTAGTGTCGAGCTCCGCTTTGCATTTTAAAACACTCCGACCTGACGTCTTGTAAAAATGTTACTCTCTGTTGACTCGCTCTAATGCATTTATTTCTCCAGAGATTTTAAAATTTTAATCTCGGTTCTACTGCACTTCTTGTAGTACTTGATGTTCATTGAGTCGGTTTTCAAGTAGTTAAACCTAGAATTATTTTACTAATGCAATAAGCTCTTTAGGATGGTTGACTGTGTCATGTAAAACTCTATAGGTATTATTTGCAAAAAAATATTTGATAGAACCGACGACTTCCAAGCGAGCCATGCCTCAGGTGTTTCCGATGGTCACAAATTTGATTAGTCGACTCGGACGGGCGCAATTCCTGTGTCCAGGGTTTAGCATTTGATTTACAGGGAATACAAGGCCCGTGTAGAAATGTGATAGTAAAATAACAACTAAAATCTATCTATTGGTCTCAAACTGATCTGGATCTTCCATCGGTTGGTTACTGGAAGTTACCAGCAATCATATTACTGTCGACAACAGCAGCGGCTTGTATATTCTCATCTGCATTATTTAAAAATATCAGTTTATTGACTTTACGATTCAAAGGCAATATAAATTAGAAACTAAACACATAATAATCGTAATTAATCTTGGAACAAGCTCTGCCCTTAATTTACGTCAGTTGAGGCGCAATTTTCCAACCCTCTACACAATTGGATCCTCAAAACAATGAGCCCTGTAATATCGTGCCTCGGTGAGGAACGCGAACGACCTCCAGCCGAAAGGCACTCTGTAGCAAAGGATAGACCGTTTCTTTTGTCTGCGTGACGAATAAAGCTTTTAGGAAACAGAGTGAAGGTATCCTTTGTACAAGAACAATCGGCCGACTCATCTGTTCCCTCAGTTCTAGTTCTGAAGTAATCACTTAGACAAACCTTCCTTCATATCCTGCCCGTCTATTGCGCTATTGGATTATCCTGCTTTGTGAGACCACAACGAACAAAGTTATGATTTTATCATGGAGCAAAATATAATATTGCATCACTTTCCAAGGGATTTTTAAGTAAATAATATTATAAGGAATCACAAAAGTTGAAAAATAACTCAATTAAGCAATATATGTACTTATTACAGTTACTTTTAATTATGTTGCAAGGAAGATGGCCAAAGACTCCAGTAACATAGCTCGTCGTAATCCTTGTATTACAAAAAGGAACCAATCAGGTACGAAGTATACTTCGTATTTACTATAGTGTTCTTCGATATAATAATGTTATAATTTTTTGAACAGGCCCACTCGATAATAATAGGGAATCGAAAATGATAAAGGTTAATGATGATTAATGATTATTTTACACCCACTTCAAAATTCATTCCTCATGGTCACCGCTTCACCGGCACCGGTTCAGTGACAGCACAGATTTGTGACCTCTTCGTTCTCCTAATACCTCCTGCGGCCTGCCTCTGTGCCTCTATATCTGCTTCTAGTGAGGTCTTCCGAGGTGAATCTGCCAGAGGTGTTCGAGCCAATATTGTCATTATTAAAAAGAAATTTACTTCTTTAAATGTGATCGAACCTCACTTTACAAGTTCGCTTGTTCAATCATATCATCATCACATCATTTACCTGAAGTTAAAATATAATTCAGGATGTAAAAGACATCCATCTTTGAGCTGCTGCTCGAACATTTACGTCGTGGACATCCAATTGCACCAATTTTTAGCACTACGCACTACAATGAGATAGCGCCTTCCCAAACATGATCCTTGAAGATTGAAAACAGACACTTAAATCTTAGCAAGTCTCAAGTTAGTCAAGTCTAACAAGTCTCGGTTGGATTTGAATAAGTTTTGCGGACATCAAACATAATACGAGTATTTAAATGCTATGAACTCCATGTGTGCGTTGTGGGGCGCGAGTCTCTGCTTTCTATGACAGCTACACTAAATATATGGTTTCTGGAAATAAACCGTGTTAAAAACTTCTAACCGCACAAAAGCGTGAAAGAGATATCTAAGTGATTTTCTGAATAAAAATAACGAAAGGAGTTTATTCAAATTGGTCAAAGAAGTCCGCTACATAGTTTAGGGGAAATTGAGGAACAGCCAAAGTAGAATTGAATAGATCGGTCTGCCTCTGAAAGGTGAACTTGAATCGAATACAGACCTAAGGCAGTTACCTTTTATACGAGTCGACGTTTCCGTAAAGTGCAAAAGCACAAAGGGGAAAGAAAATGGATGCAATTTGCGTCGGATTCAACCCCGAACGTGGGTAAGGCGCTTCGAAGACTTAAACTCGGTGTGACTACTATTTCGGTTGGTATAAGAATCGGCATATTTTATTGTGATCTGATGTGTCTCAGTTACGTTGCAATTGGGATAGCGTCGCTTACTCATAAGATATCACGGTCATACGACACCTCTACATGAAAACGAAAGGTGCTGTGCATTACCTCATCGACAACGCTACTAGTAAAATTAAATTCCCACATGTATATCAATTTCCTGAATTTGTTATTACAAATACGACTAAGACAATGTATGAACTTCAGTACATTTTGATAGACATTACAATGTATTATAAAAAATGTTTTTGGCACGCGACATTTTTGTTCTTCCATTGTTTGTACGCAAACCCCGTTATATACATTTACCTAAAAAGCTAAGCAAATAGCGGGATTCATAAGTAAATGGGTTTCTTAGTGAAATCGCGGTTGGAATGTATCCAACTCCATTAAAAGGTACATCATCTGACTGCGGGATGTACTGTTTGACTAATTGCGACATTGCGATGCGTAATTGTCTCAGCAGCGTACTAGGTTTGCGCCACCGCGCCACCGTCACACAAACTGGAGTATCCTGAATGCAGAATAATTATACCTCACGAATACCAACTTTGTAACACTGATTGTGAAATATTTATTTTTCTTTTATAAACGAACTTGTTTTGGTTCTATCTTGACAGGTCATTTATACACCGGCGATGTGTCAAAATAATTGATCGACCAAATACCGTGTGGCCTTGGTAATTGAATGAGCGAGTGAGTTTGAGTGACCGCTAGACACAAATTTCTAAAACGGTTAAGCTTCAGATGACCGATTGGTCGAATCCTTTGTCATTATTTGGATAGCGTCAAGTCAATTTCAGGGTCCTACGATATTTTGTGTTATCCCATTGTTCACGTACATTGGTACTCGGTGGACAGAAGAGCTTAATATAGACTGAATAAACTTCCTTACTGAAATGAAATTATCTTTCAATTCCGTGTCCTTGCTCTCCACACCTACTTAATAATAATAATAATACAAAATTCCCATTTACTTGTCTTGAAAATTTTTAATATTCCGGCAACACAAATAACGAAATTCCACTGCTTCGCTTTAAGGAAAAGAATGAAGAAAACGAAATAAAGGAATTTCTACGAGATTCGGCTGGTATCATATTTATATATACTCTGCTACTATAATAAAACTCAAAGGGCATTTGTTCTGTTAATTGAATATTAAAAAATAATCTAGCATTTTAACAAAAAAATAACCGACTTCAAATGAAGTACATTGTACTTTTGACATGGATACCATTGTCAGATCTCGCTCAAATTTATGTGGGACTACACGACAAGCACCAGCTTTCGATTAAAACAAAAATCATCCAAATTGGTTCACCCAGTCCAAAGTTCTGAAGTAACAAACATAAAAAAAATACAGTCGAATTGAGAACCTCCTCCTTTTTTGATTATTAAAATTACTACATATACTTTGGATCATGTTTTAGAAAACTTTTAATCCCGGAAAATTAAAAGATATCTCTGAGAAACAGGTTAAAATTTTGTATGGAATATTTTTAATACACTATTTCCTTCAAATTTTCAATTACCCTTTCTTGCTTAAATTGATGGAATGCGTATTTTTCAGCTTTTTTTTAATTTTGCAAGAAAGAGAAAAAACAAATCCATGTAATGCTATCGTTTGTGAGTTTCAGTATATAAATTCTTAAATATAACTTATACTTCTGCAAGAGGTACAAATAAATATAATTTCCGCGTGCTAAGTTGCGGGCAACAACTAGTTATCTACATAAAAACATTATACGCAGGACTATTCCCAATGGATAATAGGTAATACGATCGACTTTAGAACTCCAACAGGATGAGATTTGCTGCGACAGATAAAATCAAAGGACACCATAACAGCTTCGTACTGTACGCGGACGATATTTCGTAGTCGTTGTAGAAGAGATCTAAACAGCCACTTCCATCACGTCGCCGCGTCGCCCGCTACATGCAAAGCGGCGGAGATTGCGCAAATCCAATAACACCCCTCCCTCGCTCCGTCCACCGCGCCCGTCGCCGTCGCCGTCGTTTGCAACTAACATTGTAATGTAACACGTTTCCCCGTGTTTATAATGCATCCACTCCACTGAGATGCTGCAGCCACCAGCCGACCGGGGGACGCGAGCAGACGGTATTTAATCTGCACCGCCGCGCCGCACGCGTCTCGCATCGCATCGCAGCTCCATACGTGACAGTTAGCGCATCGCCGTCTTCAATTCGTTAATTCCACTTTTTGTTTGGTTCGTGCGAAGCAAAGTCGTTTCAACTAAGATGTATTTCTGCTACTTTCGGTCTCAGGGGTCTTCCGAAAATAAGATTTATATCCATCACTAACTTAGAAAGGGCGCAACGTAATAATGAACGAGCGAGTTCATAAAAACTTATAATAAAGGAACAGATTCATCAAAATTACCTCTCGAGCGGCCGAAAGTTAATGTTCGGGTAGTTATTTGGAGGGAAATACTATAAAGTTATTAGCGAACCTATTTCACGGGTCGCTTGTCAAAGTGCGGTGCTGCGCACTCCGCGCCCGGGCGCCGCCGTGCCGGCCGGGGGGAAGGGGGCTATTGCCAATTATCTGCAAACTGAGTGTAATGGAAGTTATTGAATTACCTAACGAGCCCCATGGGCCGAAGCTGCTTCCTGCATCAACACATCACCTGCCCACCAACTTTACCTGCCTACGTTAGCCAAAGCTATAAGTAGCACTCTTCATGCGGTAATACTTTTTAGTAAATTAGAGACTCCCTTATCGTCGTAGATTAAATAGAACTATGGCTTTTTGGAAATGTTATATATTGTAATTCTTTACAAGGTGTTGTAATATGTCTGTTTGTTTAGAGCTGGTCATGCAGTATGACGTCATACAGATCCAACGTTTACAAGTAAGTTTAGTACTACATGTGTCATCTAAGGTACTCCGATGTCCAAAGAATTAAGTTCCTAACATACTTACCCATGCTTACATTTATTAGGAAAATAACATACATATAATATATAATAATATATATATAATAAAATAAACATACGTACCTATGTAGGTACGTAAGCCAATTTCTCACAACTAGATCTTATGGGTAGTTTTATGTCCAAAAACCTTAAAGAAAATACTTTCTGCATTTTGGAACAAGCACAACAAATGGCTCTCCAATCACTTGTATTTATTTATTTATTTATTTATTTATTTATTTATTTATTTATTTATTTATTTATTTATTTTGGACCGCCAACAGAAAGTACACAAACATAAACAATGCAAATTCTTTCCTATAATCTTACTATTGCGCCTTTCTACTTATAGGCAATCACGGCTTATGAAATATAAATTGTAAATTGTAATGTCGATTGAAGAATGTCAAATGCTGCTATTATACTATGTGTTTCGTACAAATGTCAAGGCTCTCCATCCACTTGTCTCGTAGATGTCAAATATTTTTATGTCAAGTAATCTTCAGTACCCTGTAGAGTTCCAACTGCTTTAGTAGAATGTACGGTGATGTACGGCGTAACTTGTACATCCGGATATTAGTGAGTGCAGGAGCAACGTGGCCACGGTGAGTGTGCCAGCGGGGGTTTCGGAGTAAAACGCGTGACCAAGCTGACCGTAGATGTTTATTGCACTGATTTTAGTTAGGAGTTTACATGTTTTTATTGGTGTCAGATGCGTCCTAAGTCACGCATATACGTGTTCATGGACTTAGCGCGCCCAGCTAGACCATCACGTGTTGGAAATAGGACGCTGCGCTAAGCACAATGTACGAGACTCGTACATACTGGCATCTGACACTTAAAGAAGAAAAAAACAAACAAAATTTATGAACATAGTTAACAAAATAAGTAGAAAGTTGTAAACTTGTAAAAATGATAGATTACAAAAGTAAATAACTAATGCACTTGTAAACAAATATGTAAGATTGTAGTCTAGATTTAGTTATAACCTAATCTAAATAAATGTAAATAATGCACTTGGACGTAAAATGTTGAATTGCAAATGATTGCTAATATAAACGTAAATATGTAAACATAAGTGTAAATAACGCATGCCAACATAACAGTATTAAATTGTACGATAAAAATATTGCAATCTAAATGCTAAGTTAAAACTAGAAGTCGCAGTGTCCACACAGGCGGCCGCTTCCCGTTGCTCGTTGAGGTCTTACGGCGACGTGACTCTCCGCTGCGTTCTCGTAGCGTCTCTGGTGGAACTGACGGCTTCCTGCGGTGACGGTTTGCTACCTGATAACGTTGTAAGCCTCTTCCTGCGATTTTCTTGATTGTGATGTTGCCACCAGTCTTCCGATACTTATGTATTAATACAGTCGACATGATGCTGTAAGACGTTCGTGAATGCATTTGTTTTATCAGTAGCAATCTTGACGTCACTCTTCAGTGCAGACTGTTGTAAGCAGCCTCACACTCGCAGTTAGTTATTGTAGTCTACTTAATTAAGGATTCACTTTGAAAATATTGATCTTGGAAGTCACCGTGCCCTTGATCTTGTTTTATATTGTCACCTTGAAAATATTAGTTCAACTTTGCTAATAAGTAGGTGCATTCTCAGCAATGCCCACGGTGTCATTTTGCTTGCCGTGCGCTCCAGCTGATCGCGCCGTCACGCGATTACACAGCTTTGTTAAAACATATGAAGTAATACGATTTGCATGATACGTGAATTGTACATATTCAGCAATTCTTCAACGAAAGGAATGTGAATTGTATTGCATTTATGTGTTTTGCAAGTTTTCAATCAGCTGTGATTAAGTTAAAACCCATTGCAGCGTAGTCTGCGATGATCTTGCGAGCTTGTACTATGTCAATTTCTTCTGTCAAATTCTTATATGTTGTATGATGTGTTTCATACAAATGTCATGTTCTCCATCCACTTGTCTCGTAGATTAAAGAATGTCAAAATGTCAAATGCTGCTGCTGTACGATGTATTTCGTACAAATGTCAATGCTCTCCATCCACTTGTCTCGCAGATTGAAGAATGTCAAAATGTCAAATGCTGCTGTACGATGTATTTCGCACAAATGTTAATGCTCTCCATCCACTTGTTTGGTAGACTGAAGAATGTCAGAATGTCAAATGCTGCTGTACGATGTATTTCGCACAAATGTTAATGGCTCTCCATCCACATGTCTCGTAGATTAAAGAATGTCAAAATGTCAAATGCTGCTGTACGATGTATTTCGTATGAATGTCATGGCTTTTTATCCACTTGTCTCGTAGATTGAAGAATGTCAAAATGTCAAATGCTGCTGCTGTACGATGTATTTCGTACAAATGTCATGCTCTCCATCCACTTGTCTCGTAGATTGAAGAATGTCAAAATGTCAAATGCTGCTGTACGATGTATTTCGTACGAATGTCATGGCTCTCCATCCACATGTCTCGTAGATTGAAGAATGTTAAAATGTCAAATGCTGCTGCTGTACGATGTATTTCGTTCAAATGTCAATGCTCTTCATCCACATGTCTCGTAGATTGAAGAATGTCAAAATGTCAAATGCTGCTGCTGTACGATGTATTTCGTTCAAATGTCAATGCTCTTCATCCACTTGTCTCGTAGATTGAAGAATGTCAAAATGTCAAATGCTGCTGCTGTACGATGTATTTCGTACAAATGTCAATGCTCTTCATCCACATGTCTCGTAGATTGAATTTTCATGTCACGTTATTTCCAAGTAGCCTGTAGAGCTCCAATTGCTTGTGTATAATGTCATAATATCCAACCTCAGGAGTGAGTGTTGCAGCAACGTGGTTGGCATGATGATGTCAATGAGGTCAATATGTCAATAATGAAGATACCACCACGCTGACTGCTTATGTTTAGTGTTTTACATCGCCATTGAATAGTTGTTATAAACAGGTGAGTTGTAGCCAATGCCCCCGGTGTCAAATTGCTTGCAACTCATTCCAGCTGGTAGTGTTTTCACCCGATGACGTAGATTTGTTTTAATGTTACTCAAGTTACACGGTATTTGTAAGATTCGTGTAGAACAATTTGTAAAGTTCCAAGTGACGTTACCCTGGGAGTTGATGTGTTTCTTGTTTTTATCAACGTTCATGTTTCTGTTGTCTTCTAGTCCTCGTGACTTAGTCTGGCCAAGCTTGTACTTGAAACCCTTCTTCATCAGTAATCGTGTCTCCCACCTTCTGTCAGGTAAACGATTATTTGTAGATGCGTGTAGTTGCTTACTAAATTTTTCTTGACATGTTATGCCATTATTGTCACGTGGTATGTGCTCCATCTCCCAGAAGTTGGCGATGTCATTTATATTGTTTGTTACGATGTTACAATTGAAATTAGGTGTCACAGTTCCAGATAAAATCCATCCTAATTTCGTTTGCTGCGCGATGGGCTCGTTATCTGATCCTTTTATTAGGCCATGCATTATAATTTTAGAGTATATCTGGGCGCCAAGTAAAATGTCAATCGGTTGAGATACATTATAATCAGGATCCGCGAGTTTTATATGTTGTAAGTGTGAGTAATTGTTCTTAGGCAAAGTATTGTTTGGCAAGTTGTTTACCAGTCTTGGCATAATTAATGCGTCTGTCATAAAACTGTAATTGTCATGGATTGATTTACATTTTAGTTGTACATTGCCTTTGCTTTTTCGGGTTGTAGTACCCACACCAGTTACAGAAGCATTAAGATGTTGTCTAGGGAGACCCAAGCGTTGTGCTGCATTTTCAGAAATCAATGTTGTTTGTGAGCCCTGATCCAGAAGAGCCCGGAGTGTGATGTATTGTTTGTCATTTCCCTGGACACGTATCTTTACCGTTGTTAATAACGTTTCACTTTCGCTACTCGTGACATTGTTTGAATTCTGCTGACTCATAGTTGGATGTTGATCATTTGTAAATTCGTTGTTAATAAATGCCTCATGTAAAAAAGTGTTGTGCTGTTCGTTGCACATTTTGCATCGTTTATTAGAGTTGCATACGCCGTATTCATGAACGTATAAACAATTTTTGCATACGTGATGTTTTGTAATTTCCCTCAATTTCAAGGTTGCTGGCATTGACTCAAATTTTTTGCATTGGTAGAGTGCATGCTGATCGCTATTACACAATACACAATGATAAGGACTTGAGACTGGGTATGTCACTCGATGGATTGATTGTTTTCCAACTCCAAACGAATGTCTTTCTTTTATGTTATTGAAGGAGTTCGATGTCATAATTTCCTCTTTTTTCTTCATGTCATAAATTGGCTCGAGTGCAGTGAATTTGGCTTCCAAAAATGTAATAAACTCAGCAAACGACGCTAAATCGCGAGGCGTTTTGCGGGACTCTAAGTACTCGCTTCTTGTAATAGGGTCTAATTTCTTCAATAAAAGATGTACCAGTATTGGATCCCACGTAGTTGTATCCACTCCCAGGTTATGAATGGCGTATATACTTTCCATTGTAATGTCATGCAGTCTTTGTAACTCAGCTGAACTTTGCTTCTGTATAGCGGGTTGGCTTAAAAATACTTCTATTTGATTAGTGAAAAGGACCTGCTTGTTGTCATATCGATGGTTTAATATTCCCCAGGCAGTATCGTAGTTGTCAGAGGACACGTGTAGATGTTGAACCAGACGCTGAGCTTCACCTCGCAGTTTTCCCTTAAGATGTTGCATTTTTTGGCCTTTGGTCAGCCTAGGGTTGTCATGGATCGTGCTCTTGTATAAGTCAAGGAACGTAGGCCATTGGGTGTAGTCACCCTGGAATGTAGGAATTTCCATTTTCGGTGTGGCCTCGTATTGATGAGCTGCAGCCGATATTTTTTGATTAAGTGTCCTCTTTGTCCTTCTGAACTTGTGCTCGTATGCTGTGTACTGATCTTCGTACTCCTGGTTCGTGCCTTGTAGTATGCAATCGATTTTCAAATGCAAGGCGTCAATATTGTTCCATCGCGTTTGTAGGTTCTGTAGTTGATCTTCAAGCTCCCATTTTTCCACTAATTCTTCAGTATTAATATCGTTGATTAGTCTTAGGAATGCTCTGAAGTTTGCTCTTTGTTCGCGTATTAATTCTTCAGCTGAAGCCGTCATTGTTAATGCCATTTGCAATGAATGTCAAAAAAAAAATAGTCTCTTGGTGTTAGATGTCAATGTTGCTATGCTTCTTTCTTCAACAAATTGTAGATCGCTGGTAGTTTAGTTAAATTTTAATGTTTTTCCTGAGATAAAGACGGATTTCTTATCCCGCAGTTAACGTTGCTTGTGCTTCGTTCTTCAGCAAATTGTAGCTTGCTGGCAGTTAAGTTTTCCTGAGATAAGGATGTGTTCCTTAATCCCGCAGTTAACGTAGCTTGTGCTTCGTTCTTCAGTAACTTGTAGATTACTGGCAGTTAAGTTATCCTGAGATAAGGATGTGTTCCTTAATCCCGCAATTAACGTAGCTTGTGCTTCGTTCTTCAGCAAATTGTAGCTTGCTGGCAGTTAAGTTTTCCTGAGATAAGGATGTGTTCCTTAATCCCGCAGTTAACGTTTACCCCCTTGTTGTGCAGCAAAACGATTAAAATTGCGTATTCTTCGTTCTTCAGTAAACTGTAGATCGATAGCCACTGGTCGCTTTCAGTGCTCTCGCAACTTCAGTACGGGTTTCGCGCCCTTCTCAACTCAGCTGGGGAGGTCCGCTTGTGGAAGGCCAACTGAGCCGATACGCTAGCCGCAAAGGAGCCGCTAAAACACCGAAAGTTTTGCTCGAAGGACCAAAATGAATGGTTCTCAAAGGCTCGAAGGACCAAAATGATGTACGGCGTAACTCGTACATCCGGATGTTGGTGAGTGCAGGAGCAGCGTGGCCACGGTGAGTGTGCCAGCGGGGGTTTCGGGAGTGAAACGCGTGACCAAGCTGACCGTAGGTGTTTATTGCACTGATTTTAGTTAGGAGTTTACATGTTTTTATTGGTGTCAGATGCGTCCTAAGTCACGCATATACGTGTTCATGGACTTAGCGCGCCCAGCTAGACCATCACGTGTTGGAAATAGGACGCTGCGCTAAGCACAATGTACGAGACTCGTACATACGGTAAAGGCATGGTACGTCAATGAGGTCAATATGTCAATAATTAAAATACCACCACGTTGACTGCTTTTGTTTGTAGATTTCTATATTATCGCTATTCACTGAAAAAATGCACTAACAGGTGCATTATAGAGTGCCTCCGGTGTCAAATTGCTTGAAATCCATTCCAGCTGATCGTGTGGTCATCCGATTACGTAACTATGTTTTAAGGCGGTTATGTCAGACGGTATTAGTGAGATATATGTAAAAATGTTGTACTTCATAAAGCTTGAAGCGGCGTCACCGTGCGCCCCTGGGAACACACACAGCACAATATACGAGGCTACGAGTACACATACACGCATCTTGATGTTATCTACGATCCGCGTGGGAGCTTTTCCCGCGTAAATCCTGATCCCGTAGGAATTTCAAGATAAAAATGTAACGCATATGTTGTTCTAATAACCTCCTATATCTACCAGTGAAAGTCCCATTAAAATCGGTTCAACCGTTCCAGAGATTACCTTAGGCAAACAGAAAGATGGTCAGATGAAAAATTAAAAAGTGTGTTTGTATATTAGTATCCTGTAAAATAATTATAGGCGCACTAGAGAAAACACATTTATTTTGAAATCACAGACACACTTATATTTTCTTTATATTTATAAATTTTATTGCAATCCCGGAGTAAATTGTGTCAACTGGAATCCATAAAATTAAATTTTTCTGTGACACGAGAGGCCAGTTGGTCATGTTGTAGGTCTGGTGAAGTCACCAGTCACCTGTCATCATTATACCACATGGCATGTTTGTGCATTACAGTTGCAGTAGGAGAACTGCGGTATCGGACCGCTTCGCTCATTCGTTACTTCAATAATGTAGGACACCGAGCGCTTGCAGGAGAGCTTTCAACGCCTCGTCGTAAAGCTATTGCCTAAATCGCTTGTTTTTAAAAGCCTTATATTTTAGTTCCCGAACCTGCAATGGCGTTTTTATTCTTCTATAAAAATAAGCCGTATTTATATTTCCATCCGGCGGGGCGCGTTTTTTATCTACGCGATAGTCGGGGCGCCGTTACGCGTGATGTATCGCTCAACACCTTTCCCCCCGCTATGACGTACGAGGTCGCTGTCTTCGCCTGTTTCGCTAACATGTTTTGCTTGCATACCCAACGAGGAAGGTGAATCATTTAATATCGCCTAACAAGATAGGTGTTTCTGTAAAAACTATTCAGTTGATGTTCGACTTCTAAATATTCTTATATTCCTATCTTAATATACAATTATGAAAAGTACAGACCAACTCAGCGTCCAGCTCATACCTGTGCAGATAGAAAGCTGTAATTACGCACACAGGTTTTCTTTATAATGTTTCCGAAATTTCTACGGGATAGGGAAAAAGAACAGGATTTATATTTTTAAGTGTTAAAACCACAACCGTATCTATTATTAGAGACTTCAAATATGGCGTGTAATGGTGTAAGTTGTCATAAAATTGTAACGTAGATAAGGTATATTGAAAAAATTTTTAACATTATAATATTATAATTAACACTGGTAATTGGCCGACACCTCGTAATGTGTGCGGGAAGTGTCCTAATCTATGTCGTTCATCGCTCCTGAACGATGAAGAACCCTATACGTACCGCGGTGCAATCTAGGTACTTTAGGTTCTTCGCAAAACATGTACATCGTTAATGCACTAACTTAGTCGTCACTTTGTGATTTTAACGGCGCTCTCCCGCGCTGCAGTAGCGACAGAGGACTGGGGGGAGGGGAGTGGACATCGATTATAATTATGTAGGGAACCGGAACAAATTGGACGAGCACCAGTAACGTAGCAGGTAGACGAGCTCGCAGTGGATTACTAGCCACAGTGTCTGCCTCTAGCCGCTTCTAGCCACCTCTAGCTGCTTCTAGCCGATTTTAGCTGCTTTTAACCGTGTCTAGCGGTCTCTAGCCGTCTCTGGCGGTATCTACCTCTAGCCGCGCCATTAACCTCCAGCCGCATCTATTACGATCTCATAAAATATCATCCCCACGGACATCTGAGCCGACATTATGTAGATGAAGCATACGGGTGGTTGTTGTATATTATAATATAGTAGTGACTGTGAGTGATTACAACCAAATACATGATCACCACTGAAGCCCCTCGAAAACCAACTGCAAGCATATGAAAACAAATAATAACTGTTGCATCATGGCGATCACATCTGTTTTGCAACACAGAAGCTTGGTGTATGTGAAACTTTTGCCTAGCTGGTCAACTCTCAGGAGCAGCAATAAGAAGTAATGTGTGTAAACCTGTGTCAAAATGAGTTTCTGACTAAAGTGATGTAAACACCCACTGTGTTATTGTTTCCGGAACCACCCACCCGTCTTCTCCGAGATATACGTCCATGGTGTACCGTGGATACTAAACACCACATCAGTATAGCTATTGGCTGGCAACTGCTACCATTATCCAAAGCTTCATTAGTACTCCAGCAAAACAATACCTACCGGTATCTACTAAATGCATAATACCCGATATAATTTACTTATTAAATCTAAATTCCCATAACCGAGGCTGCGTAGTTTCATTAAATTAATGAACATTCGACATCTGGATTAAGTAAATAACCGGCAATTTGAGAGCGTGTTGCGAGTATTACCGCACGCCGCTGACGCACGACGCACGACGCAAGCCGCGCGCCGCACCACAAACCTCGTTATTATACGCAGTCGCTTCAAGTAGCTTTATTAAAAGCCTCTCGGTATTAATACACATTGCTCAATTAATATGCTTATGATAATTTTATTAAGAAAGGCGTCTGTATAAATACTGCCTGAGTTTGTTGACACGAAACCTTTGTTATATGTATGAAGATTAAAGATAGCTTTCGTTATTACATTTTAACCGGAAGCTTTTGTTAGGTGCAGTCTCATACTTAGAAGTTTTGATGATTTTAGTTTATAAAGGGAACGTCAAGAATTAGTTGGGGCTCCTTGTGACCTGAGCGGACGGGGGTAATTTTGTCCCGACAAAATGGAGCGCTTAAAACTGAATATGCGTTGTCCATGCGAGGGACATAGACGGACAGGACGGTATTCTCTGAAAACGTTCGCATCTGACATGTCCTACGGGCAATGATATTATACTATGTATAAAAAGAGGCTTACGGGAGACTTCTTTCGGTTCGGAAATCTGTCCTCCGCGGACAAAAGTACCTGGTCTACGCAGGACATTTTTATGAAATTTTTGCGTAAATATACGCAACGCAACCTAACGCAATCACTCTTGTATTACATACTACAAGTAGATGTAACAGACTATGCGCTACACGTACCGATACCTATTTTACTTACAGGCAGTAGATATTAGGGCACGGTAGTATTATAATGTAAACTACATGGAGTTAGAGACGCCGCGGCGCAGCGTCGTGTTAGCGTCGCTCATTACAGTACGCGCTCGGCTTGCGCTCGCTAATAATTAATTACAAAACATTAAATTAGTGAAAATGAAAAGTTATTTTGCATCGCGAGGAGAGTGTATGAAACAACGCCTTTAAACATGCGATGTAGTTAGGTCACCTTCATGTTAAATATAGATGGTGTGATATTATTTTGTTTATTTTTGTAATGTAATATGTGAAACCTACGCAACCTAAGCAAAAACTACTTAAGTAAAAGCACAGAAATATTTTTAATAAATTTTTTTAATTTTTAATTTAATGAATTTTTTTAATTTGCCATTTCTTGCTCAATCTAAAAAGTAGGCACTGTAGAACTGTAGTATCCACTGGCTCTCACTGTCCGCGTCATACAAGGCCTTGCTCACGCCCAACAAACTACAACAACAAACAAAACACATAATAATTTTACCATAATCATTATAACATAAGAATAATTGATTTAAATGAGAGATTATCAGAAGATTTAAATAAGATCATTTAAATCTTCAAAATTATTTAAGAAACTGACGGGTAACAAACTAAGCTGGAACCATAAAGGTCGATACTCGATGCATACGTAACGTGTTTTTACCCCGTACGGGACGGGACGTGAAATTTTGGAAACATCGTTTCATAGAAAATGTAAACGGTAGCGTATACGCCACGGAGGCACTTACGGGACTAGAACGAGGCATGCACGTATATTTATGCCTCGTCTCCGTCCTGTCCACGTTAGGTATGCAGAGACCTTAAGTTATCTCGATCACATCGAGAATTATCACCGGTAGGATTGATGGACTACTTAACTGCGGATTGACCACCTGTGGAGCCATATGTCAGCTGGGGCCACAGAGTAAAGTAACTGCGGCAATAACATCTGCAAAACTGTCCCACATTCAGTTCAATCCAAGACCACAAACTACAATTGTATTTTTGACCGCTGAGTTCAGTACCCTCCTGCATATCAGCTCGTCACCGTGATGTACAAGGGAGAGACCGTCAGTCGTCCTCGTTACCATTCGACGTCATTACATGCTGACTCGGTAGATTCCCCTCTCGTCAACATTGACTTGCACAAGCAACAACACATTGATTTATTTGTTGACGCTTCGTGCCGCGTGTTGCTAATAATGATATATAAATGATAATGCGTTTCTGGCTTATTTTAAAAATCATAAAATCTATTTTGTATTTTTAACCGACTTCAAAAAAAGGAGGAGGTTCTCAATTCGACTGTGTTTCTTTTTATGTTTGTTACCTCAGAACTTTGGACAGGTGAACCGATTTGGATGATTTTTGTTTTAATCGAAAGCTGGTGTTTGTCGTGTGGTCCCACATAAATTTGAACGAGATCTGACAATGGCATCCATGTCAAAATCATAGACGAATAACTCAATATCGCGGCAACCGATTTCGATGATCCTTTTTTTAATTGAAAGCTGGTGTTTGTCGTGTAGTCCCACATAAATTTGAGTGAGATCTGACAGTGGTATCCATGTCAAAAGTACAATGTACTTCATTTGAAGTCGGTTATTTTTTTGTTAAAATGTTAGATTATACCTCGTAGCAGAAACACGCTTGTTAATCGTTAGTACCTACCTACTCGTATGTAACGTTTCTCTACAATGGAAATCTGGCTGGCGCGGCGGTGGCGGCGGGCGTCAGGCGCATGAAGCCTGGCACCTCGCCGGCGCGGGCTGCTGCGGTAAGAAGCCCTAAAGAACGTCTCTCGCCAGAATAACTAACGCGTGCCATTAACCCGCCAACTCAGTTTATTTCGTCTAATTGCCATTTAATGGCCGCCGTGTATAAATCACGCTCACTCCCGCCCGACGACAATTACCGTACATTATTCTCAACGCATATTTAACGCCTCACTTCATTAACGTAAGATTGTTCCTTCCGCAGAATATTTCACAGATATCGGAAAGTCTTGTTCAGCCACACATAATAATTGATTATTTTAATGTCGTAATAAGGATACAGTCACACTCGTTTTATCCATGTTTGTTTTATCCATTGTTTTATTCAATATTACGGACTTTTAATTTCTTTGAATTAATGTTTTAGTTATTTGTTAAAGTTACACAAAAAAAAACGGTGACACATAGCACTGAATGTTGGCACCTTTTCACTGACCATCGTTTGTATTTAATATATCTATTATTATCTAAACATTATCTGCTTTCATACCTCATCTAGCAGTTCAATGTCATGGATATAAGAGTAATTTGATCAGGTTATTATTAAACAAACATCACTGACATTTGCAAAAGTTGGTTGATAAAAGTATTTTGGTCGAGTTTAAAATAACATAATATTATTGTTATTATTTTATGGAAATACCCCACCACTACCACCAGAGAGCCGGATTTAGTCGCCTTACGACATCCATCCGACGAGGGGGTTAGTACTGAAAGCCGCCACGGCTCAAAAATATGCCGTAAAATATAGAAATGGTTCAATTTTATAAATACTCCAATACAAATTACGTAATGTTAAAATACTCTGTATTGAACTATTCTATAGAAAAATTTATTTTGCAGATTTTGTAGGTTTATTCAACAGTTTTAACCTCGGACTTTTTTGCTCAAGTAGCAGAATTAAATGAAATGTGAATGAATTGAAAAATGAATGTTGACGTTATAAATAATATTATGTAACCTATACATATTTTAGTTGGCAGCTTGAGGAAACTTGGTTGAAGACTGCCGTTGTTCAACACCGAAGCAAGCTCTTTGTTGTGTTCAACATTGCACTTTTGACTAAATCATTTACTGGAATTTTAAATTATAAGTTAACTCGTTAAGCTCACCTCAATTGAAAAAGTCAGGAAAAGTATGTTAATGTTGGCAATGATTTTATGTAAGGTTGCCCCTCCGGTGGCGTTATGGCTGTATCTGTTAATAACACCTATATCTGTTAATATACACTTTAAGCAAACAAGTCGTAATAGCTGCAATACACATTAATACTGCATGCAAAATACTTACGAGTATGTCGGACGTATGTTATGCATTTGTGTAAAGTAAAAGAACGTTTTAATACGACGCGACGCTACAAGTAACTAATGCGACCTCTTAACCTCATTACACGCCTTTATTCTAATTGCCACTTAATGGTCGGTGTGCATAAATCACATTGCAGCCTACCCCATCCCCCGCTCCGCCCCTCGCCCCTCGCCCCTCGCTCCCGCCGCACGACGACAATTAACGCACGTTATTCCCGCATATTTAACGCCGCTCCATTTCGCTCGCTTCATTAAATGCTACAAGACCGCCCCAACACTGTTACTGTTTTTGAGAAAATGATGAGTCGAAAAAACAATTTAATGTCGAGATAAAAAAAAACCGCTATGATTGATACAATACAATTTTAAGATAAAAAGTCTGGGCGGTTTTCTTTGCGATTTAACTTCAATCTAGTCGCTATTGTAAGCAAACGTTTTGCAATTAGTTCACGCTATTCGGTGTGCCCTTACGACGAAGAAAATTGACATTGTGATTGGTGATAAAATATTTTTGAAGTAAAACTTCTTTTGGCGCGACTTGAGAGTAACACAGATTATTTTTCGGACCTAAGTATTCGAAGGGATGTATTCAAACGGAAATGAACGCTCTATAGTCTAATCTGTAGGCGCCGTTTTTAAAAACAGAAATTTACTATAAAATGCTTTTACTTGTGAGTTGTGAATGTGATACACATAATATACTTTTTATCCCCCGACGCAAAAACGAGGGGTGTTATGAGTTTGACGTATACCTGAGTGAGGTATCAAATGAAAGGGTTTGCTTTGTCTATTACAAAATTGCCTATTATTCATTTGTGTGTTACCAAATTGGCTGTTTGAAGGAGGGAGTATAGTTATGGGGAAGGGGATGAATTTACTGAATTCAGCGAACATTGGGTGGTGTATCAAAAAGTTTAATTTGTTTTTTAATACGTGTCATCTACGTCGAAAAAGTTTTATTTTAATCACGCGTAAAGATTAAACGCACACACTTTTTATATAGGCTCGTTTCATTTATTTGTAGTACTAAGTTTAATGCGAAAAAGTTCTGTTATTATTGCTGGTCTCGATGAACTATAATATAAATACACCCCGTACCTCCATGAGGACACGTGAACAGTAAGCTATCTGGACAAAACTAATAAAACCTGCACTGATCCCCGTCACCGGTGAAAATTTAAGTGGCGAGCTCGGGCTGCTCGCTGCTCCATTACAACGAAGCCGAGACAGGCGGCCGTAAATAAAAGTGCTGTAATAATTGAATAGAGCCGCCCGCGTCGTGCTACCGCGCGTCGTCGGTCGGTCGGTCGGTCGGTCGAGCGCCATGTTCAGTTAATTCCGTACTTTATGACGTCATATTTCCGACGCGAGCGCTGCGCTATTTCTGGCACTTTGTAAGCGGTGTCTTCTGCCTCCTGTAAACCGTGTTTCGATGTAACTTAACGACGCCGACGCTAGCCATCTTGTCGCCGATGCTGATGTTAGTTTTACTGCCCTCTTCTGTACTTACCTGTTTTATTATTTATAATGTTTATGTTTTGACACCGTTTACCGCTTTAATGTTGTAAATAAACTTGAACTAGAAGTACTTACTTAATTTTCTTTCATCCAGATCGTTCAGTCAAAGAGGTAATCTGATATTAATTGTAAGCATCCTTCTTAAATTATTATCTTCATGCTACTGAAAGCGAATTCCTTTTTCGCAAAGTTGTTATTTTAATTTAAAAATGCAGTGCCTACTAAAACAACTCCACTTTAGCCTCTCAGCAGTATTTTATGAACGCGAAAGCGACCCCCGCGCCTTTTTCTTTATTTTGGAGTTTGAACAGCTCTCGCGTCGTTCATTTTACACGCCGCTTACGACGACAGGGGGGGGGGGGGGTAAAGCAAGTTTGTACTTTTTACTTCACGCTTCCTTGCCGTCTGCCGTAAAAGCGGCTACTATTTATTCTTTAAGTTCGGAACCGACTTTGACATAGATTTGTGTTTACCTTTGCAGCGCCCGACGTTCCGAGTCGGTTCGCGAGAAATGCGAAAACACGCGGAGCGCTGCCAAATGTAATTGGGTTTTGTTCGAGAGCCGCTAACGTCTGCCGGCTGCCGGCCGGCGGCTGGCGGCGAGTGGCGAGTGGCGAGTATCGATTGAGAATACCATTACCGCCCCGGTCCCGGTCCCGATCCCAGGCCAATGGGTCGTGTTCCGTGCATTACGCTGGATTTAATCTCTGTCACAGTGGTGGCAGCTGGCATGCGGCGACGAATGACTCGGACTCGGGCAATATGCTGTAAGCGGCGCAGTTAGTAGTCCCTGGTGGAGGCGCGACGCATTCAGTTGCAAATTGGTTTAATCGAGCGCTCTTTGTAGCAGCGAGCGCGACGGGTTCTTGCGCCGCCACCGCGCCGCGCCGGATAATGGGGGATTCCGTACGCTAATACGATCCAGATTAATCGCTTAGTTACAAGTTGAATTGACTTTTGTTCTTGTGCTGCAGATCGCAAGTTAAAATTTGTTATGAAAGTTAAAATTATTATTATTTTAAATAATTGAGTATTTCGACGTTGTTCCTCGAATTTAATAAAAAAAGGAAGTAAAGGATTCATCGTTCTGTAAAAGATCTCCTCCTCTCGTACCGCACGCTGTCTAGGTTACGGCTAACATTTCACCTTGTAGGCCAATGGACGAGACTCCCTGTTTAAAGCTGGGCTCAGTACGACATACGTCACGCTTGCCAGTAATAATTTAAGCATTATTAAGCAAGCATTTTTGTAGTGGCTAAAAAGTTTCCAATGGTCAAAATAACTATCTACAGCTCTATACCTGCCACTCAAGGAAAGCCAATGCATCGAAAGTGCCTACGTTACTGTTACATTAAGATTCGATCATAGATCAGAGATCTAAGGATCCTTAACAGCTAAGCTAAGCACCTATTATCGGTAAACAAATAGCAGAAAAGTGAGCGAACTGCTCAGACGATGACAAAACTAATCTTCAAAGACTTCACTAATTTATATGCTGAGCATCTCTAAAAGGACTTAAGACTTTTGAGAGACTGATTTTATGCAGTGATTAAGCGAGATTACTCACTCAGCGTCGACTAGGGAAGTTGATGTTAGGCTCAACGTGACGCCGAGGCGCCGCGCGCCTCGTCGCCGAGTAAATATGCTAAATTAATCAGCCTCTCAGCTTCACGCGATCACATAAATTGCTGCAGTCGAAGGTGGCTCTAAAAATGAACCGTTTAGAGTTTACGACTTCATTTGTAGCCCCCATTAGCGGCGGCCGCGGCTGGCAGCCCGCCACCGCCTCTCGCCAAGTGGCAGACACATCTGTTACTACAGTATGCTAGCTATCATTTGCATTAGGAATTCTTATTAGAATAACATAGCAGAATGTTAATAAGGGATACATAATAGACAGATTCCATTGATCCTTGAGCCCAAACCAACTTCTAGTCGCAATGTGCCTTGCCGAACAACGTACGAGGCTGGTGGGCGTACTGTACAGGTTGCTTATACCACTCAGTGTAATCATGCTTGCCGACGGTACTTATGCATGATAGAAAGGTTTTATCTCACAATATCTATCACTGTCCTGTTTAAATTACTATGAAAAGTTCTTACGTTTTTTGTCCCAGAATCCTTTTTTAAAGCCGGCAACACTTTCAGTTTGCCTGATGTCCATTGACAACGGTTACCACTCATCTATAATATAATATGGCTCATGTACTCTATGGTCGGTTATTATTCATATAAAAAGCGCTTTAGACTCAATCGAAAATAATGAAAGTAGAAATTGAAATAAGGATTTATATTAAGATACCGCATTGAGACAGACAGGTTTCGGGCAAATCCTAAAATATTATATTATACCCTTAAATCTTCTAGATAAAGTATTATTATAAAGCAATAAATAAAAATAAAATCTCGGACAGTGATCTAATAAAGATGGTTGGAGCGGAGCGCAGTGGCGTGATAAGCGTCTAGTGTTACTCAAAGTGGCGATGCGGTCCCTCCTGGACGCTGAAAACCGTTAGGGGCGATATAACAAGAAGAAAATAGCAATTTATTTGAGCACAATATGATGTTTTTCCGATATTTTAAACTTCTACAGCTACTCAATAATTGCAAGTTTACCACGTTTCAGCCAAATTCTGTAGTTACAAGAAAATATTCTGTAGTTATAACAATAACTGCACATTTTCATTTTATAAGCGTATTTTTTATTAAATGGGCAGGATGATGATGATTTTTTACTAACGATTGAAGTACTTATAGGAGAACTATAGATTTCTTTAATATTTCAAAAGAGGTGGGTCAAAAATATTTGAAAACCTGTGTCCTGCACCGATAACATATCGAGTGTAGTCATCGGAAACAGATTGGGATAAGCGCGCTTTCCGCTGTCCGCTGTCCGCTCGCCGCTGTCCGCTCGCCGCTCGCTCGGAGTAACGAGGCCGCGCTTGAGCGAGCGAGCGTCATACCCACCCTAGCGCCCCGCCCGCGTCACTTTAACGTATGACGCTCATGAATTAAGGTGGTCAAGACTCGTACAGGCGTCCGCGTCCGGGTGAAGTCTTTCTTAATGGTGCATATAAATTGTGCCGCTGCAGCCGGCCCGCTGACCTCACGCACGGCGCGCGGCGCGCGGCGGCCATGCCACTGTATAACTCCACTTGCTTTATGACTCTACCAATGGAGGCGTTTAGGTCTATCTTTATCAAAGTAGGAGTAAATGCCACTATGTGGGCACTGAACACTGTAACATTTTATTTTGAGCATGAATTTCATCGTACAGTGTAAGTGAAAGTGCTTACTGTAGCCGACCTAAAAGGGGATAATGTACACCAAAAGCATCTCCGATGCGTTGACTAGAATTTTGATGAATACTTTGATCAAAGTGGGTACCCGGGTAGGTACTTGTGTCTGACTATGAAGTAGTACCCGGGTAGGTACTAAAAATTTCATATACCCGGGTATACCTGGATCCGGGTACCCGGGTAGAAAAGCCTAGTTACAAACTCTTCACGGTTGGTTCAGCACAAAAGTAGACATCCGCCTCGCCGTTAGTTGGTATGCACTTAGGCAGTGTTCCCGTCCGCGTGCTATCACAACTAACTTGTTAAATACATATTGAGGTGCATAATGTCCGTCATTTTATAGAGTACGCGTTCCCCAACACAAGTCCCCTTGAGGCTGATGCCCATTGATATTCAGTTCGGATATTATTATAAATCTAAGATAATATTATTGGTATTTATGTATGTCCGTGTATTTGTATGTATTCTTGTTATGTAGTATATCTATATCTCATGTTAGCACCTGCCATCAGCTATTTCCACATCCACCCAGGGTTGACTGGTGGACAATGCCATTAGGCATTAAGTTTGCCCTTTGTTTCTTCTTTTTAAGAGGTGACATAAACATGTAAATAAATAAATAAATAAATAAATAAATAAATATCGATACGACCGCGACGCAATTAGTCTGGCCGCTGAAAATTATTATGACCTTCCGGCTAAACTCTGAACTGAACAAGAAACAACAAACCCACGATTTAACCCTGTTTCACTACCGTGCTGGAGCTATGATGTAATTGAAACATTAAAGTGACTTTGAAAGTGATAAACGGATTAATAAATATGAATATGAGGCGCATAAATCTGTTATTACAAGTGGCCATAAATCTATTTAATTCTCAAGCGGAAGTTTCTCAATTAGAGCGTGATACCCCTTCGCCCCTCCCCCCCTCCCCCCGCCGGCCCCCTCCGGGACCCTCACCGCACCATCAAGTTTGACGACAGATCCGCATACTAAACAATATTGGCTTATCTGCAAATTCATGATCGGTACATAGCGTTCCACCATTTCCCGATATATTCCTATAGAGAGAGAAAAGCCGTTTCTAGCGAAACAACAAGCGAGTCGTCAGTAATTATTTGCAGCTCTTCTATCTATTTAATTTAATAGAATGCTATTTAATAAAGATGTACGTATATAACGCACTAGAAACAACAATGAATACTTGCAGAAGCTGCCGCCGTTCCTACAAATACTCTTCAGATATTACCGCAAGTATAAATAAGCAGGATACCAAAGCGCTTACGACTTTTAACCTGGGACTCTCGGGGATTGCGCCGCAAACAACTTTTCTTTATAAAGCCGCGATACAAAGAAAGTAGCACATCTTCTGTTTTATCCACACAATGGATCTCGCATCGTCAGATTACCGATCTATCTGCAGATTAGTTTCACTCAGAACAAAGAACAAATCCTAACTATTTGTCACCTGGCGCCGCCGGGCGAAAGTCGATCTTGCCTCCTGGGAACTAGGTCCACATCGCTGCTACCCAGAATCCAATAACTTAATGTCGCACCTGAGTCTTGAGACTTTACTTCGACCCTAAATATATTGAATTGGGATTTTATAATAAAAATAAAAGTTTCAATACTAATGAAAACTGGTTTACCGTTAGGGACGCGCGGCGAGCTACAAGCTGCAACCTGGATACCACATTGCACTTTTAATGCAGTCAGTACATCCATCCAACGTTCACTTAGGTTCACTTTATCCTCGGCTAAATATTATAGGCATGTAATTTATTTATTCCTTGTGTAATGGCCTCAACCATATATTTTATACCATGTGAACTTATAACACAAGTTACCTCCTGTTATTACACAGCCTCAAAATATGCTCGGTTTTAATTTTATGTGGGTACTTCAGTTTTTATAAAAGGGATGATACTCGTAGAGCATCGCCTCAAAGGAAGTCTCCCTGGGGACCGTTTAAGTAGCCTGTATTAATATTTTTTCTAGTAAAGCTCTACTTGCTTTCGCTCTTTATAAACACACAGCATAACCAAAAAGAAACCTCGACCAGGCGCAGGCTAATACCTACCTTACGGCCGTAGCTCGGAGCATATTCTCCATTAACCGGAACTGCTTTTCAAATAACATCGGAATAACAAGGTAAAGCTCGGAGCGCCGATCTAATTTAAACTCTGCAGCGTCGGGTGAGAGACGAAAAGCATTCGCCGCGACATCGGGCGTGACGAGTCCCTCGACATCGGAAATGTAAACCTTCAGCTTGAAGCACCTGACTACTTCTGTAAAGTTTTCAGTTCAAATATCGGAATCAACGGCCTCTTTTATTCGGTATTCTTGCCACATTAAGAACGTGAAGAGATGTCCTAGTGTTCCTAGTCTGAATGTGGGGTGCATGTTGTCCGCAGTGCCGTCCGCGCGCATCCTGGGCGGGCCCGACCTGCACGTGGACATCGGCTCCACCATCAACCTGACCTGCCTCATCCAGTTCAGCCCGGAGCCCCCCGCCTACATCTTCTGGTACCACGAGGACGAGGTGAGCGGCCGGAAAGTAATTATTCACTTCATTTTACTATTTACATTTAAGAGAAACACCTCAAAGTGGTCGCATGCAACCCATTTATATTGCTGTTGATGGCTGGTGCGTTATTTATAACTATGCAAGAGCCAGTTTATCGTACCTTATACATATCATAGTGAAAATTATAGCTAAATTAATATTACTATAAAATTATTACTAAGCAATCTGCTAACTCTATTTTATAGGATAAGAGTGACAGTAAATACAAGACATTACTAATCCTTATCCAGAAATGAACTGATAATATCAGGTTATGATTTGGTTTGAATGATGGACGATAATAGCGTGGGACCATTTTGAATCGTGTATTTAGTTATAAGTTAGTTCATAATCATAAAATAAGGATCAACGGAATGACAGTCGTTAAGCCAGTCGAAGATCGACGGCAGTAATATAATTGAGTTCCAGTGATTATAGGCTCCGCGGTTAAGCTTTACGACCGTTTCGGGCAATTTACGCGAATGTCACCGATACTACACACACTGAGGCGATATTGAAGTTCACTTTTATAAGTACGAAATAATAAATTATTATTTAAACAATAATATTTTGATATCGTTAGATTGAAAGTTCCAAGAATTCAAGGCATGTAGTTCAGCAGCCTATTTAACAGCAGTAATTTTAGGTAATTGAGTAATTTAAAGCTTGTGGTTGTTGACACAGACAGGCAGACAAATCTCTTTCTGGGGGTCCACGATACTACTATGAAATCATAACATCTATACATATAACATTAATTATCTATATCTGTTTCTAAATTAATATTGTCAATATCAAGCAGATTCTGGTTCACTAAAGGCAATACACCCGAACTATTGGGTCTATGAATACCACCCATTAATGATATTTATATAGGTGCTACTCGTAGTATCCCGCCCTAGCTTTGCAAGCTTTTGCTTACTAATTGTTATAATCTTTAGCCCGTGTAGAAAATTCGATGTTTAAACAATTATATGAATTAGTAACTTCAAAGAAACTCTACTAAAGTTTCAAATAAAATTTAAGCATACTTTAAATCTATTGAGTGAATTCGTATCCTGTGATCCAATTCATCCATCTTAACAATGATGTTTAAATGAATATAGATACGTTATGCCCTTACAAATCAACTGAAAAATCTGTTCCGATGTCCGCAAGGCACGCTTTATTGCTTTATCGCACATCTTTATCGCTCTCGCGTCAAAACTACGTCGCTATATCTCTTTCTTCACCTGAATAAGAGTTCCCAATTGGGAACTTTTTGAACTTTTTGAATAATTTTAGCGCACACCCACGTAGTTCAACATTTCATGAAGTACTCGCTCGCCAAACTATAAATGACCAATACTTTACTAAGTTCGGCACTGGGGGCAGCCGGCAGTGAGCGATTTTATTAATTATGGCTGTACATCCAATTAATTCCCAATAAATGTCCGGCGCCAACTTACATAAAACATATTAGTTTGGTCTCCGGGAAGCGAAGGGCCGTTATACAAGATTAATAGGCATCGCTACCGCTTTACCTCAAGTCCATGTAAAAAATGTAGATTACTATCGAAGTACTGTGAGCTTATAAATTCCACGTATTAATTAATTTGTCAAAATGGATTTCTAGTCCTGTTTTAGTGATTTCTATCTTTTTATTTATTTATTTATTTATTTATTATGTTACACCAACACAGTAAGCACTATGGCAAGCATAACAATTATACAACATTGAATAATAGCTAAGTGTTACTACACTTACAGGTGTAAACCACATTACATTCAGGCAACATTGCGCAATACATAAAGGAAAGAACATTGTATATAAAATCAATTATGAATAATGAAATTGTATAAAAATGTCTACAGAATCAGGAAACTAGTACATTGAATGGATTACATTATATGTGTTGTATTACACATTAAATTATACAATAATCTTATTTCAATTAATATTATGCATTATTCATGTTAACAAAAGTGGATAAATGGAATAATAAGTAGTGGATGTGGATAATTAGTGGGTGATGTAAATACATTGTAAAATGAAATTTGATAAAATTATTAAATTAAATTATTAAATAAATAAATTAAATTATTAGTATTATTATTAAAATTATAAATAACTTTTTTTACTGAGTGGGTGATGTAAATACATTATAAAATGAAATTTGATAAAATTATTAAGTTAAATTATTAAATAAATAAATTAAATTATTATTATTATTATTAAAATTATAAATTAACTTTTTTCACTTATTGAAGACTTAATATACTTCATGAACTTCATCGCATTTAGAGGAATACAATCGTAGTAAAGGGCACACAATATTAGAATTATTTTATCTAGTCTGCTAGAAGATAAGCTTATTTTGTTACCAACCTCATTAGTATATTAATATTACTCATACGTATATTATTATATTACTTTCATTTCACTAATCAAATGCTGGTTAAACAAGCGATAACACATTATGTGACACCAGTAACTTTTAAAATTTACAGAATTTTTCATCAACAGACACCTAAGTGTTTAAATATCATGATATTAAGTGGAACCCAGCCTAAGGCTGTACGCACACCTCGTACCAGCCATGCCTCTGTATTCGGCCTCGCGCCGTGATGCCGCCCTCACCTAATTAGCTTCCATATATTTCCTTTGTATATCAATAGCTACTTCGCAACAGACCACCGCGCCGTTACATTTGATTATCACATCATTAAACATGGCAATTTATAGAATTTATTAACTTTAGTATTTTAACAAATAAACCCCGGTGTGTACATTACGGCTCACGCACGTTTTAATTATGTCGGATTCGCCGACTAGTCTCATTAAAGCGGCATCTCTTAACATAATACGTATATTACCGGCTTCACGGCTGTCATTTCTAAAGATAGATTAGACATAAGTAGGAGGGGTTAAATGACAGATATATAGGAGACCCCTCAGTCGGGAATTGGGTGAAATCAATCTGGGTGTTGTCAGGCTGCAGTGGGCGCAGCTGGGCCACGCTGGCGGGAGTGAGGAAATGAGCTGAATTACCCGCACCCATTGATTATTGTGATTGATAAGGAGCCCGCTCCCCTCCCTCCTCCCCCTCTCCCCTCGCCGCCGCCGCGCTCCCGTCTACATCCCGCACTAACCGATAATGCTAATTGAATTCCGATGGGGTATTAGATAATCATGGATTTTGTGACATTATAGTTAAATTAAATAGGTAATTTTTTTACAACCGCAGATTTGAAATCAATTAGGAGTCTAAAATTTGTAGAGTCAGTATACTTATGTTCGTTATGAACTAGATTAGATCGCTCTGAAATACACCTGTTAGATGGCAATGGGTTGCAGGGCTCGCTTCTTCGATATTAAAGGAAATATTCCTCAATAACTTTATTAATAATGTTATGTAATACCGAATCGTTACCATTAAATAGTAATTAGAAACTTAGACACGGCTCTCACATCAAACCTCGCAACGTGTCAGCGATATCAAGCAAGCGGGGGGGGAGGGGGAGGGGGGACGTTCGCGGTACTTTGATGTGTTGTCGCAACTTGAGCAACTAGTGGCGTAAGTGGCATTGCCTATAACTTGGATATGAGTTGAAGTCCCGCAGCCGCGGCCGCGCTGCGTGCTAACAGCCCGCTACAAACTACGAAAATTTATATCTAATTGAATATTTGCCAGCGGGTGATTGGCGTCATTGCTCGATATTAAAATGAAATGTCTACTTTATTACGTTTGTTGAGGATTCTTAAGAAACATGCGAAAGGGTTTCAATATAAATTTGTATAGGTAAGAAATTTCATTTTCTTTCAATAGAAATCAATTAGGTTTTAAATTCATTTCGTAACAATGCCCAGCAAGAATGTTATTGTTAACGTAACATAAAACAAAGCAAAGATCTGAAATAATATTATGTATATCTTAATTTTCACGGGTCCTAGATTGTAAGTGGACCCGGACAATGGTCCAACACGTAGAGGCCCCTTTGAGAAACATTAATAAAGTGCGTGTGTGGATTCAAGGTGGATACTATCCTCGATTGCACAATCTGGTACACCCCAAGATAGTCCCCACCGTGTACACAGCAACTATTTAGAATTTAGAACTAGCGGTGTAGAAAGGCGCGGCACCGATTTCACCATCTAAGCGGGATTTAACTCCCAAGAGCGGGTTTCCTCGTTATTACGCCATTAGAAACTTCCACCCACGAGCATATAGCTCTAGCGACTCCACTCAGGCCAGCCGGTTAAGGCAAGCAAAGAGGTGGGGGCCTGTTCCTCGATCCTCACTTGAAGATAAAAAAGGTGGAACCCCCAGGAGCACTCAGGTCCATGGTGTCGCTACTCACCACAGCATGCCACAAGCTGTCCTGTGGGCTTATTATTATTATAAAGGAAAAGAAAATATTACTTACAAACGTAATAATACTTATTACTACTCCTTTATTTACGAATAATTGCGCAATAAATCCAATGCTCGGGAATGTAATTTAATTTGTTCCACTGAAATTTATCTCGCATTTCTCCTTTGCGAGTACATGTAGGAAATTCATACATTCCGTTATCTGACATCGTATGGTTATCGAGATGGGGGCTTCTAACGCGATCATATCCAACGAAACGTTTTCTTTTATTTTTTCCCATTTAAACGAAAACAAAAATTAAAAACACATTCCGTGTCATTTTGTAATAATTAATTGGATTTGTTAATTGAACTTAGTTAAAGAAGTTTAACTGATTTATAATATTATGACCTTTTTATTTTCTTGATAAGATTGACTATTAAAAAACGATTAGTTGGCTCAATGTAATGTGTTGGTAAATTGTACTTATTCAGTAAAATTAGTACAATTTAAAGCTATTTTCATAGTATACACTATATTCTTGAAAACACTAACAGATGTGCACAAAAAACATAAATCAATTGTATTGCTCAGTGGTCACGATGAAAATCCCAACTGATAGAGGTAGTTTTCATAGAAAATCGGATTTATTTTTCAAAACTTGCCAGAGATATCAAGGTATTAAACATTGTGTCTATGGAACATTGTATCAATCCCATCCATATCCCGGCATTCCCTTCGTCCAGGTCGCGGCGTGCCGTCGACGCGGCACATTTTTCATATTTAGATTTGGGTTAGATTTTCCTTGCCTCAATATCTCGTGTCAGTTGCCTTGTCACTTACGTCGTAAATCATTTGTTATCCTTTAAAATGAGCAGAATAAAAGAGACCTTGCTGTTAAAAATCTATTTATTTTTTCCAACTTTAGAGGCTTCCAAACAACAAAATTGCACGGAATTTATACAATAAATTTTCATGAAATAAATATTTAATAAATTTTAATGATTGAATTAATTTGGTGTAAACGTAAATGTTTACGTCAAAAGTATATAATAATGGTTCTATTTTAAGAAGGACATAATTTATAGTGAGCACGAGAAGGTATTTTGCGGAGAGTATATTGAGAAGTAATGATATCGCCAGGTGTTAAAAATTTCAAGAACATGTATCGACTATGAAAGTATATCTTAACTATTGTTTAAGTTATATAATAATCATATTATAACCCCCGCATTCCAATAACGCATAACGCCATCCACACCAC
Organism: Thymelicus lineola; assembly: GCA_963932265.1. NCBI lineage: Eukaryota > Metazoa > Arthropoda > Insecta > Lepidoptera > Hesperiidae > Thymelicus > Thymelicus lineola. The sequence continues at coordinate 21,005,582 of OZ010682.1, read as the reverse complement.
ACGGGAGTCGAGAAACGTGATAAAGTCCGCGTGACCCGTCCGGGTGGGGCCCGTCGACATCGGCCGTAGTAGTGTGGGTGTGTTACGGTTATGAGAGTGCGGGCGGGGTGTGCGTGTGTTGCGGCAGCAGGTGATATCGTACGACTCGTCGCGCGGCGGCGTGTCGGTGGTGACGGAGAAGGGCGCCGCCACCACGTCGTACCTGCTGGTGCAGGACGCGGCGCCCGCCGACTCCGGCCGCTACTCGTGCGCGCCCTCCAACGCCGAGCTCGCCTCCGTGCGCGTGCACGTTCTCAACGGTAATCATAGCAGTTAGCACTCATTGTTCTTGCTCGTGACCAACCTTATGACCACTCTGAACTATGCTTTTGGTGAATCTCACACGGGTCCTCTCTCTTGAGAGGTACCGCGCGGGTCGCGGGGATGTCTCCTTCCCCCCTAACATTAGGTACGTATTGCACGCAGCATATTGCATAGTTCAGACGGGCCAAAGTTTGGCATAAGTAATACTTATTATGCCCTAATATTCATTTCTATTATGGCCTAATGTTCTACATTTATTTTTACTCACCTACTTATTACTATATTAAGATATTTACTCATACTTATTGTGCCACTAAGCAACAAGCGTACTAAAGTGTAACTACGAACCTATTTATAAGCGCATTCTAAATAGTAATTTTATTTCCCATTGGACTTGAGTAATATTAAATTAGCGAATACACAACATCTACACTTATTTTATCAATAATTTTGAACCATAATGAATTTTAAAAATTAAATAAATACTCGTAGTAGTTGAGTTGAGGCATCTCTGCTTACAATCTAATTTCCCGCTGCAATTCGCCCGATGGCGCCTTGACCTATTTTTTCCGAAGACGAAGCACCTTTCATTTGAACTGCAGTCCATAATGATATTGGTTTGAGGTCGGCGCCCGGGCGCCCAGCCGCCCACCGAGAGGTCTTTTGTGCCGGCCTCCACGTAAACACCCTTTAAGTGCCAATGCCGTTAGTTTTGAAACTAGAAGCCACGAGATGCACTTGCCAATATAATTATTATACAACCAATTGCAGTCCTCTGGAGTAGGTACCTCTGCAGGTTCCTAACATCCAAGGGTATTTTACACCCAGTCGCCTTATCCACTTAGCACTACCATTGTTATGCTCTTGGTGATATTATTTCACTTACATCATTGCGTAAACATCGTGTAACGTCGCTTCGGTCCAGGATGCAATATTCTCGAATCTTCGAAATATGCATTTGGTGGAAGAATGTATTTCGTAGATTATTTGTTATTATAATTGTGTGTGTGTGTGTGTCGTGTGTCCAGGCGAGCGGCCGGCGGCGATGCAGACGGGCTCGGCGGGGCTGTCGGACAGCTCGCGCTGCGTGGCGGCGCTGCTGCTGGCCGGCGCGCTGCACGCCCGTCTGCTGCGCGCCGCGCTCGCCAGCTGATGAGCGAACATCACCCCGCGGCCCTCACGCCCCCCGCACGACTGACTCTCAGTGCCACACAGTGAACGCCCCCGCGATCCCACACCCACCACATCCCTCGCGGAAACTTAGTTCTCAACCTAACTATAAACTTAATGACATTAGAGTTTAAAGTGTAAGGTTTTCACGTGGAGCGAGCGACGTACGTCGGACCGACGTCGACGTCGTGCTACCGCAGTCAGCAGACGTCACGTCGTGTCGCGCAGTCTGAGTGCATGCGGTATAACGGAGATTATTAATATTATGATGTCCATGTTTCATGGTCCTGTGAATAAATCTAAATCTCTGAATTTCATACAAATTAAAGGCAGGTGTCAGTGAAAGGAATGCTAAATTGCAAAAACAAGGAAAAACGTAAAATGTAAAGTTATTTTTAACCAGTAAAGCTCTCTTATCATCAAGCATCAATCGGTTTCCGAGGTTCACCAACGTGGGCGCTTCCGTTTCCATTTCAATAACATAAGCTCCATGTCGCTGTTCTTTAATTAATGTAAATACGATTGGTTGCGAAGAGAAAATGTAATTTTATTGGAACATCTAATTGTATTCTAGATAGTAAAATTGTTGCTGAATGTAACTAAATGTACTGACTACCACTGTAATGTTTCGGTTGGGCGGTACCACTATCGTCTATCGTGAAGTTGTACTGTTTCATACTTAAAAATCGCATTTTATTTCAAAACATTTTCTAACGTTGCCAATGAAAGTTACGCGGCGAGTAGCGTCTTTATCATCGCATATCCAACTATATAAAAACATTGTCTAATGCGATATAAAGTAAAATAAACAATACGTACTCGTAGTGTTAACATAGGCGTTATTGGTACTGTCGGCCACAGGTCGGTACATTGTTTGGATATCAGTCGGTACTGTTGGTACTATCGGTGACAGCGGGTATGTCGTCCCCGCGTCGTACCCGCATCGTGCCCTCGTCGTCTCCGCGCCCACGCCACTTGTTACACGTTCGTTAACATCAGAATTTTAAAAAGGCCCAAAGTGAGGGCCGCTCTGTCCGCTCGAGGGTGGCTACTTATCTCGGGATTAAACTAACTCGTAAAAGCGTCGATAACAACGTTTTGACGCGCAGGAACTTGGGAAGCACTTAAGCACTTCGACGAACGATGTAATTGCTTTTGATTTTGGAGATCTTACCGATGAGTTTATAAAGAATCGTTAAAAATATTGAAGATATAACAATGAAAGTAAATAAAGTTCTGAAGATGCCTTCGCTCCTACACCGGACGTTACAACAAAAAGAATCGCGGTAATCCGTTCACTGAAAGTCTCTACGCAATTTATTACACAATTTATAAAGCATTTATTACGCAATATAATTCTAGTTCAAATGTAGTAAAAATGAAATTGTTCTTAATGAAGCCAAAAAGCCAATTTATTATTCGTTTAAGATTAAACGTAACCACATTGTAAAAGTTTTTCTGGAATGTGTAAGTAAAAAAGTATGGCACGTACATACGTACGTACGTAGTATTTTGAAATAATATTCCATGAATTTTTCAATACGGAACGCAAGCAATAAATCTATTTTCCGCTGATACATTCCCGTCTCTCGAGCTCGCGGAATTCGCCGCTCGGTTTCTTTGTCAGCCGGAAAGTAAGTACTGGATTTACAAAAATAAATACACAACTGAATATTGGATGTCGAAGTCGTAGGATGGGTCGCCAACTACTGGGTACGGTTGTAACGTGAGCCTGTGAGCTGTCCCCGTGCGGTGATCGAGTGTGAAGCGATCGGGTGCCACTCATTAACGGATTAGGGTAATTAAGGGAAACATTATCTGGATTAACATCCCTCGGAAGTAATGATATTAAACCGATAAAGATACGAGCTCCGAAGCACCAGCAAGGGTCTCCGATCGCCCCCCGCCGGTCCTCCGACCCGCACTTAATCCTTGAAAGCCGAAAAAGTTCATGCACTCGCAAAGTTCAGAGCAAACAGCGTCGTAGAGCACTGCCAAAAATCAAGTTTGTTTAATTTCTGGGAAGCTCAATCAAACACAGATCCGAAACTAGATAAATACGTTCGCGCCACTAGGCTATCGAGTAGCTCACGAAGTAGGTCAACGGAAGTGCAAACAGTTAACAAATTAGGGGATTTTAGATTAGGGACATTAAATTTGAACATTTGTGTAAAAGGAGGAGAATTAAAACGAGCTGTGCGTCGATCTTGTTTTATTGGACTAGTTGTTGGCGCGCGCCCCGCTCACTGTCCCGCTTCACGCCCCGCTTCACGCCCCGCTCTCCGCCCCGCTCGCTGCTCATCGGCTGCCGAAGTTCGACATTAAACCGTTTAATTACTCCCCGGGGATCTTTATGGCGGGATTTTAATTTTGTTCCATCGATCGGCTTAGTGTGTAATGAATGACCTGTGATTTGAAGTATCCGCACGGCAGCAAACACGGGACACGTCCTACTTAACTCATATTGCAAACGAGTTCGAACTGGTTTGAACCGCTCATTCGTCTAATTTTTACATTTTATCTTTGAACTGGTCTAAAAATAAAGGTGTAATGTATTGTAAAAGCATATTGGCGGAGAGATTACCGGATATAATGTATTAACATTTGGCTGACACGGTTCGACAGCGCACCTGCCGATATAAACACGCTCGGCTTATCTGGCTTTATAAATATAAAAATATTCTCTTTAAAATGTACCCACACACTCCATTTCGTTCGCAGCATTGTGTGGGCGGTGGGCTTACGTACAGTGTACAGTGTACATACACGTGTGGATCGAGAGAACATCTCGTTTGTGACGCTACCGTGGACTCTGATCTGATATGTGCTCTCGCCGGGCGGCCTCGGCATATTGATAACAAATAGTTATAAATTACATTCAGTCATAACAAAAACAACCTGATTAAGAACTGTAGTAATGTATAATATCGTATTATAGACATTGTAAGATATTAATTAATGGCTAGCACTGTTTTTTTAAAGGAAATAGCCGGCAAACGAGCTGACGATCCACCTGATGGTAAGTGGCTATCGTCGCCCATGAACATCAGCAACACCAAAGTCATCACTTGTTCGTTGCCGGCCAAAAAAGGATGAAAAAAAAGAAAGAAAGAACTGGCTCTGAAGCTTCCAGCCGAACACAACGAATCGTTTGGCGACTGACTCTATATATAGCTATCCAGACGAACCTCATGAAGAAATAATAATAGTAATAATGGTATTAATTAACAATTGAAATCAATATAACCAATATAATCCCTCCGAGGGACCGTACAACCAGCGTGCTGGATTTAGTCGCCTCTTACGACACCTATCCAGCGTGAAATGGTTAGTAAACCGCCCCAATACGGCGTTATAATAATAATAACGTTCAAATGTCGATAATAATACGAGTAGTAGGCTGGCGGCTCGGAGACGGCGCGGTACTCGTGAGCACTATCATGTAAGAGCCCCTACACACGACGTATTTTTACGGCGCGGCGCCGACGACGCACGTATCGATTACGCGCGTTTACGGCCGCATCTGTCATCCGCATCGATGTCTCATACGATTTCATACAAATGCGGCGCGTTAGGCGCGTACGGTACGAACAATTATGCGCGTTCAGCATTAAAACCGCACATTTTATAATTAATTTGTGCTAATTTGTGCAGCACTGAAAAAAAATATTGCACTGTTTAGAAGTTACTCAAGAAAACTGAATGGCCTTTAGTAATATCATTTTGAATAGTTAGTTCCACATACATAGTAACAAATCACAATTACAGAAGCTGGAACTAATTTATCTGTCTAATTTAAATGACGAAATTATTGAATAATCTTGCCGGGGCAGCATACATGATTTTACGGCGCATTTAAAATCACTGTACGTGTGCGGAGGTTTGCGTTTTCTGCGTTCGATCGCGTTTGAAGCGCGTTTTCGGCGCCGTAAAAATACGCCGTGTACAGAGGCTCTAATACAAGGTTCTGTATATAATATAATATTAATATTAATTTGTATTCGCCTCACGTGAGACGTTCCGGAGTTGTCGCTACACAACACCGAAGCTCCTTGTACAATGTACACACACTCCGCTAGTGTACGAGAACATCAGAATAGAATGTGTGTTGAAGCTGTGTATGTATTGATGTACATTAAATACTAAATTCAATTAAATGTAATAATAATTTAAGTGCTCGTGCAGCGCACAATGTTTTCCTTCGAGTGATAAATATTTAGTGATGTATTATAGTTGATACGTTAAATTAAAGTTAAAAGTTGGTGGCCGAACCGTGTCGGAACGAAGTATGCTAACTCTGTAACTTAATTATTTTATTGTAAATGATAAAGATCCTGTGTATATTTCCTACTTAATGTTAATACGATAACACTAGTAACTAGTTATTACGGTAATGACTCGTATCAGACGGAGCATGAGCCTTTTAGCATAATTTAATGAATAATTAATTATTCAAAACATTGTGTTCATTGTGTTTGGGCAGATGCTCGGTTTGCACGTTTTGCATAGCGAACCATTTGGTAACGTCAATATTAAATGCCAGTATCAAATTACAAGGATGTGCCACTCAGACCTGTCTCTCTGTTTAGTACATACTTCTTGTATCGATCAGAAAATACTCGTAAATGACGAATATTATGATTTGACTAAAGGAGACATTTCAAAACTAATATAAAAAAACACATTGTGCAAATCATTTAGTGATAAAATATTTTTATCGGTTGTGAACACTGTTTTAACTGTTCAACTATTTTGTGTTTAAAAACATTGACAGTGATTTGTCAGCTGTCAAGTTTAGTCTCTGTTGCGCGTTGATATCTATTATACTCGTATTGTATTCGTGTTGCTAAACAAACTAGACCCATCTTAAAATAAATAGGCCGGTTATCTGAATCCTATTTTATGTGTTTCCCTACTTGTGTACAGAGAACTATCTTAGTATAATGGCGGTACACACACCTGGCCAGAACTCGATACATTAGAAACATCTCCTTTAATTAACGTACATTGTTTACGGCAATTTCATTAGCTGTTTTGCATGTATAACGAGAACCCCAACATTAAATTAATTTATGGAACCGTATAGTTGGCAGCGAAGGTCAGCTCGCTCAACTTTGTCCGAAGTTTATCTTTTGAAGGTGTATTGAGTACCGCAACGCAACTTGTGTGAAGTTGTCCATTTACCGATACAACGCCCGCCGGCTCGCTCGAGCTGCTCCAACACTACACATTTCACTCTCAATGTATACATAAATATTTTCTGACGTACTCGTAATTCTGCGGACGAAAACTTTTCTAAAAGGAAAGTAATTTATTGTTATTCAAATCGGCTCGTTTTTATGAATACAACGTAATCCTCGAAGGTATTTATTAATTAAAACTTGTGCATCTTCTCTTTTTGTAGCACAAGGGATCCGTATTTATCCTTCAGTTGGCTGTGTATTGTATGGGGCGATGTTTATAGGAGAGCAGGTTTAAGATGTGTAACTGTGTCTAATGTATAGGTATTGTAACGATACACCGATATGTAATAAATATGCAACTATTAAGTTTGTCTATTCAAAGCACTGTTGTACTATACACTATTATTTCTGTACTGTTATTTAAAATGGATTCACCCATTAATTTCTACTTGCATTTAACTTTCCTGTAATCGTACTCGACGATTTATGAGACATTATCTTTAGCTAGGACGCATTACGATGATCGTCGTATGTATTAAGAATGTAGTTATTTTTATTGAAACAATGCTAAAAGGACCAATTTGATTTCCTAGCCCCAATTGTTTTTGTTATAACCCAATAAGTGAATAAGGCTATTAAGGACAATGTTTGTTGGACAATGTTTAATGATATTTGATTTAGCCAATATGTTACGTATACACTTGGTTTTATTTAGGTAGCCATTTCGTGTAAGGTACCGGCGATTAGCGTACTTCGAACCAATATTCATGCCATCGCCACTAATATCATCATTTGAAGAGTTTTACGACATGTTCCGCTTACAAGTAACTCACTAAGATTGAGTTGTAGTTATACTTGAGATTGATCCTGTATGAATGAATGTTAATCGCAGGTACCATGGATTATATCTGTTGAATACGATAGGTTGACTAAGTTCAGCCGTATCGTGTTTTGACTTCATACACCTTTTTATTAAATGTTTTCACGGCAACACACAACCCGTAACATTGTAAATTGATAGTTAATTGAATTAAATAAATGGACATTTTTGTATAGAATAAAGTGTAAATATAAAGATCTATTATAGAAAAGGTTTTACAATAAAGTTTATTGAAGTAGGCGAGAAATACTATGAGATAGCGGGCTCCGCGCGAGTGTATGAAACATGGAACTATATGTATACAATACATGAATTGAATAAGTTTGTTTTCAAATAAAATATTTAATATTTGTCTCTCGTTTCATTGACATTATCTCTCTTACACACACACATACACGCACACATATTTCTATAAATAGCACCTACTTTGTTGTTTAACCAATTATCCCATTTTATAACATGTTGTTTTATCGTGACAAATAATAATGATTCATTTCCTGAGTTTATGCGGCTTTTATATCATTTCGTTTGAATTACGACCACCGTCCGCCAACGCTAAATATTAATTAATATTTCTTTATCAGCATGGACCAAACGTTGTGTAAATACTGATGACATGTGGTCTCCCTGACTAAATGTCATCCATGGCAGTGAGTATCATAATATGGTCAACGACACTAAGAAATCTAACGTTAAACGTATCGCAATAGAAACTGACAAAACACTCTCACCGAGGGTCGTAATTAAACTTGAAAGCCTTGCGTTAAACAATCCCAGTTACTGTTGTAATCATCATCCTTGAAGAATTCTACGAATGGTGCGACAGAAGTGTCAAGTGTGTACCGTAGAACTTATTCAATGACAACTGATAACTATTGTAATGTAAGGGTGGGCCTGGCCTCCCCTCACAGTGTGTAAAGCGCCCTGTAAACGCTCAAATAATTTGTCAAATTCTACGTGTTTGGCAAATTATTTGACAGTCTGTGGTCATGTTTGACATGTTTGTCAAGCAAACTACGTGTTTGGCTGTATGTTTGAAAATTTTGATTGACGGCGTACGTTTGCCAAACAAACTCGCTATTTTCGCGCTTCTATCTTCAAAATCGGCTCCACTTGCTAGAAATCTTAGCGTTATCGATAGCCTTTGAGACGCTGGAATAGATTTTCGCATGATTTTTTTTCTATTAGAGGGCCAACTAACATTAGCAAGTCCTTGAATGTTTTATTGTTCATTATAAGAAAGTTACGGTAGTCATCTGGGTCTGTGCGCAATATTTCATTCAGCAATTTATTATTATTATTTTTTATTTTTTTCCGCTCGATTACAATGTGAGTGTCTTCAAGGCAAGAGTGAATAGGCTTTTACTAAGTTAATGCGATTTACCATCCATGACTACATCGCCACTTACCATCAGGTGGGATTGTAGTCAAGCATTAACTTATATGATATAAAAAAAAACAAATTTTCATGACTAAATCTATCTCTTAGTTTTAACCATTCTCGTGTCCAACGTCTTCTTTACTTCTTTTTTATACATATTGCCAAAGTTAATGCAAGAAATGCTTTGTCAACGTTACTCATCTGAACGTCGGAGCGTCACTTCATGGCGAAAACTGCTTTAAAAGTGAAGTCTTGTTTGACAAACTTGTTGGTATATGTGCGCTGATGTTTGATGAAAACGTACAAACAAAACGTAAAGTTTGACAAATATATTTGAACGTTTACAGGGCGCTTAAAGTGTGATATATTATGGAGTATGCTCAGGTATGCAGGTTTTCTCGTGATCGCCAAAACAAACGCATTACATTCAAGTAACATTGAAAAGCGAAACGCATGTTCGCAACCAAGCTATTCCTGAAATAGCTTGGTTGCGAATATTAAAATCTCAAACATTATGGATATTCTTGTCTGGAGAAAGGCAACACAATAACATGGTGTATAATCAATTCGAGAAACATTAATACACTTCTAAACGTCATAGAATGAATTTACATGAATACACAAGTTAATGTTTTTTTACATTACTACGATTGAGGGTCCAGATAGAAGCATTTCATGGAACTTAAAAAAGTGGAGGTTCTTACTTTGGTTTTAGTTTTTTAGGGTTCCGTACAAAAAAACGATACTATACAAACTTATAGGATCACTCGTGTGTCTGTCCGCCTTTTACAGATTGGTAATCATATTGTGCTCTTTTGTGACCCAAAGACAAAGGTATAAAGCCAACAACTGAATTTTGAAAAAAAATTAACGAAATCAAAATGAAAAAGAAACAGTTTTGAAAACCGTATCGTGTGGTATGTCAAATAAAATGGTTTATTGTAAGGATCTCAAATATACTATTTTATAGTTCTACAATGGATAGTTTTAAAATTATTCAAGAAAGAACAAAAATTGAAGACGAAAATTGACCATTCCTCTTAATTATTTATTTATTTATATTTAATTTCCCATAACTTCGTAAGTACTGAGGTAAGAATTTCGAAAAAATACAGAAAATAGTTCTTTACATATACTTATATTACAGAAAAACCTATGAGAAGTGTATGGTCATAAAAAGACAGCCAAAATAAAAAAGTGTGTGCGCGTAATCTTTACGCGCGATTGAAGTAAAACTTCTTTGACGTTGGTGCAACGTTTAACCAAAAACTTAATTTAAAATAAACATCACATTACAGTTGACTCATGATTATTATCTTATATATACCTTACAAAAACGAATATAAAGCTATAATTACCGTTAACAATGCCTTTAACGGTAACAGTATCATTATACCGTTATTCATTACACCGTGACACTTAATTAGTATCTGTACTTCAATTTTGTTTATGGTTTTGTTTTCATTTGACATTCAACAGACTATAGAGCCTTATTTCCGTCCGAATACTTCCGTTCGTAACGTACAGGTACTCGTATAAAAATGCTGCGTTCGGTCAAACGGCACTGAGGAGCTTGATGTGAGTGTATGAATACGTGAACCTTTATTTTACTTTAATAACCGTCTCTCCGCAGCGTTCGACACTGCAGAGTGCAGAGTGCTTCCACCGTGCAATCGTCGGCGCTAGTTCACCAGTTTCACCACAGTTATTACGGCAGCGAGTGGCCCTCGCGATGAGGCGGGAGGTTTACGCCAATTTTATAGTTTTGTTGTTCCGCAGCGGTCCGTAAATTGTAATTTACTACAGCGCCGACGATGACGCTTTCTGGAAATGAATTTTGTAGCTCAAGTTACAGCTCCGTAATAAAGATACACCGGCACGTGGATTCAAATTACTTCGCTGACGATGCGGGTTGGTGGAGCATAGATTAGTGGCCAACTTGAGTTAAAGTTATTTCGTCACCGTGATAGCTTTACAACTAATATAACATTCGTTATACCTTTCCTGCGTCAGCGTTCCCGTCTACCTATGACGTGGATGTCTTCAAGAAAAGAGTGAATAGGCTTTTACAAAGTTAATGTGCCCACTTTGGACCACATCTCCACTTACCATTCGATGTGTGGGATTGTGGTCAAGCATTAACTTATTTGTATTAAAAACAAAAAAAAACTACAAGCGATGGACTAAACAAAGGTTATGAAAATTTGGCAATTCGCACATGAAGCGGTATCGGCACCGTCAGGTAGGTAGGTGGCGAGGTAAACTAAAGTATAAGATCTATTCAAAGTCGGACATACATGTATCCCTTTAATAGAGTTACCGTCCCTATTGAGAACGGATCATATCGATGCGCGAACCCTTCTCAAACCTCCGCGTCGTTTTACCCTGACGCGTCGTACAATGAAAAACAACGCGACCGATTCGAAAAGATTGATTTATAGGACTCCGAGCAACGCTCCGACAAATATAGCAGTAATGTTAAATCTTTCATGCGGATGTGAGGAATTGCCCCGTCGTGGGATCGCGTCGCGACGATCGCGGCGCGGGGAGAGAGGGAGGGTAAGACTTGGCACGTTTTATTGAAAAAGGTCACCGAAAACGGACGTCACCTTGATTACGACACGAGACCAAATGAACGGACCGATCCGATAAATTCACGAGCAGAATACACGTTGGCTTTTTGCAGTTAACGTTACAATTTGGCTTTACATTGCAGATAGTCGACAAGCTCATGCTTTAGGTGTCAGAATTGAATGGAACGCAAATGGAAGCAATTACGTGCAATACTTAGCATAGCTTGGAAACGAACTTGTATTTTCTCTCTCGGCAGTAACTATAGAGACAAGCTGAACTATATCATTTTCTAATTTAATGCTACTGTGGCATTATAAAAATTTCGATGAACGAATAGCTTGTTGTTGAGTGGTTGGACATGGACGTTTATGGGCATTTTCACAAAAATCCATAGGTGTGTGTTTAGCCCTGTCCCTCGAAAATAATGTCGTTTTTCTTTTCTAATATTACCAGTATCAACAAAAACGAATTACCGTCAGTTTTAGTAGACATCTAGTTATTATTCCATTAATAACTTAATTCCCCAAGTCCTCTATTATTTAAATTAAAAATTAATAAAGTGACAGAGAGACAGCATCTTGACTTGTCCCTCAACGGTGCAGCTATATTGAATATACGTTAATTGTATTTTATCCTTAGAATTGACTACAGGTATATATATTATATTTATTCAAGGGATTGTGGTAGACTATTTTAAAGCGTAATTCAAATATTATATTTTTAATTTATTAAGTTATAAGAATTTAATTATAGAGGTCAAATTGTGAGCAACCTGACACCTCAAGTTTGTTACCGTAATTTTTCCATGAATACTAAATTTTTTGGTACATTTAATTTTATTTAATAGTAAAACCAGAAGTTTTAAGTCATCCACTATGTTGAATTTCGTCAGTTTTGCCCTATAACTGTGAGAAGTGCACGTGCGAAGTAGCACTCATCGTTTGGTTCAAATTTTTCTGTCAAGGTAAGTTACCAAAATGCTTTTTAATTTAATATCTAGACCACATGATTGTGGTAGTTATTGAAAGCTATAATACCTAGCTCCATAAATAAATAGTTAATGATGAAACACTGCAATTGTACCTTTTTAAATTTAATATAAATCGCGCCAAGGTTTTGTTACCTCAGTTTTGTGTGGTAACATACAGGCCTGACAAGCAAAGTAACAAAACTGATTATTAAGAAGTTTACACATGCTACTTTACTAACATAATCTAAAGGAGGTAATGATATCATAGTATAGATACTATGATTATAAAAAGAAGTATACTTATATTTTCACAGAAGTGTATAAAAAAAAATATTTATTGAAAGGAAACTTCTATAGACAGGGTATTAGGAGATTTCTGTCACGAAATAGTGACAGTTACGTTACCGTGAAGTGACGTAGACGATATATCATGTGGAAATATTTGAAGTAAATATTAAATATACCAAATAAGTTAATACCTATAAGTTGCCACTCATTTTAAATATTTAAAATATCTGTATTTATTTTTTAGATATTTTTATATTTTTGTTTTGAAATTTTGAATTATTTTTTTTAATGTTTTTTGAATTTGTTTTTTATTTTGTTTTTGAATTGGAAGGGGGAAGGAGAGGGGTAGGGTGAAGGGTAGGGGAAGGGGAGTGGAGCGGATGGGGAGCGGGAGGGAGGGGGTGGAGGAACGGAGCGGAGGGAGGATTAGCGTAAGGGGGATGGGGATGGGGAGTGGAGGGGAGGGGTAAAATGAAGATGAGGGAGGGGAAGGGGGAGGGGAGTGTAGCTGAGGGGGAGGGGGTGTGGGAACGGAGCGGGGAGGGTTAGCGTAAGGGGGATGGGTAAAGTGAGGGTGAGGGGAGGGGAGGAAGAAGGAAGAGGGGGAAGGGGAGGGGTGGGAGAGGGAATTTAATGGTCTCTGATTTGTTAAACATAAAAGTTAAAGTAACACCAAAGTACATTTACTGATTATTAGGCGATACGAAGTACACCAAAACAGCTAGTGTTAAATATTTATTTAATAGTACCAAAGAAGTATAACTTCTCACGCGCGTACATAAGTACACGTTTATGTTTTTTTATTCGTCGCATACTCTTTAGTGTGGGGTATCGTTGAAAAGGTCTTTCAAAAATATTATGGGTCTTCTAAGACCATTTTTGGAATTAGGTGTCCGCTTGCGAAATATTTCTTTGAAGTGCTAATTTTGGTTAGAGTGTCCCCCCTCTCCCTGCTAGCTAAACGGTTGGAGTTGGACAAGTGAAAAAATTCTCAAAAATAGATTGTAAATGATGAATTTACAAGAAAAACTATAACGGCTATGTTAGCTTAAGTAGTTAATGAGAAATAGTCGATAAGCTTACTACTTCGGAACCCTACATTGCACGTGGCCTGACACGCAACTGCCCGGTTTTGTTCCGGATTGAATTCTGTTGTTTTGTTTGATAAAATAAAATATGTTCAAATAAAAAAATGCATTCATTAAAATGTACCTAAACTAATCAAATCATAATTAGCAGTAAACTTGCGAATTTTTAATAGCCTGTATTAAAAAATAAGTATTTCATCGCCAATAGCAATGTATGGAGCCACCTAGTGTAAATGCTTCATAACAATTTTGTTACCATCAGTTTTGTTACTGTCCCCCTAATTTTCAGGTCAAAATCTTTTTTATTGATAATTTAATGCATTTATTACTTAAATTCCGAAGTTAATAAATGTCAAATTTTAATAAAAGGTTAAGTTTTTATATTCTTATAGTATGCTTTCGTATTTTAAACTCAATAATAGAATATCTTAATGTTCGAATGGCATCACTGGTAACAAAATTGAAATTATGAGGCATTTTTCTTGGTTATATTATAATATATCGTATTTTCTCAAATGGATTTAGTTAATCAAACTTGTGTTCTTTTATTTTGTATTCAAGAAAATTTCATTGTTTTAATTGTTTATTTTTTATTCGCATTTCATTTAAGTAACAAAACTGATGAAATATCTTTGACTTGCCCTCTATTTTATTTTATTTCTCATAATTACGTGATTAGTTATTGTTTTTAAGCTGGGAATCGTAAAATATAGAGTTTGACGCAATGTTAACAAATACAATATCACATAAAAAATGAAGTTGAAATTACATCTTACTTTTTTAGACCTATATATTTTTTTGTGAAAATGCCCTTATGCACCGGAGGGGGCTGATTGTCTCTGGTGCCTAGGACTTAGAACTTCAATCGAGAGGTTGATTTTAGAAATGAGTCGGTGGTATTCAGGGAAAGAACGAGCACGAGTATCAAACCAACGCAGATAAACTGGGTAGTAAGATTGGTTGGCAATAACGTCTGTTCCCACCAAATCATATAAAAATGCATATAAAACTTGTACGAAAATTCTTGCTTGATGTATTCTCTAGTAGTATATCGTGGTTTGAAAATATAAAACTATATGTTCTTGGCTATAGCGCACTGAATCTCGACAAGTTTTCACATAAAACACGTCACGCCCCGTACGAGTACCGTTCCCGCTGCAAGCTCGCAGCTCTCAATTTATACGACTTGCTTCACTATCAAACACAGACAGTAGCTTCCGATGCTCCTCACATTTGCGATCAAACAAAAATTTGGGAAAACAGAAATATAACAGTATTATTTACTGCGATAGTTTGAGGAATTCAGCAACTTTGTAACTCTGGCGCTCGGCTTACATCGTTTGAAACAACTTTATTCCTGCTACTTTAAAATATTACCTGTGCACTCAAATTTTTCGCTTTGACATCGAAACCATTTCGTACACAACACCAAGGTTATTTTATTTCATTAAAACAAATATATAGGGTGTTCCGTAAGATGTGATCAACCGTAGAGGGCAGATAGCTGGAGGGTGGGAACTAACATATTTCAAAAAATTACCTGGTAAAAGTATGAGCAGATATTTTGATATTTTTTCTAAGAACGCTTCACACTCGCTTCACACTCATAGCCCCACACTAGGATTCCCTGTGTCGTGGGTGCCATGGACAACACACAAGACAAGGACATTCACACCCAGACCGAGAACAGAAATTCAAACTCATCATCCAGATTTCCGCCTCGCTGGGAATCGAACCCAGGACCCTTGACGCGGCGATCCGGCATGGAAACCATTGCGCCACACGGGTCGTCTGATATATAAGAAGTCTGATATAGTTGCTTAACAATCATTAGTATCACTTTGGATATTTTTGTTACTCTTCACTCATTTAAAGATGGTAAATCAGTCCTTTTTATAAAAAGTGTTTAATTTTTCTAAGATTTTAAACTCGTATTTTTTGA
This sequence comes from Thymelicus lineola, assembly GCA_963932265.1. NCBI lineage: Eukaryota > Metazoa > Arthropoda > Insecta > Lepidoptera > Hesperiidae > Thymelicus > Thymelicus lineola. The sequence goes on along the minus strand of OZ010682.1, from coordinate 20,989,803 downwards.
TAATAAACTTAGAGTGGAGGTAAATCGTAGAGTTTTCGTAGCACCGCTGACCATGCCTCTACGCCATACGTAGCACTACAATTATGTATGTACTATTGTCTTCTGTGGCTACACATCGACTCGTTACTGTGAAGTGTAAAAAAAAGCTCGGTAATGCTGAGCACTTCTCGCCGCTTGCTGCTTGCTGCCTGATGTTTGCTGCCTGATGCTTGCTGCCTGCTGCCTGCTGCCTGCTGCCTGCTGCCTGCTGAACAACACAAAGCAGCGCTGTACTCGCTCGTCTCCGTGGAGCGTGAAACACACACTTCAACACTTGAAAATTTGAGCGATGCTCTTTTATTATGCTAAGTACACTATAAAATACTCGAATGTGCGAAAAGTTCCGTATAAGATTGCCAGTCAAGGCAAATATTTTTATGGTAGATAGTATTCGTTTTTGGTTCACGTCACTAGTATTATTCTGTTTATACATTATAATATTATATCCCACTTACGTATTAAATGATAAGAATGACGTATGCGCCTTTACTCGTATTAATAACGCCTTTAATATTTTTTTTACTTCGCGTATGTATTCTACAGTACAGTACAATTGATTTGATTTGATTTTAATGATATTGTATGTTTAAACAGAGGGTCTAAAAGGACAAATCAATTTATTTATAATGGTGAAGGCTGGTACAGAATGTGTTTCGGTTGGCTGAGTTTATAATGGAATGTTGATGTGCGATATATTATTGGATCGTGCGACGACAACGCCTCTCGGGCCGGAGTGCACAGCGGGCTTTCCTGTCACCCCCCCCCCTCTCTCTCCCCCCCGCCCCCTCCACCGGTCACACGTCACCCACTGAGTGTTAAATTGGTCCAACTGTGCGTATGAAAACATTCAATTAAACTACAATCAACAAAGACAATCAACTATTCAATGAAGAAATTTTATTGACAATCAATGTATTGTATTGGGCACAATTTCATTATATGATAGACTAGCTGTGCCTCGTGGTTTCACCCAGGTTAATTTGTGGAAAAACTAACTACTAAAATATATGATGTTATATAGCCTATAGCCTTCCTCGATAGATGGACTATCAAACACAAAAAGAATTTTTCAATTCGAAGCAGTAGTTCCTGAGATTTGCGCGTTCAACCAAACAAACTCGTCAACTTTATATTATTAGTATAGATAACAAACAGACAGACTACGTGCATCTCGTGATGTGATCGGACGCGCCTCCACATGAGTGACGTTATCTGGTTACAACATGAGGAACAGTCGCAGTCGCTTGCATCTCAACATTCTCAACGTCGATACCTCGTCGACCTTCAACGATTAAAACTATCGATCCAATAATCCTATTTGTGACATAATATTGTACTATACGCATTGTTATTATTATTTATTGAACACATCCATTACATTGTATTGGAGCTACAAAGTACAAACCACGCACTGTCATTACAAGTATGAAATATATTTCAGCAAATGTTACGTATATTTTATTTCTCTTAAACTCAATTTGCATTGAAACCATTTCCAATGTGAAACCCGACCGACGGACCAGGGACGGAGTACGCTAATAATTATATAAAAGCTCTGAATTGAATTAAAAGTTTCTTACTAAAATCCTTTTAAATTATAACTTTTATGTACGTCGTCCGCGAGTTGGATTTTATTCAGCGAGCCACAAAAACATTGCTAGATAAAATCCGTCTCATTATCGCAGATCTATACCGGCGCGCTCTCTCAAACTACGAAAACAAATGAAGTGTGCACAACACACACTATCTACGCCATAATTACATAAACTTACTTATTTTATTTTCCTACTATCAAACGGCTATTTAAATGCAAATAGCGAGGGGCGCGGGCTATCTTACTGAGATAATATATGTATGGATGTGCAGGGGTAGTCATACATTTATTTATTGTACTCATCACATATTATGTTCTATTTTTCTTCTGCCAATATTAAATGACGGAGTTTCAATGAGCAAAATTACATTTAACCGCTCCATATTAAGCGGGAAGCCTTTGTCAAACTGAATAATTTACATATGACAATACTATTACCTACCCATTTGTTCCGTTTATTTGTCTGTTTGACGATCGTTGGAACAATACTTAAGCGTAGACGACTTCGCGATACATATAATGAGGAGGCAAAACGCGTCACCGAACCGGCGGGATGACAGCTGGAAGAATGAAATTGAGGCTGACAGGCTTGCTACCAGCTACCAGCTAACACTGCACTAGCTGACTGTGGCCGTGCCTGGGGCTTTGTAGGTGAGGTGTAACCACATGTAGGTCACAAATAGGTAGCTTTGTACGTCTCCGTTTTGAATCCAATATTAGGTGACAGCTTCGTGAAAGCAACCCACATGATACGAGAATATTCAACAAATGGTTGCAATCAGGGAGTTTTATTGCTATTTAATTCGCTATTTAATCCATCTTCTCCTAGCTATTTAAGATACAACTTTGAGTATCGTTGTCTTACACACGACCATGTGCTTGGCTCTTCACACAGTCTTGTCCTTCAAACCCCTTGTCATTTTACTTCCTTTTACCATAAGTCTTTCACTGCTTCAGTTGTACGTTTGTGGAATTCCTTACCTTCCCTCTTACCAAAAGCGCAAAACATCTTAACCTTTAAAAAATTATTAAAAGATCACTGTCTAGCTAAATAACTTCGCTTACTTTTTTCCCTCTATTTCTTCTTTCTTCTTTTTCACTACTTCTGCTTATTACCTACTAATGTGTTAAAGAATGATGGTTTTTGCTTATCACTCTTATGATATGTATTAATTTGTTTTTTAAATATTTTTATTCATTTTTTTCTTTTATTCATATATTATTTCTTTCTATTCTATATTTTCTGGTGTCTTTACGCACGCCGATGCCCTCTGTGTTTTTCTTACTTAAGTATCCTTCTCATACGAGTAGGTTGCCTGGAAGAAATCGCTATGTAGCGATAAGGCCGCCTGTTGTTTTATACTTCCATCTTAACTGTTATTCTTGTTCGATTGTACACTATGTGGTGTACAAACAATAAAGAGTTCTCTATCTCTACCCATATCATAGTAAGAAACAAACAATACAGCATGCATTCAGCTTACAATCACATGTCAACATCCCCTTCCCTGGTGAGTCAGAGTCAAAGCGCAGGAACAGCAATCTGGCCACATTTCCTCTATATCAAGCACACTCCTGTAGCTAACGTTCTTGAATCCTAAAAATTTAACAAATCCGATATCGAGCTGAGTAAGGTTATTGAATTCTCGAACAAATTACGTGAACAAACCGCTAAAGCGAGGAGCGAAGTTTCGCACTTTTCACTAAAAGGCGATATGGCACGTGCGGCGGCAGCGGCGGCGGCGGGGCGCCAAATTATATTGTTCCAACGATTTCCATTTTATAACTGTGATTTACGGCGCCGTGAGCTGCTCGCGGACTGCGCCGCGCCCAGCTGGACCGCGGTATTAGTTTGGATTTAGCACGGAAAAATATAGCTAAATAAAAACACGCAATCACACATCACAGCACAACAGATCACAACTGTTAAATCTATCAAATATAACCCTGCTCTACTTTCATTTCAGTTAATACGGGTAGCTATACTTTGGCTGTAACTTTACAACCAGAGTCAAAAGTTCTTTACTCAAAGCAGTTCAAGTAGTTTATTAGAAAGCCATTAACCGGCTCCGACAATGAACCATCAAGCTGTCGACGTTTCTTAAGGTGCAGTACACGAGCAATTTAAATTGCTGAATTGCCGGCAATTCTAGGCAATTCTGACGTCACAGTCACATCCAGCAATTTCTATATTGCTCCATTGCCATTGTTGCTCCATTATAGCTCCAGTATGAATTTTTTTTTTTTTTTTTATAACTTGAATGAATGAAGTATGAATTGGGCGATATCTCGATATCGTTAGTTAGTATAGTTAGTATAGTTGCTCGCAACTAAATACACTAGTCACTATGTTCTACACGAGCAATTCAGTGGAGCAACAACCGGGGATGGAGGAAGTTCTTCTTGCGGCGGCAACTCGCAGTGCGTTTATTATAATAAAATTGAAAAGAAAAAAATAAGAGAAATAAACGAATTACTAAATAAATATTTTATACGCCAATCTACTGAAAAGTTTTAAGTCAGTGCTATTATTTTTAAAATTACAGACATGTATATGGAGCTCGAAATTCTGACCACTGTGGGCCGGTGGCAGCGTCAGTTCACCCAGCTCCCATGCGATCGTGATTTTTCCTCGTAGAAAGAGACGTGTATACACCAGCATACGAGACAGATACAAAAATTATCTTGAATTTTCCAAACGGTTCGATATACGGGCAATCAAGCCGGCGATACAAGCAACACGTATTATATGGAACAATTAAAGAAATAGTTGCCGAAATAATTGGCACTATTTTTACATAATAAATTTCTCCAGATTATTCCACTCCATTTTGCTCCATTACGTTTGGCAATTGTCGCTGGGCAATAATTGCTTAAAAAATTGCTCGTATACCTTCACCTTTAGTTCTAACGCGCTCAATGCGATTTTACTGCGAGCGCTTCATTAAAGTATCGCCAAGCGTTTACCTATTTGTTCTTTTTTCCCATCATAAAAATTTCCTCGTAAACAATTTCATCAAGTGTATTAATGCGGGCAGTCAACAAAAAGCAAACAATTACTCGCTACGGAGACATCCAACAGTTTTCAATGAAGGAAAAATATCTCCATATTAAATTCCACAGCAAATTCCCCTTTAAAATAAATCAAGACCTTGATACTGCGGCTCTTTATTGCTCCTCTGTTCATTGTTTATTCGCGGAGCGTTCGTTCTGCAAACAACCTGCTTCGTTGGATTACAATCCAATCGAAGGCCGCCCGCAGTTCATTACCAACTTCTTGTCTGTCTGTACGCACTAGGGTATAAAACCGGGAAATCCCGGAACCGAAAATCCCGGGATCTCCCGGTTCTTTTTATTAGGTACAGAACCGGGAGACAAAATACAAGAACCGGGATTTTCGGTTCTTTTGGGAAATAAAAATGTGTCGCGTAATACAAAAGATAACATAAAAATAAAGTTAAAATAAATCCATTTATATTTCATACATACGTTACATACCTAATTGTTATTCAATAACAGACTAATTAGAAACGTTATTTTAATAAAGACCAAGAGAAAATTGTGTGATTTAAATATTAATGGTTCATTATTTTCTTAAAAATGTTATATTATTATTTATAATACTACCTGTATTATAAATGTGTTTTATTTACAATAGCTATAATAAGTATACTACTTTATCATCCTTTCTTACAATGAATGCGAAACTTATGTTTGCATGTGAGGTAGTTTGATGTAGTATGGTTATTCAGTCACGGCAAAACGGTTACACGGATTTGGGTGAAATTTAGAAAACAGATAAGTTCTTACATGGATTATTACGTAAAATATTTTTTATCCCTATTTAATGCTCCTGAGAAATAAAATAGGATACGCTTTATAACCTATTTTCACTCGGGCCGGGAACCGGGAAAATCCCGGTTCTCCCGGTTTCCAGCATAGGCAAGAACCGAAAATCCCGGTTCTTTAAAACAGGACCGATTCTCGATACCCTAGTACGCAAACACACATTGTGGATCGTACTTGTATTATTATTGGGGTAAGGTTACCTGAGTCATACCAAAGCCTAATACCCTGAAAGTTACACAAATATTCCCTGGGTCACATGCAAACTAATAGTAAGTAATATAGGTGAAACAGCCCATTATAATATTGTAAAACAATAACTACTGATCGTAAGTTGTATTTAACTCTTCCGTTTATACATGGTAGCTATTAGCAACTAGTAACCAGACTACAAGCACATAATTATAATGATAAAGTATTCAACCCCATACCAGTACTAAAAAGTTAAGAACCGCGAGACGATCTCACAAGTATTTAGCATACTTCAAACTCATTACAAAACTTCATCCATTTGAAGCAGCGACACATTACAAACTAAGAAAGGCAAGGAGGAAGTCTTTATCGTATTGACAAAGCTTCTGTTAAAAAGAGGATCGGGGAATCAATAAATCCGAACCAGATGTACAGAAAAAGCGACGTCCAAAGTCAGAGAAGAGTAATTAGGTCGTCGGGGGCCGCAGTTCGTCTATCTCGGGCAATAACACGTTAAAGAGCGGTGCAAAGGAAACGTCCTTATCGTATTGACAAAGCCGCTGCTACCACAAACAAAAAGAGGGATCCGGAATCAATAAATCCAAGACGAGAGTAATCAGGTCGGCGAAGTTCCCGCCACTACTTAGTTACTGCCCGTCGTGACCGCCGTCGTTACCACACTGCACCCGTCACCCGATCCGCGGTACCAATCTAGCATACCGGTCATGTACCAACATTGACAATTCTTACACCCCAACAGAGTCACTCAACGGTTACTTTAATCGCTCCTTAGTGCAGAATCACAAAAATTCACTCTCAAAGTTAGTTTACAGACAATTAAAGTTAAGTATATATCGGTGCAGCCTAAAATAAGTTCGTAATAATCTTTAAAATTAAGAAAAAGGGAACTGTCAAGAAGACAGACAGATTGAGAGTATCGCGAATCAAAGTAAACAACTAAATAACGTTGAATTGATAAAATCGGGTGTTATCAGGCAATAAACGGATAGTATCCTTGTGCCTGTCGAATTATGGGTTTTATTTAGTATCCTGGTAATCCTGATATATAATTACGCCCACAGAGAGAGATCCATGTTCATAGTACTTTGATACATGGTTTGCAGAGATGATCTGAGTTCACACCATAGAATACCTCCTTCTGCTAAATCAGAAGTGATGGAACAAACCTGCCCACAAATCGGAAAATAAATGAAGAACAATACAGTTTGTATGGCATTTGAAATAAGCTTGAAGGAAAATTTTACATAGAGAAACGATATAAAATCAATCAAACATAAAGGAGATGATGAGATCATGGAGTGTGATTACAAAGTTGGGCTTTATCTAAAAAACATGTTGGCACATTGGTACTTAGGACTAAAATCCGAGATATAAATGGAAATGAGCGTATGGTTTCAGGTTTTTCACAAAAGGAATGCAAGATAAGTAGTCGCAGTGAATATGATGCTTGATATCATGAAACTAAGAGTAACCTATCTTAAATGTTTCAGCTAAGGAAAAACGGCGAGATTTGAATCTGTGTAGCTATTTGCTGCAAGTGTGGAGCGAGGCTGGTTTCTTCCAAATTGCAACGGGTTGTTGATGCTCCTGGCAGCGCTGTTGTGAGCGCTGTCTCGCGCTGATTACTGAGTCCACCTTTGCATGGTCGAGCCCCTACAGGATTGGCATAAAGCTTTCAGTCGTTAATATTTTATTTATTTCAGTACCGAATACACATTAATTAAGTAAAGAGAACTTTGTTAGGGTTGGTGAAAGATACAATTGTAATATGGTATTCTTCTGGTTCACAACACCATTAAATGTAGTGCAACCTGCGCAACAGAAAGATCAAACTACCCGTGCTGCTACGTATTAAGAGATATTCACAAGAGACTAAATGGTCATGGTCACTCTAGCATGAAACTTGTCCTTTACTACATTCTGTTTTTCATACGTGTTAAGATGGGCATGTAAAATCCTTGAATATAATATTGGCGTTTCCTACGTAGTTGAAACTCTTTAACGCTTTTACTGCGATCTTCAATGATGGCGTATATGATTGCAGATTGTTGCAAAGTAGACTGAATGATAACTTAATATCTTTAATTGATGAGCAAGAGTAACTGCATATTTAAATAGTAACATTATTTCATTTCATGTTTTGCCTACATAACTTTTTGACAATATTTTGATAGGGGTTGGGTTATTATAAAATTGCCATCCCTATGATTTGATATGTCACATGTTTTGACGTAAGTATTAAAATCTGTCGAAGTGACAACTGACGACAAATATGATGAAAAATAAATTTTGAAATGTCATTCTCCTGTCGTGTTGACTACAGACCACTCTCTTACAGACTTACTTTAAAAGAGTTGAATTTGAATATTATATTTGATTCGTACTACAAATAAAATTCGGATATGATCAAATTAGCGTTAGAATAAATGTGATAAGATATAATATTATTATTAGTATTTATGTTATGGGCCACGATGCCTGAAATAAAGATTTATTATTATTATTATAATGAATGCAGTAAAATAAGGTTGGATCCTAAATTCAAAAATCCATTTCAAATCATTGTGTTTCTTACTTTCTCGCTAATAATCGGTGCCGTTTCTTAAATTCTAAAAAGGGCAAAATGTTGAAACAGGATTTGTTGGTATGATGACGAGATGAGTTGTTGATACGACGTCAAGCTTTGTATCTTTCTTTTTATTAACTAATGCAAAAGTAAATTGATTAACACGTTCCCTGCGGCATACTTTTCAAGTAACTTTCCTGTCCTGCGTTGGAGACCTAAAAGATCTCGAAACTGAACTATCCTGTGGTGCGTATGAGACCTGATCAGTCTCTTAAAACAACAATTTTGAAAATAATTTATATCTTTCTCAAAACCAATGATATATTTATGAATTTCTTGTGGGTTCAAGATAGCCTATTAGTCTATCTTTTGATAGGTTCGCACGCAGATATGACATTAGAATAAACTACAAACACAAAAAAAAACTAGGTATCGATTGTACCGCGTACCGCAACGGAAGATAGTTCAATATGTGTAGTGACTAGTGATGTCAATAAAATAAAATCTCAGTTGTCGATGGGAAAAGAAAATTAAATTGTATGGTTTTATGAAACCACGACGCAAGTGAAAATTTTTAGATAATTAATCGATTTAGGGTATTAAAATTGCGTTTTTAATCTTAACTTAATTATTGAATAATCAAAATTTTTCAACCAAAAAATTATTGACTTCAAAATAACTCAAAAACTACTTGTCAGATCTCGCTCAGTGGCACCACATGACAAGCACCAGCTTTCGATTAAAAAACGAATCATCAAATTTGGTTCACCCAGTCGAAAGTTCTGAGGTAACAAACATAAAAAATACAGTCGAATTGAATACCTCCTCTTTTTTTGAAGTCGGTAAAAATGGGAATGATTTAATGATGATTTTTCTTTATATTTTTTACCATTTATTTCTAAGTCTAATTTATTTACACCAAACAAATGGACTTTTTACACTTTTTTCTTTTAAAAGAACTCATTATTCACCAACAGATTTCAAAATATATTTAATACACAGAGAACATATATATAATAGTATTTTTTCCAAACATGCGCGTGACCGTCCGCATCGACAGTTGAACAACACTAAAACAAATACACGCAGTGCCCGCGCTCCCCGCCCTCCCTTACTTGCGGCTACGAGGGGTACGATTCACGAGTATCAACACGTCTCCTAACGCAAGGAATGAAACATTTTATACTACAGTGCGTTAGAGACCTAATCCATTTCTAAAGTTTTTTTTAACGCTCTTGGATCCATCTTTCAGTAAGAAGCAAATATGTATATTTGTCTTACAATTACACAAAGAACTTTAGAAGTTAGGGCCTCCCGCAACAGAGTGAAACAACACGATTTTAGTCGCCGCACAGTACGAAAGTCTTGCAAGAGATCGAATAAGTCTCGTAACGCAGTGAATGTGTTAATTGATGTGGTGCTGATGATTATTTGTTGATTGAATTGAAATTTAACGATGAATGAATAAACCACGCTGCGGACTAATCATATGTAGGGTTCTAACTTGTTATGTTATGAGATAAATTGTTTAACCAGTATGCTTAGTTGACTTCCTATTAAGCTTGGCTTAATAAGGGCTCTTTATCTGTAACAGCCGTGACTGTTTAAATTGTCTGAAGGTCAAACTATTAAAGTAGAAATCAATGCAGCATTTCGCATGATGGTGTTGAGGCAGTTGGGCCAACACAATGCTTAGTGACACTTGGGTTGGGAACGCAAAAAAAAGGCGTGTCCTGTGTGAGAACGCTCGAGTGAGCATGTATGTGGATCCGAGAGAGATCAGTGATATAAGTGTACCAAGCAAAGTGATTAATTTGTTGATTTGAAAAAAATATGATGATGATGATCAACCTTCAGCCATTTTTCTGTATGTTGAACTGCGCCATTAAGTGTACAAATCCAGGTTGGATATTGCTTAAACTGTGTAAATGCTGGTTAGACAATAACAAAAAGTATCTTAATTCTGGTTGATAAGAGCGGTTTAAAATATCTTAAAGGTGATTTTGATGTTATAATTTGATGTTATGTTGATTGTGGTTTATCTTTAAAACGAAAGTAGAGCAGTATATACGGAGACGAGAGGGTTAAACGCCCTTCCGTTAATTTATTGAGGAATGATTGAGTTTATTGAATATTGTTGATATGGGAGTTGTGAAATTTTATCGGGGATTACGAGCACACACAAAACATACACACACATACACTTCCCTCACTTCATGAAGTCAGAATAGCCGAACGAAATACTGTGCTGATTTTGTCTTTACAGAATGATCACACGAGGACGTGTGAGTCGTCAGCGATGGCCGCATCAGTGAGAAGAACGGACGAGATTCTTAGATTCGGTGACGACGCCGCGACATACCAAATAATCGACGCGGAACTTAAAGACTTTAAAATCTTGCAAATAATAACTTGGTAGTTCCGTAACAAAAAAAGTGTTGTTATGGAGTTTCTTGCGCTGCTTCTTCTCCATAACGAGAACACATTGCAAAGCAGTGGTAATGCTAAAAAATGAACTGATGCTATTTTTGCGGGATTTCGGGCAACAAAAACCTTTGGCAGCAAAGTAAAGGAAAGTTTATGAGAATGCCTGTAGGTCATGTACCAGTCGATGTTGATATTAATAATGATTTTGCTGATGAATAAGATAAGATGGGACTCGAGTCAGTAACTTTGTAGCGCCAGTGGCAATTACGATCGAAGTGCGATGCGTGTTTTGCTCTGGTATGATATGTGTATGGTAGCAACGGAGATTGCTGGTTGGCTTTGAAAGCCGTGGAGATTGAAGGACTTACTCGAGATCATTGAGAATGTTTGTTATTACTTTTGATAATTGAAGTTAACGACTATGGTACGTGGCTCAGGATAATTATTCCAAATTCGTAATTGTTCTTGGAGATCCTTGATTATGTAACGTTTGTTAAATATGACGCGATTTAGTACGATTCACACACGAGGACGTGTGTCTTGTCAGTATGGCCGTATTTAGGCTGCACCGCCTAAAATAAGTTCGTAATAATCTTTAAAATTAAGAAAAAGGGAACTGTCAAGAAGACAGACAGATTGAGAGTATCGCGAATCAAAGTAAACAACTAAATAACGTTGAATTGATAAAATCGGGTGTTATCAGGCAATAAACGGATAGTATCCTTGTGCCTGTCGAATTATGGGTTTTATTTAGTATCCTGGTAATCCTGATATATAATTACGCCCACAGAGAGAGATCCATGTTCATAGTACTTTGATACATGGTTTGCAGAGATGATCTGAGTTCACACCATAGAATACCTCCTTCTGCTAAATATATTTGCTTATTTATATAATGATTGATTAACATTGAAGTTTTTGAATGTAATAAAGTGGCGTATTTTATTTTAAAGAAACAACTTACATCGCAATGTTTTTAAGTAAGAAAAACAGTAAATGAATTTAGTGTTATTATAATTATGTATTAGTATAAATAATAGTTCTAAAAGCATTAAAATAAATATTATCTTTTATTTACTATCAACGTATTTTACGTGTGGCTATATCCACCAACACTCCATCGATATGATTTAATATCTATGTATGTGCGTGAGATGAACCGGTACTTAAAATGTAATGTTAATTAGTTATGGACTCCTTACGACTAAATAAACGAACCTTTCTGAGTTGGCCCTAATGAACTAATATACTGTAGTACATTCGTTCGCTGGTTGGCCCGTTAATGATATAGGATAACTATGAACGATCGTCCCAACTAAATAATGAAAAACTAATTCTGATTATTAATTTGACCTTAGTCGGTCAGACAACTCGACGCGTGGCTGCGTCAGACTTCGGTCATAAAAATTAGTAAAAAGTTCAAAAATAATAAGGCATTGAAAGAAATTGAAATGTCCTGAATCTGCGTTTATAGATAAGTGAGATTTATACATCATGATTTGTCATCATAATAGCATATTACAAATAACCCACTGAGGTAATGAATTTATTACAAAGCAAGTTAGAGCCCCTGCACACGACGTATTTTTACGGCGCTGTATAATAGATGACGAAAAAGCAGATTGTTGCGTCTGTATCGATAAAAACGCGCCGAAAACGCGATCGTACGCGCAGAAAAGAACAGATAATATAGTATGCAGAAGCGACACACCTTTGAACTTGGAAAAAAGCCGACATAATATTAGTCCGTAGAAATCGACAGACAATCTTTTGTTCTTAACATAACATCATTGTACGTGTACGTGAAATCATTGTACGTGTGCGGAGGTTTGCGTTTCTGCGTTCGATCGCGTTTGCAGCGCGTATACACCCGTTTTCGTCGCCGTAAAAATACGCCGTGTGCGGAGGCTCTTGAGGACGGTGACGGGCACAACTCCCGTATTCACGGCGCGTGATTGTGCCTGCATTATACAGGAAACCCGCTCCGAGCCAGCAGCCGCGGTTCATGGGTGATGAGCGCGGCAATTATAAGTTTATTAACTCGATAACACATTATTAAAGATGTTGAAACAACCGCCCAGCTATCGTACATATCGCTCACCTAGTAATATAATGGCACATCTGCATGTTGGTATTCGTGTTTAAAAGTGCCTAATCTACATAGTGGTGAATAGGTATGTTTTAATGTCTATACTAGTAACCAAACTCGTACAATCTGTAAAAAACGTAAACCCATTAAATAATTTTCACAATTTTAAACATTTTTATAAAATTTTTGAAATTCGTTTCTGTAAAATATGACAAACGTAGATGTGCTGTTGTATTACCTACTGGGTGAGCGATATAAACTGGTAGACAATTCGATTAGTAATTGTTTTAGATTTGCATGCGCATATTGGCATTTAGTTTTTTTATTGAAATAGCCGGCAAATGAGCTGACGATCCACCTGTTGGTAAGTGGCTATCGTCGCCCATGAACATCAGCAACACCAAAGGCATCACTGATGCATTGCTGGCCAAGAAAGTGTGAAGAAAGAACTGGCTCTCAAGCCCCCAGCCGGAACACAACGAGTCGTTCGGTGGCTGACTCATGCTCAAGGGTGGTACCCTGGTAGCTATCCAGGCGAACCCCTGGAGAAATAATAATAGTAATAATGCTATTAATTAACAATTACAATCAATATTACCAATATAAAAACCGTTAATTTATGTTTAGTTTATGTATTGTATAATATATAAATTTAAAATCATGTAGTTTTGAAACAACAATATATAATAGCAGTATTTATTAAATAAAAAATATTTCTCAAGTAATTCTGAGGAAATTTGAAATTTCTTTATAAGCTTGAAATCTGCAAATAATCTTTATTATAAATATTCATTAGATCAATAATTTAATGGTATGTAATTTCAAATAAAGACCAGTCAAACATAACAGTAAAAAATAAAATAAATTTTGATTCAAATTCACCTCTTGACACTGCAACGGCTTTAATTAGGAAACCGTATCAAAGTAGCCTGTATTGTAATACATTTTAAAAATAAAATGTGACAAGTTTTAAAGTTCTGTTTCTTACTGGCCCAATACATTTTTTTTTCAACCAACTTGCGTCAAAGTTGTGTTGAAGAAAATCAAAATAAAGAAAGTCAAAGTAGACGCTATTTTCTCAGCGTTCCCTAATAATTTCAACAAAATTACATACCGATAATTATAAAGAAACTATCTGAGAGTTGATAGAAAAAAAATCATAATATTTGCTCATTTGTGGACTCTACAGGAAAAAGTAGGGTCCGAATTTTCGAAAATTAAAAAAGGTCAAAACTTCGAAAACACTTTTTCTGAGTTAATTTTTTGACATATTGTAGGTCCACCTTCAAGCTATCTGCCCTCTAAGGTTGATCCACTACTTACAGGACAACCTGTTTAAAAACAATCGCGAACACCCTACGCCCGGCGATCAACACCCTGCCTTCAACCTACCTCACTGCCGCCCTCACCTGCCCTTATCGGGCCTCTCACATTTCACTGTTTCAAATGAAATGAAAATATTGCTATTTTGAAAATAAGTAAAACAAGAATCTTCTTGTTTTTATTCAATTTACCACTAGTAAGAACGACGCAGGCGGCATGCGGCGAGCGGTCGCCGACGCGACGCAAAGTTTAACAACGTCGCAGGCGCCCACAAAGGAAGAGTTTTAAACTCTGACGAAATACTTTCACAAAAATTAGAAACATTACAATGAGTATACTTTGACTCGGAAGCCATTTTGTGCTTTAGGAGTTCGTTAAGAACTTTTATGTCAACATGCCCTCGTTGGGCGGTGACTTTTTAAAACAAAGAGTGGATTTTGTAACTTATTTCGTACATTGTAATACCTAACAAAGGGTCGGAAAACACGGGGAGTTGCAAGTGGCTTCGCTGTCGCTATTCTTGCATTATTTCTCACTCGTTTAATTACTTTTCCAAGTGACAGGGAAACATTTGATCTAAAATTCAATTACATCGCTAACAGCACCCAGTTTTCTGTCAGAGAACGCTCGCGCTGCCCAATCGCCGAGCACAAAGGAATGCGAATGTATAGTTAAATAACCATGCGTAAGATCAATTACACACGCGACACCACCCTCGTCTGAAATCCGCCCAACTGCAGTACAAACGAATCGAATGAAATGTTTAAATATCTATACATATTAATAAAATTGAAGAGTTTGTCTGTGATTTCGAGATAAATGATTTTTTCAAGCTGCAAATCGTTACTTGCACGATACCAACACCGAAAAATGAGTTTTTAAAATTTTTGTCTGTCTGTCTGTTTGTTTGTCTCCGCTAATCTCCGAAACCACTGAACGAATTGTAACAACACTTTTACTAGGATATTGCAAAGTGTTCAACTTAACAACTAAGCAATTGTTTAGGGTTCCATACTAAAGGGTTCCTTAGGGATAGTTTGTATGGAAAAATAAAAAAATTTCAGCCGATTTGTTTTAAACTTTTAAAAACGTATTCTCCGTACAAAAAGAGTTATACATGCATTTCTTAGATTTTACTTATATTGCATGGAAAGGCCATAAAATGCATTTAAAGGTTATTTTTTTCATTAATTAAAATCCCTATTACAGAGTGGATATCTATTTTTGTATTTTGTTTTTAAGAGCATATTGTTTGCGTATCTATGAACTCCAATATAATTTCAGCATTTTATAAATTTCATCTGGGAAGTGGTAGAAAAACGCAAATTAAGTCTGTATGAGTAACCGATATCCAATAAATAATCGATTACTATCTTGGCAACTAGATGGCTCTGTATGTGTTGATTCACGCCAACGCCTTTAATACATACACCTTTAATATATAATATAATTAGTATGTCTGTCTGTGATTTCGAAATAACAGCATTTTTCATGTTATAAATCGTTACTAGCACGATATCAAAACCGAAAAATCAGTTTTTAATTTTTGTTTGTCTGTTTGTTTGTCTTCATTAATCTCTGAAGCTACTGAACGGATTTCAACAGGACTTTACTACAATATCGAGTCTTCAACTTAAATTATAGGCAATTTTTTAGTGTTCCATAACAAAGCCATAATTAAACATACAAAAACCTTTTATTTACACAAATTGAGGCATAGGTACAAACATTTCTTAGTTTTTTTTTTATATTTTGCAAGGTGGAGCCAAAGCGTGGCACTGGAGTACTTATTTTTTACAAATTTATATTAATTCAAATACACATAAATATAATTGAAGTGTATGTCTGTTATTTCGAAATAAATGATTTTTTAAGTTGTAAATCGATACTTGCACGATACCAAAACCGAAAAACGAGTTTTTAATTTGTTTTAAACTTACAAAAACCGTTTCTTCACACAAAATAAGGCATACATACATTGCTTAGTTTATTTATATTTCGCAAGATGGAGCTAGAATATGGCACTGAAGTATTTTTTACTAAATATCTATATTTATATTCACTTTTTTAAATCATTAATTGCGTATTTATGACCTCCAACGTAAATTTAGCATTTTTTTATATTTCACTCTGGAAGGGGTTGAAAATCGTAATTTAGTGTTGCACAAATAGTAGACATTGAACAAATTGAATAATTGATAATAAAATACATAACTCCACTAAACAAAACGTATTGCGGCGTGTTAAATCAAGCTTAGGATTGTTCTTTGAAATAACTAAGTGTTCCGTAATTTTTAGATTTCCGTAGTAGTGATGTTGTAGTTCTGTTATAATGCAGTCCTGAGGAACATCGTGTTGAGGGTGCAGAGTGCTGAATTTTCTCATTTTCTGTGAAGCAGTATCTTCCCTTTGCCGAATTATTGATTTGCCGAAACTACAATGTAATGAATGCGAAAATGTGTTGCACCTTTATTACCATTAAGTATCACATAACTCATCGAATTAACCTTAACTCTCTCTCATTGCTGAACCAATCTTGATGTGTTTTGGTATAGACATAGATTGTACCTTGGAGAACGATATAATTAAGACTACTTCTTTTTTTAAAGTCTGGGTACCTAACGTGAAATACTGATGGATCAGCAAACGTCATCGTACAATTTATTTATTCAATGTTATTTAAGTACTAAGGGAAATGGGAAGGGTAGCTATAGTAGGAAACACAAAATTTAGAAAATACTATGATGAAATAATAATAATAAGTAAAAGCAACCAGCTCAGTGTGCGCTAGGGTTGTTGAACCTAACTTAACTATTTAGTAAAACCTAACACTTTACTTTGCCGTTGAAAAACTGTTGTCCCCATATAGGTATGGGTCCCGAACAAATTACCAAGTTCTGCAAATAGGTTTTTTTTTGTGATGTAAGTATCACATCAAATTCACATTTTTAAAATTTTTTATTCAACCTATTTTTTACCTAAGACATAATTATCTTCTGGCCGAATGTTTTTTGATTGCGTTGACGATACAGAATATTATATGTTTTCACAGCTCCTAGGGATTGCAGACCTGAGTGTTGGATTAATTTTAATTTGTTACCTTCACGCGTTCCTGAGAAAAAAGGTCTTGAAATACAAACAGACAGACGGGCAATGGAGTAATAAGTGATCTTAAGGGAACCGTATTTTTTCTTTTGAGGTAATGAACCCTAAAAATATCGAATCGTTATTTCGAGTATTGACCTTTCATAGTAACTTGGTTCTAATGAGCGATCACGCTGCTTTAAGAGTATGTTATGTAAGTTAACTAAAGCACCTAAGATTTTTTCCGAAGCGAAGCGAGGGCAATTGCTAGTATATAATATAATTAGTATGTCTGTCTGTGATTTCGAAATAACAGCATTTTTCATGTTATAAATCGTTACTAGCACGATATCAAAACCGAAAAATCAGTTTTTAATTTTTGTTTGTCTGTTTGTTTGTCTTCATTAATCTCTGAAGCTACTGAACGGATTTCAACAGGACTTTACTACAATATCGAGTCTTCAACTTAAATTATAGGCAATTTTTTAGTGTTCCATAACAAAGCCATAATTAAACATACAAAAACCTTTTATTTACACAAATTGAGGCATAGGTACAAACATTTCTTAGTTTTTTTTTTATATTTTGCAAGGTGGAGCCAAAGCGTGGCACTGGAGTACTTATTTTTTACAAATTTATATTAATTCAAATACACATAAATATAATTGAAGTGTATGTCTGTTATTTCGAAATAAATGATTTTTTAAGTTGTAAATCGATACTTGCACGATACCAAAACCGAAAAACGAGTTTTTAATTTGTTTTAAACTTACAAAAACCGTTTCTTCACACAAAATAAGGCATACATACATTGCTTAGTTTATTTATATTTCGCAAGATGGAGCTAGAATATGGCACTGAAGTATTTTTTACTAAATATCTATATTTATATTCACTTTTTTAAATCATTAATTGCGTATTTATGACCTCCAACGTAAATTTAGCATTTTTTTATATTTCACTCTGGAAGGGGTTGAAAATCGTAATTTAGTGTTGCACAAATAGTAGACATTGAACAAATTGAATAATTGATAATAAAATACATAACTCCACTAAACAAAACGTATTGCGGCGTGTTAAATCAAGCTTAGGATTGTTCTTTGAAATAACTAAGTGTTCCGTAATTTTTAGATTTCCGTAGTAGTGATGTTGTAGTTCTGTTATAATGCAGTCCTGAGGAACATCGTGTTGAGGGTGCAGAGTGCTGAATTTTCTCATTTTCTGTGAAGCAGTATCTTCCCTTTGCCGAATTATTGATTTGCCGAAACTACAATGTAATGAATGCGAAAATGTGTTGCACCTTTATTACCATTAAGTATCACATAACTCATCGAATTAACCTTAACTCTCTCTCATTGCTGAACCAATCTTGATGTGTTTTGGTATAGACATAGATTGTACCTTGGAGAACGATATAATTAAGACTACTTCTTTTTTTAAAGTCTGGGTACCTAACGTGAAATACTGATGGATCAGCAAACGTCATCGTACAATTTATTTATTCAATGTTATTTAAGTACTAAGGGAAATGGGAAGGGTAGCTATAGTAGGAAACACAAAATTTAGAAAATACTATGATGAAATAATAATAATAAGTAAAAGCAACCAGCTCAGTGTGCGCTAGGGTTGTTGAACCTAACTTAACTATTTAGTAAAACCTAACACTTTACTTTGCCGTTGAAAAACTGTTGTCCCCATATAGGTATGGGTCCCGAACAAATTACCAAGTTCTGCAAATAGGTTTTTTTTGTGATGTAAGTATCACATCAAATTCACATTTTTAAAATTTTTTATTCAACCTATTTTTTACCTAAGACATAATTATCTTCTGGCCGAATGTTTTTTGATTGCGTTGACGATACAGAATATTATATGTTTTCACAGCTCCTAGGGATTGCAGACCTGAGTGTTGGATTAATTTTAATTTGTTACCTTCACGCGTTCCTGAGAAAAAAGGTCTTGAAATACAAACAGACAGACGGGCAATGGAGTAATAAGTGATCTTAAGGGAACCGTATTTTTTCTTTTGAGGTAATGAACCCTAAAAATATCGAATCGTTATTTCGAGTATTGACCTTTCATAGTAACTTGGTTCTAATGAGCGATCACGCTGCTTTAAGAGTATGTTATGTAAGTTAACTAAAGCACCTAAGATTTTTTCCGAAGCGAAGCGAGGGCAATTGCTAGTTAATTTATAAGGTGTGAATGGTTGCCGTCACATTACTCGCATTGTACATTGACCGACACTGTGCTGTGCGACCACATTGTTACTGAATCGCATGAACTTGGCCGTTAACGCGTGTATCGTTATTGACTCGAATCTTAAGTCGCTGCAAAGAGTACCGTGTGTAAAAGCTTCGACTTTCGTTGTACAAATAGAGTTTGTTTCGTAAATTCAATGAAACACGGAACCATTTGCGCGCCGCCGTTCCATCCATACCACTTGCATTTATTTGGCTTTAAGCCATTGTCCACTACTGAGCACGGGTCTATCCCCTTGAGGAGGCCTACGAGCACACTCCATCTCGCTGCTCCAGTGCGGATTGGTGGAGGGGTTAGTGGCTAACCCAATTGTTGGAAGTTTTTATGCCACCCGACTGTTATCTTATGGTAACAAACAGGACCGACGGCTTTACGTGCCCTCCGAACCACAGAACTTGCCACTAGCAGTCACACAGCTAACTACCGATCGCCCGCTGTTGCTTAATTTTGTCGATCACTTAGGATCAATACAAGCCACCGGGCTTCCATTTTGCATTTATTTAAGATATCCTAATAAAATCACGGGAACTTTCAAAGAAATTAAAACTTGGGCTTTTACTGATTAGCAGAATGAGAGAAGTGTTCTAGTTACTTAGGTTTAGTTTTGATAGTAATAAGGATGCATCATAATTCAGGCAGCAAACATCCGGCTGCGCTCCTGGTCTGGGCCGGTACCGGATCGCCGGATGCTATGCCGGACGCCGGACCGGACGCAAAGCCGGACGCGAAGTCGGGACCGAGTTGCGAGCTCATTCTTTACTCTGCTATTAAATGCTGGCGGGAAAATAATGAGTGGCGTATTTTTAAGGATTCTATTCTTTAATCGTATCAGCTGAGCAGATTGTGTCAATCGGGCTGTTAGAAGTCCTCGACATAAAAATACATCCTCACTTCGTTAAACTGACTACATTTTTACATTTTAAGCAGACAATCTGCCTACGTCTCTACGCTTACACTAACCTTATGCAACAGAACGGTATAATAAACTGCTAAAGAATGTCTTGTGTTTGTAAATGTGCTTGACATAAATCCCATCTTATTATAAGTGGCTATGAAGAACAACATAGTGAAGGCGCTAATTTAGTAAAAGCCTATTCATTCTCCTCATATGTAATTTGCAGGCGGAAACACCGTAGCGGACAAGCTATTCCTTTCCTTCGCGGCGCGTAACAGATGACTAGGCAAAACGCTTCGTCCGTACAACGGGGTAGCGGGCTGTGGAATACTCGACAAAAGATGGATACTCGCCGAACGTGTTGAGTCGTTCGATGGAAGAACGTCGATGAGGGAATTAATGCGTGTAGTTCCTGCACACACTCTCCTAAATGTAACAATGAATGTCAGTAACTAATAAAGCGAATTGGAGCGAGTTGTTTAATTAATCGCCCAAAGTAGAGGTTTCAGGTAACCTCAACCGCATTTAACTATTAGTAATAGGTATGCTAAATGCTATGCTCGTTATTAAAGGAAGTAAGACTGAAAATTAAGGTAGGGTAGACTTCCATTTCCTTAATTAATTGTGTCATTATGTCACTTCGTTTGTCGCGCAGGGGATCTGAGGGCGGCCTGTAGATAGGTTACTGAACTCCGATACCCATAATAATACGTTTACTAGCGTAGGAATATACGCATAATATAACATAATCTCTTGCCGAAAGCTTGCTCTGTGTTCTCTTCGATTAGGCGTGTGAACACAGTACAGAGCGCCGCCATTACAGCGTCAGACGACATCCACGAGACGAGCGCCTGCAGCGACTTATTGGCAGTGACCTGCCGCTCTCACACCTCGCGACCACCGCCTGACGGTATGCTGGCTGACCGACTACCAACTGGCAGAGGGAGGGTCATGGAAGTCACGAGCCTGCTAGCACATAACACCGTTCGCTGAGTAAAGTGGAAATATTCCGAAAAAGAATTGCATGAAATGTTAAGTGTTATACACGTAGGGATTTATCAGCGATATCAAGTAATAAATAATATTAATGTCGTACGAAAAATAAATCGAAATATTTGCATAATACGCGCAAAACGTCGCGCAAAGGTGAATGCCGTATTAAAACTTGGCTTGGCCGTAAACAGGTGTTTATACGCGGTAAGTAATGAAAATAAACGGTGATTATGCGGCGACGCGCTCCGCTCTGGCTGGAACTCCGGCTGGCGGCTGGAGGGTGTCGGGGAGCTCACTCGGAACCACTGCCTCTAGCCTCTCCGCCACCTTCACTATTACAACTTTAAATTTCCACTACGAAATAAATGAAATGAAGAAGGCGCCTGAGTTTAAATTAAAGAAGTCAGTTGTGGTAGTAGTCGTTATAATTTACTGGAAGAGTATTAGTCACACAAGATGATCTGCATTCAAGTAATGGACAAATATGATTATATTGTGATAATAATTAATATACCTATATAGGTTCTTTTGGAAATCAAACTATATCAAAAAATTACTTTTAGCGATTCTACCGGAGCAGATACAATATAAATGAATCATACGATCATATACTAACCGCATGAGATCTGGCAAAGATAGAGCACCCTATAAAACAAAATAGGTTGTGCACTGTCACATTGTTCCAAAAATCAAATAAAACTATAAAAATATAATTTTGGATAGAATGCATAAGTTATCTACAACAGACAAATCACACAAGCATTTCATCAGTCGAGTTTTATCAACGCTTTTTACCGCTAATGCTATGCGTAAGGCAACAAGATTTCCACCCATGCTAAGTGGACGGCAGCGCGGCACCGGCTTTCAATTCAACCCACTGAACCCACACGCCGACGTGAAAGGCGACAAGCTTTTAATTCACTGGGAGTAAGCTTTAAGCGGATCAGCTAAAGCGTAGTAGCTTTCAGCCTCAAACAAAGTGAACAGAAGTCATCGAATTATCAAGTGGTTGCCATTGCAATTAATCCGCCACCCTCAATCTACCGCATTTCCAATATAGCGTAATGTTTACTTTTTATTACTTTTTGCTTGTCTACTTTCTCAACTGACAATAAGTGGTGATGTATTCGGATTTTAACTGCAATCTCCCATACTACAAAATCACCACAAATTGTCATTTGGGTTCTGTTGGATAAAGAAAGAAAGGGTTTAAGGAATACCTGGTTCGAATTATGTATATTCCCGCGAATAGATGTAGGGTTCGGGCGCGCACTCCGTTCTTCCAGTATCCTTCATGTGATGATTTTCTTGATTGTATACCGTACACCACTCACACTATACGTGGACACGATCACATAAAGGTTTTAGAGTATTTCTTAAGATTTAGTAGAGGGCTTGACGGGGACACGTAGTTCGACCTGACTTGCTGCTCGAGGTTGTTGAAGCCGACTTTATTCGTGTTTGCTTTATTCGGTGAAATATTTGCCGAATACGCGAATAAGCAAAATACGACGATACGACCATTCACACATAAGGCCAAATCAACAAATATTTGTATAGAGAATACGATTGCACGTAGTATTATGTCGGACGAGTTGCACTTGTTGCAGGATTTTTTTTTACTCTTATAAGTTATACAGCACTAATATAATAGAAAAAAACATGAGAGGTGTCAAGGGACACCCGGATGGAACGAATTTCCTTTCGATTTAAGTATTGTATTGTTGTACAGCGCCTGTTCAGACTTAAGATATTTAGTTTGGTTAGTTGCGGATAGATGGCGTTAGTAAATTAATTCTGAATCACGCTATCAACTTATACTTGTAACATACGTAAGTTCAAGGAAACTATTATTTTTTTTGAATTCGCTCTGGATACTTAGTTTCATTTACTTTATATAGTTACGCAGTTTGTACAGCGCCATCTCTGTAAAACTTACTGAATCACTTCAAAAAAAGTGTCGTCATTCGTAAAATCAAAAAGTGTCGTAATTTTCCGTCTAGCTACCTGTCACAACGCGCGAAAGGGAACTTCGTTCCAAAAACAGAAACGAGACATCCGTGCTAGTCAGTGGCGCCCGCTTGTGAATAAAGCGAATGTGAAGTTGCAGTATTTGCCTCCTTTGAAGTGCGTTGGAAAACCGACAACGGCGCGGTTTCGCATGTTCGGTATTCGTCCTATTTGCCGAACAGGCAAATAAAGCGAATGTTTTGTCAAATATACCATCTACACATCGCAATATTTGCCAAATAATACGCGAACACGAAGATCGAAGTGAAGTGCCGACATTACAGCTACCCCCAGGCATGGGATATTGAAGGGTGACAGATACAATGTAGTTCAGAATAGGATGCGTTCAGAAATTACCTATCAGGTTCACTTATTGAATATGACAAGTTGAATTCAGATATCTGGGATAACGTTTACATAATAACAACTATCCTTAAACCTACTTTAGTATTGAATTAAAGGCAGATTAGCCTTCAGTCAACGGCATCCAATGATAAATATTCGGACTATCTCTTTTTGTTGATGAGTAACAAAGGCACAAGTGGTTTGAAACTCGGTAACAAGATGTAACAGGACAAAGCGTCTAGAGCCGTATTGGGATGGCTTAGAATACTAACCCCAATCCCACGCCGGATGGGTGTCGTAAGAGGCGATTGATTCTAATAGTTCATTAATACCATTATTACTATTATTATTTCTCCATGGCGTTCGCTATACAGTAGCTACCACCGTCTTGCCTGAGTCAGCCACTAAAAGACTCGTCTTGTTCCGGCCGGCTGGGGCTTGAATGCCAGTTCTTTATTTATTTTTCTTGATCAGTGATGCCATCAGATTGATCTAAGTAATGCAGTATATATTTGCTTACATTTGCAACTTATTTAAAAACGTAACAAAAAGTAAAAGTTTAATGTCCCGTCACAGGCTGAAGTGCAAAATAAGAAAGCGAATTTAAAGCTGCTTTAAGCTTAACTTCAGTCGCAATAAAACTATGTTTAATGTTATATTAACGGGCCCCTCTCGCGCCCGCCCCCCTCCCACCTCATGGCTCGTCGTCCGGGATGTCCCCGGTCGTCCCCGGTCGTCCCCGGTCGTCCCCGCTGGCCCGAGTTCTCCAGCTTGTTAACTCGCCGTTAGCGAGGACTTCTGCTGTATTAATTCTCCTTACTACTACTTAAATTTTAGAATGGAAATACTTTTAAGTAAATGTCAATTTCAGTTCTTGATTTTCGTAACGCCATGGGGAAATGTCTCCATGGCGTTATATGTATGTAATGAAATATCAGTACTAATTTTGACCTGTAAACAAACATACGTTGAAGTAAAATATCTTAAAATTACGTTAAATCTTCCAGTAGATAGTGCAAATAATAATACTTTAAATTAATAGGTAAGTGGGAATTTAAATTTTTCATAAAATTGTTATTTTGTTTTTCATTTTGTTGGTGGTACAAGTTTTTATCATTTAAATTCAATTCATTAATACATACCACTGCCGTGAGATTCTTCACATGCCCAACACCTACCATTAAACTGGCAGGAGATGGGGGGGGGGACACTAGACTCTAACCAAAAGCACTTTAAAGTTACCATTTATTTTTAAAACCATATATTTCACAATTTATATCTTCTACATCTCCAGCCAAATAATATGCTGACCTATGAGTCCTATGACATGTTATTGTTACCACCATATTATTATATACCATGTTTGACGCAATAAATAATTGTGAATTATATATGTATAGTATTTTTGCAATTAGCATGCTATAAAACTCTCCATAGTCACCTATAACCTATCAGTGATTTACATTTTTCGAATCAAAAAATAAAAGGCGTTTTGCAACACAAAGTTAGTTTGGTGGAGGGCGGATATTACGCGGCGCGGCGGCGCCTCGGAAATTGCTTCCTCAACCAGTGGCCCACGCTGCTGCCTGCAGCCTCCCTTCAATATACACCGCGACAGAAAAATGAAAAGCGCGAACATCAGGTCGAGAAACCCTAGGGCTAAGTGAATATGTCCACATGTATGCAACGCCCCCATTAGTAACGTTGTTAAATCTAACCCTAAATATAACATTTCAATATAATTATGCCAGTTCTTGGTTTCTCTCTAGTACTACCCACGTTGTTGACACTGTTTTCAAGTCCCCTCGTCGTGTTTCATACTTTAACAAGGTTAGGCGCAATCAGTCAACATCATGCAGCTACTATTTAATAAGTAATACAAACAAAAATCCATCAAAATTGATAAAACCTATTTTAACGAACGTTGAAACAAAAGATTTTTCAGCTTCATATTAAATCACTCGTATTAATCAAGCACGAGTCTGCTCCAGTCATAAATATTTTACTAATGGAATGCCTCGATACGTCTAGGGTTGCCAGGCCTCCGGATAAAGCCGGACATAGTTAGACTTTTTTAATGCGTATCCGGCCAAAAGCGGTATCCGGACTGTCCATGTGACATTTAACCGACGTATATGAAACTTACATTGAGACCAAACAAGCTTTTTTCTTTATCTGTGAGTCGCGTGAAATGAGTCAGTTTCATACAAAAGTTCAAATCCATTTGTTTGGAATTTTATGAAACCAACTAATTATATGCGACGCTCCACTCAAAAAATACGCTCGTGTGGCCTCAACCATATACTCGAGAACAAAAAACGATTTACATGGATGACGTTAATTCCTGAATGGAATCAAATTTCGGAAACTAAAATATCTTCGAAGAAAACAATGTTTTGACCAACTACAAAATCTTACATATTTTCTGAATATAAAAAGGGGACGTGGATTTCAATCTGTTAGCACACAAGAAATTGGAAGCCTATTTTAAATCGATGAGTAGTCCAGATGGCTTTCAGATTCGATTTCTTTTCATTAAAATTTAAGAAGATTTTAAAAATGTAATTGTAGGTTGTATATAGAATTTAATTTAAAACATCTGACGTTTAAAAATTAATACAACTTCATTTTGAAAAATACTGAGTACGTTTCTGCCAACCAAATACATTATCTTTGTTTACTTTAAATTTCTTTATTTAGAGCCATATTGGGGCGGCTTAGAATACTAACCCCAATCCCACGGTAGGTCATGGTAGGTCCAAGGGATTATATTGGTAACATTGATTTTATTAATTGTTCATTAATACTATTTTTACTATTATTATTTCTCCATGCGGTTCACCTGGACATCCACGCTCTTGCTAAAGACAGCCACCAAACGACTCGTCGTGTTCCAACTGAGGTCTTAAGAGCCAGTTCCTTCTTTCTTTTTCTTCTCTCTTTCTTGGCTGGCAACTCATCAGTGATGCCTTTCGTGTTGCTGATGTTCATGGGCGACGATAGTCACTTACCATCAGGTGCTATTTCCATACCCGGCTATTTAAATAAAATATGCTTAATAATTTAGGGTGTCCGGCCTTTTTACCCAAATGTCCGGCCAAACTGGCTGGTCTGTCCGGCTATTTAGTTTGACGACCTGGCGATCTATTATGAACTCTTAATTCCAGCCAAATTCCAGTGTAAACGTCAAATTCGTGTTACGAAAGCGGTCACGTGACACTTTTTAGCCCGAGAAATGAATTGCCTGGAAAATTAATGGTTTTATAAAAGTTCATAATAGGCCCACTGGCAACCCTAGATACGTCAATTTATACCGTGTGAGATAATTCCTCACACATTCACACAGCCACACACACGACCGCGTACTGCGTAGTGTACCTACTGAACAAACATGTTTATCTGTGGTGATAATACATATTGACGATGTGATTAAAATTAAATTATAATAATTATTATTAAAACTTCTCCTGCACATTGCACTGATGCACAAAGCAGACATGAAGACTGGACATAAATGTTCAGGCGCGCCACAACCTTTCAATGACGACCACGACCGCTCTGAGAAGAGCGTAACGACTGAAGATGAAAACTCAGCTTTGGAATTGTTCTATCTATCAGATCTATCGGTGACATGTCATGATAAAATTATAAATTAATGTTGTACTTAGATAACAAGCAACAGGAATTTTAATCTGTCTTAATTATTCAGAGACATCATAATCATAATCATTTATTTGCTGTAAATGTGGAAGTACAAAGGTGGTATTTTAATATAATATACTTTTCACACATTTAGCTTGTCCAAGCATGCAAACGACGTCTCAACTCATCTCAACCACGGAGCCTAAAGAACACCTCTTGTTGATCTAGAAGAACAACTGAACAACATCTCCACTGCTCGTGACTCGTGGAATACCCTGATATATAATAGATGATCCTAGAACGTCAAGGCCGTCGTGTGGGTGGTTGCGGTCCGTGGAGCTCTATACCATCCAATTTAAAGCAGACGGTATTTGTGCATCTTAGTAAGGTTTTATTGCCATTTTTTATAGCCAGTAATAACTAGGGCTCACACTGTCTTGTGACGGCAACGCATCGCCACCGGATGTGCTGATTTTAAATTATTATTACCGTTAAATAGATATTTACAGGACTACGATTTCAAGCTTCACCATTTAGACGCTACTCACGTAGATGAGATTTTTGAAGTAATTCGAGAGTGAATTTTCTCCACTTGTATGCAATAAACGAGCAAATTTGCACGACTTGTTATTGTATAAGTAGATCGACCTCAAGTGGCACTCGACATTGCAGCAGTAGGTATGCTGTGTTCGAGTGTTGACGAGTAACCCCACTGTTACCGCCACATGCTCCAGTTATTCGCGAAAGAGACGATTAAATATCCGAGTGTTTTACGATATGCGGTGCATGTGTGTACTGTATACCGCTCCTCAGTCCTTCTCTGCCACACAGCTACCCTCCCATCACCCGCCGCCCGGCGTCCTATAGGCAAAGTGGTCCATGTACCCAGGATTGAGGATAAGACACACAAAATTTGAATTATATTTATTGGAGAAAATGATGTAGAGAAATTGTAATTAACAAAAGTATAATGTGACTATACATAAAAATAAAATACCTCTAACTGCATAACACACATAACACACACACAAAATTTAGTTCTACATTAAATAAGTAGGAGTACCTATTTTGTACGATGTAGTGATCAGTTTTTGATTTATACAATTTCAAAGGCGTTACCAAGGCGTTTAACGGCTAAAAATGACGCAGAAGAAGAGAGAGATGAAGCAGAGGACACGCAATATTTAGCAGACAAAATGGGACGAGATGTAGAGGCTCCCTCGTTTAAGAGTCCAAGTCTACCTATGCGAGGGTTACCATCACTTGAATCTGGTTGGTTTCATACCATTCAGCCCAATATTGAGGAAATGATTATTAAGGTTGCTGATACCATCTGATTCGCTACCCTTCTTACCGATCTTACACTAATAAAGTAGTGCCCTTATACAAACTGTCTCTTAAATTGTTTATCTTGTAAATGTTTTTGTATGTACAAAATAAATAAATAAATAATAATAATTGAATTGCGAAATAGATTGAATTCTAAAATATGGAAATGAGCAGGTAAATCTGATGCAACCCAACGCTACGAACCGTAATATCTACTTCTTTCATTCCATACAAATAGTTAATAAATAGCATTCAAGTGTAATTTGTGGTAATATGCCCAACTAATAATGACACTGTAGATATATACCTGCTCAAGATAACGTCAGACACTTATTATTTTCAGAAATATCCGTAGTCATGTTTCCTCGAGAAACTATTAGTGATTAAGTATCACTCTGAAATGTGGCCCCTAATCTATAATATTATGTGTAGTACGAGTCTACCGCTATGCGATATGTTTCAAAATGTTTCGATATTTACCTTTTTATCACGTGCTAAGCATAAGGATGAAACTTGGCACACAAGTAGTGACTACTTAGTAGTCCAGGCCCAGGATTAAAAAATAGGATATTTGTTCACCACTTGTACGTTTTCAAGGATTTATTTAAGCCTTTATAATTATGTTTGTGATTAAATTTTATTTTACATAAATCGGTCATATCAAGTTGTTAAGTAATGCATATAATTAGCTTTGGTTGTTAAGGCCTAATTCATTGATCAGTTAAGTGTGTTTCAGAAGCTAGAGTGCTCTGCATAATGATTGACGCGCTGTTAAAACAAATTTCGGAAAAACCCATTAGATTTCCTTCTCAGAAGTGTGATATATTAATAATTAATATTTTAATGTTAACAAGTTGGCAAAGTTAGAGTTGAATACAGCAGTCTGTAGGACTGTATTCCACCATGTGTTGAGTATAATTTTATTATTTTAAAACCTCTCTCTTTACTCATGTTTTGCCTCAATATTCTGCCTGAATCTGAAAGATTTTCTAGGCGTCTTTTTGCTTTCAATGCGTACCCGCACATAACATGTTAAGATACCTGATATAGACATCTTTTAGAATTACGGCTTCTATCAACCCATTATCTTCTATTGTTTGTATAATGTATCCAAACTATTTGCAGATGCGGCACAGGCAAGCGCCGAATTATAATGGGTACATATTTTAGTGAAAACATGAAAATGTGATACTCTCCGTGGGAAATAAATGTGAAATACGATGATGATATTCACAATACAATCGCGCCTCACTTGCGAAACGGCGGCATGTTTCAAGCGAGGACGGCCTCTATTCCTGCGAGTTTTTTTAGTTTCGGTTCCGGCGGTGGTTATAAATTATTATCGTGTATGACAAGACGTTTAATTTTACCAGCGCAACGTTGTTCACTACATTACGAAGGGATGGTCAGGGAGCCCCGCGGTGGTCACGGTCATCTCGGTCATCGCGGTCAGTCCAGGGTGTCTGGTGTCGTCGTGAGGTACACTTCGCAAGGTACACGTCCTCGGACGTACTCTTCGGAGCCTGCGACCGACAACACGTCATCAATCTCTTACCGAAGCGCATTTTTTTGCAAAGCTGGAACCGCTGACATTTATTTTCTCGCACGAAAAATTTGAGGGTGTCGTTTTTGTCACATTACTTCTATTTGTACCGCGTATTAGCTTTTCGATTGTACGTTACATTTAAGCACGGTATTGGTCGAATATAAAAATACATTTTTACGACTTGACTTTTCCTTTCGTAGCCTCTTTTTATACATACAATATCATTGTTTCGCAGGATATTATTTTCAACACTGAATAACTTTTTTCTTGACGAAATTACAATTTCAGTATTTCTTATTTCGCTTTGTTTCCACTAGTTCTACTTATTAATCCGATCGTCGGACTACTGGGAATTATTTTTCTCACTAGATCTACCACATACATGTATCTAGAATATGTCTGTGAGTTCTACCGTCAGATTAGTAAGAATATTTTTTCTCATTAGCTCAACTGTCAAAATAAATAATATTTTTAAAAATAAATCTACTCAAAAGGGTGGTGCGAATCATTTTCATCATCATCATCATCATCTCATTTTCATACTGACTCATTGTCTTTCTTCCTTAAAAAGGTATTTTAACGAAAGAGCGTGGTTATAGTTTTGATGTAATGACTGAATAAATTAATGGATGAATGAATGACTGAATGAATAAATGAATGGATTAATTTATGATTTAGTGAATGATTTCAGTATCTCATGACCTGAATGATTTTGTATACATATGGATATATGTAGGTACAAAGGGCGTCATTATGTACTACTTACATACTTATCATGATTATGTTCATTAAATAATATGATAATAGACTAATGTTATCTGACGTACACAGTAGGTATTAAAGTAACGAGGCAAACATCTCTATCGATTTCCATTCAATATTTAAATTCAACTTCCGTGCGTCACGCTGCTTCCGCTGGCGTAAATAAAACGCTTACAAAATAAATAATAAACTCTTTTAATATTAAAAATGTTTTGCAACAGACAATGACGCCATTGGCTGAATAATTTGTTGAAAAACTGTATAATGTACTGGTAACGAAGATGTTTCTAACGGCATGCTATGTATTGGATTGATGTAGCATGACGCACATACGCTGCCTATTCTACATATTACTTACTAATATTATAAAGCTGAAGAGCTTGATTGTTTGTTTTATTGAACGCGCTAATCTCAGGAATTACTGGTTTGAATTGAAAAAATATATTTTTGCGTTATAATTTTTTCAATAATTCAATAATTCTTATAAAACGTACGGATCAAATAAACGTAAGGATGAAACCATGTTTCCATTTGAGTCTCCTTCCAGTGAAGTTTCAGCTACACAGCACTGTACAGACTACAGAGTTGAAGCATGAAGTTAATGAGGAATCCAACAATAGCTAAAAAGCACTTGCTCATTTTAAAGAGTGTCCTTAGCTTGGAGCTTATGTCGGAGCTATTGACCGATGCGAGTCAGGAAATTAACACAACAATAAACACCGGCTGTCTGGCCCAGTCCCCAGTCCGCCCCAGTTCACCCCAGTCTGCCCCAGCCCGGCACAGTCCGCCACATATCAAACGAACTAGTGAAGTTTCGTGTCGTTTAATTGTTTGGAATAGGGACCTTGACCTCACTGGGGCCGGAGCTCCGCTCGCTTCATTTAACTGGTCTCGTTGGACACTTCGATCTAGGTCGAACTTCTGCTTGTTTCAGTATATTGGCCGCAGTGTTAATAATAAATTCGGTAAAAGGTAAATTAGTGGCCAAAAAGATAAAGAGTTCAGAGAAGTCTCTTTACTAATGAATAATTTTATTAGTACTGAATGAAAGGAGCGGACTGCTAACATGTATCTCGTTTGTGTAACGGATTAATAAAAATCAAAGTTCAAAATCGATTGTTCAAGATTACAATCTTTATAGGGATCAATTTGTGTTGTTTCTTCTGAGTCTTCCAGTATATCTTTATTGTGCAAAAGAAGACAACTGTGTTGATAACTCTTGTCGCGTAGACAATTCTCATTGATGCAGCAGTAAGCCTCGCCCTCACCACACAGACACTGGCGGCGGCGAGTGTCGCTGGTGTCGCAAGTGTCGGTGCTCTATGGAGCTGCAACAAAGCGCGGCGCGGATCAATGTCAAGTGCGGCTCGTTACGACATCACGGAACGATAATGATGCACGCTATTGCACAAGTAACAGCCACTGGGACGATGTCGCACCACTTACCAGTATGTCACAAGCTTTATACTCTGCGTTAAATGTATTCAAATATCTGTTGCCGTTAGAAATGCAAACAAAAGTAGAAGCAACAGTTTTGGCTGTTCATATAGTACCAGAGTTTAGACAAATACTTAGGTTTAAACCAAGTAATAAAAACAACTAATACAGTATACCAGTGTTGCCAATTTAGCCCTTTCGGGGCTAGACCTGGCCCTTTTTACGGCTTTTCAGCCCCTGAAATAATTTTTTAGCACCTAGCCCAATTTTTAGCCCCAAAATCATTTTCCGCCATCTTGAAAAACAAGGGATAAATTCAGGTTTTCCACGAAGTTCTTGATGCAATCGATCGAAAAAACGATAAAATGTAGTGAAAGATGTCGAAAAAAATTATCATTATCATACTTGTAGAGCGTCTGACGACCTTTTTTTTTTTCGCCGTCACCTCTGATAATTAAGCAATAGCCCCTATTTTCATTTCAATGTATTGGACGAATCTAGCCCTTTTTTAAACTGTGTTTAGCCCCAAAACCTGATACCGAGTTGGCAACACTGCAGTATACGGTTACGGAAGTTATCTCAACAGAATAATTAGCGATGTGCGCAGTGTATTTTGATTACATACTTTACACAGTTCCGGGTTTGTCTTGCGGCACCGAATGTCAAGTGAAAATCAAGGAATTCCGAGGGACGTTATTTATTACAACGATAACTGTAATCTGGTATAAAACTATAAATAAAAAACGATACAGAAGTATATTAATATCACTCGTAACCCATGAGGATGATGATAATATTTACATATTGCCTCTAGCCCGTCTCACTATAGAACTTAGCCGAAATTCAGAAAGGCGGGCCCACACCAGCCCTATACATATACGTATGGTAACAGTCACTACACACCGATTCATTTTAAATTACAAAGAGTTCATGATACTCTGAGTGGCCGCGACCGCCGACGTTACGACTGTATTGCGTAACGTGCGGTGCCAGTCCACGGACCACAAGCACGAGCACGAGCACGGCTCGCTAGCCGAACAGGTAGGTGTAGAGCAGCGTGGTGAGCAGCCCCAGCGCCACCGGGAACTTCCACGAGCTGAAGAAGCCCCCGCTGCTCTTCTCCGCGCCCGCGTCGTCCCACTGCATGTACCGCTTATGGCGTTCCACCCGGTCCTCCTCCACCAGCTCGCCCACCAGGTACTTCTTCATGAGCTCCTTGGCGTCGAGGCTGTGGCCGACGTCGTCGAAGTCCTCGGAGGCATCCTTCCCCGCCACGTTGAGCAGCACCTCGTGGCCCCCCGGGTGGTCGTCCAGAAACTTGGTGACGTCGTACACCAGGTTCTCGATGACGAACACCGCGTCTGCCTTGGTGTTGCGCTCCGCGATTTCCTTGCGCGTGTATTTCTTTTCGGCGGTCATGTCGAGGCGCGAGCGGGCGACGAGCTACTCACGGACACTAATATACGTATACTGCGGAGCCGGCAGCGAGTGGCTATGAGTTATGATACTTATGAAGACAGGTCCGCGCCCCCGCTCCCCGCTCCCCGCCCGCCGCCCGCGGTCGCCAGCCCCGCCGCGCGCGCCGATAACGTTGTTTATCTGTCATTATCAATTTTATTGTCATCGTGACTCAGCTGCTCCGAGCTATTATATGCTCTGTCCGCTACTTGGACGCTATGTTCTTTGCCATAATAACATGTACTCGAGATTTAGAATTTTAGGTAGGCACTTGACATGTTGAAGCTAGCTGGTTGTTGGCTGAATATCAAGAAATATAAAGCAGTGATCTAGATCTAGACACGCAGTAGCGTGTCAAGCCATGTTCAAACTAACAGAACTGGCGAGCAGCACCGTGTGTAGTATTACAAGAACCATTTGGAGCCACTTTTAGACCCCCTCATAACTCGCTAATTTAGAATTAAAAAATTTATAAATGTAGCTCCAACAGTTATTTTATTAACGTTTAAAACCCCTCATTTTGGTGACTGACTCACTGACATAGGATCAAAAACATAACCTATTTCCAGATGACCTAAATACCTTATATTTGGCATCAAGGTAGACTGTTAGGCGTATGTAAAGGAAAAAAATGTAAAAACTGAAAATTATTGGTAATTAGTGAAACTAGCGGTTCCACTGTATAGAAATTTTACAAATAACAATTGGTATATTCATTATCTATAAACACTAATAAATTTTTAGAGAAAAAGTACCTAATGATATCTCATCAAAAACATAAATGTGAAATGAGAGCCATGTTCAAAAAAAATAATTGAGACCTAAATTGGTGCCAAGTTCTGTGTAGAAAATCCTAAAATTTTAGTTACAAGTGTTAGCGTACTATTATAATATAATAGTCTACCTATCCGCACTTGGCCAGCGTGGTAGACTATGGCCTGTACCCTTCACACTGTGAGAGGAAACCCCGAGCCCAGCAGTGGGACAATTATGGGTTGTTGCTATACTGTATGAAGGAACATTCCTCACATGATCACAGTTATAAAAAACATAATTAAGAAGAACAATATTAACAAGAATTTTCAGTAAAGAACAACAAAGTGGAATTACACATAATACTTAGGTACCTACCATGTAAATATTACGAGAACGTTAAACTAAAACACTGTTGTAGAGTGTAAATTATTCATGAGAAATTACGTCAATGCAATACCTGCAATGTTTGCAATAAGTCTATATAGGTGCAGTGTCGGCTAGTACAGACGTTTGTATTGTAAGCCGGTTTACCTTGCGCCGCACGCGCACCGTCCGACCTACAATTATAATACGACTACAAACAATACTAATATAAAGCCTGAACCTATTGCATCAATTATATTTAACATACTAATTTACGTAGTTAACTTAAATATAGGATATTGTATTGATAGATGCTGAGAACATAAAACATTAGCAACACGCAGTTTTTTTAACCCCCTAAGTACCTGAATCTCTGTTTTGTGGTAGAACCTATTGCACTCATAAACTTTTTACCATAGAACCTCCCCTGCCGACCGAACACACTGCCGCATTGATAAATAATAGATTGTACCGATTGTTTGGTATATTTTATGCTCAGAAATATAGTATAGGAAATAAACCACATAAACATAAAAAAGTAATTTGCATTACATTAATTATTTATTAATGAAAACATACCAAGGTCACACCAACATTTTATTTTATTACTTTTACGCATCATCATTCATTTATTTTTGATATATAGTATAATGTTATGGCAAAAAATTACAGTTAATGTAATATGTAACACGTTAGATCCCTGCACCCCGCACCCCGGATCTCACCCCCACACCGCGAGCCTCGACGCCGACTTGAATAATTCGGCTATAAACATACTAATTTGCATAGTAACGTCGGCCGTCGCCTGTTCACGTACAATGCCACAACAAAGATCCGAGATTTACTCCACCGAGATACCAGCTTCCATACATTATCACATTTTCTGAGAAACTCCGAGATACCGCCGAATATGACTACAATCGCTAACGATCGGACACGCTTATCGTAACTCACTACTATTCATTGTATGCTAATGTTCCATTTCACAACGACACCGGGTCACTGTAAATTGTTCTATGGTGACATCGATGACCAACTGCCATCGCTAGGAAAATAGGTACAAGTACGCCACAGTGGCCAGAGCGGCCATGACGAGCGGGGGAGCCCACACGGCGATGAGGCCGCCGATGGTGTAGTCGTCGTCGAAGTCGGCGGCGACCTTCTTGGGGCGGATGACTTCCCAGCGGTCCTCGTCCACCACCTCCCCCAACCGGAACCGCTGGCGCCAGCGCTTGGCGTCCTCCGAGTGGCCGACGTCGTGGAAGCAGCGCGAGGCGTCGCGCCCGGCGTTGTCCAGCAGCACCTCCTCGCCGCCCGGGTGGTCCTCCAGGAACTGCGTCACGTCGTACACCACGTTGTCGATGATGATGACGGCGTCGTCCTTGCGGTTGCGGGTTTCTAACTCCTTCCGCGTGAACCGTTGAGCCATGTTGCACGACCAGCGACCACACGACCAGACCGCGCGGCTGTCTCTCGACCACTGGCCAGTCTGGCCACTGCGGAAGGCTGAGGAGCGGAGTGCCGACCACCGCTGACCGCCAGCACCGCTGCCACCGCCACCCGACCTTGACCTTACGCCTTTACGCTGTACAATGCTTCATTTCCATGATAGGTTCTCGCAGGTGAACTACGCGATACCAACGTAGCGAACTGGTTTACGCAACCTAGTTTCAATTTCGTAACGTGAGGACGACGTTCGCGTTTCGTGACTTATTCGAAGTGAGAGTAATAGGAATTACGAAATAAAATTAATTATTCTAAAAGTACCTGTCATCCTTTTCGCGCTTCGCGGTTGCACTAATCGTGCCTTTATGCATGTGAGAAGTGGTCTTATGTTTCTCTCCATTTCTTCTCCTCCCTGACGACGCGGCGACGCATCTCTCCGAAATTGTGGTAGCTTAAAAAAATACGTTCATAAAATATGTCCACATAAAAATGATTTTGAATTTCTGAAATTCCTTAGTTGCAACACAAAAGTAGCTCGAAATTGAGAGATTGATTAAGCTCTAAATATAAATGGAGGCAATAGTGGCCTTCAAATATTATTTCCTGGTGTAACTCTACTGTAAATAACGGCTTAATTCGAAATCTGCCGAGATTGCAATGAATCAACAACATGACCTGCTAGAAGCCGCCTGCTGCGCGGCCGCGTCAACACAGATCCACAGATGAAATTATGCAAACAAGTTGTTGTTTATAAATATTTGTGTTTGCGTCGGAGGGCATTATGTTAGATAACCCCAAAATAACTTCCTCTCTGAGCATGGATTTCCCCCAAAATTTAAAAAACAACAAGGAGCCGTTCATTGCTGCGGGTATTTTCCTTCAAGAACTGTAATATTACCTGCTTAGACTTACATTGTGAAGTTCACATGTTTTTACAATGTATTAACGTGAATAATAATTAATTATAGCCTTGAATATTGTATTGCAATAGGTACCTTTAGACTATACATATAAAAACAACTACTTAGATGTTTTCAATAATTATTTACCTCAGATATTTTATTATAGCTGTTGCGATTCAATACTAAAGCCACTTTAATGTTTTCGTATGTAGAGTCATACATATAAATAAGCCTGCCTTCATAGCATAAGCCATGCTGATAATGTATTGATTTATATTTGAATGGCACATCGTGGAATGGAAAACACTAGGTGATTTTTTCGTATGTA
This sequence comes from Thymelicus lineola, assembly GCA_963932265.1. NCBI lineage: Eukaryota > Metazoa > Arthropoda > Insecta > Lepidoptera > Hesperiidae > Thymelicus > Thymelicus lineola. Next base: position 20,952,148 of record OZ010682.1, on the reverse strand, counting down.
GAGTCATACATATAAATAAGCCTGCCTTCATAGCATAAGCCATGCTGATAATGTATTGATTTATATTTGAATGGCACATCGTGGAATGGAAAACACTAGGTGATTTTTTCGTATGTAGAGTCATACATATAAATAAGCCTGCCTTCATAGCATAAGCCATGCTGATAATGTATTGATTTATATTTGAATGGCACATCGTAGAATGGAAAACACTAGGTGATTTTTTCGTATGTAGAGTCATACATATAAATAAGCCTGCCTTCATAGCATAAGCCATGCTGATAATGTATTGATTTATATTTGAATGGCACATCGTGGAATGGAAAACACTAGGTGATTTTTTCGTATGTAGAGTCATACATATAAATAAGCCTGCCTTCATAGCATAAGCCATGCTGATAATGTATTGATTTATATTTGAATGGCACATCGTGGAATGGAAAACACTAGGTGATTTTTTCGTATGTAGAGTCATACATATAAATAAGCCTGCCTTCATAGCATAAGCCATGCTGATAATGTATTGATTTATATTTGAATGGCACATCGTGGAATGGAAAACACTAGGTGATTTTTTCGTATGTAGAGTCATACATATAAATAAGCCTGCCTTCATAGCATAAGCCATGCTGATAATGTATTGATTTATATTTGAATGGCACATCGTGGAATGGAAAACACTAGGTGATTTTTTCGTATGTAGAGTCATACATATAAATAAGCCTGCCTTCATAGCATAAGCCATGCTGATAATGTATTGATTTATATTTGAATGGCACATCGTAGAATGGAAAACACTAGGTGATTTTTTCGTATGTAGAGTCATACATATAAATAAGCCTGCCTTCATAGCATAAGCCATGCTGATAATGTATTGATTTATATTTGAATGGCACATCGTGGAATGGAAAACACTAGGTGATTTTTTCGTATGTAGAGTCATACATATAAATAAGCCTGCCTTCATAGCATAAGCCATGCTGATAATGTATTGATTTATATTTGAATGGCACATCGTGGAATGGAAAACACTAGGTGATTTTTTCGTATGTAGAGTCATACATATAAATAAGCCTGCCTTCATAGCATAAGCTATGCTGATAATGTATTGATTTATATTTGAATGGCACATCGTGGAATGGAAAACACTAGGTGATTTTTTCGTATGTAGAGTCATACATATAAATAAGCCTGCCTTCATAGCATAAGCCATGCTGATAATGTATTGATTTATATTTGAATGGCACATCGTGGAATGGAAAACACTAGGTGATTTTTTCGTATGTAGAGTCATACATATAAATAAGCCTGCCTTCATAGCATAAGCCATGCTGATAATGTATTGATTTATATTTGAATGGCACATCGTGGAATGGAAAACACTAGGTGATTTTTTCGTATGTAGAGTCATACATATAAATAAGCCTGCCTTCATAGCATAAGCCATGCTGATAATGTATTGATTTATATTTGAATGGCACATCGTAGAATGGAAAACACTAGGTGATTTTTTCGTATGTAGAGTCATACATATAAATAAGCCTGCCTTCATAGCATAAGCCATGCTGATAATGTATTGATTTATATTTGAATGGCACATCGTGGAATGGAAAACACTAGGTGATTTTTTCGTATGTAGAGTCATATAAATAAGCCTGCCTTCATAGCATAAGACATGCTGATAATGTATTGATTTATATTTGAATGACACATCGTGGAATGGAAAACACTAGGTGATTTTTTCGTATGTAGAGTCATACATATAAATAAGCCTGCCTTCATAGCATAAGCCATGCTGATAATGTATTGATTTATATTTGAATGGCACATCGTGGAATGGAAAACACTAGGTGATTTTTTCGTATGTAGAGTCATATAAATAAGCCTGCCTTCATAGCATAAGACATGCTGATAATGTATTGATTTATATTTGAATGACACATCGTGGAATGGAAAACACTAGGTGATTTTTTCGTATGTAGAGTCATACATATAAATAAGCCTGCCTTCATAGCATAAGCCATGCTGATAATGTATTGATTTATATTTGAATGGCACATCGTGGAATGGAAAACACTAGGTGATTTTTTCGTATGTAGAGTCATATAAATAAGCCTGCCTTCATAGCATAAGCCATGCTGATAATGTATTGATTTATATTTGAATGGCACATCGTGGAATGGAAAACACTAGGTGATTTTTTCGTATGTAGAGTCATATAAATAAGCCTGCCTTCATAGCATAAGACATGCTGATAATGTATTGATTTATATTTGAATGACACATCGTGGAATGGAAAACACTAGGTGATTTTTTCGTATGTAGAGTCATACATATAAATAAGCCTGCCTTCATAGCATAAGCCATGCTGATAATGTATTGATTTATATTTGAATGGCACATCGTGGAATGGAAAACACTAGGTGATTTTTTCGTATGTAGAGTCATACATATAAATAAGCCTGCCTTCATAGCATAAGCCATGCTGATAATGTATTGATTTATATTTGAATGGCACATCGTGGAATGGAAAACACTAGGTGATTTTTTCGTATGTAGAGTCATACATATAAATAAGCCTGCCTTCATAGCATAAGCCATGCTGATAATGTATTGATTTATATTTGAATGGCACATCGTAGAATGGAAAACACTAGGTGATTTTTTCGTATGTAGAGTCATACATATAAATAAGCCTGCCTTCATAGCATAAGCCATGCTGATAATGTATTGATTTATATTTGAATGGCACATCGTGGAATGGAAAACACTAGGTGATTTTTTCGTATGTAGAGTCGTACATATAAATAAGCCTGCCTTCATAGCATAAGCCATGCTGATAATGTATTGATTTATATTTGAATGGCACATCGTGGAATGGAAAACACTAGGTGATTTTTTCGTATGTAGAGTCATATAAATAAGCCTGCCTTCATAGCATAAGACATGCTGATAATGTATTGATTTATATTTGAATGACACATCGTGGAATGGAAAACACTAGGTGATTTTTTCGTATGTAGAGTCATACATATAAATAAGCCTGCCTTCATAGCATAAGCCATGCTGATAATGTATTGATTTATATTTGAATGGCACATCGTGGAATGGAAAACACTAGGTGATTTTTTCGTATGTAGAGTCATATAAATAAGCCTGCCTTCATAGCATAAGACATGCTGATAATGTATTGATTTATATTTGAATGACACATCGTGGAATGGAAAACACTAGGTGATTTTTTCGTATGTAGAGTCATACATATAAATAAGCCTGCCTTCATAGCATAAGCCATGCTGATAATGTATTGATTTATATTTGAATGGCACATCGTGGAATGGAAAACACTAGGTGATTTTTTCGTATGTAGAGTCATACATATAAATAAGCCTGCCTTCATAGCATAAGACATGCTGATAATGTATTGATTTATATTTGAATGGCACATCGTGGAATGGAAAACACTAGGTGATTTTTTCGTATGTAGAGTCATATAAATAAGCCTGCCTTCATAGCATAAGACATGCTGATAATGTATTGATTTATATTTGAATGACACATCGTGGAATGGAAAACACTAGGTGATTTTTTCGTATGTAGAGTCATACATATAAATAAGCCTGCCTTCATAGCATAAGACATGCTGATAATGTATTGATTTATATTTGAATGGCACATCGTGGAATGTAAAATACCTACTAGGTGACGACAATGTGGATGATTTTCATTACGTACGTATCGGTACTGGTTAACCTACAGTTCATGACGTATTAGTCGCTGGTATGCCATCGTGGACCGAACCACATGTGGCTGGTCGTTCTGTGAACGAGATAATTATTATGGCCAAGGAGAGCTTTTGATAGAAAGTCGTACCAAACGACCCTCGTACTTGTAATTTACGTAACGTGTTATTTTAGTCCAAGTGTTGTAAATGACCATTAATTAATTGTACCTAGTACTTAAAATATTGTTATCCAGTGAACGAATTGTACGTTATTATATTAGTAATTTGTATACTCATCTCATATACTTATATTAAATTATAAGATTAAATCTAATTCATAATGGATACGATAAGGACAAACAAATTATTATGACAAAACAAATTATATTGATGCCTACGTCTCCTTTTCATCATCGCACCACTCGCCGAGGATTGAAGTTCCATCCACACCGATCGGACTCCTGGAGTACCTCTACAGTCCGATTTGCACGAACTTATTAAATGATACTTAAGTATTAAATATCTTATGTATATAAAAGTTAGAATTTATTAAACGTACAATTACTATATTCAAGTGTGAGTATTGCCCATGGTGCAGGGCGCAGGGCTAAGAGGTGTCAGTGTAACCGACCATGTCAGCTCTGTCGTCATTGCCCGACCATCTGAACATAGAGTCAGTTCACGTCGCTCCGTGTTCCACCTCCCCCCCGCCCCTCGGCACCACCAACTTTGTTTACGCTTCGCGAGTTCGTGTCATTGCAACTGCATATTTGACACATTACAAATTGCATGCATAACTTTGCGCCGCTTTCTGACACTGTGAAGTGTGAACACTGAACAGCCGACAAAGTTAGTATTTTGCTTTAGCCAATTAAACAGTATGCATGACAGTTGCAATCGTTGTACAAGACAACTGGGAAGCACATGGGTGAATTTCCCAAGTGCATTTTTGAGACGGCGAGGTTGAAAATTAATGTGTGGAGGTAAACTACAATTATGCATAATTTTATATAGGTAGTTTAAGTAGTGATCTACATGATAGTGAAGTATTCAGAGGTATTTAATACATAGATTCTTAATAAAAAAATATCTAAGACCTAAAATCTAATTCCGGTGGACTGTCCAAACTGCGTTTATTTACATATTTTATTAATTTAATTTTTTTTGGTAAATAAATTTCATTGAAAGGGAATGTTTTTTAGAAATACATTAAATAACACAACTAATATATATTTATGGAGTAATTTAAGATTAAACAACAGCTCTTAAAACATCTTTTAAAAATGTCCTACAAAAAAAAGCAATACCGGTGGCGCATTTTGTATACTTCATTACTTGTTACTTCACGATTTGGAAGACACCTTACTGGCTCTCTCCGCACCGTTCAGTTGTGCTCTTGCAAACTGCGTGTTAGGATGACCGACTGGTTGCGTAATTTTCCTGCCAAACACATAAGTACTAACTGCGGTGGCGCAGGAATACAAAATCATCCAATTCCGATGTTATGTATATTAGTAAAAGTACAAAGCAGATTATCTAGAAATTTTATGGAGGGTTCCGTCAACGGTTTTCAGCTACAACTGTGAAATAAAAGTTAACCTGTGACTAAAAGTTTTCTATTAAATTCAAGTTTTGTCTTTGATTCTAAGTCCGGTGGCGCAATCTCGGTGGCTCCGGTGGCAAATCAAAGCGTATAGGGAAGTATAGGCCATAGAAATACATGCGTGTCTCCATATATCCATCAGCCCTTGGAGGTCCACTGTTGGACATAGGCTTCCCCTAACTTATACCACTCTGACCGGTCCTGAGCCTTCTGAATCCAGCGGATGCCCGCTGTCTTCTTCAGGTCGTCAGTCCACCTGGTCGGGGGGCGTCCTATCATCCTATGCTCCTTTTTCTGAGACGTGGGTGCCATTCGAGGACCTTTCTTACCCAACGGTTATCGGTCCTTCGCACTATGTGGCCCGCCCATTGCCACTTCAACCGGCTAATTCTTCGAGCTATGTCGGTTACCCTTGTTCGTCTACGGATCTCCTCATTTCTGATGCGATCATGTAGAGAAATACCAAGCATAGCCTTCTCCATAGCCCGCTGCGCTTCTCTGAGGTTGTGGATTAGGCCAATAGTAAAGCACCACGTCTCGGATTCGTATGTGATCACCGGCAACACAAACTGCTCGAACACCTTAAACTTCAGGCACTGAGGTAGTGTTTTGGACGACAATATATGACGGAGTTTCACGAACGCAGCTCATCCGAGTTGGATTCTACAAGTGACTTCTTTCTCGAAGTTGGACTTACCCATCTGGATCATTTGTCCCAGGTAATTGTATTCGTCTAGAACTTCGAGAGCAGCGCCGTCAACAACAACCGATACGGGTGTGACATGGACATTCGACATGATTTAAGACCCACCCGTTGTGAGGCGCTGTTCAAGTCCCCCGAGCATTGTTCCAAATTCTTCCACGGAACCCACCAGGATGACTATATCATCGGCATATCATAGGTGTGTGATGTATTCGCCATTGATGTTAATGCCATGTTGTTTCCACTCCATCAGCTTGAACACGTCTACCAACACAGCGGTGAACAGTTTTGGGGATATGACATCCTTGTCTGACACTTCTCTGCAGTTGGATGGGGTTCGTTGCTGTGTCGTGTACTCTGACGGACATGATGGCGGATGAGTACAAACACTTCAACACCTCGATATACCGGTAGTCGATCCGCCACCGCTGGAGAGAATCTAGTACCACCCAGATCTCGATAGAATCAAAGGCCTTCTCAAAGTCCACATAGGCTATACATAACGGCAAGTTATAGTCCTCGGTCTTTTGTATAATCTGCCGCAATGTGTATATATGGTCTATGGTGCTGTAGCCTTTTCGGAATCCGGCTTGTTCGGGAGGCTGGAAGTCGTCAAGCCTGCGTGCAATGCGATTTGTGAGGACCCTCGAAAACAGCTTAGAAACGTGGCTCAGAAGTGCAATGGGCCTGTGTAATTACCGCTAAAAGGAGTCCGTTCATCTAGACTCCTATTCTTCAAAATGTACATAAATATCTTTAAAGTATTAAATGATCCTGCCTTTATGATTTCTCATGGGCATAAATCAATTTCGGTGGATCAAATTCTAATTCCAGTGGTCCTAATTTCGGTGGCATTTGATAGTGTAATTTGATAATATCTCCGGAACAAATAATTTTTTTTTCAATCTCTACTATATGACTAATTATCACTACTATTTACATATTATTTATGCCAAATAAAGTGTATTAGAAACATCAAGTTTAAATTTAATCAATTTCGGTGGCTTGAATTTTAATTCCGGTGGTCCTTTAATAATTTCGGTGGCATTTGATAATTTCAAATGGAAATATCTCATGAACTAATCATTTTTTTTCGATCTCTAGTATATGATTAATTAGTACTACTCTTTATCTATTATTCAGGCCAAAAAAATTTATCAGAAACAGCAAATTTAAATTCGCCACTGTAATTAGGCAAAATTCGAGTTTGTTGAAATTCACCCACATGTCTATCTTCTCTTTTATTTATGTGCTTATTTAGATCTTCTATGTTTGTATTCATAATAATTGTACGAATAATGTTGAAAAGATGCATCTCTGTGAAAAGCATGGTGATTGCGCCTTAAATCTTCTTTTCTTTTTTTATAAACCGAAGATGACAGAAAATCAGATGTTGTTAGCTATTTATAGGTATAATCAAAATAAGGAGCGTTATTCTTATTCCCTCCTGTTCAAAACATTTAATTATGTTAAACATCACAGTGAGGTTGGTATAATAATGGTATAACAATAGTATAAATAAGACACAGATAATGGTATTGCAATTTCATTTATTTAGTAACTTAGGTTATGCTGCTTAATTATTCTCAATACTCAATAATTAATGATAGTAAATACTCTCTTTAGTTTATTTAGTTAGTACAAATAGTTTAGCAGTCATCTAGTAATGATGACTCGACACTTTACTCTAAATTATCTACTTAACACGTTAGTTAAATGCACAGAACATTCTGTGTTTAAATGTATCTATAAACATGGAACAACCATAATTTATGCTTTATTATTTAATAAAATAGATTAGTTACACTTATCTGAATAGCCGCTATGCTTTCGCGTGGTCTTACACAAGGGAAGATACTTTTTCGGCGCCGTTCCTCCTTTTCCCAATGACACTTGCAAATTAATAATCAATGGACATCTTTTATACTTTTATTTGAAGGTAGTTTTATGAATATATAGGGTAGTTCTTAATTATTGAGGGTAAAACGCAAACTTTTAAATGTTCTACCTACAAAACGTAACAATATTATGACGGTCAAAATAATCTTCCGCTATACAAACATCTCACTCCTTACATTATTATATCAGTTCGTCCATCCTGACGAAATTTGATTCCACGCAAATTTTATTTGTTATTTTTGTGTTATTATATTATTATACAGTTTATTATTAACGAATTATGAACTATCACAAGATTATGAATCATTTACTTAATTAATTTTTTGATGCCACTGCTTCGCTATGTGTTATCGTTATGGAGAAGAAGCAGGGCAGAAGAAACTCCATAACAACACTTTTGATGTGAATCTATTTATTATTATGATTATGATTGATGATTTACATAAATCAACTTGAAATTTAATGGAACATCAGAGAAATATTAATTTACTTATGAGAAAATTATAAACAAAATAGTTTGATACGTTAATTTGGTTTATTAATCTAGATTTTGTCAACACTCATTGAACTGATTTTGTTGCAGTAGAGCCGATAGATATGATTGCGTTAAATCAAACATTAATTGTCATTACAATCATTTAAATGCGTTTGTTTCGTTCATATTTATTTATTTTCACCTTCCGGGTTATTTTTTGAATTGTGGCATATCTGAAACAAGCAAGCTCATTTATTATCATATTCTATATAAAACAATAAAATCGGTTCATAATTAATATTTAGTCATTTTATCACAGATCTTATCCTATCATTTTATTATACACTATTTTCTCATCGTCTCATAAGACGGCCTATTATTTAAGACAATCTGTTTTCTCATCGTCCTATAAGACGGCCTATTATTTAAGACACTCTGTTTTCTCATCGTCCCATAAGACGGCCTATTATTTAACTCTGTTTTCTCATCGTCCCATAAGACGGCCAATTATATAAGACAATCTGTTTTCTCATCGTCCTATAAGACGGCCTATTATTTAAGATAATATGTTTTCTCATCGTCCCATAAGACGGCCAATTATATAAGACAATCTGTTTTCTCATCGTCCTATAAGACGGCCTATTATTTAAGATAATCTGTTTTCTCATCGTCACATTAGACGGTCCATTGTTCATGTTGATCTTTTTTTTTCCATCGTCATGTCAGACGGCCCTTTATTGTCAATTTTTCATCGTCCTATTGGACGGCCCCTTTATTTGAAACATTGTCTCATCGTCTTTCTCGACGGTCCTCTTTTGCTTATTTGTAACTATTAAATTTTAAACAACTGACTTACTGCAATCATCCTTCTAGAAGATCTATTAGTTCTTCAGTACTGTCGATTTGCGACTCGTCACTGTCGTTTGAGCTGTCACCTTCGTGGTCCATCGTGAGTTTTCGCAATGCGTCTGACGCTACTGTTGCACTGAATTTTTTGTATCCTTTTACTCCTTTAATGGATGAGATAATATACCTGTCGTTTCCAAGTATTTTCAAAATTTTGTAAGGTCCACTATATTTTTCCTTTAATTTACGCACACTATCCTTGGTTTTAGCTTGCGCTCCTTTCCATAATACCAAATCACCCACAGTATATTTCGTTGGTTTCTTCCTTTTAGTGTCAAATCTTTTCTTCATGCGTACCGCTGTTTTCTCAATGTTTTTGATAGCCTCATGTTCATTTCCGGATATGGTCTGTGCCTCATCATAACTATTTGTCGATAGACCTTGTGTTAAGGTACGTATCCCCTTAAACATTAATCTATATGCAGGAAATCCTGTTGTCGCATTCACAGTATTATTGATTCCCCATACTACTCTATTTATACATTTGTCCCAATCACGTTCTTCCGTTGTACTCTTATTAATTGCTTCAAGTAGGGTCCTATTAAATCGTTCTACCTGACCATTGGACCTAGGTGAGGCTATAGAATTAATAACATGCTTAATTTGACTCGAGAGACAAAAGTCTTTAAATCGTTTACTAGTAAACGCAGTACCGCTATCTGAGATTATTCTTTTGGGGTACCCAAATGAACTAAAAACTTCTTCCAATTTTGTTTCTACTTCTGCTGACTTAGTCGTTTTTGATGGTTTAGCCCATACAAACTTTGTAAACGAATCTACGATTACAAGAAGGTAGGACATGCCCGTTCCACTTTTGCAAAATGGACCGAGGTGATCTATATGTATCGTGTGCAGAGGCTCTGCTATTTTCTCTATCGGATGAAGTTCACCTTCAAATTTCCCATATTGTCCTCTTTTGTACAGGCAGTCCAAGCAAGCATTAACATATTTGCGAATAAATCTTGTCATACGTGGAAACCAACAGTTTTGTTTAATTAATTGCTCACATCTTTTAAGACCGGGGTGGCCTATATCATCATGATATTTGCGCATTATATTCCATTTAGCTGCTTTTGGTACCACTATTCTTAGCTCACCAGATCCCAATTTTCTGTATCATGTTGCTTTCCTTTATGGTGTAATTATTCACGATATTTGGGTCATTACTTCCATCTTCTAATTGATTTTTAATACATCGAATTGTATGGTCTTGATTTTGCAAGCAACATACCCAATCCAATAATTCGAGAACTAGAACCTGTTCTGTGCACACTGGTGATCGACTTAGAGCATCTACGTGTTTGTGACATGATCCTGGTTTATGTTGAATGTCCATATCATATTCTTGGATACTAAGCCACCATCTAGCAACTCTGGGGAGTATATCCTTTTTTTCGAATGTTTGCCGAACAGCAACACAGTCAGTTATTATTGTAAAATGAATGCCCGCCAAGTAGATTCTGAATCGTTTAAGTGTTTCGACGACAGCTAAAGTTTCAAGCTCATAAGAATGATAGAGCGCTTCCTCTTTGCTAGTCTTACGGCGTAATAGGCCACAGGTCTCAAAGTATCGCCATGACTTTGCAAGAGGATACCTGCGATGCCCTTGCTTGATGCATCCGTATGAACTTCAGTATTTGCTTTAGCATCGTAAACAGCGAGAACAGGTCTTTCCGTTAATATTAATTTTAACTTGTCAAACGCCTTCTGTTGGTCATCATTCCATGTCCATGGTTGGTCCTTTTTCAAAAGTTTGCTAAGATCGTGAGTGATAATTGCATATCCCTTTACAAACTTTCTAAAATAATTTGTAAGTCCAAGAAACATTCGAAGCTCATGTACATTGGTTGGTTCCTTATACTTTGAAACAGCTTCGATTTTTTTCTTAGCTGGTCGTATACCCCTTTCGCTAATGTCATAACCTAAATATTCAACTTCCTTACGCAAAAACGAACATTTATCTATATTAAGCGTTAATTTAGCCTCTCGTAATATTTGCAACACTTGCCGTAAAAGACTTAAGCCCTCTTCTTCGGTAACACTCGGAATAAGTAAATCGTCAATATAAGGTAAAACTCTATCAAACCTCAATGGTCCAAGTATCTTATCCATTAGACGTTGAAAAACGCACGGTGAATTGGCTAATCCAAGGGCATACGAAGGAATTCGTAGTGCCCTTCAGGGGTTACAAAACCTGTCTTTGGAATCGAATTCTCAGCCATCGGTATTTGATAAAATCCTTGTGCCAGATCTAAACTAGAAAAGAATCTCTTTCCTGCCAATTTTTCTACTTGATCTTCGATTATCGGAAGTGGATATTTATCTTTGATTGTTAAACTATTTAATTTTCTGTAATCAACACATAACCTGTAATCACCTGTTTTTTTCTTTACCAAAACGATTGGGCTGGCATACTCGGAGTTTGATTCTCGTATAACTTTATTGTTCATTAGATCATTAATTTTCTCTCGGACTATTTCCTTCTCCGGTACAGACAGCCTATAAGGTCGATAGCATACTGGCTTTTCTGAGTTTAGGTCAATATTCATTTCAATCTTATTCGTACATCCAAGTTCCGTAGTATCAATAGAAAAACAATCACCAAATTCATTGAGTATGTCATAGAGCTGCATTTTGATTTTTGAATCCAGCTGATCACATTTCACCTTACTCAGGTCAACCGTCATGACATTTTCAACCTTGTGACTGACCTGATTAGAAGTTATTCGTTCTGATTGAGCGTCCTTACATTTTACACCCCTCAATATAACTTCTCCTCTTTGTAGTAATAAAGGACATAAAGAGTTATTTTGTACCTCTATGAAACCGTTTTTGCCACTAATGATTGTCGCACGTATCGAGTAATCTCTTTTCCCATAAAATCTTTTGGTAGATTCGACATAAATATTTTCATCGGGCTCAGAAAAATCACATAATACATTTATCAGCATTATGTGTCGTGCCGGTATGGTTACATCATCCTTACAATATATTTTAGACTTGATATTATTTTGAATCTCTACGTCTATGCCTAGTATTTCCTCAGTTGTTTGTCCTTTATATTCCATTGTAAATTTATTACCAGATATTGTACATAAATATTCTGGATGATTGATAACAGGTTGCCCCAAAATAATATCCATCTTTCCCATATTACAATCAGTAACTACAAACTCAGTATTAAAAGTGTGAGTGTCAAACTCGATAACTGTAACTATACTGCCTTTAGCAAAAATTATTCTGCCACCAAAACCTGCTATTGCTACTTCACAACTATTGAGTGGCAGTCCAATTCTATTGCTGAACTTTAAATCCATTATATTTACTTTGGCACCTGAGTCAAAATAGGCCAAAGCCTGGATATTGCTAACTCTTACATTCTTAAAATAAGCATTGTTTACCTCATGAATCATGTTGACAGACTCCTGTTTTTTTTCAGTTAAATTTATAGCTGAAGTAGTCGGTTTATGCCAACATTTTTCTGATAAATGACCTGTCTTTCCACAATAGTCACACGCAAATTTTGTGCCTCTATTGAGCTTTGGACATCGTCTCATAACATGCCCCGGTTCATTGCAAGAAAAACAGACCATAATTTTTCTCGGCTCCTTCAATTGATTGCGTTCCAATCTAGTGACTTGGCTTCTGTCACTGACGTCATCAGTATTCTTGATGTAAGGAAACGAAGCTTGCATCCTAGGTTTTTCGGACATGACAGATAGAAAATGGGAATATAACTGACTGGGTGTAGCATAATTCCCTGCCCTAGCCGGCGCTTTCATATATTGCGGTAGTCCATCAATTATACAGGAAACTGCCTTTTGTTCGGAAATCTCCAATCTTTTCAACATAGCAAGCTTTTCGTAAAAGTATTGCATCATTGTTTCAGTTGGTAGCTTTCTTTTATTTAACATGTCTCGCAGTAATTCGACAAAGTCGTCCCTTTGAGGAAACGCCTCCATTAACTCTTCCTTCCACTGCGCCCATGTGAAATCATAACTTTGCAGAGACGAATGCCATACTTTTGCCATACCAGATAGTCTAGATTACATGAAATACGACTTTAATTGGTCTGTCCAGTTATGGATTACAGCAAGTTGCTCGATTTTATTTAACCAACATCGAGTTTCCATAGTATTACTATCCGGATCGAATATAGGTATTATATCAGCTTTGGCTGTTATATTTAAGTGGTTAATTGGAACGGACTCACTGCGAGCTTGAGGACGTTCTTCGGTGTTGTCACTGTCATCAGTCTCCAACGGACTGGATAAGCGCCACGGCCGCCATCGCTTCTTGGGGGGCTTGTTGTTATTGCCCTCATCTGCAGGTGTCCTACTTCGCTTGGGCATGATGATCCCACTTCTGAAATTGTTAAACATCACAGTGAGGTTGGTATAATAATGGTATAACAATAGTATAAATAAGACACAGATAATGGTATTGCAATTTCATTTATTTAGTAACTTAGGTTATGCTGCTTAATTATTCTCAATACTCAATAATTAATGATAGTAAATACTCTCTTTAGTTTATTTAGTTAGTACAAATAGTTTAGCAGTCATCTAGTAATGATGACTCGACATTTTACTCTAAATTATCTACTTAACACGTTAGTTAAATGCACAGAACATTCTGTGTTTAAATGTATCTATAAACATGGAACAACCATAATTTAAGCTTTATTATTTAATAAAATAGATTAGTTACACTTATCTGAATAGCCGCTATGCTTTCGCGTGGTCTTACACAAGGGAAGATACTTTTTCGGCGCCGTTCCTCCTTTTCCCAATGACACTTGCAAATTAATAATCAATTGACATCTTTTATACTTTTATTTGAAGGTAGTTTTATGAATATATAGGGTAGTTCTTAATTATTGAGGGTAAAACGCAAACTTTTAAATGTTCTACCTACAAAACGTAACAATATTATGACGGTCAAAATAATCTTCCGCTATACAAACATCTCACTCCTTACATTATTATATCAATTAGTCTGAATTAAAACCTGCTTACATACCTACGTAAGCAAAGTACCTATCTGACGTTCTCTCCGAGAATGAACAGTTGAGCTCAAAACCGTTGATTAACGTGACTGCCTGTCTTCCTTCACCTTCCTTTCATAAGATAGAAAGCAAATGATTGAAAACAATCGCGTGTGATTTCGCATATCACTAAGCTTACATCTTACTCTTGTCATTAATATTCACGGAAAAAAGAGGACTGTAAAATTATAACTCACTTCTGTTGACCTTGTTACAAGCCTGCGGCAGGCAGCGGCAGGCAGCGAGTAAGTCCGTCAAAGGCCCTAATTTACACATTGAACGGAGCTGCGTTCCTTTTAGGCTTTTAGTAAGCCGCGGTCGCGCTCTTAATGTGGCTACTTTACGTCACAAATTTCCAGCGCAAGTGTACTGATACCAAGACTTTCTGTCCTTATGACTCTCATGTTACTGCTCCTGTGCGATGAACAGGTACAGATTGTGTGATAAGCTACTTATTAGACGCAAGTAGCCAGTCAGCTGGTGTCAACGAAAGTTTGCAATTTAAGATCAATATTAAGGGGCCAAAAACTAGTGTTCATATAACAGTAGTCATGGATGAAACGACGAGAACAACAATACAATTCATTTACAATTATCACCAACCATTTCACCTACATGTTATATAAGTGTTAATCATATAACCTAGGTAAGGAAATAGTTTATTAAACTCTATCAGAATAGGAGATATTTTTGTGCAGGCTACCGAAACAGTCGACAATCTATTAAACTGCGCTCTCAGAGGATCTCAGCATGCATTGATGCCAGGACAAAAAAACGAGTAAATTTTTTGTAAAATGGAAAGGTTTCGGTGCACTCTCCTGTCTGTTCCACCGTCCTCGACTCGCCGGCCGACACCCGCACTCAAAGGTGTTTAAAGCTAAGATATTAATACGTGGCTTCACAGTCATACCTTCACTTACTCGACGCAATGTAGCAAATATTTTGAAAGTCATTGAATTATTAAATTATAATATTTTATTACATTAGTTTAGTAGAGAAGTGTGAGCAGCTGTTTACAAAGCTATGGGTCTCCACGACCTCGTGTAGCGAAGGCAAACTGGTGAAAACTGTAACAGCACTAAGCCTCCTGTGACAAGGAGTCGTTTAACCGCTTTAACGAAGGTGAAGAGCCTCCTGCGGTGGGATTACAGCCTTAAGCGAGGCTTAGCCCGCGCCCTCTTCCTACTCATCACATTATTACGCGTGTAAAAGAGGTACATTAACTATTCATTAATATTAAACTGTTATAATGAAAATATCGCTGTTATTAAAAAATGAAAAAAATATAACAATCCTCATAAAGGTTTGAGTCGTATTATGAACGTACCGAAACATTGACTCGAGAAAGACGGAAACGATTTGGAATGCAATCCGATGTTAATAATGAGAATTTAATAGAACCATCGGTATCTAACTCCTAACTAGTAAAAAGGACAGGAACGGCGAAAGGTACAAAGAAATCACCTTTCAGTTCATAATTAACATCCATTGCGCTCGCGAAAAATTGAAAGAAGCGTGCACACAAATATTTATTAATACGGATTATATCCTCCCTGGAAATTAGCGAATCCTAATTACTCATCGACCGTCGTAACGCCGGGATAAGGAAGCGGTCGTGAAAAATATAACCCGACACCACCCTACCGGCCTCCGCGCCCTCCGCGCCCTCCGCGGCTTACTGGATGTGCCCCTGACACGTGGGCTCATAGGCTGCTAGTGCTACGTGGGAAAAATTAACAAAACACAAATAAAGTTATGTTCTTCCTTGATGATATTGAGATTTCTGATTATAGGTTACGTTAACAAAAATGTTTTCATCGTCATGAAACTCCTCCATTACTGATACATGTACTGTGACTACTGTGAGAATATTAAACCGCAGTAAGATATTATTTTTTAATTAACACACAAGTTAACATTGCAATTACATGTCCCTCACCGTCATCTGAAGGGATACAACATGACCAAACCTGACTCGAGCGGCGCACGGCGCCGCGACCATGGCGTAGTCAGCGGTATAAAACTGAGCTGATTGAAGTAGACAGACTCCAATCAAACACCAAATTTGTAAGAGGCCCTACCCATCTCTGATTTCAAGCCGATCTTCCCTGCTCGTTGTGCACCCTGCTGAAATAAGAACAAATTTTAAAGGGTGGAAAAGATTTTTCCTCTCTTACATTTTTCATGTTCATGCCGTTCATGAAGTACGATGATTACTAAGGGATGGAAAATTGACTGTCGTCTAATAATCTATCGGATATAGCAAGATAACAGGCGGTACACAGGACAATGATAATTTTATTGATAACGACATCGCCATGAACACCCCCCCGCGCCCCGCACACCCGCGGGCCTACTCCGCCGTAAACTAGCGCCGATATCTTAATTGCGAGATGACTCTTAAAACAAGAATCTTTACGAGGGCTACAACTTTTCGCTCTTTAAACTTCGAAGGTACTTTAACCGGTCTTGATTATCTTTGAACGTTACATAACAGGTAAATCTTTGGATTCGAACTTACTAGTCGATAGAGTCCAATGCCAGATCTGTCTGGTCACTGGTCGCTGGCCGCTGGTCGCTGGGCTCTGTGCTGGGAGAGGCCTGACGGTACTCGCGCACAGTGGTCATAGTGCTCATTGCCCGCCGGAATACTTCTCTTCTTGTAAGTCGCAGCACTCTTGGCAGAGTGGTCGTGGTCATTCGGTATTTGTGGCACGCCTCACAACTCGCCGCCATTCTTCACGAATGGCTGCTCTTCGTGTGCATTCGTGGACGGGGGCGTCCACAGCAGCTTTAATCTGGTCTGTCCAGCGCATCGGTGATCTGCCACGAGGTCTTGTCCCCTCAACTTTACCTTGCACTACAAGTTTTTCAATGGAACCATGTCCACGCCGTGAAACATGTCCAAAGAACGACAGAATGCGAGCTCGTATTGTGGAAGACAGACGCTGTTTTACACCTATCTCCTTGAGAATAGATACATTTGTGCGAAAAGAAGTCCAGGAAACTCGCAACATTCTTCTCCAGCACCACATTTCTAGCCGGAATACTTATCGCCGTCTATATTTAAATATATGTATGTATAATACATAGTGATTAAGTACTCTGTGGTATAATATAATGTATATAATTTATATATACAAATAAGTCGGACTGCGCGGCGCGCACCCCTTCCTCATTGGCCTTGGTGCCAACACGTCACCAAAATAAAAATGACATGACGCGCTTGCATCCTTCAATCTAGAATCAGAGAAAAGATAAAAGTGTGACTAAGTCACACTGGCGTAGCTACCTAGGGGCTAGGCGGGGCACTGCCCCGGGGCCCTCAAGCTCAGGGGGCCCTCGAATCCTTACCAGAAAATCTCGGTCAAACTGAACTTTTGAAAATTTCTCCTATTTCCAAACAGAGAAGAAATATTTAAAATTGAGATTTTCAATAATGTATTAGACACATTAATTTAAATAGGTATCAATAAGAGCTTTTATCATCGGGGATAAAGTAGCTTAGCATTTTTAAAGTATTTGTATGTTTAATATTTTTATTTGATAAAACTTAACCAGTTTAGATAGAAGTGGGGCCCCATTTTTTGATTTGCCCCAGGGCCCTTGGTTAATTAGCTACGCCACTGCTGTGACTTGTGTGAATACTTATTGTACTTGTCACTCACACACTCAAACAAACATCACACTAAGTGCAAAAAGTATTTCTCCTACTTCAACGTCTAAAGATCCCATATATTGTATTGTGCGACATAAACCCTTGCTACATCATAATAATTTTAAACTATGCAAGTCCGGCAACATATGTACCTACCTAATGTCTGGGGAAATCTGAAATCTGGCGAGCTTCTCAAATTTACACGCCGTTATTATTAAACTTTATCTCCGAACCCGACGAGCCCAGTCACCAGTGCCAGTAGAGCTCCGCTCGACCAAATTATATGCCAAAAAATTATAATTTCCTTCAATAACGTCAATGATCTGTGCATGAGTTACCGTCCTCTCTAAAATCCTTGGATTTCTTAAACGAACAAATATGGTTAAAGTACTTACTGCTAAATACAACATCCTTTATGTTCGGTTTACACGTATAGTTAAGTAGATAACTAATTTTTAACTAAAAAGTTACTAAATACTTAGTCTGTTTATACGTAATAATTTACTTAAAATTAAGTTATAATTTAGTTAGTTACCTACTTATTAATTATTAATTACTTAACTACTTAATACGGAGACACAACCATATCGGCGCAATAATTAAAATGATTACTAAAAAGAAATATAATCGGTATTCGAATCGCAATCGAATAATTCGAATAAAGTAATCGAATTATAGTCGATGTTCGTTATAAAACCACGTGCAAATCGCTCTCGGATTCAGAAGCGAGTCAGACGTTGGACGGAACGGACGGCTCCTGTGTCAGTGATTAAACTCTCTGAATCCCTCTTCAAGTGATTATTGAGTGGTAATAGGAAAGTATTTCAATTATTTTATTTTATTTTATTTCTTGGAACATAATTTTATTTAAATGAATTTCCCAATAATTTATTGTCAAAATATTAAAAGAAAAATTAATAATTAAATTAGCGTTCATGTTTTATTATTTTATTTGCAGTATTAGTAATTTTAATTATTTACTTCGTAATTTTTTTTATGACAATTAGTTCATATTCTCTTAAATCAGAAGTGGGATTTCACTTCTAATACCTGTGAATTGCCCACATTTTTTTTTTTTTATTTTAAACATGCCAATATCATTCCAACGTGTCACGTGTCAGTGCTGCGAATTTTTATGTTGAGGCAGTTCAATTTTTTTTTTAATTATCTTAATGCCTACGAGTTGGCTAATATGGACGCAGAGGTCATGAAGCCTACGCCAAAATTAGCGCTGAGGCTATGAGGCAATTGTATTATTCATTTATTTTACTGTTTTACGTGTGTAATGGCTAATATGGACGCTGAGGTCCTGAAGCCTACGCCAAAATTAGCGCTGAGGCTATGAGGCGATTGTATTCTTCATTTATTGTGTTTTACGTGTGTAATGGCTAATATGGACGCTGAGGTCCTGAAGCCTACGCCAAAATTAGCGCTGAGGCTATGAGGCGATTGTGTTCTTCATTTATTGTGCTTACAGATAAATCGGAGTAGACGCAGGGACGCGCCACTCGTCAGAATGGCCGTATCGGCGCAATAATTAAAATGATTACTAAAAAGAAATATAATCGGTATTCGAATCGCAATCGAATAATTCGAATAAAGTAATCGAATTATAGTCGATGTTCGTTATAAAACCACGTGCAAATCGCTCTCGGATTCAGAAGCGAGTCAGACGTTGGACGGAACGGACGGCTCCTGTGTCAGTGATTAAACTCTCTGAATCCCTCTTCAAGTGATTATTGAGTGGTAATAGGAAAGTATTTCAATTATTTTATTTTATTTTATTTCTTGGAACATAATTTTATTTAAATGAATTTCCCAATAATTTATTGTCAAAATATTAAAAGAAAAATTAATAATTAAATTAGCGTTCATGTTTTATTATTTTATTTGCAGTATTAGTAATTTTAATTATTTACTTCGTAATTTTTTTTATGACAATTAGTTCATATTCTCTTAAAACCATACATAATCGTAAGTGCTAATGTGTACGTTACAACAAATCAAGGGGAGTCAGTTACTCCACAGCATAGCATAGGCTTGGGATCGTATGTACGGAAGCCTATGTGTTATCCATCTCTCAGATTTCAAATAAATGTTGTTGAATAATTCACAAAAAGAATCATCACCTACATAGAGTAGAGTTACAGTCATCGGCCGCTAATAACTTCAAATACTACGACATCAGCTAAACTAAAGGATCAATACGATGTGCATGCTGCATGACATGACAAGAATCATGATTCACGATTTTTGAAATGTTTTTCTCGACACATTAAACTTGTTACGACACCTTTATTTTTTAATGCCACGACAAATAATATTATGATCATTTATTTACTTAGTTGCAAACAATGATATTATAAGTAAAAGAGATTTTTATAAGTAAAAGATTTTTTTTAATATCATTGGTTGCAAATGATTGTTCGAACAAGTAGGAAGTTAAAGTTGTATCATGGCCATGGGGACTTTGTTCCCAGTGCCAGATTCTATACTGTGGCAGGGTCGGCTCACATCTCATTTCCGCACAAATACTCGCAATTCCCGTTAACAACTCGACATTTCGACTTTAATCGAGTTTTTCAATCCAGAGCGCGGAATACATTTACATATTTGCTACACCTCGATTTGCTGGTTTGCACGAGATCTTGATACGTGCGACCATCAATTTTCAATGACTTATAAATTTGAATTATGGTTTGATCAGCCTGAAGCCTCGCCAGTTGCCAGTGTGACCCCCGAGTCTGATTAAAGTCACCGTTAATTTTTTCTAAAATGTCCGCATCCAAGACCATTTTCAGGAGGGACACATACGCGTCGCACAAGTCAGCCAAGTGATTTATCTCGAAAGTAAGTAAAGCCTTATCACACTGGCGGTTTGCGAGCGTTTTGAAATCGGAACGGGCGCGTAGCGAACTCGCCGCGTGTGCGCAGCGAAGACGTCACGGACGTGAAACGAATACGCAGCGCTTTCGACACTTATGCGTTTCCTTCCCTTCCCTTCCCTTCGATCCTTGCGTTCAATATTTAACACAGCCGGGCCAAGCCATCGCAATACACCTGCTATCCGAGCAGTATGTTTACTTGCCATACTTATTTATTATATAAAACGTAAAAGCCTAAACTTTAATCAAAGATCCTGAATGAAAATTATTAAAAGAACCCATTTCCCCAAAGAAAACCATTCGAGAACATTGAAGTACTATTACTTCGTATAGAACAGACACCCCGAACATTGAGTCGGGTGCATTCATTGTGGCCAGGGTGGCTCACTTCATTCACTCACTTGCTTGTCACTCAAGGTTCCCATCTTAGGGGTTTTCCCCCCAAATTTAGGGGGTAAATATGTAAGTTGGGATTTTTTTAGGGGTCTTATATGTTTAGGGTTATTTTTAGGGGTTTTTTAATCCTTCATATTTTTTATTTATTGATCAAAATAAAGATGTAAGAGGCACTGGAACAAACTATCCAATCAAAGGAGACTGGGACTTTTGGGATTTAAATACAAGATATTAGATTATTCTGCAATCTGCAAAAAGATAAATGCAAAAATGAGTATTTTAAAATTTACCTTACAAAAGAAATCCATATTGTAATCGTAATTTATTTATTTGTAAGTCCTATTTAACGAATCAAATGACAATGAATGAAGAAACAATAAGATAATTATTATAAATTAATTTTACTTAAAGCCATAGAAATATGTGCATATTTTATACATAAAGATTTATATTTTTTTGAAAAAAAAAATTTTTAGGGGGATTTCCAAGTAATTTGGGCGATTTTAGGGGTTTTTGGTTGAGTTTTAGGGATAAATATTTTTAAGAGTTGGTAACACTGTTGTCACTCACCTGCGTTCATTGCGGCCGCATGCCAAAATTGTTTAGTAACAAATTGAAAAAATGCCGTCTTGCGTGATGAGAACCTGTCACAATTGCACGTAAAAAAATACAAAAAAGAAAATGGTATTACTTATCATCAGTAAGAAAACAAAATATTAACTTAAATCAACTAAAACGAATTTATTTCAATTATTGTGGAATGTTCCCGCCATTTTTGAATGAAATGCAAATAAATTGACTTGAATCAATTCAAGTCAGTTCAGTCAGTTCAGGTCAGTCAATTTAATTGAATTGAAAAAATCATGAGTCGGGCTTACACACTTGGCAAGTAAGCGTGTTAATGGACAAATAAATAAGCCCGATAAGAATGACTATAGTACCTACTCTTTGGTAAATAATAAATTATGTGTATTATATTACTCAGTGAATTCAATTAAACATTAAATCAAACATTTGGAAGAGCTAAAGATTTAGAGTCGTTGACTGTTTGTCGTGGTTCGGCAAGTGTCTTATACAAAGTTACTCTATGTAAATCACCTTCTAGAGTTTGAAAAAAGAACGCGTCATGGCGGTTTCGGGACACACATTTTGTTCGAGATGTCTGTTCTATGTCATTATACTTCAATGTTCGAGAACTAAACTATTTATTTCAATTTGTTAATATTCTTTACCGAAATGTAATTAATGTAATAAAAAAAATAGTCCATAGAAATAAACAATTCCCATACATTGAAGTATTATTACTAGCGTATAGAACCGATACCGCGAACACGATATATGTCCCAATCAATTGGCGCCACTGGGCTTCAATCTCGATTCGAAGGATTCGTTCGATTTTGAAAGGAAGGGAGCTCAATTTTGAAAATAGAACCTCCCGGCTGGACACTAGCGATGGGAAATATCGCTACTTTTATTTCGCGATCGCGTCGCGAAGTTCTTTTTTTTTGTCACTGCTATATCACCTGTGATGAATCGCGCAACCGCGATATTTATTTGCGGCAGTTATAGTGACTTATCGCATGTTGATTCACTTATTCACAGTGCTGCCAACTCGGTATTCGGTGGAAAAGAAATCTGTGCTATTTACTATGGTAATTTAAAAAAGTGCTATTTCGCGACGGATGTATTATTGATTTCTTTTGTTTTGTGAATTTATTGTTTATTAAAAGACCATTGTAGCGTCGTTTATTGTAAGTAAAGCGTATATGTGAACTCATATGTGTCGTATTAATTATGTTTTAAGTGTTATTAATACTCCGGGTCATATTTTAGGATACTTTTATCCCGGAAAATTTAAAGTTTTCCATGGGAAACGGGATGAAAGTTTTTATGGAATACTTTTAAAGTAAGGTACAAATAAGGTAAAACATAATTTCCGAATGCGAAGCTGCGGGCAACAGCTAGTTATTATAATATAGTGATAAGCGAGTAAGCTATGACATCTGTAACCTACTACAGAGCTTCTGTCTTATTTATGAGAGGCTACTCTCGTGTTTGCTACACTTGACTAGGGTATTGAATTCCTACATAATAAAGGTATTTAATAGTGGAAATATTTATGATTACATACATTACCAATGTATTACAAAAAATATTTCAGAACAGTGAAAATATCCATAGTATCGTCGGAAATAGACATTAAAACAGTAAAGAAGCTTTCAAAAAGCTGTAGAAAACTGTAAAATTCTACTTAAATTACTGTAAATCTACAGCTTTTCTTAAAAACTACATAAAATAGTAAGAAAATTATACTTGTATTCGTAAATCAAAGGAGATGTTCAAAAATGAATGGGGGCTGGTCCTTTTGTACAAAAACAAAACTTGGATGTGGAGAAAGTGAAAATTATTCCGATTGTGACAAGCTTGTGAAAATAAAAAAAGCATCCTCCCTTTTTTATTTGTGTTTGAATTTCCGTAGATAGATAAAAAGCTAGCCACACTGGGCACTTTTAAGTTCTGGCAACTCTAACCTGACACTGACAGTGACATTGAGTGATGATTTAACGTTGACATTTTGTTTTGATCATGGATGTATTACTCTAACTGGATGAGTAACTTTGTAGAGGTACCTGAAGATCAATTTATTTGAATTTCTTCAAAATTACCGAATTTAATTTATTGCATTAAGAGTAAATTGAAAATAAAGGTACACAATTACGGTACATCTATATTATAATAATATTTGTTATTAATCTTAGATGTTTTTATATCATTATAAAAAATCAAAATCGAATGATATATCCTGGGACTATAGATAACATGGACACAATACAAAATTGGTACTTCTGATATGATGTCATTAATCTTCAGGTACCTCTACAAAGTTACTTATCCAGTTAGAGTAATATATCCATGGTTCAGTCCAATACCGACATTTGACAATTGAATTTGATTGATTGACATTTGACACTCTACACTGACAGTTACTAATATCAAACTAGGATCTATGTCGTTTCGTTTCATGACTTTCATGATTTTGGTTTACAATTAATGTTATTATTTAATACATTTACAACACCGATTTACAACGTTAAATATAATAGTTATGTATTGAAAACATAATAATATAATAGGTGGACCTCAGATATGTTCATAATTCGTAAAAAGGACGTATGTACCTCCTGTGTAAAAAATCCTTTGCGTTCCTTTCCACCTTCAAATTATGATCAATATATTTCATCAATTTTCCAAAATATGGAGGATCAATAAAATATACGTCTTAAAATTTCGAGTAGATTAGAAAATATTATGCTTTCAAATGAAATATAAATTATGGCTGTACAAATTTCTTCCGAATAAAGGACCACTTTTGAACATCTCCTTTACACAATTTCTACCAAAACTGCCTCGTTTTCAATTTGCACATACTCTTGATTTTCAGTTTCATGTTTATTTTTGAAATCGTACATATTTTTTTTAAATCTCTTTAAATGGTCATCGGTAGCATATTTGAACCCATAATAATTTTTAATTTCTGACTTTGTTTGTGAAGTGTATTTTGGTCAGAGACATCTTTTGGTGGTAGACGGTTTATTCCTAAGTTTGGTATCTATTACGCAGCGAATTAAATAGATGGCGCTATTAATATAAAGATTAAGAAAAAGCTGTAGATTAATTGGAGGTTTAAATTAAAAAGTAACTAAATTATCCGTTTACACGTATTAATTTACTTAAAGGAGATGTTTCAGAAATGTATGGCGCCTTGGCGTGGACAGTGTACATTCAGTAGGAAGTAGCTCATATTATTTCAAAGCTTTCCTTACTATCCAAATTCTAGATTTCACCTTGCTTTGGCGACAATAATTAATTATATGGATAATATATTGTAACACTGAGACAGTATGGTGGGTGTCGATTGCAGACAATTGACAGTTGTTATATCTAATGTCATATCATATTAGGAGTGTCAAATGTCAAATGCAAAGTCAAATAACCACGATCTATTTGGATTTGGTCACATTGGATCCATTATAATCCATTAATGGATCTTCTATTATTATTAAATCATTGTGTTAATTTCTAAAGCTACCTATCTTATCTAAGTATACGGTGCAATTCGTCGCTTCGATCAATCTGAACAAAATCGTAACGACAGATCTCCAAGAGTCAATATTGTCGATTTATTGTTACAATATTCACGTTCGCATGGGTTTTTGTTGAGATCTCGGACTCCGATATAGGTAATCTTCGATCGTCAATGATATTAACATACATAGCAATCGGTCTAAAACGACATAATAAACTGAAAGCAGTTTGGAAACACTTGCGACAAAGCAATGTTCTGTCTAAGGTGTAACCACATAGTAGGCACCTTTTATATAAATAACAGAAAGGTGTAACTAAATGAAGGTGAGCGCTGCATGGGCAGATGGTATAGAAGCATGATAAAATAAAAATTATTTGCACAAATCATCGATACACCAGCAGAAGGCTAATGGGCATCTTACTGAAAATTCAACCTACATAAACATGCCAATGCAAACTTAAATAAGTATGAACCTAACGTGAAACTGGATAATTGTGTGGCATAAATGAAGATTTGTGTTATAAAAATTATAACCCTACACAGTTGCAATTTCTGTATTTTAATATTTGAAATATGACAGAAGTAAATAAAAAAAACAGCATTTTATTTATTATTGTTTTATTTTTTCATTTCAATCATCATCCTCTCTTAACAATATGCCATCCAGGACCAAAGCCGGTGCCTCAATATTTTGTCTGATACCGAGCCCAACCCAGATTTATTTATTTATTTATTAAGGTTTGCCAACGAAATTACATTGTTGATACATTGTATGGACAGTTAGGTATGCATAAAGCTAATTTAGGTAGAAGTAATTTCACTTATAGACAAACACAGATACCATACAATGGTCATTACGTATACACAGGATCCCATTGTTCGCTTTCCAGTAGTACAACTGCAGTAATAACCACTTATCATGCCATCCCAACTTACTGCTTGTCTCGCCAATATTATGTATGTATAATACACTTTTCTAGATTGACGGTGATACTTTATACGACCTCATATTAATATGGTATCCTGTTAGGTTGGCATGAGTTCACTAACAACTTCCAGGTTGTTAGATATTTCTGCTTGGAATGACCCATGTTGCCTAATATGTTCCCCATAATAACTTAGCACCAGCATGCATAGCACACCATGCCACCATCAGGAATCTGAAACAAATAAAACAAATCTATGTATAACATGTTCTATTTACTGTTGTAACTTAACACTGTTATTATTGAATTATTATAATTATAATTTTTAAGATACATAATTATTAATAGATACATAATATTTTCATTTAATAGATACATAAAGATACATAATAATCTAATTTTAGTGTAACTTAATTTAAAAGATACAAAAATATACCTCTCTAGGGTGAATTCTTGCCATGATATCATTTCGCTCGGGTCCTTCTGGTATTGAATGAACTTGAACCCTGGTGAGGGGAGTGAACACAATATGATCCATACACATGATGAAAGGTTCCCAGAAGATTGTGCAATAACTCCCCGCTCCTGCAGTATGTAAAGCCGGGTAAACAGGTATTGCGAGATCCAGGAGTCCAAAAAACAAAGCCATAGGTAGTTTATATAATTATACACTTGATCACTATAACACTAATGTTTTATGTTGTTCACTCCAAAGAAACGCGAATGCCGCCCGATTGCGATAGGTACCGAAAAAAATGACAATTGACACTTGCTTTGCTTGCTAAACTTCAAAAGTTCTACAGTACAGATAACTAATCACAGACAACATACAAATCAATGTTTGTTTTGACAGTTCCTTATATCGGAGTGTACTAGTTCCATGGAACCACCAATGTTGTCGTGTGTAAAAATAATTTATTGAAAATAATTTCTCTGCAGAGAACAATTCATTTAATATTTTTTTTAATATTTTTCCGTGAATCAGTATGTTTTTCTCTATTTATGCTAGAATGTACAAAGTCCACGCCCAAAATAAGACATCTCCTTTAGTTATCTACTTTACTACTAATACGTAGCGATGGGAATTATAGTTATTTTTATTTCACGATCACGTCGTGAAATTATTTATTTTTGTCACTGTTATATCACCAGTGATAAATCACCCGACCGTTCTATTTATTAGTGACAATTATTTCACATTTTGTTCTGTCTGTTACATGTCACAGTGATAGTGATTTGTCACTTGATTCACTTATTTACAGTGTTGCCAGACAATTAATATTTCTTAAAAACTTCGATTAAGGGGCACTTCAATAACGTGTTAGAGAACAAAAATATTTTTTTTAGAATTTATATTTTTTTAGAATTATTGTCTGTTTGTTTGTCTGTCCGGGCATCACATGAAAACCCGTTAACAGATTTTAATGAAAATTGGTGAAGTTGTTAAGGTCATATTTTAGGATACTTTTATCCTGGAAGTAATCTTTGTTCCGAAGAAATTTGTACAGCCGTAATTTATATTTCATTTGAAAGCATATTTTCTAATCCACTTGAAATTTTAAGACGTATTTTATAATAATATTGATCCTCGATATTTTTGAAAATTGATGAAATATGCTCTTCATAATTTAAAGGTGGAAAGGAACGCAAAGGTTTTTCTTCCTAACAGTTACATACATCCTTTTCATGAATTATGAACATATCTGAGGTCCACCTATTATATCATTATGTTTTCAATACGTAACTATTATATTTAACGTTGTAAATCGGTGTTGTAAATGTATTAAATAATAACATTAATTGTAAACCAAAATCATGAAAGTCATAAAACGAAACGACATAGATCCTAGTTTGACATTAGTAACTGTCAATGTAGTGTCAAATGTCAATCAATCAAATTAAATTGTCAAATGTCAATATTGGACAACTATTTTTTAAAATGTAATCAAAACCATGGATATATTACTCTATCTGGATCACTGACTTTGTAGAGGTACCTGAAGATCGATGACGTTATATACGAAGGACTATTCGACCAATCACATGCCGGGTTGAGATTGTCCTTCACAATTGTAGGGTCCACACTTAGAAAAGCTGTGTCCTATATTGGTATGGTTCTTGAAAATGTATTCTATTGGTAATTTTTCTGGTGGTAAGAATTATAATATTGAAATAATACATTTTATTAGAAATTCTTCAAAATTACCGAATTTAATTTACAATACACAAATGGTCCTTCTGATATGACGTTATCGATCTTCAGGTACCTCTACAAAGTTACTTATCCAGTTAGAGTAATACATCCATGATCAAAACAAAATGTCAACGTTAAATCATCACTCAATGTCACTGTCAGTGTCAGGTTAGATTTGCCAGAACTTAAAAGTGCCCAGTGTGGCAAGCTTTTTATCTATCTACGGAAATTCAAACACAATTAAAAAAAAGAAGGGAGGATCCTTTTTTATTTTCACAATCTTGTCACAAACGGAATAATTTTCACTTTCTCCACATTCAAGTTTTGTTTTTGTACAAATTTAGGACCAGCCCCCCATAAATTTTTTGAACATCTCCTTTAAAGTTTTCCATGGGAAACGGAATGAAAGTTTGTATGGAATACTTTTAAAATAAGATAAAACATAATTTCCGTATGTGAAGCTGCGGGCAACAGCTAGTTATTATAATATAGTGATAAGCGAGTAAGCTATGAGATGTGTAACTTACTACGGAGCTTCTGTCCTATTCAAGAGAGGCTACTCTCATGTTTGCTACACTTGACTAGGATATTTAATTCCTACATAATAAAGGTATTTAATAGTGGAAATATTTATGATTACATACATTACCAGCGTATAACAAAAAATATTTTAGAACAGACAAAATACACTTACACTGGTATCGTCCATGGATATATTACTAGAGTAACATATCCATGCTAGAGTAATATATCCATGGTATGGTCTAAGCAGGGAATAGACAATAAAGCAATATTATTCTTCATTATCTATGGTTCTTCAGCAATCATTAAAATAATGTTGTTTTGTGGAGGACATGGTAGGAGAAATTGAACAATCATATTATAAGCTTAAAATAAGACGTCCGTAAATCATGATGCTTTTATAAGAGATGGTGGTAGTCTATTATACTAATACGATTACGAGTGAAGTAAAATCTCACCGTATCACGAGTCACGACTTGATTTAAGCATTATAAACAGTTTCAACTTTCAAGTACCTACATAGTCCTATAAAAACCTTATCATGTTTAAAATAAGACTTATTTTCATTTGAAGTTTTTGTAATGTAGCATTATTTACTTGAGCAAGTTAAAAAAATCAGACAAACTAAAGTCTAATGACGTTCAAAATAAGATGCAATTTCACTTAAACAAATTCTTTAAGCTGGTGGCACTGTGTCGCTCAAATCACAAATATTGCTTTCTCTCTTTCGCACGATGGAATTCTGTAAAATATAATGTAGCTTGGCCGGTGACTTGCGTGATATGGAACTGTGAAGTTATGTCACGCTCGTGATATGTAACAGGGCGTTCCATTTCATGTCACTCACGTGCCACGTGAAATTTTTTTCACGAGTGATATAACTAGTGATGCGTGAAATGTGCCATGCCTACTAATACGTGTAAATCGGACTTAAGTAAAAATTACATTACGCGTGAAGTAAAATCTCACCATATCATGACTATCACGAATCACGACTTGATTTTAGCATTAAAAACAATTTCAAGTATCTACATAGTTCTATAAAAACCTTACCGTGTTTAAAATAAGACTTATTTTCATTTGAAGTTTTTGTAACGTAGCAAGTTAAAAAAATCAGACAAACTAAAGTCTAATGCCGTTGAAAATAAGATGCAATTTCACTTAAACAAATTCTTTCTTCAAGCTGATGACACTGTGTCGCTCAAATCACAAATATTGCTTTCTCTCTTTCGCACGATGGAATTCTGTGATAGGTATATAATGTAGCTTGGCCGGTGACTCGCGACTACTCGCGAGTCGCGTGATATGGAGCCGTGAAATTTTATCGCGCTCGCGATATGTAGTAGGGCGTTCCGTTCCATGTCACTCGCGCGACACGCGAAAATTTTATCGCGAGCGATAAAACCAGCGATACGCGAAATGTGCCATGCCTACTGGACACAAATGTTCGAAATGTCTGTTCTATGACATTATACTTCAATGTTCCGATAGTTCCGATACGCTTGAGTAGGTACTTAATCACTACGTTTTACATTTAGACTCGAGCGCGAGCGCCGCGAGCATGCCGCGAGCCACGAGACGCGCGTGGGCCCGCGACATAGGTATTGCGGTTCTTATCGACACTGTGAAAAATTACATACCTAATAATTTTTTTGCGTAACTTTTAAAACCAAGTTAACTCTATTTTAATGCATTTTTTTTATTAAAATTGTAGTAGCATAAATAAATGTCATTGCCCCCTGTTTATGCAACGTTCAATTGAGGTAACTGAACACAAAATGCATTATATTATTAGGTACAAATCACAAATTAAAGGAGTATGAAATCAAATCTTGTGCGCATCATTCGTGTGTTCCCTTCATACACGCCAAACCTGAACACCGTAACTATACCAGTTACCAGGTCCATCTGAACACGCGCACCCTAATATTGGTGACCTCCACAAGCTCCACATTTTGGTAACCCCGACGTTTGCCAGAATCCCCGACGTTTACCAACATCTTCGACGTCTACATCAAGCCCAGACCCAACGTTGACTTCAACCTTCAACAATGCCAGTCATGCCGCACGAACAAGTACCCAGAATGTGTGGAGCGTACTACGTGTCGCCGTCGAACCCTGCATCCACCGTCACCAGCGCCACGCTACAGCAAGATCAGAAGCCAACAACATCACGGATACCAGACAACAGCCTATCCAGTTTTCTAATGAACGAGCTGCTGGATAAAATAAACAAGCTTTCCTTGGAAGTGACAGAATTAAGAACGAACCGTTCCAGTCCACAAAGAACATCCTACAGGCAAGGTTACAGAAGGCGTTCTAACCCAACGCGTCGACTACGGAGAAACATCTACTGCTACTACCACTCCAGATTCAGAGAGAGAGCCAGTAAGTGTGAAGAGCCTTGTGCATGGAAGTCACAGTCGGGAAACTCCCATTAGCGGTGACCGAGGCGGACGTCAGCGCTATATTCCCATCCAGCCGCCTATCCGTTACCGACCGCAAAAGTGGGTATCGTTTCTTAGTTGACACGGGAGCCAACATCTCTGTCATACCAAGAACTAGAAAGGCTTTCCAAACGAGTGATTACAAATTATACGCCGCCAACGGGAGCGAAATAAAAACATATGGTGAAAAATTACTCGAGTTGGATCTCGGATTACGCCGACCATACAAATGGACGTTTGTCATCGCTGACGTCAAACAAGCAATACTGGGCGCTGATTTTCTAACAAAACACAATTTACTAGTGGACTTACGAAACCAAAAATTAATCGATGGTATTACGGGATTATTAACACCTGGCAAGCTCATCAACTGCAGTACATCCAGCATCAAGACCATCAACATCCATTCACCATATCACGACATCATCGGGAAGTATCCCGACGTCACTAAACCGTTTTGTGCTAAAGAAACACCAAAACACAACGTAGTTCACCAGATCATAACCGACGGACATCCTGTTCACTCAAAATGTCGACCGCTCTCCGCAGAGAAATACAAAAGAGTCAAGCAAGAAATAGAGCATATGATGGAAACTGGCATATGCCGCCCATCTAAGAGCGCATCTAAGTCACAACGAAAAAGGATGGCTCAATAAGATTATGTGGCGATTACCGCAAGTTGAACGCGATAACTAAGCCTGATCGCTACCCCATCCCACGACTCTTAGATTTCACTTACTTACTACCCAAGAAGACAATATTTTCTCGCATTGACATCAAGAGAGCGTACAACCAGATCCCCGTCGAAGAGGTGGAGAAAACCGCTGTAATTACCCCATTTGGTCTATTCGAATTTCCACGAATGCCATTTGGATTACGTAATGCTGGTCAAACTTTCATGAGATTCATCAACGACATCATGTTTGGTCTGGATTTCATATTCTGTTTCGTCGATGATATACTCATAGCTTCATCATCCAAAGAAGAGCACCGAGAACACCTCGATGAAGTTTTTAAGCGACTGAACAGACACGGTATCACGGTCAACATGAATAAATGCATTTTCGGCACTCAAGAAATGGAATTTTTGGGTTACAAAATCACTACTGAAGGAATAACACCCTCCCCGCATAGAGTACAAGCGATAGACGAGTATCCATTACCCAAGACAGTCCGCGACCTAAAGCGTTTCCTTGGAATGTTGAACTTCTATCGTACCAGCATACCCCATGCCGCAAAACACCAGTCAACATTGAACATGTACACGCGAGGAACCAAGAAACGGGACAATAGCGCTATAGAATGGACTGA
The DNA here is from genome assembly GCA_963932265.1 of Thymelicus lineola. Classification (NCBI taxonomy): domain Eukaryota; kingdom Metazoa; phylum Arthropoda; class Insecta; order Lepidoptera; family Hesperiidae; genus Thymelicus; species Thymelicus lineola. The sequence goes on along the minus strand of OZ010682.1, from coordinate 20,919,365 downwards.
TGAAAGCAAGGAGGCATTCAGACAGTGCAAGGAAGGCCTGAAAAACGCCATTGTACTCTGTCCGCCATCGCCCAACGCGCCTCTATCAATCATGACAGACGCATCACAAACATGCGTCGGAGCAGTCCTCCAACAAAAAGTAAAGAACGAGTGGAAACCCATCGCTTTCTTCTCAAAAGCGCTTTCTGATACACAACAAGGTTACAGCACATACGACAGAGAGTTATTGGCAATCTACATGTCGATTTGCCATTTTCAAAATTATATCGAAGGTCGAGAATTGATTATATACACAGATCATAAACCGCTGTGTTACACTTCAAAAGAAAAGCAATCCGTTTCTAAGGAAAAAATATCACCACGACGATTACGTCACTTAGACTACATAGCGCAATTTACATCCGACATACGACACCTCCCCGGATCACAGAACCCAGTAGCGGACGCCCTGTCACGTGTATCACAGATTGACTGCCCTAGCAACATTGACTGGATTGAGATAGCCACAGCACAAGAAGTCGATCCAGAATTACCCAATTTGTTAACAAAATGCAATTTAAAATGGAGAAAAATTAGTTTACCAAACAACAAATCATTATACTGCGAAGAGTCTACAAGCGACTTACGTCCTTATGTACCGAACATATTTCGTAAACAATAAATATTCAGTACATTACATGACGTCACCCATCCCGGAGTACGAACAACCCGTAAATTGATACAGAAACACTACTTCTGGCCCGGAATGAACAAAGATGCAAGTACTTGGGCTAAACAATGTCTATCATGTCAAAAATCAAAAGTTCACCGACATAACATAACACCTCTGATGTCATTCCCGGAATCACAACGATTTGAACATATTCATATAGACATTGTCGGACCGCTGCCTGTATCAAATGAAAACAGATATATCATAACTATAATAGACCGTTTCACGAGGTGGCCCGAAGCTATTCCAGTACCCGAAGTCACAGCTACGATAGTTGCAAAAGCTTTGTATGAATCCTGGATCGTAAGATTTGGATGTCCACTTAGAATAACAACAGACCAAGGCCACCAATTTGAATCATGCCTATTTTCATCCTTGGCTAAACTCATGGGTATTAGAAGAATACGAACTACCAGTTACCACCCGCAGTCCAACGGAATGGTGGAACGATGGCACCGAGTCATGAAGACCGCTATCATAGCACGTGGGAAATCCGCAGATTGGTCTCACGAGCTGCCTACTATACTATTAGGCTTACGAACAACGATCAGAGAAGATTGTAGTCTAAGCCCTGCTCAAATGGTGTACGGTAGTAATATCAAAATCCCAGGCGTATTCTTCCAGAATTCAAATATCACATCTCCCGATTTATTCATGGAACGACTACAAAAATCAATCAGTCAATTAAAACCTACAGAAAGAAAATCAACATCATCGCATAATACATTTGTTTCCAAAGATATGGATACTTGCGACTACGTTTTTGTGAGAATAGATGCTGTAAGAAAGCCATTGATTGCACCATACGAAGGACCGTACAAAGTATTGGAAAAACACCCGAAATTCTTCAAAATTCAATTAAACAATCGATCAGCTGTTATTTCCATTGACCGACTTAATAAGCCAGCATTTATTTTGCAAGAAAGCGAAGTCAATGAACATCAAAATACCAAGTCATCAGAAACAAGAGAGCACAACTTGCATGACGCTACCGCGAATTCGACACCACGGCGCGTGACAAAATCAGGTCGCACAGTCAAGCCTGTAGTGCGATTTTCTTAATGTTTAGTCACCATTTTATTTTACATGTTATATTTTACTTTTTTTACAAAAACTATTTTATTGATTTCACCATATTTTGCATTGCATTGTATACATTTTACTTTTTACTATATGTTGTTAATTAACTTCAAATATTTTTTACACGGTCATTTTTATTGTATTGTTTTTTCTTTTTTTAAGGGGGGGAGTATTGTAGTAGCATAAATAAATGTCATTGCCCCCTGTTTATGCAACGTTCAATTGAGGTAACTGAACACGCAAAAATGCATTATATTATTAGGTACAAATCACAAATTAAAGGAGTATGAAATCAAATCTTGTGCGCATCATTCGTGTGTTCCCTTCATACACGCCAAACCTGAACACCGTAACTATACCAGTTACCAGGTCCATCTGAACACGCGCACCCTAATATTGGTGACCTCCACAAGCTCCACAAAATCATTATTATCACTTTGAAATTTTCTTTTATCTATAAATTCCATACTCTGTGTACATGGCAAATTAATGAGTCTGTCAGTCAAAACTGACAGATGTCAAAGTTGTCACATGTCTTCAGCCTTACGGACGGAGCTCTCACGTTCTGTTTTAAATTTAGTTTTCTATTATTCTAAGAAAAACACTAAAAGTACAAACTACAAAACCTAAGACAAATAAATACAAAGTTTATTCTTTATAATAAAATAGATTTTTACACTCCTACTTGATTAATGTGTACTTTTTAATAGGTGAAGCAGATGAATAATAAAGCCAATGTGATGTGTTTTACCCGGCTTTATTTAAATGAATCGTTGTGACTAGATAAATATAACTTGAAAGTTTAGTATGAAGCTGGTAAGTTTGTTCTTGTTAACAAGTTTAAATTTATTTTTATAATACGAACAAAAATATGTATATGAGATAGAAAGACATTACCTTTTTTTGATACCGATTGAAATAAAACAAACATCAAGGAAAACCTCATCTAAATCAGTTTAACCGTTTCTTAAAGTAACTTTTTTTTTACATAAAATAAGTTAATGCTTGACCATAATCCCACCTGATGGTAAGTGAAGATATGGTCCAGGATATGTCTGTTCTATGACATTATACTTCAATGTTCCGATAGCTGGAACAAACACACAGACAAACACATACAGAACAGTAATTCTAAAAATCATTGAGAAGGGATTTCTTACAGTCTAAATTAACCCTTAATAGCTTTTCTCAAATGTCTTTTATGTAGACTTAAATCTTTTCCAATTTTAATATATTATGATAATGATGATGAAACCCATGTTTCAGTACTGCCTGAGCAGTGATGCGGCCAAGCCATGCTTCGTGCTGTCGTTCAAGGAGCTGCTGATCATGCTGGACTGCGGACTGTCGGCCCACTCAGTGCTGAGCTTCCTGCCGCTGCCGCCCGTGCCCAGCACCCGCCTCGCCTCACTCCCCAACTTCACGCCCCCACACATCAATGACCCCTTGCTGGAAGGGGTAAGCAATTATTTTCTCTTTTTCTTGGCCAGCACCAGTGTTTAAATGTAGTTTTCAGTCACTTGATCAAAATCAGTTTCAAATTGACGTAACTAACAACTGTACTAGTTGTTTTAAGTTGCTGGTGTCCCCACTGGGTAATCATAAGGTCATGTGACTGTTGATCATGATTTTAAAACATTTATTTCGAGTTGTGTGTACTGATTTGTTGGTTTCTTCGGATAAAGTCTATCTGCAAAGCGCCAATATCATAGGAAAATAATAAATGGAGGTTTACTAGTAATTTATGTATATATTTGCAGGAGTTGAAAGAGTGCTGTGGAAAGGTATTTGTGGACAGCATCCCAGAGTTCTGTCCGCCACTAGACAAGGTGGTGGACTTCTCGCAGCTGGACGTGATCCTCATCTCCAACTACACCTGCATGCTGGCCCTACCCTACATAACAGAGGAGACCGGGTTCAAGGGACAGGTGTATGCCACCGAGCCCACTTTGCAAATCGGCAGGTACTCATCTTAACCTAGCAGTCCATGGCTTATTATAACTGATAATGTTACGTAAACATGTAACATGTGATGCGTCAGGTTCTACCTGGAGGAGCTGTCGGAGTGGGTGAGCGCGGCGGGCGGCGGCGGTGGCGGCGCGGCGCGGCGCTGGAAGGAGCTGGTGCACCTGCTGCCCGCGCCGCTAGCCACGGCGCAGCGCCCGCGCCACTGGCGCCGCCTGGTGTCGCCCGCCGCCATCGCGCGCGCGCTGGCCCGCGTGCGCGTCGTGGGCTACGACGAGCGGGTCGACATCTACGGCGCCCTGGACGCCACGCCCGTCAGCTCCGGCTTCTGCCTCGGCTCGGCCAACTGGGTGCTGCGGTCGGCGCACGAGAAGGTGGCGTACGTGTCGGGCTCGTCGACGCTGACGACGCACCCGCGGCCCATCAACCAGGCGGCGCTGCGCGGCGCGGACCTGCTGCTGCTGGCGGCGCTGACGCAGACGCCGGCTCACAACCCGGATCACATGCTGGGCGACCTGTGCGTGCACGCGGCCGTGACGCTGCGTGCGGGCGGCTCCGTGCTGTGCCCCGTGTACCCGAGCGGCGTGCTGTACGACCTGCTGGAGTGCCTGTCGGCGCACCTGGAGGGCGCGGGGCTGGCGCACGTGCCGCTGTACGTGGTGTCGCCAGTGGCGGACTCCTCGCTGGCCTACAGCAACATCCTGGCCGAGTGGGTGTCGGTGGGCAAGCAGGCGCGCGTCTACCTGCCCGAGGAGCCGTTCCCGCACGCGGCGTTGGCGCGCGCCGCCCGCCTGCGCCACGCCAAGCACCTGCACGACGACGCCTTCAGCAACGACTTCAGACAGGTACCGACATCCACCGACATATTGTGGTTCATTGAGACCAAGGCTAAGGCTACTGCAAGGAAACTTGGTGTCCTTGCAAAGGTACGGTGGTACTTCACACCGAGGCAACTCTTAACCTTGTACAAAGCTCAGATTTAGCCGTGTGTATATTTGTGTACGTTTGCACATTTGGACAAACGCAGCCAAATGTCACCTTTCTGCCTTGGACTCGATGGAGAGGCGTGCGAAGAGGCTCATTGGTGACCCAGATTTGGTTGAGACCAATCTGCAAAGCCTCGAGCACAGGCGCAGAGTAGCCAGCCTCTCGGTTTTCTACAGGGCACATTTCGGAGCATGTGCACAGGAATTACACGATTTCATTCCGCCTTCCCCTTTCCATCATCGAACGTCCCGACACACGGCGGGTATCCATCTCTTTGTCGTTAACATCCCCCAGTACGGACGACGCGCTTCGCTTCATCATTTATTATTCGTACAGCGAAGGATTGGAATAAATTGCCCGCGTCGGTGTTTCCGCTCCATTATAATGTAAGTGTCTTTAAGGCAAGAGTGAATAGGCTTTTACCACCAATGACTACATCGCCACTTACCATCAGGTGGGATTGTAGTCAAGCGTTAACTTATGAGATATAAAAAACTGTGTGCTGACAGTTTACCTTTTTTATGTACAGTCGGCAAAAAAAATTGGTATGCGGGGCATGATTCTAAAACCTTCTGTAGTTATTAATATTACAGAATTTTACTTTTATTATCATTATAAAATCATACTTTATAATTATTTAGCATTTAACCATGATATTAATACAAACATTCTGTAATATTAATCATTACAGGTTTTAGAATCATGCCCTGCATACCTAACTCTTTTGCCGACTGTACCTATGGATAACAAAAAAAATACAAGTACTTAAATGAAAATCGTTGCAAAAACTGTTTTCCGATTTATCTGCAATACTGGTGAAGTGTGGCGAGGAATGTTCCCCGCAGCTATATAAAATGATGTGTTGTGTGTGTGGCAGCCGTGCGTGGTGTTCTGCGGCCACCCCAGCCTGCGGTTCGGCGCCGCCGTGCACCTCGTGGAGCTGTGGGGCAGCAACCCCGCGCACGCCGTCATCTTCACAGGTCGTACACACCACACTCTTATATACTTTACCTACTTTATTACTACTACACTACTGCTACATTACACTGTATATACTACGAGTATATAGCCGGAAGGTTCTACATACTACATACTTAACAAATCATTTTTAACTCCCGACAAAAAAGAGGGGTGTTAAGTTTGACGTGTGTTTGTATCTGTCTATCTGTAGCATCGTAGCTTCCAAACGGATGAACCAATTTTAATCTCGTTTTTTTTTGTCTGAAAGATGACTTAATCGAGTGTTCTTAGCTATTTTTAGTGTTAGTAAAACTGTCTGGATTTTTTAAATTTACTTAAAGATTATGTCCCACCACTCAAATACTTTTTGTTTGGATATTTAATTTTTATTGAAATGTTGACGATGGTCGCTTCGCGTTCTAGAGCCGGACTTCCCGTACGCGGAGGCGCTGGCGCCGTTCCAGCCGCTGGCGATGAAGGCGTTCCACTGCCCCATCGACACGTCGCTCAACTACGCGCAGGCCAACAAGCTGGTGCGCGAGCTGCGGCCGCGCGAGCTGCTGCTGCCCGACCAGTACCACCAGCCCGCCGGGGCCGCCGGGACCAGCGCCGGGACCGCCGGGACCGCACACCGGGGGGTAAGCACTGTGACGTGGTCGAAGCGCCCCCCTAGTGATGAGACTGTCCCATTTGCTATCAAACGATCGCCTACTCGTTCGCCTGGGTGACTCGATCACTGGAATGGTTACTGAATTGTCAGCCACAAACATACTATTATAAATTGACACGGGAACGCCCAGGATCGACCCGGACCGTTGGGTATAGTTTCAAAGAATAAGACAGCAGCGATAAAAAATGCAACCTGGTCAAAAAGTGAACACTGACTTAGTGGGCAATCCGTGACTAGGGGTACTAGGATGGGTACGGTGGGTGTATGTGTGTGTGTGTGTGCGTGCAGGTGGTCGCGGACGTGCCGACGCTGGTGGTGCGGCGCGGCGGGTGGGTGAGCGCGGGCGTGCGGCGCAGCTGGGCGCGCGGCACGCTGTGCGGCTCGCTGGCGGCGCGCGCCGAGCCGCGGGAGCTGCGCGCCGGGCTGCGGGCCGCACCGCTCGTGGCGCAGCTGCGGCTGCGGGACGCGCGCCTCACGCTGCTGCCGCCGCCGCCCGCGCCGCTCGGAGCGCCCGCACCCACCCAGCCGCCGCGCCTGCACTGGAGCGCGCTGGACGTGGAGGCGCTGGTGCGCGCGTTGGCGCGGGAGGGCGTGGGCGGCGCGCGCGTGGAGGCGGGCGCCGACGGCTGCATCGTGCACCTGCCGCGACACGACACGCTGCTGCACCTCGAGCGGCACGCCACGCACGTCTTCTGCGAGGTGGGCCCCTGTCCTCCCTCCACTCCCCCTTCTTGCATGATTTTTAAGGTCTTTTTATTGGTAATTCGATCGAAGAATAATTCATAAAAGTTAGTCTTCATTATCTTTAAGCTTCAAACAAGTTCAAACGAAATGCTCTTGTGATAAGACAGTTATACTAAGTGACTGTGTGTGTGTCCCCAGGGCCGCGCCGACGTGCGGCAGGCGCTGCGCGACGCCATCTCGTCGTGTCTGCCGCACATCTAATATAATAAAATATACTTAAGAATAAAACTGTTACTACTACAGCTGGAGTTTTATCGAGAGCCCATTACGTCCCAAACGGAATTACCGTACATAATATTGAGCGACGAATTTCATTAAATCCAGATCCAACTCATCTCGGGAGCGTCGTCTTCCAGTAGGTTAGTGGCGGCGATGTGGCGTGGTTAAAATAAAACGACCTCATTTCTCGATACACATTTATATCATAAATAAATATATTTATTAACACTTACAAGTAGTAATGATAAAATCGAGTAAGTAATGGTGGAGCGTGGCCGCTCGTCCAATGTCATAACAAAAATAAAAAGCGAATCAATTCAAGTAACAAATTCAACGGCATTCACATAATTTGTTCCCCTTCCATCTCCCCTCCTCCCTCCCTCCCGCATTACGGCTTCATCCAAACCGAGCAATAAATATCTCACGTAATGGGTGTGATGGACAAAATACTGATAATTTTATAGCTACCTACACTAAAGTCAGACAAAAATAGGGGGACCGTCGGCCCGGGGCGGACCCGGCTCGTCAGAGTCGAAGGGCGCCCGGAGAGGGCCGGGTAGCATATTAGTTAATACCATACGTTTCAGCCACCCGAAGTCGCTGCGCCAATAGCAGATGCGTCGTCACGACACGTCAGGTAGATGCGAGCGCCCGAACGGCAGCCGAAACGTCGGGCATTTACAAGTATGCAGCCGGGTAGCGTATTTCCATTTACGTGTTCAATAGGAGGCACTACTACCTCGAAACACGCACGGGTTCGTCACGCTAATTCTCTTTTCAAACTTGTGTTCAGTTCAAGGCACGCGTCCTCCAATCGCGCACACGTACGCAAACTGTTCTTATAAACACGTGTTCATGGCGATGCATGTAACTTATGCATGAAGTTCGGCAGAGCATTCCGCTAAAGCGGCTATGTACTTATACAATTACAAATGGACTACAACAACGCACTGCCCCTCACTTCCTTCCCTTCCTCACGCCTTCCTCCTCACTTGTCAGCGATATATAAGTTCAAGAATGCTTCATACTTGAAACCATTCATAAATGCACTGACGTCCGTACATCACTTTGGACTCACTGAAAATCAGCGCCGTAGCTAACGCTACGGCATTGTGCTGAGTGAGCTCCATTTTCCCGGCCACTTGACACATGCGAGCGTCACAGATAAATGTATAGGTACTAAGTATAATAATTGTTATCTTTTTTTTTTAATTCTCTTCGTATGTGATTCTTTTGTATTTATTTTATTTTATTTTGTTAACTGTATTCATGTGTTGTGTGTCGTGGAAATAAACGTATGTCTATGTCTAAAGGGAAGGGGCGGGGCCCCCTGCAATGAAAAAAGGTATAGGAATCCAAAGCGAAATGGGTTAGGTTAGCTTAGGTTCGTTTTTTAGTTTTAGAGAATTAGCGTGACAAACCCGTGCGCGTTTCGAGGCAGTACTTCCTCCTATTGAACACGTAAATGGAAATACGCGGCCGGGTAAGGTAAGTAAACCGCAGACCGCCATCCTCGCCAGTCGCCATCACTCGACACCCTGCCCCCAGCTGAAGGAGGATGCTCCTGGTCGAGGTGGCTCGCTCGCTGGGTTGAAGTCGGTCACAAAAATAATCATAATGCAGGAACGCCACGACAGGGCTCCACGCCCGCGATATGTTTGTTCCGGCAGCTCCTGGTGCGTTACGACGAACTTAATAGATAAGATCATTCGAGAAGCTACTATACACGACGACAAAATGTTAGTAACGTGGTCTTAAATGTACCGTCACAGAAGACATAATAGGACATAATTGTAGTAAGTACCGTGGGAATTATAATAATATGCCTCGGGTGAGCCGCGGTGACAATGAAACATTTAAAACTCGACTGTTAATATAAGTTTCCGAAACTATTTTATTTACTAGTAAAATAAGTATCAATTCAAGGTACACATACCGAGATTAGGTCCCGTCAACTCGAAGGAGAGCAACATCAAATTGCGGCATCTTAAGGTGAGCGGGTCACAGTCGACACAGGGTTACGGGACTAGCAACACGCATTCCATGATTATAAAATCCACAACACACCGTCGTATTCACAAGTAACACTCGCCTAAGCAATGAAGCAAGGCAATGCGAAGAACGCTATTGCCGCGCATTCGTTACATCAAGCCTTCCACCTTCCCAGTCATCAGTCATCTCTCAAGTTTACTTGCATGAGTGGACGCATGGCGCTGTAGCCGCTGTATCATAGATGTATGCAGCCCGGTATGTTAGCCCATTTGATGGGGAAAATTTCACTCTAGTTATTTGATAAAGGCCAAAGACAAGGATGGTTATAAATACAAAGACCTTTCTATCTATTTCAATTCAGTGCTATGCGTTTCGTAAAATAGCTCGGCAACTGCTTTACCTACACGTTGATTTTGATTACTCGAGTATTGTTTATGAATCGATTTGAACGACCCCATGCATTAGTCGGCACTGTGAGACCTCACGGTATTGCTTGTGAACACATGGGGTTATTATCATTAATAAATTGAATTACATCGCGCGTTACACTGACACTGAGTTTCGGTGGTTGCCCCGCTAGAGAATCTAACGGGGCTAAACTACCGGAGCCTACTCGTACATCTTGAACCCAGCGACTGATCGTAATCGGAACTGCTACATACCTATGTGACTGTGTTTCTATAACATGAAATGCCTATTTCACTTCAAGGGCTGTAATAACATCGAACGACATATAATACATTTTGCACAAAATCTACGATCTACCCACAATAAGTAATTTTGTCGTGTGACCGGTCGGACTCGTCGAGGATAATGAAATTCTAGACACTCAATAAAGAATTTAAAGATGGCCAAAGTCGGAGTGGGTCATATACATAGGGAATGGACTGAGCGTTCCCTATCCAGCTGTAAATTAAATAAACAGGAGTGGATGTCACTACAGACATACAGGAAAGAGATACATAGGTATTGGCCACACTATCACTATCTCTTTCTAGAGAATGGTCACTTTGATGCGGGTATCGCTCAGTCCATCGGCATGGCAGCGCAGTGGTGCGGCTAGGCGTTGATGTCGATGTCGGCGAAGAGGTCCCCGCGCGTGGCGACGGTGAGCGCGTAGTGCGAGTTGAGCTGGTGCAGCAGCTCGCGCTCGTCCAGCATCTCGAGGCGCTCGACGCGCGCGCGGTCCTCGTCGGGCAGCGCGGCCCACACGCGCGTCATGTCCCAGCTGCGCGCGCACTCGTAGCCCGCCGCCAGCAGCCGCTCGGCGTGCGCGCGCGGCTCCCGCGCCAGCCGCTCGCCCGCCAGCAGGCACCCGCGCGCGCCCAGGTTGCGCATCATCACCTGCCGCCACCACACACACATATACATATTGTGCACGAAGTGTAAAGTACCGGAAGCTAATAAATTCTTTATAACAAAACAAATATATTACCATAGCAAAAAATTTTCAAAATATTTTTGTGTAATTAAGTTGTTGTTGAAGTTTTTTTTTATTGTTAACGAGAAGATAGGGAGAAACATGTGAACTGGCTTTCAACAAACTTTCTTCAAAGGAGGATGTGCCAAGCTAGATGTAAGTACACCAAGCACAACTCGGCTGGTGCGTCATGGTGGCACATGAAGTGTCGGTCGGGAGGTCGGTCTAGTGTAAGTGTACCTCTCCGAACTTGTCCCCGAGGTTGCACTGCTCGTAGATGAGCAGCACCTGTCGCGGGAAGGCGTCGGCGAGGTGGTGCAGCAGCGCGGCGGCGGCGGCGGGCCGCAGGTACACCAGCACGCACTCGGCCAGCAGCAGCGCCGGCAGCGCGGGGGTCGCGCCGCCCGCCGCCAGCGCGCGCCGCACCTCCGCCTCGCAGCGCAGGTCGCAGCCCAGCAGGTGGTACCCGTCCGAGTGCAGGTCGCCCGACCGGATCATCACCTCCCCGTCGCCGTCTGAACACAACGTGCAACAATAATATTTACTGTGGGCTGTGACCATCACACTAACGAAAAAAGGAACTCCTTATTACTAGAACAACGCTTTAACCACAACAAAAAAAAAAACATTTGAATCTAGAACAAGAGTAGGATAAGTATATCCTATCAAGATTAAAATGGTTGAAACAGTACCCAGTGACATCCAACATGATGCACGGTCTCTGACTGATAGATGAGCCATTTACTCAACATAACAATCAATAGTAATGCACATTACAGCATTTACAGCCTACACCAATATTTAGTAAATACTGATTTTGATTATCAGAAAACAGAGTATATGACACCCCCTGACCAGGTGGACTGACAACCTGCAGAAGACAGCGGGCATCCGCTGGATTCAGAAGGCTCAGGACCAGTCAGAGTGGCGCAAGTTAGGGTAGACTGATGGATGGATAGACATCTGTTGACTATTAAAGACAAACTTAAAGGGCTTATTGCAGCCACCAGCAGTAAAAATATAACAAGTTAAAAGAGCAATCTTTTGAAAACATAATAAACACATACCCTCCTTGCAAATCTTCTCAAGCAGCTGTTTGTTCCGCTTGATAATTTGACACTTCTTAGCTGTGACAGTGGGGAAGTCTAGCTCGATGAAGTTGCTGACCGCCTGTGTGGAGTCTTTGAGCCTCCAGTACAGTGTGTCAAACCCACAGCCCAGGTTAATTATCTGACACTTTGTACCACATCTCTGTAAAAACAAACATTCATACAATCTTTATCAATTAATACACTTCACATTCAGGGAGGTTTTAATGACCGACCAGATTTTAATATCATAACCCTCAGTGGAAAAAAGGCATAAGATGAAAATTGCAATTTTACAGGAGAGCAAAAAAACTGTTAAAATATCAATAAATAGTCACAAGGAATTTACATTACAATTTGTTGCACAAAACCGTCAAGATTAATGATAAAAATTTGAAAAAATTGAGCATATGCAGCTTTTGTCCCTCTTTCAAATCATATTAATAACTAAAATTCAAAGTAACACGATAACACAACTTATGCTTTTTTTTCATTGAAGGTGCAATATTACCCAAGATCAATAATTTCCAGAAAAGTTCATCTTACTCCAAACTTAAATAAAATAGAACTCTAATAAAATCCTACTAATATTATAAGTGAGAAAGTTTGTGAAGATAATTTAATGTGGATGACTGTAATTGGCTTTATCATGTAACTAGTTAGTGATACATGTATATCAGATTTAACTTGTTGTTATCCCAAATAAATAAAATTAAAATTAAATAAAGATGTTTGGGTTACCATTCAGGTGAAAGTTAGCACAAAGACAGACCATGTCCAGACTTTAAAAAAGGCTAGATTTTATTTTGGTTATATGTACATTGCCTTGGGATGACTTGGACCTTTCTATAATTTTCAAAACATAAAACAATAATTAATGGCTTCCCAATTTTTCTTTCATTCAAGTTAAAGTTTTTCAAAGTCTTAAATCAAAACTGGAATACTATTTTGGTCACTTTAATTTTTTTACATGAACGCCCCACAGTATGAATATGTCCAGCTGCCACATGTATGAGTGTTAGCTATATTGTGAAAACAACTCAGAATTTTGAAAAACTTATTTATTTGGAAGCGCTAATAAATTATCCAATGTAGGTCCTTGAATAAGTTCCCGCTGTTTTTTTAGGAAAATAAATGCTTTATCCACAGAAATTATTAAAACATACTTCAGTCAAAGTATTGCCTGACAAGCAAATGAATCCCGCGTCGGAAAAACGAAACGTCTTTTGAGGCTATCCATGAATCAATCCATTTTTTGGTATCATCATACAACTGGAAGTGCTGCTCAGATAGGCCATGTGATATTGAACGGAATAGATGGTAGTCGGAAGGGGCCTATGTCCGGTGAATATAGCAGGTGGGGTAAGACATTCCATCAAAGTGTTTCCAGGTAACTTTTCACTGGTATCGTAATATGTGGCAGAGCGTCGTCGTGCAACAAAATCACTTTCTCATTTTTCTCACAAAAATTTTTTCAGGGCTCGACTTAAACGCATCAATTGTAGTTTATAGCGATCTTCCATGATAGTCTCATTCAGTTTGAGGAGCTAATAATAAATAACACCTGGCTGATCCCACCAAATACAGAGAAGCTTAAGACCATGAATATTTGGCTTTCCGCATGGTGTAGAGCCATGGTTGGGCTTACCCCACTATTTTTTACGCTTAGGATTGTCATAATGTATCCACTTTTCATCGCCAGTCACAATATGACTTCTTTTGTATTGTTAAAGAAAAATTATGCACATTAGAAAACGCCGTTCGATGTCTCTCTACTTTAACTCATAAGGGACCCAATGTCCTTGCTTCTGGACTATTCTTAGGGCATTCAAACGTTTCGAAACGGTTGTATCATCTACTTGTAATGAACCTGTAAGTGTAGATAGTGTCTGACACGGGTCTTCATCAAGTAATTCTTGTAATTCTTTGTCTTGAAACTTTTTTGGTGCGCCAGAGAATTCTCAATCTCCAAGATCAAAATCATCCTTTTTAAAGCATTGAAACCAGTCTCTGCATGTTGTCTCTGACAAAGTATGTTCTTTGTAAGTCTCTACAACAATTCTGTGTGATTTAGTACTTGGTACAAAACTTAACATTTGTATCACTACAAAAAACAATGTTGTTTACAGCGTGGCTGACTAACACAAAGTAAAGTTCAAGGTTACAGACAGTAGTTTCGGGTCCATGCGTTTCCATCAGAAATCACATGCACATAGTCCTAGTAATGCTATCTGTTTGAAAACAGTGAGAACTTATTCAAGGACCTAATATTTTTGTAGTATTATACACATATCTGTGTTGAAGTGATGGTCACTGTTTCTACTGATATCAATAACTAGAAGCTAGAGCCAAAATAGACATAGGGAATTCTAATTTCTGACTTTCCTCCAAACCCTCAAAAATATAATAGTTCACAACTGGTTTAAGAAAAAAAGGGTGTTTGCTATCCAGGAATGTACAATTACCAACCCCCATGCATGAGTACCCATTAAACTGAATAGTAGTGCCACCTTCAAAAAGAGTAACCTGATACCATAGCCTCGGCCTTCATCCGTTTTACAGAAGAGTGGACCACTAGCAGGAGGGGTTAGCTTCGACTCAAAAGGAGCTCCTCACACACAGAAGCTTTAAATGAGGTATTACTTAATTATACATTATGAGTCGCAAAATATCTGACCTCCAAAAATTGATGTATAAACATCTCCATGGCCTTGACTCTGGCATAGTATCCGCGGTTTATTTCTGGAGCCTTCCTATCGCCATGTTTGGCAAAGTATTTAATATAATCATCCTTCCAGTATCCCAACTCAACAGCGCACCGCTTGCATTCAGTAGCATCGGTGTTGGTTGCAATGATGGCTTCGTCTTCGGCACTCCACGTTATTAGATTGTTCATCTTGTAAATAGCTCTATTACTTCAATATCTAACGATATAACATATCATTTTCAGTTTGATATATTTTTAACGTACCTACTTGGGCTCCCACTTACTTTACTCACAAAATTCGACAAATTCTTTCAGTAAATCAAAATATTTTTCAGATCAAAACTCAATTTTTTAACAAGTCTCGATAGTGACATTGACGTGTAACACAGACTATATACACAGATTGACGGGAGAAAATTGTTAGATATCCACAGACTATTTATGGATAATTAAATTATAAAAGAGAAATGCACTGTCTATCTCAAATAGTATTCTGTGGTGAAATCCGTGAAATGAAGATATGTATGTCAAAAATGTCAACGTCAAGAACGTCCAAAAGCCAATGACAAAATAAAAAAGAGCCAGTGTTGCCAATTTAGCCCTTTCGGGGCTAGATCTAGCCCTTTTTACGGGTTTTCAGCCCCTCAAATAATTTTTTAGCACCTAGCCCAATTTCTAGCCCCGAAATCATTTTCCGCTATCTTGAAAAAAAAGGGATAAATTCAGGTTTTCCACGAAGTTTTCCATGCAATCGATCGAAAAAACGATAAAATGTAGTGAAAGATGTCGAAAAAAATTACCATTATCATACTTCTAGCCGTCTGACGACCTTTTTTTTTTTCGCCGTCACCTCTGATAATTAAGCAATAGCCCCTATTTTCAATGTTTTGGACGAATCTAGCCCTTTTTTTAACTGTGTTTAGCCCCTAAACCTGATACCGAGTTGGCAACACTGAAAAGAGCCAAAAGCATAGATCAAAAGTCATGAAATGAAAATGACATTCCAGTCAATCAGTTTTCCATCAAACCAAAATAATTATGAAATTGTAAATGTTGCAATGCAGACAAAACTTGCAATGACCGTAGCACAATACTTTTATTTTAAAAAGTTGTAGTAGTGCAAAGTACATTTAATTTAAAAGTAACTATAAAACACTTTTACGGCATGGTTTAGTTAGGTAGAATTTAAAAAAAAAACTTCAGCCAACTTAGCAAAGTTTCAAACAAATTTATATTGAAGCATTTACAATATCTAATTTGAATATAGATAACAATAACTTTTATAATTCAACATGCTGGCGGCATTTTTGTACGTTTTCGAAGTGAAAAAAGAGCTTTTAGTGTGTTTTTCGCTATCGCTGCTTTATTTAACCTACTACCTGGTGGAAGTTGTCAAGGTAAAATCCATTAACTCGGTTATTACTTCCTTTTATTCGTAAAGAAGCTATTAGACCTACACCGAGTCGTACTATAGTGTCGCACCCATCATCAAACATGTCTAATCTTGGTTAGTTACATAAATTCATTTCAAAAGTTAACTGCATGCTGTAGAAAATACACAGGTGCCCTAAGAACTATTCTCTATGAACAAAATAATTTAGGATCAAATCTAAGAAGATATTATTATTATGCTTAGTTAAGAAATTGCTGATAACTTTATAATATATGCTGTTGTGTTAAATAGACATAATTTAGTGATTATTGGCCTAAACCCCACATTTTCATGAAACATAAGCATTTTAATAAATACTAATACATAACAGTCATGTTGTTACTGATTCTCAAATCTGTACAGATAGTTATAGTCATATTGTAAAATAGTGGAGTAAACGCGATCCACCAAAGAACCAATTGGTCAGTAATGTTGTGAATGTAACACATGTGGTGTATGTGTTGTAGAAGCCGATGCTGGTGTGCGGCGCGGGCGAGTTCCGGACGTTGCTGGAGGAGCGTGTGCCGCTGCTGAGCGAGCACTACTGGCCCACGCCGTGGTGTGTGGAGTCGCGCCTGCAGACCGTGCTGGGCTCGCTGCTGCGCACGCGCCTGCTGCCGCCCGTGCGCTACCGACGGTATGCCTAACTTGTCTAACTAGCATGTAAGGCCACAGTTCAACAGAATAAAATTCTTTAAGTATGTTGAAGGAACCACCACACAAGTTATTGCCTGACATTAGAACGGCTGTGCTTCTTTTAGCGCTAATCGTTAGCTGCATTTGCATAACATCATGGCAGGGACATTACACTAGAACATTAATATTAGGTTGATTTATGTCGCCTCGTCTCGTGTGGTGTGTTTCACAAAATAAAGTTATCTAGACCTTGAGCATTTATGGTGGCTAAGGTGACTAATACGAGTTAGTCAACTCTTATCATTGCCAATCCATATTACCTATCTATTAGGAAGAGATAAATTAAATTTTCATTTAAAATCATTATAATTTTTAAACTTTTGAAAGCTACCTCATTTCTTCAATAATCAACATTTAGCAGTATTGGAGTGACTGAATACTGACCCCAATCCCACATTGGCATACTAAGGTGTCGTAAGAGGCGACAGGCGCCGGCCCCTTGGTGCAGGCGTCACATAAGGATTATGTTTATCAATATTATTATTATTAAGTCATATCATGAATAATATTATTATACTAGTATTACTATTATTTCATCCTTTTTTAGACGGGTCCTATTTGCTAGTGTTTTTTATCGTAATTTGTGAATTAAAAATAAGACTGACACAAAATGAAAAGAACTTAAAGACAGCTAATAATTGTTTACCAACACAAAGAACAATGCCCAAAAATTATTTTTTATTTTTTGTAGCGTCTTAAAACGTCAGTTATACCGAAGCAATTCATTTATTTTTTTACGTATTTTAAAATTAATACCTGTACCCGTATTACCCAGCGTAAAATAATTTTATTAATAAGTGATGAATTGACTATAATAACAATTATGTCAACAATGTCCATTTTCAATCGGGCACTCACTTCGATACATAGCTTGTCTTGTATCAAGCAAGATATAGGGAGACTTCTGGCCAATATTACAGACAGAATTTCGTTATAAATGTTGGTAACAAATGTAATGATGTCAAATTTCCATTTCCGGTTGTCAATCAAAAAAACGTCAGAATAAAAAATAATGGTAAAAATTACGTTCTCCCCTACTCTATGACTCAATGGTTATAAGAATTCAATCTCAAAATACTTTGGTTCTGGGGTGTGTCTGCTGAAAATTCTTATATATCTAAGCTCAGAAATTAAAGCGGCGATTTTTAGAATTTTTTTTATTTTAAGACGCTAAAGTTGAAAATCAAATAAAACGATGTATGGCATTGTTCTTTCTGTTTACTTTTAATTATTTTTAAAATGCAATAAAAATGGTGTCAAGATTGACTCGTTTAAAAAACTAACCATCCTCTTGGTTAAGTCAGCCGCCAAGCGAATCGTCGTATTCCGGCACAGCCGCGCCGGGGGCATCTTGATTCAGATCTTTCTTACTTTCTCTCTCTTGCTTGATGATGTTTTACCATCAGGTGGATCGTCCACCACCAACACCAAGGAATAAGAAAGAACAAAAAACTCCCGAGGAGATTTTTCTCTAGGTGTTACGACTTGTCATTAAAATAATCATCCATTTTGTAATAGCCCTAAGGGATAAAGGGCTAAGCCCTTTATCAATGCATCCCTATAACCGAGTTTTAAATTTATGACTTGGCAATTCCGTGAATGGAATTATCGTTTAACAATCAGCTACATATGTACGAGTATATCATTATTTTGATAAGCTATCATTTCTATAGAAATGATTGAAATCTAACGTTGATATCGTACTGAAAGTTAACGTATAGTACCACTATTTATTTATAACGGCGTTGTGGACGTCATATACCTAGATGCCAGCGTTGTAGCTATTTTGCGCTCAAAACGTTTTTGGTTATTAAACTTAGTATTATAAACTATATAAAAACTAAAAATTCAACTGACTACGACGGATTAACGTGGAAGTATGAAATAAAAAATTAGGCCACTACAGTTTTTGAGGTCGATGCAGTTGTATATTTGACGGCTTTGTTCTGAGGGTGCATTGGCAGCAACCCAAAAAATATTTGAAGTCGGTACAACATTTTTTATGTTTATTATGTCACGTTAGTACATGAGTATGCAGTTTAGGTACTGTTAGTGCGTGTAGTAAGTAGTAAGTACGAGCAAGTTACATATATAGAAATGTCATCACAAAAAGTGACAGAAAAATGGATATAAGCAAAATCAGTTCTGACCACATAACATCTAATAATTAGTTAGAAAGGGCATAGCGCGTAATTTGCCCGGGAACCGCTGTTTCGATCCCCACCATTTGCTGACTACTAACCAAACCACTACTAACGAAAATGAACAAATACGCACGAGGGTCGTTATCTGTGCGTGAGTAGGCGTGACTCTGTAGCAAGGGATTGATTGACAATAAACTTTTATCGGTATCTATTTTCGCAAGGTATACTTATTGATTATATATTTTTATACTTTTTGATTGTAATAACTTACTCCGTCGACAGACTTATATTTCATCACTGGCCGCCGAAACTAAGTTTTTTCAAAATGGCAGTACTCGTAGGTATGCCACCTAGGTTCAGTGACGGTACTCTTGAACGCTAGATTAGATATTATTATAGATTCTAAAAAAATTAGAACTAACTGCTTGAAACAACAATATTCTGCCAAAAGCTAACTGAGAACGTTGTTTTTTATTATAACTTCGAAAGAATCTATTGAATATCCATGTCATCTTTTACTACGCCCAGCACTATAGCGTCTATATAGCTAGATACTACTACGTAATATTATGTACATTACACGTTCAATTGATAATTACGAGCGCATGCAGCCCGCAGTGTATATTTTTTGAAAGAAGAATCATTTGAAGGGCATTTTGAAAGATTTAAACTAAAATATCCTAGCTTTTTACTTACCGATGAAAATAAACGCTTCCTTTATTTTAAGCACTTCGCTTCTTGCACGGCAAGTAATTACCGCACATGAAGGCATTTTTATGTAAGTAATTTAGTCGCAGTCTTTCGCAGTACTTTTCTCCGTTGGAGTTCGCGAGTCACTAAACAGCGCGATCGCGTGTTTTTGTGTGATGGGCGCGTTTGCTCACAGTATTGGCGCGCCTGCCCCGTCCACAACTCCTTTCTAACTAATTATTAGATGTTCTGTGGTTCTGAGTGCCTACTTAACTTAACAACTAAATATGGTCAAAACGATGTACAGGGTCACGAGTGTACTTGTATATTGTATTATGTTCGTCGTTCAGGGAGATCTTGAAGCTGTCTGACGGCGGGCAAGTGGGGCTGGACTGGGCGGAGGAGGAGGGCGAGGGCGGTGAGGGCGGCGAGGGGGGCGAGACGGGCGAGGCGCTGCCGGTGCTGCTGGTGCTGCCGGGGCTGACGGGCGACTCGCAGGCGGACTACGTGCGCTGCCTGGCGGCCGTGGCGCGCCGCCTGCCCGCGCGGCTCGTCGTCTTCAACAACCGGGGGCTGGGCGGCGTGCCCATCACGGTCGGTACATGCATCTTGTTGCAACTCTATATCTCTCCTGATGGCTAGTATTACTAACAAAATGTTTTAGTCAAACAACCTGCTACAGAAAGTATTTGTGGAAACATGTACAATAAATTGATGGGGCCACGGAAATCTTACACTGTAAGCAATTGCTGTAAGACTTGCAGCAATTTCTGAAATAGAGGTTGATATTTATTAAGGAGTTGAAATAGGAACTAAATCAGTGATGATGATAAGGTACTTTCAAAATCATGAATATGATTTGTGTACGACTTCATGGCCATCAAGTTGGTTTGTAGTGATTGTTACACTGTGTGTGTATGTATGTATGTGTGTGTGTGCAGACGCCGCGGCTGTACTGCGCGGTGAGCCACGAGGACCTGGCGGAGGTGGTGGCGGCGGTGGGCGCGCGCGGCGGGCCGCTGCTGGCCGTGGGCGTGTCGCTGGGCGGGCTCATCCTGGGCCACTACCTGGCCGCCGCCCGCGAGCACGCCGCCGTGCACGCCGCGCTCGTCGTCTCCTCGCCCCTCGACGTCGTCAAGGGTATTGTATCACTCCACCTCTTAATGAGAACGGGTACTTATACCATTGACGCGACCCAGATGCGATAACGAAATATTGGAATAATATACATAAATCGTGAGCACCCGTTGGCTTTAAAAATATTGTCTAGGGAGACTATCAAATCGACACTAAATAGAGAAAATTATACGAGTATAACTCCATAGCATAGCACGCTCGGATCACCGTTACTGCTAATTTACATACTCGACATTTTAATGTCTCTTACAGTTTTATCGATCCCTTGATGTTACCCGACAAGCCACCTATCGTATGCCCAAGCGATATTGTATTATGGGTGTGTGCACTGTGCAGGGTCGGAGTGCATGGAGCGGCTGCCGCTGAACGCGCTGCTGTCGTACCACATGGCGCGCAACCTGCGCAACACGGTGCACGCCCAGCGCGCGGCGCTGCGCTGCGAGTGGGGCGGGGCGCTGGCCAGCGCGCGCTCCGTGCGCCAGTTCGACGCCGCCTTCACCGCCGACCACTTCGGCTTCGGCTCCGTGGACGCCTACTACCGTGCCGCCACGCTGCGCGACAAGCTGCACCGGGTATGCGTGCCGCTGCTGTGTCTGTGCGCCGCCGACGACCCCTTCCAGCCGCTCGACGGTATGCACCTCGAATAATGCTCCGATTGTACTAAAAACTATTTTCGGTTTAATAATGTGGAGGATCACAAACAAAAACTTAAATGGCCATCAATTTTATTCCTACAAGAATTTATTGAAACTTCTAAGTCGAAAATTAAAATGGAAACCCTCATCCAAATCCAATCCGGTTCCGGACGACAGCCTCGTACAGTACAGTGAAGGTACACGTGTGTATGAATGTGTATGTGTGTTGCAGTGTTGCCGGTGGCCGAGGTGCGGGCGAGCGCGCGCGTGGCGCTGGCGGTGACGGCGCGCGGCGGGCACATCGGGTTCCTGGAGGGCTGGTGGCCCGCGCCGCCCGCGCGCCAGCCGCACGCGCAGTACATCGCGCGCCTCGCGCACCAGTACTTCGCCGCGCTGCTCGCCCCGCCCGCCGCGCTGCTGCACACTCCCCCGACCCAACCTGCCCACTGAACACATCCACTTCCAACTCCCACCACTGGATGTTTGCGTTTCGATTAACAACCAAACGAACTAATAGGATACGCCTTCCCGCCCGAAAAATTTATTCATTAAATGTAGTAACTTTCGACAGATAAGTAGGTAAGCATAAGTTGATGAAACAGATCGTCGATTATGGAAGCCGCCCACAAGCCCGTGAGCTTGTAAAGTTCGTCCCCCGTCGCTCGGCTGATCCGATCGAGTAGATGTGTCTGGCAACGCAACGTTGACCCGATCCCCCTGCCCTCCGGGAAGGTTTTGTCTACTGGGGCACGGTGATCGAGTCCGTTGATGCCAAACGTACGGTGTCCGGTGTCCAAAGTTTGTATGACGAGCGAGGAGCACCGCGCCGACCGGCGGGGACGTTAGGTTAAGGTCACCGCTCCGTCGATTCACCACTGCGCCCGTCGAGCCTCCCTCGAAGGGTCCCCGGCGGGTTGTGTTGAAACGAAGCACGCTTCTACACTAAAGTGTATACTTCTAATTAACTATTTTATATTAAACTTGGTGCGATTGTCCTAAGGCCTCGTGAGTCGTATGCGTAAGGAGAAATGAAATTATATTGTATTCATATATAGAGTAGCGCGATCGACGAATGGAGCCATATTTATGGGAGCTCGGAGGGACCTGCGATGACGATGCCGTCTTCTCGTCTTACGAAATTGATATTTAGCGATGTTACATCGAGTTGTTATGTGGCAATCGGGAGCTAGTCTCGCGTTTTGTTGAATGTTTGAGGTTCCGGAACTAGTGTAATATACGATTAACTATATTGTTTAAATTAACTATATTATTGTTACTGTTATGTTTAGTGGACGAGAGCTGTGATGATTATTTTATTGTGAGATTTCCGCTCGGGCGACCGGCGGACGCACGAGGTGAAAAGGAAAACTATCGTCTATTTATATCGTATAGTATTTATTGTATTTACAAATATACGTCCAAGGAGATAATAATATACACAAAGCTGTGATGTCTGTGCACAACGCACGCCCGCGCGGCGCCGCACATATCCGAGAGGTTTATATCGTTTTTACTGAATATACGCATACAAGGAGAAGGCGTTTCATTGTCGCCCCCCGCCCCGCGCCCCCCCTAGCCGCAGCTAGCAGTCGAGCCGCTCGCCGAGCGCGCGGCAGAAGGCCTCCAGCAGGTGCTCGGCGCGCTGCCGGCGCTCGGCGTCCCCCAGCGCGCCCCCGCCTCCCCCTCCCCCCAGCTCCCCGAGCGCGCCCAGCGCTAGTGCGAACTGCTCGGCGCGCTCCACGTCCACCTCGTCGCCCTCGTCCTCGTCCTCGTCCTCCCCCTCGCCACACGACGACGATTCATCTGAATCTGTAACAACCAATCATTCTTATGAGCTGCCGGCCGACACCTTAATGTAGCATGAATTACTCGTACACTCAAACACTCGAGTGACTATATTCGACCCTCTTGGAGAAACGCACGCCTTCCGACTGTGCTCTACCATATTGGTAACCCATGGTTAGTCACGTTTTATATATTGCTGCATTGAGAACGTAAAATACCGACCCCTCTGCCATGTCGGCGAACCAAGTTATCGTAAGAGGCGACAAAATCTTTAGCGGCTTGATAGTCGTAAAAATTATATTTGTCACAAAGAAATGATGAAAATTTCATGAAGAAAAAAAGAATGATAAGGTAACAAATTGGGTCATTTCTATTTGGGGATAATTTCTATTAAGGTCTACCTCAGTGATGTTGATGGAACCCCGCTTGGCGGAATTCCTTTTTCCGCATAAGTAATACCCGATATATATGGCATTAATTTATAGGGTCAAACATAACAATCAAATCGAAAGTAAATGAAAGAAAATAAAAGAACCTTATTTTGCATATCAATAAATAATAGCAATTCCATACATAGGGTTGACCGAATGGTCCTTCTCTACATCTAGTCACTTCTAATAAAAATAGAAGCGGGAACTAAAACAGTAACTGTACCCGGGAAGGTGAGGACAGGGGCGCTGCGGTCGAGGCGGCGTAGGCCGGGCCAGGGGTGTGCGTGAAGCGCGGCCCGCACGCGCGCCACGCCCTCGGCCGGCTCCAGCAGTGGCACGGGCTCGTAGCGCGCGCGCGCCGCCCACGCCGTCAGCGCCTCCTCGCGCGCCGCCCGTAGCGCCGCCACGCGCACCGCCGCCCCCGGCGCTCCGCCCGCGCGCCGCTCCCCGCACGCCACCACCATCTCTGTCGGTGCTTCACACTGAAACACAACCATAACAACACAATGTTCACATTGACTTGTAAAATAATACAGGTACTAAGCATCCGGTCATATTACATAGTAGGTTGCATTGTCTCCAAGACAGAAACATGAATGGAACATTTCTCAGTTCATTTGAGAAGGGTGGTAGCTAGCCAGCCAGGTAAATAGGAAGGGACGGGTATTTAACCACCATACTATGCAAGTTATATAAAATTATAACTAAGTGGTACACAACCCAGTGCCCTCCAATAGGAGGGCCATTCTCCATAGCCTTGTCCATTGTTGCTGCTGAAATAGCTGGTACTCCTCACATCTCTTACAGACCTTAATAGCCTACTACAGTTCATGGCCAGTAATCACTTCCAAATATCACCTCAGTCATTCTACTTTTTTTGCAGCAATGAATTTTCAATGCAGGGATGTAGCTAGCCCTGGAAGGGTACTGAATCAGAATCTATTGAGAGAACCCTGCTCATTAGTCAATGCTTAAACTTTCCCCTGTTACCCTAGGGTCCCCATATCGTTGATACTGCAGTAGCTAGTCCCCTGGTTCAATGACCCGTCTGAAGCACAATACCTTGATAAGCAATGGCGCTTACATTGCTTCATAACTTAATGTTAATAACTTGCTTATTCATTGCTTCCTTCCTGACATGTAACCGTAAATGCCTTCATTGGTTCCGTTAAATATTAAAGTATTGACAGAGTAAGGAAGCACCTCCTCTGGTGTAAAGTAAGCGACGTGTGCCTCGACGCGCGCCCCGGGCCCGGCCGGACAGGGGTCGGCGTCGGCGTGCGCCCGCACCAGCACGTCCGCGCTGTAGTACTTGTTCACCAGCCGCCACACTCGCCCACCGCCCCGCTCCACCTCGCCACCACCGCCCGTTTCATTCACTTCATTGTCGATTAATTCTGGAGATAACAATAAGCGCATAAAGTTCAGCTGAATCTATTTGTTTTGATAAGTGAATCGTTGAGAACCATAATGTTTGTGACCTGATATAAATTCTTCAGCTGTTTCCGTGTCGCATGCGCTTACTAATAAAACAGGTAAGGAACGTTCCGGCTTCATATTGATTTCATTTCATTTAAATACCTATATAGGTAAATTATTTATTTACGGGCTAACTTAAACAAGACGAAAGTCTGTCCACAAATCTAAATTGACGTTTCATGCAGTGTTGCCAACTTTATTTTTTAGAGGATCGTACCATAGACTAAAAAAGATAGTATTTCTTCAAAAAACGGTAAGGTTTTTAAAAAACGGTAATATTAGTAATATAATTTTGAATTAATGTTTATCATCAATTAACATAATAATATTTTGACGTGATAACGTTTATAAAGACGATGAGCCTGAAAGGCATTCACGAAAACCGAGTAACGGCCGCTCACGTCACGGAAGCGCGCGCAGCATTAGAGAGAGAGGCACGCTAGACCGGCCGTCTCTCTCCCACTCAAGCGTAATCGGTCCGCTTGGAAGGCATTCTCGAAAACGTGGTAACGAGCCTGCTCACGTCACGAGCCACAACGCGCGCAAAGTATCGAGAAAGAGATACGCTGAATAATAATAAAACGAAATATATATCTGTAATTTAATATGTAAAATTGTAATTTTCATTCTATTTCCCGTTCCTAATGTGCGAATTGACAATATTTATATCATAAATTATTCTTCTACGAAATAGACGTTATCAGTTATCACGTAAAACCATTGTCCGTAAACCGACTTTACAGACAACCAATTTTTTTTTAAATTAGACAAATGTAATATTTAAATTCTGAACCTTGATTAAAAACAATTCAATATACTTTTTTAATTTAATCTCAAGAAAAATAAAATTGCCTTATTTATAATAGAATAGAAAATAAGAAAAAAGTAATAATAGGCTGGACTGTAGGTATGTGAGTCATTGCTGCGCTGTGTCTAGTGGAATGGCGCAGCGGTGACTCGCATTACCTTATACTACAAATTAAGTTTGTTTAGGTTATGTACTAACATAGTTATAAGTCTTACTTACTAACAAACATGGGTCTCTGTTACTCGTAAAATAAATATAAATAAAAAAAATAGAAAATTGAAATATGCTATATGTATTATACTTTTTCTACAAGTTCATATTGTAACGTGTAAGAATAAGATAGATATATTTTTGGTATTTCGAGTCATATTTGCAAAAATATACGCAAATTAGGGCCTGTCCCACGGAACACAGAGACAAGAGGTGGAAGTGCGAAGTAGGCGGGGCACAGCGACTAACAGTAAGCGTAGCTCCGCTTACTTGCCCGCATAACATATCTGTCACTGAGCTGCGTCGGTTGTGCATTACATAAATTAAAATTTGACTTAAATTATAAGAATATGCCTTATTGTGCAATTTTGGGTGCAAAAATGATAGCAGAGCTAAGAATTTATTTAATGGCAGTGTTTCATACCACAGCCACCCACAGCTAAGCCTAGTTTTATATTTATTTTGTATTAATTCAAATTCAAAACATAAAATTAAAGGAAATAATATATTTTTATGATCAAAAAGCTACTCTATTGACACGGCAATAAGGTTATTTTTATGTTTTAAATGGTATTGCTACTCGACTATTGTTTTCCAGAACATTCTATGAAAACATTCTTTGCTACTCGGGAAGGGATGGGATAAATTTATCGATATCGGTGTGTTGTAATTTTATTTACGATGTAATATTATGCGACCAAGACCCGACTGATTAGGGTTTAAATGGCTATTTATAGAGAAAATATCTTCGTATATAACCTATAGTTAATACATATAAATAGTTAATGCCAGTTGGCAATCTCTAACAGTCAACTAGGTCATTATTATAATATTATTATGAACAATTATAATAATTATTTGAATAGTATACTTATTTTGGTTTCCATACTTCTTAGATTTCCTAAAGACGCATAGAGAAAGGAAGACTGGCTTAAAACTACTGGGCGGATCAATTGGTTCCCAGTAAAATCTAGTACCATGCTCAGAGCATTTTTTACAAGAAGAATTCATAGTTTCAGTGACCGTCAATACGGTTTCTGCCACGGCAGATCAGCTGGTGATCTTTTAGTATATCTTACTCATTGCTGGGCAGAAGCAAAAAGGCTGTAAATTTGGATGTTGCAAAGGCGCTCAAGAAATTTTTGGACTAGCGGTCACCCATCCAACTACCGACCGCGCCCGCTGTTGCTTAACTTCTTTTTCGATCGCTTAGGATCGACGCAATCCGCCGGGCTATTTTTTGTCCAAAAATCATTGTGACACAATAATTTTTTTGAGAGTACTGGCTATGGGCATTCTTTTTTACCTTTTTTGTATAACTTTAAGGTATATATATAGGTATATAGGTATTCATCCTAATTCACATCATTGTTTTTATAGCTAAGCTACGTTGAGCTACATTGAAATTTCACTTATCGACAAACTGTTTAGTTAGCTAACGTTAATAAAAAAGCTACGGCCACGTCTACGCCTTGTAATAGATATAAGCTTTCAAAATTTTGAGCACGTTTTCACAGAGACACACACAAGTTGTACAAGAACAAGTACCAACATTACCTTGTAGTATACCAGTTTCGATAAATATCGATAATTGTCGATAACGCGGTAAAAGCACCACGCACATCCCTAGGCCTAATTAACCAAAAATATAACTTACCGCTTTACATTTAAGGTTGATATTAGATTCCAGTCACGACATCTAGCGTTCAGAAGACGGAATTATTTAATCATTTTCCAATTGTAATACAACCAACTGCAATTCAATGTCAACCTTATTACTATATATTAAGTATAGAATTATTTATTACGTAGAATATTGCCATCTAGCGGTGTATAGCGTGGTATCGCAGAACTTGAAAAGTATTATGATCTTAATTGATAAACGTACTAAGTTCACTGAATATGACATTGAAAAATAAGAATTAACATCAAATATTAAAGTGAATTTTCAAACATAAATAGCAGGTTTCTCGGACTCTTCGTAGTTGACAACTAACAACCAATCAAAATCTAAGTTTCTTAGTTGTAAGTAATACGATTATCCATTTACTTGTGTTTTTTTGGCTAGAACGGTTCCCATACTAATCACACTTATACCATTTCCACCTCTCAGTGTTGCAAAAATGAAATATCAAAAATCGGTAGCATTGCCAGCTAAAAATCGGGAGAAATCGGGAGATTCTTAATCTGAATAAAGCAAGAGTTATTTTATGTTATTATCACAATAATTTTTATTAAAAAAATATATATTATTAATTTACGTCTTCGCACCATGTTACTAGCCATTTTTGCAAACAATATGTCTTTATTTATATTAAAATTGTAACAAGTTTGATCATCTTTTTACTCGACTGCGCGACCCAAGGGAAGGTAATATGTTTATCAGTCTATGTATGTTTGTTCCTATGTGGAATTGTAGAGACCAAACGTGTTAAGCGATTTTGATGATTGTTACGTTTCAGCCAAATTGTCAAAATGTAAGAAAAATTATTTATTTATTTATTTATTTATTTATTCTTTTGCAACACCTAAAGTAGAGGTTACAAGGGCGAACTTAATGCCTAATGGCATTCTCTGCCAGTTGACCCTGGGTGACGGTGAAAATGTGAGGTAGGCAAAGAAAACAAAAAAAAAGTTAAAAAAAACGGGAAGAAATAACAATACACAACATATTGAAATACTAATATACAGATAACAATAGTATTTAAATATATATATTATATAAATATATATTGAACATAAATAAGAATTATATAAATACACTTTATAAGATATATATATATATATAAAACAAATATATATAAGCACCAAATATACATACTTATAGTTTTTAAAAGGTTGTATTTAAAGAAAACCTCATCCACTAAGTGTCTTTTTGAGAAAGTGGTCCTGGACTAGCTTTTTAAAAATACATCTGCTTCTCGACCTCCTAATGTTTACGGGTAAGGTATTCCAGAGTAGTATAGCCTGAATAGTAAAGGAATAATGGAAAAAGTCACTACTATGTGACGGAAGATGTAGATTAAGATTATTAGAAGAACGTAGGTGTTTGTCGTGCGTGGTACAGACATACCGAATTTTTTCCTTAAGATACGAAGGAGAAGTAGGTTCGTAGGATTATATTGACGAATTAAGTGGGATATCGTTGAATAACGATAACCAAAATCAGTAGATCTCCCGATAAATCGGGAACTTTTGCAACACTCGTCACTTGACAGCAAGTAATGCCAATCTAATAGGAAGGTAATGAATGACAGCTTGTCAGAGGTAAAATATGTACCTACTCTGCTCTATAGGAAGCACAGAGTACGGTACTTTGTTATATATAGGACGGATAGGCTATTGTAAAATAGAAAGGAACTTCAGCAAATAAAGTACCATATAAAGTACTCTGTGCTTCTGATGAAGTTTCCGATTTGCAACCAAGGGGGGGTCGACTGTCTATGAGCGAGATGAAATAACCTACGAGGGCAGAATGGCAAGCTTAAAAAATGTTTACTGCCAGGTAGAAAATAAAGAATCGATATTATGGCAACACCAATTTAAGTGTCATGTCAAGGAAAAACGTCAAGAAAAAAAATGGCGGAATCGTTAGAAAAACAATTTGAAATTGTGATAATAATATGCGTTTGTGCTTTTCCGTATTGGATTGCAATTGCACTTGTTATTTGAGTTTTGCAAGCTTTAGTCCGGCGTTGAGTTTTGTTCGTTTTCCTCCGTTGTGTGTGTTGTGCGAATATTGAGATAGAGACTCCATTTAAAATCCAGTAATAGTGCTATATTGACTTGTGAATTTTACGTTTTCCTGGTTTTACTGTTAATATTGAGATAGAGACTCCTTATAAAACCCAGTAATAGTGCTATATTGACTTGTGAATTTTACGTTTTCCTGGTTTTACTGTTAATATTGAGATAGAGACTCCTTATAAAACCCAGTAATAGTGCTATATTGACTTGTGAAAATGTCGACATCATGGAAAGATAAGGAAAACAGGCGTAAATGTTTCAAGTGCAGCAAGTCGCCAGTAGTTGATAACATAAAACTGTTTCGTTTTCCAAAGCCTGCTCTCAGAAATCTGCAACGGTATGTACTTTTTAATTAACATATCTAAAAACAAAACAATGACGTGAAATAATAACCTTGAAATAATTCTTGACGAGATATTGTTAGTGGGGCAACTCAAGATCCACTAACATGCAGAGTGCGTAGCCAGTAGAAATTACTAGGAAAATGATTAACTGGTAGTTGAATAAAAATATGTTTAGATATAACATGGCTTCAACCCATTAATGGCCCACTACAGGGCACGGGTCTCTCTTCTTGAGGAGGCCTAGAGCATACTCCACCACGCTGCTTCAGTGCGGATTGGTGGAGGGGTTAGTGGCCAACCCGAGTGTCGGAAGTTTTCAAACCGCCCGAGGGCCTCTGACATGGCTTAACGACTGTTATCATATGATAACAACCGGGACCGACAGTTTTACGTGCCCTCCGAAGCACGGAAACGCTCAAGAATTTTTTTTGCCACTAGCGGTCACCCAACCAACTACCGACCGCGCCCGCTGTTGCTTAACCTTGTCGATCACTTAGGATCGACGCAAGCCGCAGGGCTATGAGCGCTTCCAGATATAACATAAGTTGATTTTATTCATGTTGACATCAGAATACTCAGATATTTGAAAACACAGTGACAGGTAAAAAAACAATGGACAAGTAGAAAAATAAACTTATAAAGAACAAAAAGATTGTATCAAAAACTGAACACTTTTCATTCTAACAGATATAAGCAGTACCATAATATAACTTAACTAGCGGTCCGCCCCGGCTTAGCCCTGGTACATACATAGCCTATACGTACTTATGGTATATACTATATATATACCATAGCCTATACTTACTTTCCAATGGTGAAAGAATTTTTGAAATCGGTTCAGCCCCCTTACTCCCTAACTCAATGTCCAACCTTTTGATAGCAACTTCAATATTACAATGCAGATTTTGTATGTCAAATTATAAAGATCAAGCAAGCAAAACCGGCATTGTAGTATTGAAGTGGCTATCAAATGGTTGGACACTGAGGGAGTAAGGGGGCTGTAGTTTCGGAGTTCATCGCATTCAACCAAACAAACAAACTCTTCAGCTTAATATTAGTATTCGTATAAATTTCGCTTTCTATGAAAATGCAAAGTAAAGCAAAAGCAAAGCAACAACCCATAATTGTCCCACTGCTGGGCTCGGGGTCTCCTCTCACAATGTGAGGGGTATAGGCCGTAGACTACCACGCTGGCCAAGTGCGGATTGGTAGACTTCACACACCTTTGAGAACTTTCTGGAGAACTCTCAGGTGTGCAGGTTTCCCCACGATGTTTTCCTTCACCGAAGCAAGTGATAAGTAACTTGTAATATGCACATAATATTTGAAAATTAGAGGTGTGCACTAGGATTTGAACTCGGGCCCCTTGGTTCGGGAGACCAACGTTCTAACCGCTAGGCTATCACTGCTACTAAACAGGATGTTCTCAACTTCATGTTAAAATAAACATATTTTGTTTTTTTTTTCAGTTGCACATTATGGGCCAAGTTCATGTTCCCTTTGGAAGAATCACAGTATTCTTCTATAAAATTTCAAACTATGCTCTTCAATGAGCACAGAATGCTTTGTCAAGATCATTTTTTGCCAAAAGATTTTACTGATGATACCAAACAAAAATTGTTAAGAGATGCAGTCCCATACATGGTGAGTATTTTATCATTCCTATTCCTATTTAGTACTTTTTACCATTTTTAGCAGAAATCGACTTTACACTTTTTATCAGAAAGTGACCTATCAACAATGCAAATTATATCCAATGTAATTTTTTCCGTATATGCACATTATATTATAACATTGTTTATCAGTTCATGTATGTATGTATGTAAGATAAGTTGTCTCCCTGCCACCGGCTATATAATTTTGTGCCCAAAATAGATATTTTTAAATTACTTGTTAATTTTATTTTTGTTATAGGCAGAGGATTCAAAAATATCACAGCCATTTTTTGATGCAACAATTCCTGGCCCTTCAAAACTACCTACATCTATTTTACAAGCTGATACATCAAGAGCTGCTATATTAGTGGACATTGGAAATATAACCAGGAGACCTGAGGTGAGTTTCATCATATACAAAAATATTTGTTATTCTGTCAGAGAATCTCCACCCTGGCCATAACCTACCTTGGCCGACATGGAAGTTCTTAAACAGACTCGGGACTCAAGTTGGCCAAAGCAAGGAGAATATGAACAGGTTATAGCTCAGAAATTGCATGTATCTGTGGTATCTCTCTCCAGACTGTAGCACATTTCGTATATATATATACTAAATACTTCAGAATCATACCGTAAGCTGTTTTGCTCTGATTCCAGTTGTAATTTATTTATTTTACTAACTAAATATTGACATTTCTTAGACTGCCCTAATTGTTGAATACAATTCTTGTTTTTAATTACTTTTTTTAGTTTTCGCTATAAACCTTTTTATTTTAATATATTTCTTAAATTTTTTGTTACTATTAAATTGAACTATTGGTTTAATTGAGTCATCACCAGTAAGATTAACAATAAATAAGCTGGTCCCGTTGCTGTAGGCATTCCATGTACTTGTTATGGGAGTTCTACAAGTTGGTTTTTGTCTTAAACTGAAATTCACCAGTAAGTAACTTGTAGTATTTTTGTTATTACTTGTTGATTACCATCAAAGGACGGCACTTGTGCCGATTATCAAAAACTCTCTTAATTTATCAAATTGAAAATAGTGAAAAGTTGATGTGATTATGGAGTAAAATAAAATAATGTCAGGTGCTGGTTGGCTAAGCCCCTAAGAATTTACCTTGAAAATATTTTTTTACAGGAATTGTCAGTGATGCCAAATTTTGATGAAACATTATCCGGCCCATCACAAATGATGGAATGCATGCAAGCTACTACGTCTAAAAGTGACAGACAAAAGACAAAAGATGAAGAGCTGTATAAAAAGTGCGCCAAATATATGAGACAGTTGTGTCGACTAAGAAATAAAACAAAAAATCTAAAAAACAAAGTGGTATTAAACCAGCTAACAGAAAGCAATGCTTTATTGAAATTATCAAAAAAGTTAACACCCACATTTGCTTTATTGTTACAAGGCCAGATAAGGAATAGCAACAAAAGGGCTACTGGAAAGAGGTGGACCAAAAATGAAAAAATTGTTGCCTTAAGGCTTTATAAAAGATCTCCAACCTGTTACAGATTGATGAGGAGACTCTTTAATTTGCCCGCACCAAGCACTTTAAAAACATTACTGAATAAAGTGCCATTTTCAGTAGGAGCTTCTGAAGCTGTACTTGATGTTATAAAAAATTATATAAAAAGGTCAAGTCCGTCAGACAATCATTTTCTATTGATGTTTGACGAAATGTCAATAAGGAAAAATTTAAATTATAATCTGAAAGAAGATATTATTGAAGGTTTTCAAGACCATGGGGCACAAGGCAGGTCGCCAAATGTGGCTTCGTATGCCTTAGTGTTCATGTTATCCGGCATTAGAAAAAAAGTAAAACAGCCCATTGCCCATTACTTCTCTAGCAGCAGTTCTTCGGCTGACAGACTCGCTGTGCTATTAAAAGAAGTAAGTATCTTAAATTTTGTTCCAATAGAAAAAAAAACACGTATCTTTTGCCATGTTTCTAGCAAATAACTTCATAAACAAGACGTGTTTCACTTATTTATGTAGATATATACAACATGTATCTAAATTGAAGATCCATAATAAATCAAACCACAGGCACACAACAATCACTATAGTGTCATGCTTGCTGCTTGCTTTTCATGTATGCAAGTGGCCCCCACTAGTGTTAGATTTTTAGGCTGCCTAAAGGCATCTGACGTAGCCTAACGACTGCCATCAATGATGGCAGCTGGGACCAACGGCTATACGTGCCTTTCGAAGCACGGAGGAACTCGAGAAATTTTTATGCCACTTGTGGTCACCCATAAAAGTTAAGACGGTACCCAGGGTTGCTTAACATGCATAAGTGCTTAAAATTCGTCGTGGGCCATCGAGCTCCTCAATACACACACTATAGTGTCAAGAGTCAAAAATAAAAATGTTACAATAAAAATTGACTGGGCTGCAAACACTCAATCTAAAGAGATTATCTACAGACATATCTTTTTAGTTTTTGAAAAATACAGATTTTTTCTTTTATTTATTTGTAACATTATATCCATAATTGATTAATATTATATTTTTTACATTTCAGTTGCTGAACAAATGCTTAGAAATAGGGATAAACATTATCGCCACTGTTTGCGATATGGATGGAGTAAATAGGCGAGCTCTGTCCATCTTAGGCGCTACGTCTGAAAAACCGCTTATAAAAATAAAAGATTTAGAAATTGTTACCATTTTCGATACACCACACTTGTTAAAGTGCTTTAGAAACCTGTTTATGAAGTATGATGTTCAATTTGCCACTGAAATATCGTCCAGTGATAAGGTGGGAATAGGTATGTTTACATGTTTCAACTCTTATTGAAAAGCTCCTTAGATCAATTAAATAATCTAAAAAGCTCTATTAAAATTAGTTGAACAAGCATATGTAATTAGTTGATAAACCATATTATAATTTAATTTACAGGTACAGCAAGGTGGTCACATATAAAACTTTTTTACGAAATAGACAACAAAAACAGAACCTTTGTATTTGCACCGGCATTAACAAAAGACCATCTAAATCCCAATGCTAAACAAAAAATGAGGGTTAAGTTGGCTGCGCAGGTTTTGAGCCACAGTGTTGCAGCTGGATTGTATGCAAAAATTTCCGATGGTAAGTGACTTTTGTTTGCATTGTTTTTATGACCGTGATTTCTTCTTCTTTAAGTCTAAAAGTCCGCATATAACAATGGTTCTTTGAGGCTAAATATTTTCAAAACCTTTTTATTTTTAATATGAACAGTGAATACACAATCTGAATAAATCTGCCTAAATAGATGAAAAAAAAAACGAGCTCGGCGGAGCAGTGGTCAACACGCCAGACTGTGACGCAGCGATCCCGGGTCCAATTCCCGGACAGGTCAATATGGAAATTGATCTTTTTGAGATTGACCTGGGTCTTGGATGTACATATATCTAAACTAGGTTTACGTAATTGCGCGGGCTGCAAGCAGCCCGCGGTTGAGATCGGATTTTTTTCGTACTCACGGGATCGCCCCCTTTAAAACGACACCTCAACCATGACGCTACGTTCTAGCTTTATAGTATTATGAATTATATATTTATTGATATGATATGATTATGATACGTATTTGTTATAAAATGTAGTATCATTGAGTTAGTATCCAAATAAATTAGTCTCGAACTTACATTGGGGGGCTAGCTCAATCTGTGTGATTTGTCCGAATACATTTATTTATACATATGTGAATCATATAAACGATTTTTTTCATCAAAACAAGTAGAATATTATTAAATTAAAATTGATATTACAAAAATACATTTTAGGTTATCTTTTTGTTTACATTTTGTTTCACTGCATTTTGAACAGAGTATATATTTTTTTGTTGATAATTAATGAATAGTTAAAACTTATGTAAAGAGATATATTTTATGTATTTTCAGGAGTACTAACTGCGGAGGCCGCCGCCACAGCAAATTTAGTAGCCAAGATAGATCAATTATTTGATTGCCTAAACAGCGACTGCTCCGACCTGCGGCGAGGAAAAATTCATGCCACAAACATGAGAGAAAATACGCCACATATAGAAACCCTGAATAAAATGAATTATATTTTTAAAAATATGAAGTTTGTGGGCTCTCCACGAACGCCACCATCTCAGGAAGGGTGGACATGGACCATAAATGGTGTAAAAAAAATTTTCGAGGTATTATCGAAAAAATATAAAATAAGGAGTCTGGCCACCAGGAGATTGCAGCAGGACCCACTTGAAAACCTTTTCGGTTGTATCCGGGGTAATTGTGGGTCCAATGCTAACCCTACAACAGGGCAGTTTGTGGCCGGACTTAAAACTGCTATTTTAACAAATTTGGCACACTTGGGGACGACCGGAAATTGTGAATCGGATAGTAATATAATAATAGATAATTTTGATAAATTTCTGTCCGATTCACAATCCACGAAAAAAAATGAAGAAACGGATGTCGTTGACTTGTCGGAGGACTCAGTAGACATTAATGAAATTATTAATTATGAAGAATTGTCATTCGATGAAGACGACGCAAATATTCAAGCATGTGCATATGTCTGTGGTTATCTCCTCAAAAAATTACCTGCTGTAATGAAATGCCATACATGTAAGCACATGTTTATTAGTTGCTCAATAGAAAAATATCATTTATTTGTACAAGCCAAAGAGTACAACCAATTAAAAAATAGTTTAAACTATACTACAAAAGTATTTATTGATATGGTAGAGTCCTGTGCATTATTTATAAATAAATATTTGGCGGAACATGGTCACGCAACAAATTTAAAAAGTACTGTGTTGCAAGCTGTGCAAAAAGCAGTAAATTTTGAATATTTTAAAAAATGTTGTTTACATGGGACTCAAAATGTAAAAACTCTTTTAAATTGTATATTTTTTATATGCATTAAAAGGTTTTGTATAAGCAAAAACCGTTTATTTTCCGAAGAAGCATCGGCGTCGGCTTTAAAACGGAAAATGAATGTAATTTTACACAAATAAATAGGGAACATGCATTAGCAGCAGATTTTGCTAAATATGTAATAAGTAGTTAAGTAATTAACTGCAAAATAGAGTGCAGCACAATTTTTTTTTTATTTTTGATTTGGAATCGATATGTTTTTTTTTATTAATGTCGGTAGGGCAAGTCCATTTTGAAAGTACGACAAAATTTGAAATATAATAATACCATAAAATAATACTCAAAAATAAAAGAAACTTTTGTTATGAGGTCATTCCCATATACGCAATATTTAATATAGCTGTCGAACAAATTTCTCAATTACGCATACTAGAGCAACACGAATGACGTTACATGTGTCTGGTGTTTTCAATGGACCGTTTTGGACTTGCCCAAAAAATGTGACTTACCATCCTTTACATCAAAGACCTTTTCGGTAAATGAGGTTATTTTTTCGCCATTATTTTCATCTTTGGGAGACCTTTCTAGAAAAATATAAATATGTGCATGTTCCCCATTGCTGTTTGATATAATATTAAATGCCCTAAAATATTAGATTTTAATTTTAATCCTAACTTAAATAATAAATGTGAAAGTGAGTTTATGTATTTATTTGTTGTTGGAAAAAAAGACTTCCCGAGGGATCGACATAAACGCGGGCGAAGTCGCGTGCGATAGCTGATATTCTATTCTATAAGTAAATCATAAATTTCCCATGGTTTGGATTCTGGGGTCATTTCAAAATAACTCTTCTTACTTAAAGTTCCTCCATTTAATACAAATATGTTTAGATTTTCTTGGCATAATTGTCTCCCTTATTTTACATTTCTATAGAAATGTCAATATTCCGCCAATTTGTATAATAACGCTCTGTATTAGGCATTTGTATTGTACATCTTTTTCCAAATACTAGTAGTTATTAATATTAAAACTTATCACATACTAGCTTTTGCCCGCGGCTACGCTCGCGTTTATGTCGATCCCTCGGGGACAGTCTTTGTTCCGGGATAAAAGGTAGCCTATGTCCTTTCCCAGGACTCGTTACTATATCTACGCCAGACAGCTCAATCGGTTCAGTGGTTTAGCCGTGAAAGGATTAATCAGTACAAAATGTTAATGTACTAAGTAAATAAAGCAATCTCCTACACGTTGTACAATATATAAAATGTAAAAACAATATGTGCAAGACAACAAAACTAATGTTCTATTAAGCATGTTTTAAGTCTTCAAATCAATAAATGAAATACAGATTTAATTCATAGTAGTTTTAATTCGTAGCCTTAAAGTATTCCTAAAAACGTGGATGGATAACCAATTTGACTAGTAAGTTTATTGAAATAGTTAAAATATACCATAACAATTAAATGAACTTACTAGTCAAATTAGTTATCTATCCTGAAGTTAATAAATTTCATAATTATATATGTAGGTACAGAAAACTCATTCAAATTTTGCCGCCATTTAAAAACAGTACAGAAGTGGGTTTACGCTAGATGGCATCACTAGTTTTACATCCGGCTTCTAACCGGAAGTTTATTTTGACAATACGTAGTTGTCGTTCTTCTCCGCTAGGAGTAATATTGTTCTGTGGAGTAATATTGTTCTGTGTTTGCAACGTTTCTGTTTTGTTTGTTTCAATTTCGTAGTTTTTGTTTTATTTTGCAATACCTAATTCATTTTTACATAACTTTTTTATTACTTATATAGCCAAGTATAGTGTCCAATACCAAATATTGAATAGTTAATACGTGTATCTGTATGATGAGAAAATAATATTATTAAGTGCTGTGTTTTAATTTTGATAACTTGTAAGTGAAACTAATAAATATGAAGGGAACAAAGTTGGTATCATGTGCAAACCGCTGCCTGAGGAGTCGCAGCGGGCTGATGACCCCCAGGAGGTGAGTTCCATCCTCGCAGCGTCTTTGCCCCCGACCACGGCCTTGCCCTCTTTCGACCATCGCCTTGGACTTTGCACCGCGACGCAGCTGGCACTTGATCATATTATTGACTTTGTTACAATTAAAAATAGTTTTTATATGAAATACTATCCGGTGTCGTTGTATTAATATATAATTGAATTCAGAGTTCAATGTCAGTTTAAAATTTTTTATATTGATAAGAACCACTTCTAATATTGCCAAATAATTAAAATTATAATGCAATACTCTGATTTTTTTGTTGTTGTCTATTTTAACAAATGAATTACTACTTCAAAATGTATTGTAAAACAATACCAAGAAAACAAACATAGTGTTCATTGCAAATTGAGGGTAAAATTGGGTTAGCATTTCTAATGACTTCATTTCTCATGGCAGTGAAGATAGTAAATTATTAAAGTACACATTGTCCACTTTTAAAATTAATGTACCCTACACATTGAAGTATAATGACATAGAACAGACATCTCGAACAAAATGTGTGTCCCGAAACCGCGATGACGCGTTCTTTTTTCAAACTCTAGAAGGCGATTTACACACTTGCCATAGAGTACCTTTGTTTAAGACACTTGCCGAACCACGACAAACAGTCAATAACTCTAAATCTTTAGCTCTTCCAAATGTTTGATTTAATGTTTAATTGAATTCACTGAGTAATGTAATACACATAATTTATTATTTACCAAAGAGTAGGTACTATAGTCATTCTTATCGGGCTTATTTATTTGTCCATTAACACGCTTACGGCTTGCCAAGTGTGTAAGCCCGACTCATGATTTTTTCAATTCAATTCATTCCAGTTCAAGTCAATTTATTATTATTATTATTTATTTATAGACGAGCAGCTAAGCTGATGTGTCTATATCAATTGTGCTGAAAAATCATTTTTGCTGTAGTGATAGCTTCTCTGTTTTCAACCAGCCTTCGAGTCTGTTTTTGAAGGCATTGATTGAAGGAGAGGAAACAATTTCTTTAGGCAACTTGTTCCAATTCCAAACCACTCTATTGCTTAAGAAGTTATGTGCAGCTGTTTTACAGGTCGGTGCTCTATACAATTTTATTTGGTGTCCTCTGTATGTTCTTTGGTTATCTTTAAGGTTATAGATGTTTTGTATATCAGGTAAATCATAGTAATGGTTGAGAATTTTGTATGTTTCAATCAGGTCACCACGTAAGCGTCTTTCTTCAAGGGTTGTGAGATGTAAGGCATGGAGTCGGTCCTGGTACGACATACTGCGTAGAACATATGGCATCTTAGTGGCTCTTCTTTGTACATTTTCAAGCAAGTTAATGTCTTTTTGGTAGTAGGGGTTCCAAATTTGAAAGGCATATTCCAGTAAGGGTCTTATGTAAGTTTTATAAATTTTTAGGAACACTCTAATTGTCATCATTTGAAAAGACCTCCTGATTACATAAATAAATGAGTTTGCTTTCTTTACTATCATAGATATGTGCTTTTCCCATTTCAAATCAGATGTGATAAATACACCGAGGTCTCTCTGCACACTGACTGATTCAATGATCTTCCCGTCTAAACTGTATGCCACTTTAGGGTTAGTTCGACCAAGATGGAGAACACTGCATTTGGATATGTTAAGTCTTATGATCCAGTCTTTGGTCCACTCCTGAATTTTGTTAAGGTCATCTTGTAATTTCCCAGAGCTTATTAGAGGATCAGCAAAGAATTTTCCATCATCAGCAAAGAACGCTACTTGGGATTCAATTAGCTCCACCAAGTCCGTTATGTAGATGCCAAATAGATAGGCAGAGAGGACTGATCCTTGGGGAACGCCACTAAGCACTTGTTTCTTTTGCAACAAGCAGTTTCCAACCCGTACTTGGAATGTTCTATCCGACAGATAGCTTTCTATCCAGTTTAGCAGTCTACCTCTCACACCGAAGTGTTCAAGTTTCTTTAGAAGCCGTTGATGGGGAACTCTATCGAAAGCACGTTCAAAGTCAAGGTATACAACATCAACTGGTTTATTTTTATCGAGGTCCATTGTCCATGGGTGAACACATGATAGCAGGTTGGTTATGGTTGATCTTTACTGAACAAATCCATGCTGCTTAGTTGATATAATACATTCACGGTTTAGAAAGTGCATTAGTTGATTGCTAATGATTCTTTCCATGATTTTCACGATAATACTAGTGAGGCTGATGGGTCGAAAATTCTCAGGTTGAGTTTTGTCACCCTTTTTATATATTGGTGTAACTATTGCATGCTTCCAGTCTTGTGGTAGATATCCACTCTGAAACGATGAATTCATTAGAATGGCTAAAGCTGGGGCTATCGTTTTGACACAAGATTTAAGAACACAACTCGGTATATTGTCTGGTCCGGGTGAGGATTGAGCGTTTAGATTTCGGATAGCTTTTTCTACATCTTCAACCGTGAATGTTATGTCACTTAGGCTGTTTTTAACTTTATTTCTTGAAACAATATCAGTGCATTGGTTCATGTCTGGCTCTTTACAGTAAGCTTTTTGGAATTCCTCGGCAAAGACATCAGCAATATCACTTGGTTTTGTTATTAAGTCGCCTTGGTGATTACGCAATGCCGGTGGAATGGACACTTTATCTGTAGTACAGCGACGAATATAGGAATAAAAGGTTTTATCTCCAAATTCTAGAATTTTTTCTTCATAGATACTTCTTAGCTTCCTAGAAAGGGAGACACAATTGTTATTCACTTCTCTATACTTCATGTAGTCTTCATCTTTCCCAGTAAGTTTATAAGTGTCCCATTGTGCTTTCTTTTCTGCAGTTAGTTTTAACATTTCCTTGTTAATCCATGGCTTATTTTTTGTTTTGTTTCTTACTGTTTTTTCCGGGGCATGTTCGTTGGAAGCTTTATTAACAGCAGTTAAGATACTCATCCACAGTTGTGCAGTATCGGATGATGAAGTAATTTCCTTAAGGTATTTGGCCAAGTCAGTATTGTATTTTTCAAAGTCAACAAATTGGTAATACCGTTTATGTTTTGGAGTTACATCCTTTTTCTGAAGTAAAAGCTGGAGATTAAATTCTAGTACACAGTGATCACTTTTTCCGATGGGGGGTTTATGAGTTAATTCATTTATAAGTGTCTCCTCGTTGACCAGTATGAGGTCAAGCAGGGATGGGTCCTGACCTTGTCGAAATCTTGTAGGGCTGTGAACCAATTGGATCAGATTACTATTAAAAAACATATTGACAAAGAGCTCCTCTGGTCCAGACACGGATTGGTCAGTGTGTAAAGGCCATTTTAAGGTTGGATAGTTGAAGTCACCGGCCACAATGACTGTGTTATTTTCAGAGGCTTCAGCAATGCTAGAGAGAAGTTTTGTGTCCCGAGATCTCCATATATTTTCATCTTTATCATCTGGTCTGTACACACCTACCACGAGAATATGGTGCGTGTCACACTGAACATCAACAAAAAGTGCTTCGATATCATCATATATATATTTTTTATTCAAACGGGCTACAATTGGCACACCATTCACACAGTCTTTCACATACATTGCCACTCCACCTCCTCTCGTTTTACCTTCTGTCTTCCTCTTTTTATGATTACGGTCTGCTCTAAATAATGTGTAGCCTGGTATGTTGTAAGTACTATTGCGGTCATTGCAGTTAAGCCACGTTTCTGTGAGAATTATAATACAAGGATTGTTTGTGTTCACATAGAGTAGGAAAATATCAAATTTTGGTGGTAATTAAAATAAATTTGTGTACATGAAAGTGAGGTTCGAATACGGATTCTTATGGTCATTGGCTAGTTTTATTGATGGACAATCTTAGGGGTACCCTTTATATATTTGATAGTTAGGTCTTTTTCTCCCTTATCTATCCTAACCTTAAGAATCTCCCGGAGTTTGTTTAATTCCTCACGCTGTGTTGGTGTTTTATCATCATATACTCTTACCTCCTTTTTGAGCTTACTTTTATTCTTGAGCACTCGAAGAGAATCTTGTCGGGACCCGAATACTACCTTCATTGGACGAGGCTTTCCACTGCCAGGCTCCCGGCGTCCCAAGCGCAGTACCTTCACTACACTTATAGCAGGATCATTTCCAGTGTTGATATCCGATAGGATTCTTTTTACACATAACTCATCATGTGAAATTCTATCACTGTTATTGTCGGATTCACTCTCCTTAATGCCAACCATAATCACATTATTAGCTCTTCGTTCCCGCTCTGCTAGTTCTTCGAGCAATGCGTTGTTATCGGGAATTGAAGTAGACGGCAATATCGGCGCGGGTGGCGGAGAAGTTTGCGACTCAGACAGCTGTTTCTTTAAGTCATTCAGTTCCTCTCTCAGTCCATCATATGATTTGATAAGCTTTGGCACCTGGAATAAGGCTTCTCGGCATGGTGGGCACAAATATAGGAGTGTACGTTTGCCTTTTAACCCCATTACACGCGCCTCACTGCTCGTTAAGTT
This sequence comes from Thymelicus lineola, assembly GCA_963932265.1. Lineage (NCBI taxonomy): Eukaryota > Metazoa > Arthropoda > Insecta > Lepidoptera > Hesperiidae > Thymelicus > Thymelicus lineola. Next base: position 20,876,320 of record OZ010682.1, on the reverse strand, counting down.
ACTGCATTGTAGACATATGTTTCGCTTGCAACCATCACACTGCACCGTATTTTCATCTGTGTGATCATTTTCACACTGAAAGCACCTCATTTTGCTGAATTTAGTAACAAAACGTATCAAAACCAACACGAAAAGCCGTTACGATATTACGACTTTCACTGCACTTTACTATGGCGGTTTTTAGCGATGTTTATTATTTATGCACTTGTATTTGTAGCAAATAAGCACGTTTAAACTAAATATAGGTCACTTTTCGTATGATTTATATTTTATACAAGGCAAAATATATGACGCGATTTTTCAACACTGTTTCTTCAATGGAGGGTAGACGCGAAAAAAACTTTATTTGCATTTCATTCAAAAATGGCGGGAACATTACACAATAATTGAAATAAATTCGTTTTAGTTAGTTTAAGTTAATATTTTGTTTTCTTACTGATGATAAGTAATACCATTTTATTTTTTGTTTTTTTACGTGCAATTGTGACAGCTTCTTATCACGCAAGACGGCATTTTTTCAGTTTGTTATTAAACAATTTTGACATGCGGCCGCAATGAGCGCAGGCGAGTGACAAGTGAGTGAGTGAATGAAGTAAGCCACCCTGGCTGTAATGCATTTCCCCGACTCATTGTTCGGGGTGTCTGTTCTATACGAAGTAATAGTACTTCAATGACCCTACATTATATTATTATAATGTGTAAGTAGCAATATTTTGGAAACATTGTACATTAAATAAATATAAATAAACATTTCCACTTCAATGTTGTATTAAATTAATATTCCCGCAGGGTGTAACAGTAATATTAAGTGAAAATCATAATAATAACAGGGCAGCTTGTGGCGAGCTGTTGGTGAGTAGCGACACCATGGACCCGAGTGCTCCTGGGGGTTCGACCTTTTCTTATCTTCAAGTGAGGATCGAGGAACAGGCCCCCACCTCTGTGCTTGCCTTAACCGGCCGGCCAGAGTGGAGTCGCTAGAGCTATATGCTCGGGGGTGGAAGTGTCTAATGGCGTAATAACGAGGAAACCCGCTCATGGGGGTTCAATCCCCCCTAGATGGTGAAATCGGTGCCGCACCTCTCTACACCCCTCTAGTTGCTCACGCCAATGTTGCCCCCAGGCATGCGCCGCTTTACGGGGGCCCATCTAGTGAGTGGCGAGCCACCACCTGCCATTTTTTCAGTTGTTATACGGTCTGAACGGCAGGTGTCCATAGTTTCCCATAACCCAGAAACCAGTCCCTCGGAATTTCATCCCAATAGCCCAGTTTTAGTATAGATTTTTTGTTTTAGTAGATTCTAAATAGTTGTTGTGCACACGGTGGGGACTATCTTCGGGTGTATCAGATTGTGCAATCGAGGGTAGTATCCACCTTGTGTCCCACACAAGCACTTTATTAATGTTCTCAAAGGGGCTCTGCGTGTTGGACCTGTGTCCCCACGCAAGCCTTCAAAAATACCGGGTCCGCTTACATCTTGGACCCGAGAAATTTAATAGATACATAATAATAATAATATTTAATGCCATATTAGTTTTTAAAATAGACATTTTTTGGCTCATCCTCTTTACCCATTATTATCTGTGGCTAGTTGTTCCAGGCCACAGAGAGCAATCACAGAAGTGATAAGGATGATCAGATAATGTTCCTACTAAAAGTTCCACTTTAAATCAAGGCTTTAGGATAATGTTGATAAGTAGTTGTGACTGGCGCACTCTAAACTTTTGGTATGATGTTACAAGTACGTACCGCATTCAACATGTTGGGCCAATGTCAGAAAGGCTGCCACGCCATGTTATACATTTGTAATCAATCACACATGTCATCACAAAAACCCATCCTGATGTTTTCAGAAAGGATAAGAATTATTTATGATTAGAAAGAGAGGCAACGTCTAGATGTCAAAGTCTGTTGAGGATTAGCGCTGTGCGACTTGAATTACACTTTATTGTGTCAGAGCAAGAGTTGCAATTTATTTGGCCAATTTAGTAGATTACATTTGACAAATTATGCACAGAACTGAAATAATGTTTGATAATTATTGACAGGCAAACATTGACAAAAACCTCTTAGACTGACAGTTGTCAATTGTGATGGGCCTGACTATAGTGTAATGTGTAATGTCGGCAGTGGGCTGGCCACGGCCGCCAAGACAGAGACTGCGCGCGGCGCGCGGACCAGCGGCTCCTTCACGCTCAACCTGTTCCGCGGGCAGCTGGAGACGGCGCAGGTGTTCCCCTTCCCCGAGCCGCTCACCGCCGACCAGCGCCAGACGCTCGCCGAGCTCGTGCCGCCCGTCGAGAAGTTCTTCCAGGAGGTACAGTGATGTGCACTTAATCACGAGTTAGTCGTACAGACAGAGCGTCAAAGTTCAATTTTTTCTCATCCAATAGCTGCTTTGGATTATAGTTACTCAAATTAACGGTTATAGGTGAACGACCCAGCCAAGAACGACGAAAACGCGAAAATCGAGGAGAACACTGTGGCGGGGCTGTGGGAGCTGGGCGCGTTCGGGCTGCAGGTGCCGGGCGAGTTCGGCGGGCTGGAGCTCAACAACACGCAGTACGCACGCCTCGTGGAGGTGGTGGGCGCGCACGACCTAGGCGTGGGCATCACGCTCGGCGCGCACCAGTCCATCGGCTTCAAGGGCATCCTGCTGTTCGGTGACGAGCGCCAGCGCAGCCACTACCTGCCGCGCGTCACGGCCGGGGAGTACGCTGCCTTCTGCCTCACCGAGCCCTCCTCGGGCTCGGACGCCGGCTCCATCAAGTGAGTTTCATGCGCATCACGTTGTCAGGTCAGATCCACTAGGACTGTGACGTCATATACTAACATATCCATATATCTGTTTCATGTATCTGTTTTTCTTATCCTTTAATTTTTTATGTGTACATGAACAATAAATAAATAAATATCCGTGTGTGCGTGTGTGCAGATCTCGCGCAGTGCTCTCTCCCGACGGCAAACACTTCATTCTCAATGGATCCAAGATCTGGATCAGTAACGGCGGCATCGCTGAGATCATGACTGTGTTCGCGCAGACCCCCATTGAGAAGGACGGCAAGACCGTCGACAAGGTGAGCAGAGATCAGATTTGATTAGGCTGTCACCTACTCCAGCAGTACCAAGTATAGAAAGTAACAAAGATATGCTGACCGCTAGTGTTACAAACTCCATTACATATTTTGAATGTGATATAACCATCCACTTAAATGTTTGAAAGATATTTAATGCCCAAATGCAATGACCTATTCTGCGGTTCTATGTGTGTGCAGGTGACGGCGTTCATCGTGGAGCGGTCGTTCGGCGGCGTGTCGTCGGGCCCGCCCGAGAACAAGATGGGCATCCGCTGCTCCAACACCACGGAGGTGTACTACGAGGACGTGAAGGTGCCCGTGGAGAACGTGCTGGGCGGCGTCGGCAACGGGTTCAAGGTGGCCATGAACATCCTCAACAACGGGCGCTTCGGCATGGCGGCCGCGCTGGCCGGCACGCAGCGCGCCGCGCTCCGCCAGGCCGCCGAGCACGCCGCCACGCGCGTGCAGTTCGGCAAGCGGCTGCGCGACTTCGGCGGCGTGCAGGACAAGCTGGCGCGGATGGCCATGCTGCACTATGTCACCGAGTCGCTCGCCTACATGGTCTCCGGCAACATGGACTCCGGCTGCACCGACTACCACCTCGAGGCCGCCGTCTCCAAGGTGTTCGCGTCCGACTCGGCCTGGACCGTCGTCGACGAGGCCATCCAGATCCTGGGCGGCATGGGCTTCATGAAGTCCGCCGGGCTGGAGCGCGTGCTGCGTGACCTGCGCATCTTCCGCATCTTCGAGGGCACCAACGACATCCTGCGGCTGTTCGTGGCGCTCACCGGCATCCAGTTCGCTGGCTCGCACCTGCAGGAGCTAATGCGCGCCTTCAAGAACCCCACGGCGCACCTGGGGCTCATCTTCAGCGAGGCGGGGCGGCGGGCGACGCGCGCGGTGGGGCTGTCGGGCGGGCCGGACCTGGCGCCGCACGTGGCGGAGCCGCTGCGGCCGGCGGCGCGCGAGCTGTCGCGGCGCGTGCTGGAGTTCGGCGCGTGCGTGGAGGCCGTGCTGCGCAAGTACGGGCGCGGCGTCGTCGACGAGCAGCAGGTGCTCAACCGGCTGGCGGCGGCCGCCATCGACGCGTACACGAGCGCCGCCGTGCTGTCGCGGGCGTCGCGCGCGCAGCGGCTGGGCCTGCCCTCCGCCGCGCACGAGCTGCGGCTGGCCGAGGCCTGGACGGAGGAGGCCACGGAGCGCATGGGCGCGCTGGCAGGCGCCCTGAGCGCGCGCGCGCTGCAGCAGAACGCGCGGCTGGCCAAGATCGGCCAGGACGTGGCCGACGCGCCCGGACAGATCTCCTCCAACCCGCTCAACCTGTGAGCGGACCCCCTTGCGAATCTTGTAGTGTAAAAATGTAATCTATTGTAATATTGTAAAAAGGCAGATTTTATATTTATTTTTGAGTAATATACCATTTTACTATTATACTACTAGTGTTTCATTTCGAGGTGATTCCTGTGATCCCACGAAGTATTTTTTAATACAGTTGCTCAAAAAGTGGCGTATTGTAGGGACGTATAGCGTTCGGGATGTGGGCTATTAAATACTCGAGCTTTTTCTTTACCTTTTCCGAACTCGTGCGTTCTCGTTACCAACTGTCAAAATAATGTCTATTAAAAAGAAAAAACCAACCACGAAGTTTTTACAAAAAAATAAATTCATAGAAGTTTTTATGATTCATGCAAAAATTTCTAAAAAGAAGCTACTTTAATTTGTTTCAATATCAGCTTTAATGATTTGATTCAATGAGTTAGGTTAAGTTTCATTTCATTTCATCTCATTAAATTTCATTTTCGTTTTATATCAATAAAAAAAATCTACTGAAGACTTGGCTGTATGGAAATAGTTCCCTTTGCCTACCCAGAATGGGTGAAGAAAACAAAAAAAAATATCTGCTTATATCCATTGAAGTACTATTACTTCGTATAGAACAGACACCCCGAACATTAAGTCGGGGAAATGCATTGCAGCCAGGGTGGCTTACTTCATTCACTCACTCACTTGTCACTCGCCTGCGCTCATTGCGGCCGCATGCCAAAATTGTTTAATAACAAACTGAAAAAATGCCGTCTTGCGTGATAAGAACCTGTCAAAATTGCACGTAAAAAAAAAACAAAAAAGAAAATGGTATTACTTATCATCAGTAAGAAAACAAAATATTAACTTAAATCAACTAAAACTAAATTATTTCAATTATTGAGTAATGTTCCCGCCATTTTTGAATGGAATGCAAATAAATAGATTTGAATCGAATTGAATTGAATTGAAAAAATCATGAGGCGGGCTTACACACTTGGCAAGCTGTAATCGTGTTAATGGACAAATAAATAAACCCGATAAGAATGACTATAGCACCTACTCTTTGGTAAATAATAAATTATGTGTATTACATTACTCAGTGAATTCAATTAAACATTAAATCAAACATTTGGAAGAGCTAAAGATGTTTGTCGTGGTTCGGCAAGTATCTATGTACGGTCAAGCGCGTACATTGCACTTCATTTGCATTGCAACATCATCATTTTATTAAATTCAATAGATTTGTAACAAATTATATTCAGTACGTTTGCGGTCATTAAGAGCACCGCGCGTTACTCATATTTCATAACCATTATTATAATCATTTTATATTAAGTTCAGTTTAATACAGTATTTTTATTTCTTATTTTAAGTTTTAATTTGTTGTGTGGTACACACAAATAAAAGCTGCTTTATTTAAATAAGATATTTAATTGCAAATAAATTACAATTCGCTAATGATTTTAATATAGAACGCGTGTCTGTCGGGGAGCGGCTCGGTCAACTAACTCGCATTGCCGCGTTACATACTTTTGCTGAGTTAGCTCTCATTGTCTTTAATTATAAGCTAATGTACGAGAATTCCGTACATGCTCCCGGGCCAAATATTAGACAAAATACACAAAGTAAAAAAATAAAGTCAAAGAAAAGCTATTACTTGTACATACATTGTCAAACAAATGTAAATATTAAAATACATCAAGATAAAAGAAAAAAAAATAATAAAAATACACGCTAAAGCAAAAAAATAAAGACGCTAAAGTTTGTATAAAAAATATTGTTTGCACATCCGTCACTTTAAGCACCTTTAATAAAACAGGTGAGGTCGCTCTGTCCTGTTTTTCGTTCCGCGTACGCACTGCACTTACTGCACTCACTTCACCCACTTCACCCATTGCACTCACTGCACTCACTACACCACTACTGCTGGCCGACGAGGCGGCGGTCTCTGCCGTCGGCTGCCTCGCCGGGCGGCATCTCCGATTCCACACGAAGACGGATATTACTGCTGTTGCAACTATTAACAATGCATAGCTGAGGACGTAGTGATGAATATGATGATTCCATAAGGAGTCCTCATCAATGGGCTCCGAGCTCTTTAACTGGTTAACTTGCTCTCCAACTCTTTGTAACTCATGTTGTAAAGTTGAGTCAGTTGTTTCGTTTCCATGTATTTTAAGTGAAATGTTAAGTAAATGATTAATTTGAGAAACTTGCGGTTGTGGGTTATATAGGTGTGAGTCGATATTGATAGATTTCATCGTTTCTGTTTGAGAGTACGCGGTAAAATCCTTTTCTTTTAATATGCAATTCGCTGCGAGGTGCACTACACCCGATGCAGTCAGCTGTTCGACTGTAACGCGATCCTCACATATAAGGCGGAGTACACATTGTTTACAACAAGAAAATAGAAATGTATTGGCTTGCCAAAGTTTAATCCACTTATTATGACATGTAACTTCATTCGCTGCACATTGATTTGAGGCTGGATTTTTGACACATAAATGACTGTCTGACTTTAAATGATATATAGTCGATTGTATGTTGCAGTGATAAGACGATCGAAGGAAAACACACTGTTTCACGTCGGTCTCTTCCATCGGCACGTAAATATCCTTATGTAGGTTGATAGCAACATACTTTGATGCTGGAATAATGCTGTACATGCTGGAGCCTCGTTGATGTGGCACCGCTATCAACTGATGGAGCTCAAATATATCTCTGAAAACGAGAGGAATGCGGATTTCAAAGATAAAGTATTCATTTGTCATCCGAGCCATCACTTTTAAAAGTTTGTACATATAAGACATTTCTCGAGGTATGTCATCGATAGGAAGGGATAAATCCTTTGTCATCTGGCCTGATATGATGTTAAGCTCATTTTGCAGCTGTTGTGGAGAGAGGAGATGTAGACTGAACCTTTCATAATGTACATCCGTTATCATTTCCACTAATTGATCTTGAATAGCTCTTAAAGTTGTAAGTAGATTACCAGCGATGATAGCAGACATTGTAAATTCATTTATGACTTCCATATTTTCTACTTCCTTCTTCAGAGAATTTAATCCCATTTCTAATTGATTTAAATGCTGATTTACAATTTTATGTTGCTTGCTTACAGTTTCCTCTAATCTTTTAAGTATGTTGTATTCTCCTTCAATAATCGACGTCTGATTCCTCCATAATGCTCTTAAATGTTTTTCATTGTGCCTTATCTCAGTAATGTCTCGCTTATATTGTTCTGCAAAATTGTCATCCAAAACTCCGAATAGAGTGTGTGCAAGGTACCCTACACCATTGATAAGGCCGCGTCTCCTACGACGCGTGCTATTATGCTGACCAAGTAGAATACGGTTAATGAACTCTAACTCTGATAAACTATGACGCATCTGAGATAAAGCTACGTCACAATGCATTTTTACGGAAGCGGAAGTACAAACGCGATCTAAATATTTTATATATTTTTCTACCGTTGCTATGCCTTCCCAATAGGGATCCATTTTATAATAAACTACGAGTTTCCACGCATCGCGAGCTAACTTCATGTTACCTATTTTGTCAAAATATAGCGCTTGATCGTTATTTAATTTTGTTACGTTTAATGAAGCTTGAGCCCCGCTACCTAATGTTAAAAATAATATGAGAGATAATGCTAACGCCACGAACCTATTATTACTACCGTTTGCTTGCTTTATAGATGTCCTACTTCTATTTTCTTCTTTCTCTTCTTTTTCCTCTTCTTTGTTTTCTGTTCTAATTGGTAAGATTGATAATTTAATTATGGGTCGCTTAATGACACCGCTTTTAGTTTTGATTGTTACTACTCGTACTAAACCATCTGAGCCAGGGTGTAATTCTATCACCCTACCAAGCGGCCACTTTCCAGGGGGTAGGTTATCATCTTGAATGGTGACCATATCTCCTATCTTAATATTTTCTTGCTTCTTTAGCCATTTACTACGAACCGAAAGCTGTGACAGATACTCAGTTTTAAACCTCTTCCAAAGGTCTGATGTAAGCTTTGAAATCAGATGCCACCTGGTTCTGGCATCGTGCTCTGTTTCGATGATAGTCGTCCCGGCCCTGCCAGTGAGGAAATGAGCTGGTGTTAAACAGTCTAAATCGTCTGTACTCTCTGACAAAGGACACAAAGGCCGTGAATTAAGACATCCCTCTACCTGGGCTAACAGGGTGCTGTACTCCTCAAATGTTAACTTCTGCTCTCCCACTACTCTCTTTAAATGATGCTTTAAGCTTCTGATCGCTCTCTCCCATAAACCTCCAGCACTAGGCCACGAAGGTGCATTAAAATGCCACTCTATATTTAGGTCTGATATGTCCTTGAAGAAGTTTTCGTCAAGGGTGTTAATGAGGTCATGGTATTCTGCTTTCAAGGTTCTGTTGGCTCCCACAAAATTAGTGCCGTTATCACTGTAAATATGACGCGGTGCTCCTCGTCTTGCTGCCATCCTTCGAAGGGCTGCTAAAAAGGCTGAGCTACTGAGGTCCGAAACCAGTTCTAGATGAACCGCCTTCGTGACCATACAGATAAATAATGCTATATAGCCTTTCGTCGTTTTTATACCTCGCCCTTTATTGGCCTTTACCTCCACGTATCCGGTATAATCGACACCCGTGTGATAGAATGGGGCTGCTGTATTAATTCTTTCACCAGGTAAGTCACCCATCATCTGATACTGCTTAGATAGTGCAGTCATTGAAGCGAAAAATACGGTGTTACCTCCGAATTTTTTTACTGTGAACCGATTTGCATGAAATTTTGGAATTAGGCTTATCTAACTCTTAACTTCAAAAGTGAAAATAATCTGAACTCCGCAAATTATTTTTAAGGGGTGTAAACAACCCCTTAATGGAAAAATTAACATTGAGCCATTTTATCGCTAGAAAACATGTGTAATAGTAAGTTTTGAAATTGTAAAGTGTTTTCTAACACAATTACCTCATATTAAAATCATTTTCAACCCCTTGAAATTCTTACAACCCTTGCTAACAACTCCTAAATTAAAAAAATCACAAAAAATTACTTTGGTATGACATAAAAAGATGTAAGTATAGAGTAAGTATTATTTTGTTCTCTATAATAATAGTCAAATTTTTAACCCCCTTTCAACCCTTAAAAACAACCCCTTGATAAAAAATTGTTAAAAATTTTTTTTTGATTAAATGAAAAGGATTTAAATATTATTCTACACTCTCGAAAGTGATTATCATAATCTTCAACTTTGCTACCCTTAAAACTACCCCTAAATTAAAACAGTAAATATATATGATTACATATTTAAAAACTTAATGGTCATATTAAAACGAATAAACGGAGCACGCACAGCTGATCACCTGGCTTTTTCGTTGGCCCCTTCACTTAAATGTGTTATATATACATGTAAGAACGTTGGTATGTATTCATGCCTACGTTTCCAAAATATATGAGCCATATTATGTATATATATACACGTTACAATAGTTTTGGGTCTCTATTATACTGCGTACTTTCACATTGCTCCAAATATTCACACTCCGAAATTTTCAGTTACTAAGTAGAAAAAAATATGATAAGTTTTTGGACCATAACTCCTTCAATTTTCATGCTATCACAATTTATAACAAACCATTTTAAAGGTAATTAACAGAGCTACAACATCCTTTATTGCAATATATAGTAAAAAACCTATTTTTAAAACAGTGAAGGGTTAAAGGGCTTAAGAGAGACTGTGATTGCGCTGCCGCGCGCTCTTTAAACAATCATATCTCCGTCAATTTTTGTTTGACAGAAATAAAAAAAAACCAAATTGTTCGTCAGAAAAATACCTAAATTTTTCATCCCTACACTTTTTTACGTATCTGTCGTCATTTTTGAGATATTATGAAAAAAACGTGTTTTTTTTGTAAATTTGAAATTTTTTCTTTTTTTTTAATCTTGATTTTTTTTTAAAATATGTGTCCTGAAGCAGCCAAACTGATACAATCTATCAAACTCTTCATAATAAAGTTATTTCTAGGCGGAATACGATTAATTTTCATTTTGGCGGAAATGGCACTTATGAAACCCATTGATTTAAAAGAAAAAATATTAAATGGTCTTCTTATTTTCAATACAGCTCACTTATTTTACGTGCAAAAGACCTTTAACAGTGCTCATTTTAAAGCTTATTTCAAGCACTACAAAAACTTTCTTTATGGCAGAATGCATAAAATGCATCTGTTCGCCGCTAGATGGCATTGAACACATAGATTAAATTTCAGACAAAATAAAAAACGGCTTTGATCTTCAATATCTAGCTTAATATTGCACTTAGAATGATTTAAAAAAAAACTAAATTGTTCGTTTTTTTATCTGCTACAATTTTGGTTCTTATAAAATTTTCGATAAAACATATATTTTTGGAGATATTTGCAAAAGATCGATGAAAAACGTGAAAAGATTGCGATTTTTCAATTGCCAATAACTTGAAAAGTATTGGATTTTTCGAAAAACTTTATGGGTGATTTTTTGCTTAAAATTAGCCCTTCTATCGTTAGGCTTCTAGGTTATTTTGAAAAAAAAATGTCCACCCCCGAGAAGGGGTGGCAACCACCCCCAGGGTGAGTGCGGAGTTTAAATCATTTTCACTTTTGAAGTTAAGGGTAAGATGAACCTAATTCTAAAATTTCACGCAAATCGGTTCACAGTAAAAAAATTCGGAGCAATAATGCTTCAATGACTGCACTAAGAAGGGTTATGCTTCCTACACGTCACGCATTTTCTAATTTCCCTCTTGACTGCTCTAGTACCCGATACGATCCAATAACGTTGTCTTATATTAGATAAGGTCAACCGTGGGCCACCGTGGTATGTTAAGTGATGCATCTGCTCGATTAATAAGTTTGTAAAATTACCGCTGTAAGGTATAAGAATAGGATATTTCATGTCGTTACACATTTCTGCGTTTTTTAGTCTACCTCCTACACGCATAATACGATTTTTATCTAGAAAAACATTTAAATTTAATAATTTACTTTTATTACTTAGTTTATTATGCTTTATTAAATAATAAAAGTCCTCGCTAAACTCTGTACGCTGTACGAATTTTATAATTAATAACTTAGCTTGTTTTATTTCTTGTAAAGTGAGATAACTAGGTAAGTTATGATCACGCTTTTTAAATGTATATATAGCTCGAAGTAGCCACCCTAAAATTCGAATAATTTTTGTTAATGAACTTTTTGAATTTAATAAAATATTTATTATGCTATCTTCCTTGCTTTTTTGGACTATATTTACCGATCTAACTTTTACTTCTTCATTAGTAGTATAATTAATTTGCTCCTTTTTATCTTCGAATGTTTCTAACCACTTCGGTCCATGCCACCAAAGCGTAGAATCTGCTAATTGAGACGCTAACAGTCCCCGGCTTGCGGCATCGGCAGGGTTATCCACCGATTTCACATATCTCCATCTGTTATTTTGTATAACTTCTGTAATATTTTTGACACGATTGGCCACAAAGGTCTTCCAACGCCCTGGGTCGCCTTGCAACCATCCTAACACAATCATCGAATCCGACCAACCATAAACCCTAACATTTTGTTGTTCTAGACAATTTAAAACCTTTTTCATTAATTTTGATAATAAATGAGCTCCACATACTTCTAACCTTGGCAAAGAAATAGTTTTATTACATGGAACCAACCTGCTTTTAGATGCTAACAGTACTACAACTACTTCGCTTTCTTTTACAATTCGCGCGTAAATAACCCCTGCATATGCTTTTAGTGATGCGTCACAAAATCCGTGCAATTCTATAACGTAATTTGGATGAAATCCTATCCATCTTGGAAGTTGACACCTATGTAAATTATGTATATCCGATTGTATTTTTATCCACTCATTTTTAATCTCTTCCGGTATGTTATCATCCCATTGTAAAGATTCAGACCATATTTTTTGAAATATTAATTTTAGTTTTGTAGTTAAAGGAGCTATCCATCCAAGAGGATCAAATAACTTTGATATCTCAGCTAACACCGTTCTTTTTGTAGCTTTACTGTCTTTAATAGTATAATTAAATGTAAATTTATCATTTTTTGGGTCCCATCTCAAACCTAACGTTTTGGTAGAGCTATCAGATTTAAAATTAAATATTAATTGATTAGCTTCCTCTCCGCTTTCTATATTTTTTAATAACTGTGGTTCATTCGATATCCATTTTCTTAACGTAAACCCACCTGCTTTTAATAAGTTATTTATTTCTGATATTAATTTCTGCCCGCTTGATATATCAAATGATCCATGTAGGAGGTCATCCATATAGAACGACTCCTGTAGTATCCTTGCTGCTTCAGGATACCTGCTGCTTTCATCCGTCGCTAGCTGCCTCAAGGTCATCATCGCCAAAAACGGTGCGGCCTTGGTACCGTAGGTAACTGTGGCGAGTTGATATGTTTGTAAGTCCTCGTTAGGAGTCTCCCGCCATACGATTTGCTGGTAATTCTGGTCTTCATCGCTAACCAATATTTGACGGTACATTTTTTCTATGTCCGACGTAAAGGCTAATGGATAAATACGCCACTTCAGGATTAATGACTGTAAATCCTTTTGCAAGTTGGGTCCCGTGTACATCATGTCGTTTAAGCTATAACCTGTCGAGGTTTTTGCTGAAGCGTTGAACACAACTCTGAGCTTGGTTGTGGCTGATTCAGATCGTTGTACGCCATGATGCGGTAAAAAATACTCTAGCTTGTTGCTGTGTTCATTACTAACACTTATAAAATTTTGTTTAATAGGTGTCATGTGCTTTAAAGATATATATTCACGCATAAAATCTTTATAATCTTCTGCGAAGTTCCTTTGCTTGCTAAACTTCTTTTCTAAGCTTAAGAATTGCGCTACAGCTATGTTCTTACTCTCACCTATTTTTTCATGAACCTCTGGCTTCATGGGCAACCTAACTACATACCGTCCATCGCTACGACGTTTTGTTGTAGATTTATAGAAGTCCATACATGCTTTCTCTTCTGATGACAATTCTAACTCGTCCTCTACGTCCTCCACCTCCCAGAACCTTTGTATGTCTTGTATGTTAGTCAAAAGAACGTTACATTGAAATGACTGTATTTTACCGAACAGAATCCAACCGAGCTGAGTCTGCTCTGCTAGTGGCTGAGAAGGATCGTCTCCTCTGCTGATACCTCCCATCTTAATTAACGCGTATATATCAGATCCTAACAAGATATCAACTGGTCGGCTGACATAAAATTCGGGGTCCGCTAGATTAATATTTTGTATGAAGGGCCAGGCTGGTTGCGTAAAACTAGAAGTAGGTAAGCTTTTTATTAAATTACTCATAATAAGTGCATCCGTACTAAACGTAAAATTATTGTAAATCGATCTACATGAAATACTGAGCATACCTTTGCAACTGTTTTCTTTTTCTCCTAATCCATAAACTACACCTCGACAAAACGATCTTTTTACCCCTAACCGCTGTGCTGCGTTCTCCGATATTAACGTTATTTGAGAGCCCTGATCTATTAATGCCCTTAAAGTTTGATAAGAACCATCAACTGATTTAACTTGAATCAACGCGGTTGCTAACAAAACTTCGGATTGTCCACATTGAGACACGTGTAAATTATTGGCTACCGGTTCATTACGTTTTGCAGTCGGCAACGCGTTACTTGTTGACGGATTACTTTTTATAAAACAATCGTGAATTAAGGTATGATGCCTCCCGTTGCACTTGCGACACCGCTTCGTAGAAATGCATTGTTTGCTGTTATGAATGAATAAACAATTTATGCATAATTTTAACTTATTTGCTGTTTGCAACCTTATTTCATTGGACATAAGAATAAATTTAGGACAATTAGGTACACCATGCGCTTCTTTGCAAATCGGACACTTAGCTTCGGTTACATGATACGATTTAGGAAAGTAATAATTATTTTGGTTGTTACTATGCTGATTAATAATGGGTTTTTTATTGGAGTTATGATTTTTGAATTGATTATTACTATTATGAGAAGTTACTTTAGAAATAGAATCTTGCTTTCTACGAGATGTTTCTAGGCTAGTGAATTTACTTTCAAGATAAGCTAAAAACTCTTTTAAAATCGGAAGATCCCGTGGGTATTTCAATGAATCTATATAGTCGCCATAGGTTTCGCTGTCAAGTTTTTGACATAGAATTTGAACTAGCATAGGGTCCCAGCTTGACACATCCACCCCTAAGTTTTGAATGGCATGCAGACACTCTAAAGTGACGTCATGCATTCGCTTCAACTGTGCTATGGATTGTTGACATAACGTAGGCAATCCTAATAAGGTATTCAAATGAGAATTGAATATAAGTTTTTTATTATTGTAGCGATTGTTAAGGATTTCCCAACACACATTGTAATTAGATGTACTTATCTGAAGGTGCTGGATTAATCTCTCGGCTTCCCCACGCAGCTTGCCTTTGAGAAACTGCATCTTCTGTGCAGGTGATAACGAGGGGTTGTTGTGAACACTCTCGTTGAAGAGGTCTTTGAATGAAGTCCACTGCTGATAGCTGCCGGAAAACAATGGAATGTCCATCTGTGGAACCGACTTTTCCCTATGTGATACTGACCATAATTTTTTGTTGATAGCTTTTTTCAAAGTGATGAACGTCTCCTCGTGCTTTGAAAATAATGCCTCGTATCTATCATCCTCTCCGTCTAACTCCATATAGATATCCCAATGCAAAGAATCTATAGCTGCCCACCTTGACTGAAGTTCCTTCAACACATCTTCGAACTCCCACTTCTCGTTGATGCTGTCCAGCTTAATGTTACGTGCTGTTCTCATTAATGCTTTAAAATTGATTAATTGCTTACGTAGCAAGTCGTCTCCCTTACTCGTGCTGCCCTTAGACGTGAACTCTCGCGAGGGTCCAGGTCTTGGCTCCGCTGGCTGCTCCCTCTTGGCTGATATTTCAATTTGAATGGACTCACCTGCGTGCTCTTGCGGTGCCTCCGCTCCTGACAGACTCACCTCTTGCTGCTGCTGATCGATTAAATCTTTTGCTTTTTGATATAGTTGACGCGTACTCTCATACTCCGACTCCATGAAATAAGGATGATTATTAATACCAAACCCACACATATTAGCATGATTTTGTTCGTATTTACACCAATAGTTTTCCAAGATTTCTATACGTTTTTTAAAATAATCATCCGTTCTCCTTTCCGCTCCGGTTTTCCTTAGATTGATTATAAATTTTGAAATAGCCTCATTAATTAAGATTTGATTTTCATAAGTGGTTTCCATTATGTATAATAAAATCAACCGGTTTGCTTGTATATAAAAAAATATGGAAAGCTCTTACTTGAACTCTGGAAACAACTGACTGAGTTCACCCGATGCTGCTTGCTGTGGTTGCTGATGCTGATGATGATGGCTCCCGGCCGCTGGCTGATAATCCTCTTCGTTCGCTATGCACTGTTGCTATGCTGATCACTAGATTTGCTAAGCCACGTTTTCACTCCGTACGTACAGGTTAGAGCCACGTGGACTGTTACCAACGTGTCGCGAGGTCCCGCTTTTGATCGCCCGCGCGCTGGATCAATCGCTCGAAGGACCAATATGTTGTGTGGTACACACAAATAAAAGCTGCTTTATTTAAATAAGATATTTAATTGCAAATAAATTACAATTCGCTAATGATTTTAATATAGAACGCGTGTCTGTCGGGGAGCGGCTCGGTCAACTAACTCGCATTGCCGCGTTACATACTTTTGCTGAGTTAGCTCTCATTGTCTTTAATTATAAGCTAATGTACGAGAATTCCGTACATAATTCATAATCTCATAACACTAGTTACGGCCAGGCCGTACATTGGTCCTTCGAGCTTTCCGTAAAGCAGGATCCTTCTACACGTGATTCCGTATACCAGTCCATGGATCTACGGTTCGGTAGAAGAGACTGACACGTGCAGTCCGCTATTGCTCTATCAAGAAGAGCGGTGGCGGGTGGTGGTGGCGGCACTGCACTTCTTGATCAGTGTGCAGAAGTGCAGTGAGGAGCGCCTGAGCAACAAGGGTTTGGGCGAGTGCAGCAGACAAGTAAGATCTGTCCATTTTATTATATTGACCAAGAAAATGTCTTCAGTTAGCGACATCCAGGCAAATCAGCTGCAGCTGGTGTCAGCTATTGAAAACGTATACATCAATTTCAAGAAAGATGGTGCTAATAGGAAAACTCCTGAATATGTCAAGAAAAGGTTGGACTTACTTGACAGCTACTGGTTCGAGTATGAGGCGAAACATTCTAAGTTGATGGCGATGGAGCTGGACGCAAATATTCGTGAGCTCATTATAAAGGATCTGGAGCGAACTAACGAGAGGTATGTTAGCATTAAGGCTCATATCCAAAGTTGTTTGGCCACAGCGGAGGAGAGATCACAATCTTCGTTAATAAGACCGCCTGCGTTTACGCCGAAGCCCCAGGTCAATCCACAGCCGAGTTTTAGCGCAGCTACATCTCATTCCTCGATTGCCACAGCAAGCAGGACCGAGGACATGCTTCAGAAAAAAGAATTTTTAATGCGAAAGTTTATACAAGACGATTTTTTTATGGTGACTTCGTATTTGTAGTAGAGATTTCCTAGGTAGGAAATTAGTATCTATTTTCGATGTTAACTAGCTCTGATTGTTCAACGTGCGAGAAAAGTTGAGAAATTGAGAATTAATAAATCGTTCGAGATTTTTTATTTTACTGACTTACTAAATATACCTGATAATATTTTGGTATTATTAGTATCGATATTATTACGGAATATCGACATCAAAAAACTAGAGAATTGCACATCCCTATTTGGTGTAGGTATTTATATTTATAGCATAGTTTATACTTTATAGTTACAAAAATGATAATTCAATTTTTACATAAATTATGAAATCAAAAAAAAACCAAGAACATAACCATTTTAAACTAGAAAAAAAATAATTGCTTTTTCCAGCAAATAAATAGAAAATGGTGTACTTGGTGTGCATAATTA
Organism: Thymelicus lineola; assembly: GCA_963932265.1. Classification (NCBI taxonomy): domain Eukaryota; kingdom Metazoa; phylum Arthropoda; class Insecta; order Lepidoptera; family Hesperiidae; genus Thymelicus; species Thymelicus lineola. The sequence continues at coordinate 20,858,918 of OZ010682.1, read as the reverse complement.
AGATTTTTGATCATCTGACTTGACATTGGAAAATGTGGAGTAGGGAACAATTAAAAATTTTTCAAAATTTATTACCACTTATATTAACTATCCTTAATTTTAGGTAAAAATATACAAGTTTGAACACAACATTGACATTGAAGTACCGGAGGCGTGCACGGGCCGGTAACAGAGTCGTTAACTCATACTAATCAAGGTCATTGATCCCAAGCGATCAGACGTCGATGTAGACGCAGGTGTCCCAGGCGCGCGCGTTGACCCGGCGCAGCGCGGCGCGCGTGTCCTGGTGCGGGCCCAGCGCCACGGCCAGCGGCTGCGGCGTGCCGCGCGGCCGGGCGAACAGCGCGTGCAGCGCCTGCTCCCAGCGCGCCGGCGCCGCCGCCAGCCGCGCCAGCCGCCGCCGCACCTCCGCCGCCGCGTTGCCGCCTGCCACACACACACACACACACACTCACACCTCCGCATCTATGTAAATTGTGTCCCGGTATCGCGAGTGATATGGACAACACAAGTATCACTGACACCCTCGACCCGACAACAACATATATAGAGATACTTGATGATTAAACGAACTTACCTGTACGTGAAGTTCAATCTCAATTATTCGAGAGCTTCGTTCGAAGATATTAGCATGGCAACACTAGTAGTATCACTTTACGGGCTCGCCATTTCGCACTGTAGTTTGGAGGTAGATAAAAAATAAAACATAAAATTATCAATTTTTGTAGGGTAGATTTATAAACCTCACTTAGCTGGGGCGCGCTCCTCTTCGGTTCGTCATTTAGTTCAGAGATTTGCTGAGCTGTTTCATGTTTCACGACTAGGGGTGTAGTGTATATGACATGTACACTAGGGAGGGAGGGCATGCTAATATCTTCGAACGAAGCTCTCGAATAATTGAGATTGAACTTCACGTACAGGTAAGTTCGTTTAATCATCAATTATTCTTCGAGCTTCGTTCTCGATATTAGCATGGCAACACTAGTAGATGTTTAGAGAAGGTAGTCGTGAAATATTTTTAGCTTTTAAATTTTTAATTGTAATATGATAGCAATATTTTACTCTTTAATTTCAATCTATTAATCAATATATTGGTGACACAGTATATGTACATCTAATAACAATAATATATAGCATACTCGGTATATGTTACTGATAGGTAGTAAACTTTATTTGATAATATGAACATGAGTGATACGTTAACTACATATAGTGGAATATCTACTGAATTCCGCAAGTTTTATATAAAATATCCAGATCCTTTTAAAAAATGATTAATGACATAAATGAGGTAAATATAAATTTCGTAATATTATTAATAATATATTATATATATGGTGTTTTTCTATGTAACCCTTGCCAGTACTAAGAGAGTAAGTAATTTGATGATAATTGTATTCACTGAAATTAGTTTTTTCCCGAAGGATCCAATTTTTTGTAGCTAAATTAGATCACACTACTACAGCGTGTGTAGCAACGATAGCAGCAACTATGTCACCAACCACAAATAATTCCTAAACCTGTAAAAAAAAATATCTATACAAAAACACTGTCTTGTTTAAAACATTATCTATTTATATATGTGAAAACATAAAAATGCCTGTACAGATGTACTCCATAGACTGAGATCATCCAACCGATATGCCTTTAAATAGTTTAATTTGAAAGGCAATAATCCGAAAGTGGTTTGAACCACTAAAACAAAGCATCAGGCCCATTCAGTCCATTGATAGAGTCAATTTTCCACTTTTCCATACCACAATTTGAACAGACTGACAACATAGAACACTGATCTATCATTGTCATAAGATTTTTTTTTTTTTTTTTTTCATAGTTCTGTATAAAATAAAGTAAATGTATCGGCTTCTTTTGGTTTTTCGACCAAAAGCATATTGTAATAAATTTTGATTATTATGATTATTTAATATTTTACTGGTTTTGTATCTACTAACACTAGTTTGTAAGATATACCTACTAACCTAATATGGATCAGTCTGAAATAAAGGATTATCATTATTATGTATTATTATAAGTATGTGACAGTAAAAAAAGTACTAAATTGAATAACATTCGATATAAGTATGTTCCAAGTTAACTAGTATTTAAGTAGGCCGCAATGAAAATACTTTCTATAGAAAAATATATAAAATATAATCCTTATTTGTCTCGACTGCCTTGAACAATTAGCAAGGACATGGGTGAACTGCTTATGATCTCTAGGATTAAAACCTATGTGAAATAATAAGGAACCTTGCATTACAAAGTATTGTAAAGTTACAATTGTTTTCGTGACAATACGCAAACCACTCCTTTTTTTTTTTTTTTTTTTCTGGGGGGGAAAATGCGTTACGCATACCACCCGGGCGCAGGGGGTACCCGAGTGGTTATGTGGGACTCCCGTATAGGCTCATTAGCCTCTCATACTCTCATGGGTCTCATTAGACCCACGGTATACCCACTAAAAACCCCCCCATCTTCCGCCTCGCCGCCTTGTGACGGGGTTACGGGAACGCTTTCGCACACATCCGCGACCCCGCCAGCGGCAGCCGCCCACAAGCGGCTCCATCGCGAAAGCCCGAAGGCCCTCCACGATGGGCGCACCAGATGGTAAGGTGCGCCTCCCTCCTCGGCCTCCACCAGTACTGTAGCAAACTCCCCCTGAGTCTGCTACTAGGAGGCCATGGGTACCAGATCACTAGTACCCGGTGGAAGATCTGGTCTGTGGTTCTTCCACCGACCACACCTCGGCCGCAGAGGATAGGGCAAGCGGCGCACCGTAATACCGGCATGCCTCTTCCTCTGCGGCCCCACCAGTGCCGTTTCGACGGAACGGCCCCGCCAGCTCGCAGGGGGTAGGGAGAGTGGCGCACCGCAATACCAACACGCCTCTCCCCCTGCGATCCCTCCACGGCCGCAGAAGATAGGGAGAACGGCGCACCGTAATACCGGCACTCCTCTTTTTCTGCGGTCCCACCTCCAAGCGCATCCGCAGCGGACTTGTTCAGCCCGCTGGGAGCGCCCTCCTCGGGCCAGCCGGCAGCCCAAACAGGCCGGCCCTGGTTGCCTCTTGGTTCACCGTGGTTGACCAGTCCACGGTTACTAAGCCCCCCCGCCACGACAAGGCGGGCAACCCCCGGGGGGGACGCAAACCACTCCTAACCCAACTCAAGCAGTGCAAAACGTAAACAGTTGGGATGTTTTTATAGGGGAAACAATATCCGGACTTCTATAGGGTAACTATAGTGTGACAAGTATTCCATACGCCTTCGTAAGTTTAAAACCCTTTAAAAATATTTGCTATACTAAGCCAAACGATATGTACCTATGATGTATAAACAGGATGTAGCATAAGTATTTTCTTCAATCCGGATGAAATTGAACCAAAAAAAAAAAAAAAAAAGGTTTTCTTTTTTTAAAAAAAAAAAAAAAAACTTATCCCATCAGTTTATAAGAGTATAAAAGAGCTTGAATTAAGTTGTCCTCAACTATTCAAATATAATTTGAAATTCGGAATTAATATTCATAATTTTATATGCCAATCATATATTGGCATATGTATCCATTTTTACACATACAATGATTACTTTACCTTCAGTATAATCAAATCGTAATCGTAAGTAGTACATTAATACTTCAATGTCTCATTGTTATTGCGTTTTTTATTGGAATATGTTCGATATTATTGCATAAATAAGTATATTTATGCGAATTGTTCCATGGTAACATAAGAACTGTATGTTCCAGAATAAATAAAATTCCCTTGTTGATTCACTGAGTCTTATTTTTTGACTATGTAAGCTTTGGAGGAATGTTTATTCCTGAAATGTTTCATAAGCATACCATAATTTATGTCTATATTGTGAGAATTTTTTAGAACTTACGTCTAGGGATTACAGTTTTAGGCGGTTTTTAGGCTGGGTTTGTTGTCCGCCTTGGCTGCCTTTGTGTCAGAGTCACATGGTTTGCACAATTTTTACGCCCATTGCAGCAGTTGTCAGAGAATCATATAAAAGGAACTGTAGCTCAAAGGCCTGATGACAGGCTAAGCTGTTTATTGAGTATAGACTTTATGATTGAAGAGGAACTTAATTCACAAGTCACGGTAACTGCGGACGGAACATGTGACTCCTTGAGCAACATAGTCTCGGTTGACTATTATAGTGCTGTGTATATGACATAATGGCATCTGGCCCTAATGATCATGTGGCCCTATGACTCTATTGCTGCTAATTGAATATATACCTACTGCCATTGTTCCTTGAATAGAAATCCTTCGCAATTTCATGCGAAAAATAAGTACTTGCTTCAGTTCACCGTATGGTGTGCGGCGTGAAGCGAGTTCCTTTAGAAATATAATTTCTGTTTGAGTAATCGATTACCCCACAAGTAGATCCGGTTATCAAGTACTTTGTATAGTTCAACGAATAGCGTGCAGTATTAATTCCATATGGAATATACGCTAGTCGGCTTCATAATGCGGTGAAGATTCTTTCTGGAGTACATGTACAATGCAGTGGAAATACCCCACAGGTAGATCCGATTAGCGAGTACTTTTTGTTGCAGTTGTCTGCGTAACATGGTTAGGGCTCTTTATGAAATACACGTACAATGCAGTGGAGATACCCCACAGGTAGATCCGATTAGCGAGTACTTTTTGTTGCAGTCGTCTGCATAACATGGTTAGGGCTCTTTGTGAAATACACGTACAATGCAGTGGAAATACCCCACAGGTAGATCCGATTAGCGAGTATTTTTGTTGCAGTTGTCTGCATAACATGGTTAGGGCTCTTTATGAATTATGATTGAACGCAGAACTGGTTTTTAATAATTTATAACTAAATAAATAAATAAATGAAGTCTAATTTCATTATGTAGCTGCAACGTATTTTTATAAGACCACCTTCATTGTATGAGAATCCTAGTATAAAAAGTGAAAGGATTAGTACTATCAAATATTATTGATAAATATATCGTCGTATCTTAGAGTATAATCGTCATCAGCAGTAATTTATACGTTTTCTGTAATGTAACATATAGTTTGCTATAGACTCCGCACGTAAATGTGTAATGTTCGCCTCGATTGCAGTGTAATTCTAATGTAATAAGAGTAATGAAACTCACAGAAATTTAATGTTAGCAGTTTCTCTTTTATTTGAAAAGCCCCCAAAGGACAATTCGATTATGTTTTGTATTTATATCCTACTTCGATATAAATTCATTACGGATTACTAGTAGGTACTATTGCATACTAGTGATGGAAGAACCCAATAAGTTATTCTTATTAGCAAGTATCTTTTTTATTTAAAAGGCCTTCAGAAGAAAATCCGATTAGGTTTTGTATTTGTACACTACTGCAATATAAATCCCTTATAGAATGTACAGCAATTAGCAGGTACTTTTTTATTTGGAACAACTCAAAGGACAATATGATTATATTTGTATTTATTTTCAATATAAATTGATAAATTCTTTATGAAATACAATTACTAGCAATGGAAGGACTCCACAGGTATTTCCGGTTAGCAAGTACTTATTTGGAAGGCTCCCAAAGGACACTCCAATTATGTATGGTATTTAAATCATATTGCAATATAATTTTCATACGGAAAACACGTGCTGATAATGAAGGAAAAAAAAGAGGAATACCTAAGGGTATTCATATTTAAATTGATATATTCACTGATATATAACAGAAAATCTGTTTTTGCTTCGTAATTGCGTGTAATTTCCTTGCAAATTGCATGGCAAGCAATATTTAACCGACTAAAGTAGGGTTATTTAGTTACTTGCTGTATTCTTTAAATTTTAATACTGGAATTCTCCTACCTGATGATTATAAACGTTGATGAATCACTATCCAATCCAATCCAACATTTCCTGTACGAATCCCACGAAATCCAACGAAACACACTGCATATCACTCAATAAAAATATCACTTTTGCTTTGGTTAATTTTTCGTTCTAACTTTTTTAATCTTTTACACAATTGATTTTCTCATGACTATTAAACTTTCTTTTAGGAATTTCACTTTAACTATAATTTTGCGCCCGTGCGAAACGGCGAAGCACTGAAACGTGAATGACGAACCGAAGAGGAGCGCGCCCCAGCTAAGTGAGGTTTATAAATCTACCCTACAAAAATTGATAATTTTATGTTTTATTTTTTATCTACCTCCAAACTACAGTGCGAAATGGCGAGCCCGTAAAGTGATACTACTAGTGTTGCCATGCTAATATCGAGAACGAAGCTCGAAGAATAATAGCTGTTGCCAGCAGCTTCGCACGCGGAAATAATTTTTTTTAATGGAAATAGCCGGCAAACGAGCTGACGATCCACCTGATAATAAGTGGCTATCGCCGCCCATGAACATCAGCAACACCAAAGGCATCACCGACGCGTTGCCGGCCAAGAAAGAAAGAAAATATTGCGACAATAAATTGTGATGTAAGCTATCCTATCTTTCAAGTTGTATCAAACTGCACACAGTGTGCAAATTTAATGAAAATCGGTTAAGTGGTTTAGGAGTCCATCGCGGACAAACAACGTGACACGTAATTTATATATATTAAGATTATTCTATGACATAAACGTGAGATGTTCGAAGTTTAGGTGATGAGGGTACCTCTCGGGTAGGGTCTGGCGTCGAGGCAGGAGAGCACGGGCAGCGCGGGCGCACGCACATCGGTGAGCCGCAGCGCCTCGCGCACGGCGTCCTGCGCGCGCGCCATCAGCGGCGAGTGCCAGCCGCCCGCGCCGCGCACCCGCTCGCTGCGCTTCACGCCCCAGCGCCGCCCGCTCTCCTCCACGAACCGCAACGCCTGCTCATTGCAACATATTATAACTAATGCTTTCAAAAGGAAGCGCAGGCCAGATGGAACGTTTCACACGATTGTTCAAACGAGCAAAAAGTACCCATCTCTCTCTCTTTTACGACCTACGCGAAACGGGTCGCTGCGTTGAATAATATGTATGAGTCGCATTGGTCCTAGTACCGAGTTAAGACACATTTTGAGCAAGCAGCCTGTCTTTACGCAGCACTATTCGAGTCAAAAGTTATGTGATATTTTAGTGAACACTGTATATTGTCGGTGCGTGCAGCATGCACGTGAACGAGTTACCTCCTCATCGCCGGCCAGCACCTTGCAGCCGGGCACCAGGTAGACGGCCACCTGGCAGACGGGGGCGGACACGCCGCGCCGGCCCGCGTGCTCCCGCGCCGCCGCCAGCAGCGCGCCCAGCTGCGCGTCCGCCGCCAGCCACACCGTCAGCTGCCCGCCCGCGCGCTCCGCCGCCGCCGCCTGACACACACACACACACACACACACACACACACACACACACACACACATCACACACCACACACTACAATACTGCCCTCGTTATGATAAACAACGTATCTGCATTTCAGCAAGTTCCGAGAAAAACGCGTCTAAAGTTTTTTTTTCTTATTTTTGGTGTCACGACTACACTAATTGAGATATTTTCAAAATTGTTAAAATTAATTGTTACTATATGTGTGTATTTTATGACTCATTACATTTTTCTGTTTTCTAAATGTTTTCTGAGTTAATAGAACCCAAAAAGTGTTAATTTTTAAGCAGTTGCGTTGCTTATAGCTAGGAAAATTATTCAGTTACGTTCATTATCACTAGGAAAGTGCTCTTAGGATGTTTATGTTTAGTATTTAAAAATATATAAAAAATGATTTACTTAAGATAAGCAACAACATGCATTGAAAATGATTAGTACAAGGTACTGAATATTAATGAGCTTTGCAATTTACTTGCAATTTTATTGTACTTCTAATTAATTATTGATAGTATATACTGGTTGTAAATAGATATTTTTTTTAATCGCTTAGTAAAATAATAAAGATCAAATAAAATAAACAAACAGATATATTTATTAATTATGTTAACTTACAAGTAAATTAACTTACTTTTCGTTTGAGATCAAGTGTTAAACATGAAGATACAAAAACTATTTATTAAAACAACGTCGCAAATCTTACTACCTACTAATCAGTTCTTCATAAAACATAATAGAAATTATCTAAGTTGAGATTGTTATTAAAGAAGTAAGTATCTATATTTACGAAAAATAACGAATTGGTATTTCACCTATTTAAAATTATAAATAGTCAAAATTAAAATTAGGATATTATCTGAGTATTTTAGATACAAATATCTGTTACAGGTAACTTTGAAATAGGTAATTTATACCAAAAATCTCGTCTATTTGACGCAATGAACTAATATACTTACGTACATTTCATTAATTTGATTAATTAATGGCACAAGGAGCCAATGCGATTATTATTTATAGGATTTTGTTAAACTATACGAAAGAAATACAAGGCATAAACATCGCAAGTGGCTCAATTATAATCTTTATGCTTTGTAGTTGAGCGAGTTGTGAAAAGGTACTACCAATCATAAACATCGTAAGTGCTTGTGCGATACTTATAAAAACTCTAAACGTAATGGACAATACGTTGTTCTTCATAAGGAAGACAATGAAAATTTTGCACATACGTTGTTTATGCTTACCTTTATTTTTATTTCTATAATACATACGAAAAAATAGATAATAGATCTAGATAGATCTCATTTCGCTGATTACGAATATGCTAATATCTCGTTTTCGCCAAAAATGTCAGATACGTTGTTTATCATAACGAGGGCAGAATACTGCAATTCTCACACTGTATAACACATATGAATATGCAGATTATCCGCCACCTCTAGTGGCCTTTTTCCAAATTCTCTTTCTTCTTCAAAGTGTCCTAGCGTAGATGTGACTTCCGTAATGTTCCATTTATGCACTACATTTTTCTGTAGTTGGAAGGAGGCACGGTCAGTGAGGGTGCGCTGAGCTCACCTGCATGGCGGCGGTGCGCAGCTCGACGAGCCGCAGCGCGTGGTCGAAGGGCAGCGCGGCGGCGAACACGAGCGCGGTGAACTCCCCCAGCGAGAACCCGGCGGCGGCGCGCGCGCGCTCCAGCGCGGCCGGCCGGGACTCGCGCGCCGCCTCCAGCGCCCCCAGTGACGTCACTAGCAGCGCGGTGGCGGCGCGCCGCTGCAGCTCCGGCGCGGGGCCCTCGCGACACACACGACCCACGTCCCACCTGCCGGAAACAACCTCACCATATAAATACAATAAATAAACGTTTACACACACATATCCCCCCAGTAAGTTTTTACCTGTGTTGCGGGTAGGATGGCCGACCCATATAGCACATTACAATAACACCCATGACCTGAGTACAAATATTTATGCATGACATAAATATCTACCCTGGCCGGGAATCGAACCCAAAACACCTTGCTTCGCAAGCAGAATCACTACCAACTAAGCTACAGGGTCATCATTATATACCTGCATACAGTGTCTTTAATTTGTTCTCCTACACTGAACCATTTATAGTGCTCCTTGTATGTTGGTTTAGTATAAATTGTTGTAGCTTAGCAACGAGTTGTTGATATGTATGTCACTTAACTAAACTGAAAAATAAGAAGTCGTTTCGTAAATTTAATTATTTTATTTCTTAGCATCGATTATCAAGAGACGTTTAGCCCAGTAGCAAGAATGGCTACTATTCGTTCCCTTTTAAGCGTTGCTGCATCAGAAAATCTTTACCTTGTACAGTTTGATGTAACGACAGCATTCTTATACGGAAAAATAACAGAAGAGATATATATGAAACAACCCGAAGGCTTTGAAGATGGCACGGAGAGAGTTTGTCGTCTACATCGGAGTCTTTACGGTTTGAAACAAGCACCACGGTGTTGGAATCACTGTTTTCATGAAATTCTAATAGAACTAGGATTTAGACAAAGTTGTGCAGATACATGTCTGTACATAAAGAGACAAGGAGACAAGAAACTCTTATTATCACTTTATGTCGATGACGGTCTCATAGCTGCAACTGATCAAAAGATGGCAGAAGAATTTCTTAATGATCTTAAACAAAGAATAAAGATAACTACGAAATCAGCTTCATTCTATCTGGGTATGGAGATTTCGAAATGTGATGGTTCAATCATACTGAAACAAGAAGCATATACTAAGAAAGTATTAGAAAGATTTGGAATGATGAATTGTAACCCAATTTCAACCCCTATAGAAAAAGAAACTGTTGAAACAGGGAAAGCTGATGACGATGCTCACTTTCCATATCGAGAAGCAGTAGGAGCATTGGCCTATCTAATGGTTGCGACTCGCCCGGATATTGCTTATGCTGTAGGTATAGTGTCACGAAAGCTGGAAGCACCTACCAAAGCAGATTGGCTTAAAGTCAAAAGGATTATGCGATACCTAAAAGGCACAATGTCGTATGGTATAAAATATAATTCCAATGCAAGAAAGGAATACTTAGATGCTTTTAGTGATGCTGATCACGGAGGAGATCTCAGCACAGGACGCTCTACAACTGGAGTATTGTGTCGTTACGCAGGAGGAGCGATATCGTGGCTAAGCCAACGACAGACTTCCGTTTCTATTTCGACAACAGAAGCAGAACTAGTCGCCGCAAGCGAAGCTGCGAGAGAAATGGTGTGGCTTACAAGGCTATTCAAAGAATTGACTACGCTCAGCTCAGTACCAAATCTAAGCGTCGACAATGAAGCTGCAGTGAAATTAGCTCACAACCCTGAGTTCCATAAAAGAACAAAACATATTCGTTTGAGACACTTCTTTGTGCGTGAGCAAGTACTAGATAATGTACTAGAAGTTAGAAAAGTGAGTTCTGCTGAACAAATCGCGGATATTCTCACGAAACCACTTCCAAGGGTAACATTCACGCATCTCAGAGGAGAGCTCGGCTTAGTTAACTGAGGGAAAGTGTTGTAGCTTAGCAACGAGTTGTTGATATGTATGTCACTTAACTAAACTGAAAAATAAGAAGTCGTTTCGTAAATTTAATTATTTTATTTCTTAGACTGATAATACCTTAGGATAATACATTCCAATAACGCTAAACGCTCTTTTCAATATCATAAATGTATAGTCAAATGCTTTCAAGAACTTGACAGTACAATAGTTTCATATTATGTTCCAAAGTAAATGTATAGGTTCTGCAAACCTCTCAGACACACTGGCCCACTCAGAGACAAATCCTAGTTACTACATGATTATAATGAGCCTGACGGTAAGCAGTCATAGTCACCCATAGACATCAGTGACACCTTCGGCGTAACCAATGTGACAAAAAAGGAAAGAAGAAAGGAAGTGTATTATCTGTCATGAGTCAGTGAGGGACAAAATCCAACCGAGCTTTCAATACCCCTATATTTATACCAACCTTACCAGCACTCACTCGACTGTAGGCTGTGCTCCTCAACCCAACAAATGTAATGAGTAAACCAGTGGTAATTTGTTGTTGGTGCATTCAACTTCAGCATCATGGAATTCATCTTCACCTATGTATGGTATATACCACCCAAGGGGGATATATCCTGATGGGATCATGGTCATGCATTAACTTATACTTAGTAAAAAGAAACTTGAATTCAGATAGCAAATTCTGCTAAAGTGAATACAGTAATAAATACCCAACAATGGAAGAAGCTAGCTCGTAGAGGTCCCTGGCGGCGGGCACGTCCTGCAGGCGGCGCCCCATGCCCACGAACTGCGCGCCCTCGCCCGGGAACAGCAGCACGCTGGTCTCCTCGGGGCGCACGCGCGGCTCGCGCTCAGCCTCGGCCGCGCTCGCCGCATACGGCTGCGTCGCCCACTGCAGCTCGCGCTCCTCCGGCGCCGCCTCACCGAACGAGCTGGCATCCTGCACCAACCGCTTCAGCGGCGACTCGGGGCCTGTCCCAACCGCTCGCGACCCAACAGCCCGCGCGCTACTCCGCACCAACGCGCGATAGGCGCACGCCCGACATAATACAGATTGCATGAGGACACAATTTAGATTATTATTAAAAAGACATGAAAAAATATAACTTTAAAATATTATTTTAAAGTAAGTAAGTATTTAACAATAAACAAAAGATTAAAATGTATGCTGTTGGTTCTGTTTTTGTGATAAACATTAATTATAATTATCAAAACATTTGACAATTAATAGTCAATACAATCATGACAAGACATTTGACAATGACATGAAATCTACATTAATCCACAGCATGGATAATTATATTACACTATCTGGATTGCTGACCTTGTAGAGGTACCTGAAGCACAGAATAGTTTGATGTCGTCATATCTTAAGGACCTTGTCCTTCATAATTTGTAGGGTGTCCACCAGTGCCAGATTTATATTGGAACGAAGTTCCTTATCGCACGTTGTGAAAGGGGGCTAGACGGAAAATTTTCTTACGACACTTTTTGATTCTTACGAATGACGACACTTTTTTTGAAGTGATTCAGAGAGTTTTAGAGATGGCGCTGTAAAACTTTCTGAATCACTTCAAAAAACAATACTTAAATCGAAAGGAACTTTGTTCCATCCGGGTGTCCCTTAACACCTCTCATGTTTTTTTTTATGAGTATAGGCCAATTAATTTTTGCCACCCCTGTACCTTCTTTCTATAATAATAATTTTCCATTCATAGTAAAGAAGGCACCAAATTAGTCACTAAGAAAGAGCGTAAAAAAAAGAATTACAATTTTTTGCGACACTTTTTAGTAGCAAAATCATCTTAGGGAACATACCAAAACTACGTGCCTCATTTAGGGGGGGGAGGGGGGTCTTCAAAACACCACGATTGGTCACAGAGGGGAGGGGGGGGTTTAGGTTTTTGTCACGTAGTCAATATTTTAGCAACCATTGCGCCACAAAGTCGTCAAATATAAGCAAAATTATTATTTTTTAACTCAGTTTTTGCAAAAAAGTATTGAAAACCGTATTTATCAATTACCACGTGAAAACTAGGGGGGAGGGGGGGGGTCTTCTCATATACTACGGATGGTCACGAAGGGGGGGGAGGGGGCTAAAAAGTCGGAAAAAATGGGTTACGTGGTTTTGGTATGTTCCCTTATCATCTTCTGAAATCTGCCGCGGCTTATACGGCCTATTGACAAATCCAGGACTGGTGTCCACACTTACTTAGAAAAATTATGTCCTATTTTGATATGGTTCTTTAAAATGTTTTCTATTGGTAATTTTTCTAGTGGTAAAAAATTATAATATTGAAATAAAACATTTTATTACTACTTACTTACTTACTACTTACCAGATTTTAATCAAATTTGCACACCGTGTGCAGTTCAATCAAATTTGAAAGATAGGATAGCTTACATCTCAATTTATAGTTGTAATATTATTTATGAAAAGCATAATTTCTGCGTGCGAAGCTGCGGGCAATAGCTAGTATAATATATTATTCATCTTATTGTTAGTTGTTTTTATATCATTATAAAAAAATCACAATGGAATGATACATCCTGGACCTATAGATAACATAGATACGAAACAAAAATGGTCCTCCCGTCATTGGACTTCTGGTACCTATAAAAAGTCAGTGATCCAGATAGAGTAATATATCCATGGTTAGTCCCATCACAGAGTACTTATCTTAAACTATTGTCATAATCTATGTCACAAAGTGTCATATATAACAGACAATCAAGAATTTTCTCTTTGATTTTAACAATTTGCAATTTGTAGATGGTATGGTAATTTGGGTTAGTTGAGGAGAAATCATACAATTTTTGGGTTGCAAACTATTCAACTGTTTCGAAATTTAACAGAAAAGTGATTATTTTTAACTTTCCAAAAGATTTGGAGACGAATTCCTTGCCGGTATATTGTATACTGTGCGTGCTTTTGAGTGATCCAGTCGCAGATTCTGCCTCATCGGTGGTCTTCACACATTCGACAGCAAAGTAAGAGATATTGTTAACGTTACAATCAAAATCTTGACATACCTTGATAAGCCTTAATAATACGTGTTATATGAGTATTTAGGCCACATCAATTCTCGAACACACAAAACTTATATTTTCTTTTAACAACAAGCAACCGTATCTCCGGATTAGCATTAAATCATTTGTTTTCATGCATGATAAGTATCCCATTAATAATAGCCATTCAAGCCATATGTTTCATGAAAGAAAAGCAAATTACATCTGAAAAATAGAATTAAAAATCTGTAACAATATCTGATAGTTTTTTATTGAATTTGCAAAAATAACCAGATATATTTAATATGTTTAAAAAGACAAAAGATATAGTGAAAGGAAAGCGAAAGTACTGCCATTTCATGCTTTAAGATGGGTGTATGTGTCAAACTGTACATGTTGTTTTATGGTTTTTCTTGAAGATGGCTCGAGGACAGCAGAAAATCCAGTCCCAGGCAAAAGCTGCAGAGAAGGCATCAAAGTTGAAGAAACAACAGGGGCACAGTTCCACTGACCAGAAGAAAGCAGCCCAGAAAGCCCTGGTGCATGTCTGTGTCGTGTGTAAGGTTGGTACTTCTTACTTCCATTTCTGATCCTCTACCCACTTCAACCTCTGTCTATAATATCTTATCAGAAGGAGAATAATAATCTACAAAAGCTTCACCCACATTTCCCAGGATAAATATTACCATACCATGGTCTACCTGTATGCTAAATTAGAAGTAGCTATTGCTAAGTAGTTATTCCCAAAAAAAGAAACAAACATCCATTCTCAAAAACACATCTATGATTTATGTGAGATACATTTACACATTCAATAGACTCGCAGTTCCAAGAATATTATTTACGTGTTGAAATTCAGATTGACTGAGTTTTTATTTATTTATTTATTTAACCTTTATTGACCACAATAAAATATCACGGTACAAATGGCGAGCTTAATGCTTAGTGCATTCTCTACCAGCTAACCATTGGCCAAAATAGAAATGCACGAAAGGCGGTTTGGGAAGGTAAGTTGATACACATATACATACATATTAATACGTACATAAAAAAAGTACACAAAATACATATATAAATACATATATAGCTATAGTAAATATATAAGTTCAGATATACCTACATAGATATACATAAATACATACATAACGTCAAAGAAAATGTCTTTAGTTACGTTGATGACAAGCCTGTAGATGAGTCCTGAGGTTCTTTTTAAAAACAAGTTTACCAGCGGGTCTTCTGATTCTATCGGGAAGTGCGTTCCAAAGACGAGCCGCTTGAACTGTGAAAGAATTAGAAATGAAACCAGAACGGTGCAGTGGGATTGAGAGAAGATAGGATTCGGTCGAGCGAAGCTGCCGATCATGGGAAGAACAAAGAAATTGAAATTTGGATTTTAAATAGACTGGAGAATGGGGATCAAATAATACAGAAGAGAGTAAACAAAGTAACCTGACGTGCCGTCGCTCGCGGATGCGGAGCCAGTTAAGCTTGGAGAAACAGGAGGAAACATGGTCATATTTGCGTAAGGAAAAGATAAAGCGAACGGCATTATTGAGGAGACGATCCAGTTTGTCCAGTTGAGACCCACTCATGTCCAGAGAGCACACATCACCATAATCTAAGATAGGGAAAATAAGCGCTTGAACTAACTTAGCCTTAGTTTCGATAGGAAGAAAGTTCCTAAGCCGGTTAAGTAAAGTTAACGAAGCCGTTACCCTGCGACTTACTTCACTTACCTGCGCGTTCCAACTTAAAGTATTATCGATTAAGACGCCGAGGTCTTTGACACTAGCTTGATAAGTAATAGTGCAGCCTTCAAATTTGACGAGATCAACTGACTCCATGTCGACTTTGGCTATCTGGTGCGGACTACCTATCAATATAGCTTGGCACTTGCTAGGATTGATTTTAATACCAAACCTACTCGACCAGATGCTGACATTAAGTAGGTCTTCATTAATTTTGCTGACTGCACTATTTATTTCAGTAACTTCAGCCTGGGTGTAAATCTGTAAGTCATCCGCATATAAATGGTAAGAGCAGCCAAGAAGAGGGGTAAGTGAATTAATAAAAATGGAAAATAGTAAAGGAGATAAAATACCACCTTGAGGCACGCCAGAGGTAAGGTCACACCAGTCAGACTGAGTGCCATCTACCTTGACGGCCTGCTGGCGTCCGCAAAGATAGGAAGAAAACCAATCCTGGACTAAGGAAGAGAACCGCAATCTCGCTAGGAGAGCAAGGAGAATGTCGTGATCGACCATGTTAAAAGCGTTGGAGAAATCTACTAAAACAAGAATAGTGACCATTTTTTTCTCCATGCCCTCGCGAATATCCTCGGTAACTTTGAGGAGGGCCGTTGTGGTACTGTGACCGGGTCTAAAACCGGACTGATGTGCACAAAGCAGATTAAATTTATAGACGTATGAAGAGAGCTGTTTGTGCACAACAGCTTCTAAGAGTTTAGACATAAACGGAAGAAGTGAAATAGGCCTGTACTCTTTAACTCCACAGGGGTTAGCTGTTTTAGGAATAGGTATTACCAAAGCTTTTAGCCAGAATGCTGGAAAAACCCCAGATGTTAAGGAGAAGTTAATTATGTGCGTAATAACAGGAAGAAGGAACTTGAGTACAGGCATAATCATCGCTCTGTTTACACCATCGTAACCCACCGCACCCGACTTAATAGAAGATATAACTTTGCGGATCTCTTCCAGAGAAACAGGAGAAAAAGAAAAGCTATCGGTAGGGGGTAAAGCCATGGAATTAATTTCAGAAATAGTGGACAATTTAACAGAAGCATCCATAGAAGGAACAGAGGAGAAGTGGAAATTGAAATCATTTGGTGAGAAAGTACATTTCTTGACTTGGGTAGGGATCTTCCCAATGCCAAGAGAATGAAGAAATTTCCATATGTCGGCTGAAGATGAATTAGAGATATTATCAAGGATGTAGGAACGTTTGGCAGCTCTCACCATTTTATTGCACCTATTCCGAGTTTTTATTTATTCCATTGGAAAATATTTTGGATATTATAATATTGGTGATGTTCTTGTGAGTTACTGGTAGTGACGGTGACCACTAAATAATAGGTGTCACTTCTGCTTGTTAGTTAGCACTAAAATATTTCCAAATAATGAAAGATTCAAATTTTGATACTCATTTCATTACACATTAGATAGCAAATTAGTATAGCTGCAGGTGTTACAATAATTAGTTTTGGAGAAGAGTCTTGGTATACATCTATAGAGCCTGTTAAAGCTCCCTGGTACATGAACCCACAGCGATGGCTATACACTACAAGGTTAAATAAATATTGCTA
This sequence comes from Thymelicus lineola, assembly GCA_963932265.1. Taxonomy (NCBI): domain Eukaryota; kingdom Metazoa; phylum Arthropoda; class Insecta; order Lepidoptera; family Hesperiidae; genus Thymelicus; species Thymelicus lineola. The sequence continues at coordinate 20,841,744 of OZ010682.1, read as the reverse complement.
CAAGTGTTGGCTGTAATAGACAACGTAATTATAAACAATAAACATCATGTCTTATGTAAATATTAACACCCAATAAATTTATGAGAGTGGCTAACACCACACTATTGAGTTAATTTTACAATTTTATTATATTTTATAAAATATAAAATAACAGGTCAAGTGCGAGTTGAACTTGTCATTTGGATGTATAAATAATAATTTATTTCTTTACTAGTTGAAAAATTCTTAAGAAGGATATTTAATGATTTTGTCTATTCATACAATTTTGTAAAATTATATTGTATCAACATTTAGGGGGCGTCCATTAATTACGGGGGATGAGGGGGTTGAGCCGAATCTCATGTGAGGAAGAGGAGATCTCGGGATATATAAAGATTTTGACTAAAATCCTGCATACTAATATTTATCGCAGTTATGTGAATGACACAAAATACCACAGTAGCCCCTCAGATTCTTTAGCCGTCATCTACTACGACGAACGTTGGGCCGAGGTTTATCGGCGGGTATATGAGGGAGGTGGTATCGTAAAATCGCCTCGATTAATTAATGGGCGCCCTCTTAAAATTATCTTTAGTTTGTTATTATATGGTTCTTTCCATTGTTTCAGGCCCAAATGCCCGACCCAAAAACCTATAAGCAACATTTTGAAAATAAACATCCCAAGAACGATTTACCCGAAGACTTGAAGGCGGTTTAACTTTACTTATTGTCTGCCAATACAACACCAGGGACTTGACACTGACACCCAAGCTATCTTCACACTATGTGATAGTGGGAGAGGAGTCTGATTGACACTCATGCTCATTTTGTTATCCTTCACAATGTGACTCGGTCTCCTTCACAGGTTGTGACTCGGACCTGGTGTTCTGTTGTAGAAAGAAATAAAACACCATCTTCTAGTATTAAAATATCACTTATTTAATTATTAAGGTTTTGTAATATTGATGTATGATTTCGTTTAAATTGCATTTTTAACAACAGCCAAAACATTTTTTCTATAATGGTAGAAAAAAAACATTTGCAAGTAACATAAAATGAAGCACATATAACATTGTAGAGTAAAAATTGACATGTTATATCTTTCTCTGTACTCGGACATCTACGTTGACACGATCATCTTTTGAGGTCGTGATCACTGTATCAACTAAATATATATAAACATCTTTTTACAACGCTTTTTATTTGTAACATAAAAGGACCGACATAAAATTGGAAAAAGCATTTCAGATCAGAACAATAAAAGGCGAATCACCTGGCAGAAAAAAAAAGAAAAACCATCCAAACTACAGTAACCGCGCGAGTTGAGTGCAGAGCTTTTTTTTTTCGGGCGTTCGAGGCAAGAAGCAGCGGGTGGCGGGGGCACACTCCCGCCCCTCAACTGGACCCCGACTGCATTCAACTCGCGCACCTACTGTAGTTTCCAATGAAGTTTCATACTCAGATTCAAAACCAGGAAAGCTTAAACGAGAACCAGCTCGTTCTCTCAGCTACAATGAAGACATTTCTTTCCAAACATGCGGGAGGCATCAATTAAAGCATAAAAACACCGAGTAGGGCGGCTTCCCTGCGGCGCGGCGGCTACATCTTCTCGTAGGTGTCGACGTGTCCGCATTCGGTGCAGGTGCGCGAGTAGGTGTCCTCGTCGGAGTGGTGCGCCTCGGGCCCGTACTGGTGTTGGTGCGCGGCGGTGGTGCGGTCGAACAGGCTGGAGCGCACGTTCATGCGCAGCGCGCGCAGCCGCCGGCGCTCGGCCGTGGTCCGCGCGCGCGCCTGCCGCTCGCGCCGCGCCTCGCGCTCGCGCTCCAGCTCCTCCGCCGAGCCCCACACCACGAGGGCGCGCTCCTCCACCTACACACACCTTCATGTTCACTTGGCGCTATTGAGGCTGGACAATGGGATACAGTTGCTAGTGACCGGTTCCTTGCGGGATTCATGTAGAGACTGCTAGATACGCAAACAATTTTTCCTTAAACAGGATCCTGCGAGACACTTCCCACAAGGAATTGGATGTTAGCGTAGAAACAAGGCATAATATTACGAGTATGTGTTATTGTAAAAATTAATTTGCATAAATTATTCAAAATCAACAATCTAAGGATGCTCATTCACAGCCCGGTGGCTTGTGTCGATCCTAAATGAATGACCGACGTCAGTACAAGGATGGGCACCGGTGGCAAACGTTGCTTAAGCGCTTCTGTGCTTCGGAGGGTACGTAGAGCCTGCCAGTATAATAGCAGTTGATGTCAACATGGTTTATGTTGGAGGCATGCTAGTAGGTGTACCTGTGCACGCAAGTAGAGGCGCATCTCGGCGTAGCGCGCGCGGTGCGGGTTCTTGCGGCGGATGCAGCGCAGCGGCGGCTCGCGCTTGTCCAGGTCGCACTCCTTCAGCAGGAACTCGCTCATCGCCTCCGTGCGCGTTATCAGCGAGTGCGCCTCCGAGTCGTCCCTGACACATGGTAACACCGTCAGGTAACCAATATGTTATACAGTCCGACAAATCAATCAGATTTAAATAACTAGATAAAAAATTAAATAATTGAAATAGGCATCATGCAACAGACCTGCACGTGTCACAGACGCTGTAGTCGAAGGTGTCGAACAGGTAGGAGTGCGGGAAGGGGTGCTGGCAGGTGAGGCAGTGCGGCTGGTCGGCGCGGTGCGTCACGGGCGCGGGGGGGTCGACGCGCCGCCGGGGGGCCTCCTCCTCCTCCTCGATGAGGAAGCCGCCCGCCGACAGCACGGCGCGGCCCCCCGGTCCCCCTGATCCCCCCGCACTCGACACGCACACCTCGCCCCGCCCCGCATCGCCCGTCCTACACCATCCGTACATCAGTATTCTATCAATTTTTAACGGACTTCAAAAAAGGAGAAGTTAGATTTGGTTGTATTTTTATGTTGGTTATCTTAGAACTCACATTATTTATCAATTGATTTGGAAAATTTGTCACTATCCCATGTTTTATTAATATTAAGTTATAAGATAATGGATGATCAGATCACTTGTCTTTGTAGGCACACTGTCAAGTGTCCATGACCCAACATATTATTTAGTAGACTTGAAATGGTCGCACTTTTCTACATTTTGTGGTACCAAAAACCAAAACCCATTCACTCCTGCTTAGTGGCAATGACAGATGCATTTTTAGATCTGTTTCTTTTATCAACTAGAATGGTATGGTAAGTTACAGTTAGTTATAGCATGCGGTAATGTAGCGGCAGTACGGACGGGGGCCGCTGCACGAGCCGCGCGTCCCGCAGCGCGCGCGCCTTCTGTCGGTTGCGCTCGGCGCGCGCACGGGCTGCTGCACTCATGGCTTCCACCTCTTCTGCTTCTGCTACTGCTGCTACTGCCTCTGCTATCTCTGCTGCCTCCCCATCATCTGTATTGTTTCCACCCATCCTATAAAAACCATACCACTTACTATAATAATGTTACGGCAGTGTTCCTCTCCTATATATGTATTTATTTATTTATTTACTAGTGGATACCCGGCGTAAATTGTACACTCTATAGATGTAACACAGCAAAGTGCAGAGAATTAATGATTAATAATTAATATATTGAGTCTACCTTCTATATGCGATTGGCTATGCCTTGCCTTGACCCACCACTCTGGCCTATGGTCAAGTGTGGATTGGCAGACTTAACACCTTAGAGAATAATGGAGAACTCTTTGTTGTGCATGTTTCCGCACGATGTTTTCCATCAACAAACTAGCTTCTAATGTGCACATAACTTTAACGATACGAACTCAGGCCTGCGCGGTCAGGAGACGAACTTTCAAACCTTGTAGCTTTTCAAAACTTACACTATAGCAATCCTTTACTTCGTCGTGGTTTTTGAGATTAATCACAGATTGCAGATATTTGTTGCTAAGATTAATTCGCCGATCATGTATGTAGGTAAGTCGTATAAAAGTAAAGTGGTTTTCGTTGAATTTGATATAACTTCGCAACTTGCCGTGATACCGCACTACACAACTTGGAAAGTTTTTTCAATTAATTTGAACTTTAAATCTCAACATATTTTTTAAAACTTCCATTCAAATATAAATTATTAATTTAATTATTATTGTTCAAGTTCAAGGTGTTCAATTCAAACTGGTTTTGTTTTTTTTATGTTCAATTCGAGTGTCAACTGTCACTGTCACAAATGTCAAAATCACAACTCACAGGCTATATAATTTGTGCTACACTTTCATAGATTACATCATGGATGTATACTCTAACTAGATAGGTAGTTTTGTAGAGGTACCTGAGGACGGATGGCGTCATAAGACTACCTAAGGACCATTTTTCTATTGTGTCCGTGTTATCTATAGTCCCAGGATATATCACTGGATTACGATTTTTCATAATGATATAAAAACATCTAAGATTAATATTATAAGTACCGTAATTGTGTTGTTTAAATTTTACTCTGCTGTTATGAAAAATATCAATCTTACTAAATCTATTATTGTACTTGATACGTAGTCGATTGACTAGTGACTTTCGAGCATAGTTTGTATTTTTATGTTGACTGGTGAATAGGCTATTCCGTGTATATCTCATACGAGTTTTTGGAACATTGAAACTCAGTATCTTGGAAGAAAGTTCTAAACTAAAAATTCTAAATTTGACAACAGTACAACACCACATTTTAAACAACACAAACAAAAGCGACTACCACAGTCTTCACAAATCCCTGATGACCGTAATGGCCACTCTGAAAAATTTCATTCATTTTTTGGCGTAGTGTTGCAAACTACCACACAATTACTGTACTTATAATATTATTCTTAGATGTTTTTATATTATTACGAAAAATCATAATCGAATGATATATCCTGGGACTATAGATAACATGGACACAAATAGAAAAATGGTCCTTAGGCTATGACGTCATTCGTCCTCAGGTACCTCTACAAAATTACTTATCCAGTTAGAGTATACATTCATGCTCAACTCGTACTTTATTTGACATTTAACTTGACGTGACGTTGATAATGACAAATGACAATTGATTGATTGAAATTTGTGGTTATATTTTTATATTAATTGTTTGTTCATTTTATTTTATTTCTTGGACTTCTATTTGAGAAGTTCTATAATCTGAGACTGATATTAATTTCCAGCAACAACAAAATAACGAATAATTAGGTAAAAACAACATAGAGGAAGAACGGGGACTGTACTGTATAATGACTAACTTTACAACCGATGGCAAAATATGCATTGAAAGAGCATTACAAGTTACAAATATCAATAATGAATTTGACGAACTCATAGAGGAGTTTGATATAACCCAAACTTGTAAATGGATCAAGGATAATAACTTTACAAAGGTGAATTTTTTTTTACTAAACTATCCTTCAAGATCAGTTTATATGACATGTTCCTCCACCAGCGGCTGCTGACTACTCGTGGCTATTTTGAAGGTCGAGTAATCCCTGTAGGCGGAAGGCCCTGTAGAATCATCCACTTTCTTCTTTCAATCAATGTGCTGTCACTTAACCTTTGTAATTATAGTGCTCACAAATAATTATGTTATTACCATATTGTGTTATTGATAGGATTTAGTTAGATAGTTTAGTTTGAACTTTATCTGTATATAAATTACAGTGGAATCCGTTTATAATGACATCGAAGGGAATTGACAAACACGTCATACTAAGCGGACGTCATACAAAGCATTTTTGTGAAAAAGAAACCAACCTTCTTTTTTTAGGTAAATAAATACTTATTTTAATAAAGTAACATAGCATATTAAATAAAAATTAAAATTGCACGTAATAAATGCACGTATGTACGTATATTTTTCATTTTTGAGATTCAAAACAAATACAAGCCACGTGCCGAACGTCGTCGGGAATCAACGAACATTGCCGAAGGTGTAAAGAATCATGTCGGTCACTATAAATGGGCAAAATTTATTAAAAATGGGTCATATTAAGCGACATGTCACTGTAAGCGAAGTCATTATATCCGACTTTGTTAAAAGAATTTTATATGAAAACCAAACTTCGTTGTGAATTACGTCATAATAGGCGGTTGGTCAATATAGGCGGAGTCATAATAAACGGATTCTACTGTATGTACTTCAACTCATTAAATGTTTTCTCATTCTAAATATTCCAGGTGTGTCTACAGTTCCCTGATGAGTTACTTGGTGTCAGTGCAACTATTTATGAAGAGATAAAAAATAGAGCATCTATTGATCTTTATATCCTTGGTGATACTTCATACGCTAGGTAATAATAATATTGTTTATCGTTCCACAAGTCCAATGTGGAAAAACTGGCTTTAACCTGTTGTTGGCCCACTTTTAAGCATCGGTATCTCCTCTTAAGGAGGCGTAAAGCATACTATACCATACTGCTCCAGTGTGGATTATTGGAAGGGTTAGTGGCCAACCTAAGTGTTTGAAGTTTTTATGCCACCTGCGGGCTTCCAACATGACTTAACAACTGTTAACATATAATGGCTTTATATGCTTCCAAAGCATGGAAGCGCTCAAGAAATTTTTGCCATTAGTCGTCAGTCATCACCCAAAAAAAAAATTAAAATATTTTTATCGGCATTACTCCTTTAGAAATTAGAAACTTATTTTTGAAATAATTCCATGCAAATTATTACAACAATTAATTAAGCTATTGTTTTGGGTATATACTGATTGAAATATTCCAGCTGCTGTGTGGATGCAGTGGCTGCAAAGCATGTCCAAGCAGAGGCAGTGGTCCACTACGGCCACACATGCTTCACCAAGACCAACATACCTGTATTCATTGTCCTGCCCAAAAAACTCTTGGACATTGAAACTATTGAAAAATGTTTACAAGACAATTTTAATTCCGATGAACATGTGAAATTATGTTTGTTTTATGACGCAGAGTATGAACACTGCAAAGGTAAGTGGTAATTTATAACAGAGAGCTTGCATTAATGTTTTGGGATTTTATTAATAGTTCTTAATTTATGATTTGATAATTGTATAAAAACATATTGTTACAGATGCATTAACAAAATGCTGGTACAAATTATATCCGAGAAGCTATGTAGCATCACTAGTAATGGAGGAAAACCCAAACAAGACATTTGGTCGGGTGGTGAGAAATCACTCCAATGAGCAATTTAAAAATGAAATACTGGCAGATTGCTTATGTGTGTACCTTGGATCAAAAAGCCAGACATCATTTAATTTCACAATATGTATTGCAGGTAATTTTGTAATACTATAAAGGCTAGTTAATTGATAATAATTTAAAGTTAACTATAATTTTAAAAGGGAAAGTGTAAACTATAGTTTACTACTTAGTTTATAGTTATATTTTTAATTAAACATAATATTGTGTCCATATTGTTTAAGTTTCTACATAGTACAGTAATCAGATTATTACTGTCTATTTCTTAGGTTTCTAAGATATTGTAATTTATTTATTAATTTTTATAGACAAATATATTTACACACAGTGTAAATGACTTTATCAGTAGCAAGGAGTTGCCCCTTCATCCATCCATTCATCAGCCCTTGGAGGTCCACTGCTGGACATAGGCCTCCCCTAACTTGCGCCACTCTGACCGGTCCTGAGCCTTCTGGATCCAGCGGATGCCCGCTGTCTTCTTCTTCTTCTAGTTGCCCCTAACATTATATTATTATGTATGCATTTTTTGTACCATGAATCTTAAGTGTAATTCATGCTTGAGCCCCCTTAATTGATGGGTGCCCGCTGTCAATTCAAATCTATTGGTATTTTAGTGTGCTATGTACCTTACTAGCCTGAATACATGATTTTTTAAAGTAAACAACAAGCCATTTCATAATTGAAATCTATCTATATCTATATTTTACTAAAGTATTTGTATCTTTTCAGCTAGTAAGTGGTACATATTGGATCCTGGTACATATAAAATTGACAGTACAGAGGAAACAACTTGGTTTAAACGAAGACGATACCTGGTTGAAAAGTGCAAAGATGCTAATGTGATTGGCATCCTCATATGCAAGCTTGCTGGAGACCAAACAAAAGATATAATTAATCAACTCAAACAGTTATGCAAAGTAAATGGGAAAAAGAGTTATATTGTTTCAGTTGGAAAACCTAATGTAGCTAAATTGGCCAACTTTCCTGAAGTAAGAAGGTTTACTGTAATATTATGTTATATTTTAGAATAATAATTTTTCTTTTATACGAACAACCAAGATCCTGGAACAAATGTTTGTCACAGGATTTTTTTGAGGTGCAATCCTCATGAAGTTTCCTGCTGAACAATAGACAGGGTGTCAGGTCTCCAACCAACCCGAAACATTTTTTAGTTGTTTCGGTTTTAGTGAAAAACAAGATTATTTATATTTCTAAATGCTTAAATTGTGAATTCTTATCATAAATCAAGTTCTAAGTAATCTAGAATAATTATGTATTATATTTACATTCCAGATTGATATATATGTCATGGTCGCCTGCCCAGAAAATGAGTTATATGGCAATAGAGACTTCTATAGGCCAATTGTGTACCCATTTGAATTAGAAGTGGCGCTAAATTCTAATCGGGAGCCCTATTTTACACAACATGTCACAGATTATGACGAGCTCCTACCAGGCAAACCACACCATTGCGACATAAGCCATGTTAAGAACAGTACAGACATGAGCTTAATCACAGGAAAGATAAGGACAACTAACATTCAGTGTACTTCAGAAGGCAACATGGAGGTAGCGGAAAGACAATCGTGGGCACTAGAAAGCATAGGGCAAAACCTTCAAGACAGGTCATGGAGAGGTTTGGAACAAAGGTTAGGGGAAACAGAGGTGAAGGCAGCCGAGGAAGGGCGCAAAGGTATACCTCTGCAGTACAGTAATGAGCCAGAATGATAAAAAAACATTTTATTGTATGTACAAATAGTTTTTTACTTCAGTACTGTGTGTGGTTGTGGAGAATCCTTTACTCCTAGTCCTACTTTAGTAAGACAGATAATTATTAATAATAAACAATTTTAACATGGATATTGTTTTCTTTACTATAACATTATATCATAAGTATCTTTGCAGACTTCCATAAAATACATAATATAGATACAGAGAAGCCACTTACCAAAAAATTGTTAAGGTGAATCTAAACTAATATCATAAAGAGGAAAGTTCTGATTTTTTGTTTCTTTGTAATGGACAAACTCAAAAAGTACTGGACCGATTTAAAAAAAAAATTTCACCAATAGGATTATGTATGGTTTAGAGCTACATGGCCTATATTTTATTAAAATAATTATGGATCTATACAAAAACTGAAGCAAAGCGGTTAAAAGTAAATAAAATACCAAGCAATTTTATAAAAAAATATTGACATAGACATTTTATGATTTTATACTTACTATTATAGCTATACCTTATTGTTTTATTAGAAATTGACACTGCACTTTACAATGCAAATTGAGGCAAGTGCTATCTCTCACTCTGATAAATGGCTTCTGCCTAACAACTTCTATGCCTATTCCAAATATAATTCTTTTATACACCCTTACATATTAGCAACGATGGCTTGAAGGGCTAAATTTTAATCCACTAAAAGATCTAAATCTCAACAAATAAATAGGTCCTTTATTGAATTTCATTGATTGATAGGGTTCTGAGGAGATTTAACCCATTCCTTTCTTAAAAGCTGCTTAAGTTGTGTCAGACGGAGGGTGGGGTTCTCTGCCTTCAGCCGAGGCAGGTTTACTTCTTCATATGCTGCATATGCTGCTTTTATTCTCTTCTCAGGATGTCTATCAATATCTGCCTTATCACTGAAATTAATAAATATAATTTTTTACCCGACTGCCAAGGAAATGTTATGTTTTTCGCGCGTATTTTTATGCAGAAAAAAAAACAAATATGGTGTCTGTGATTTGCCCTTGTTTGAAGTATCAAAAAATAAAAATAAATTTAATAATGTGATATGGGTATAAAATCAAAAGGATTTCAAAAAGGTATATCATGATAGCTTTTTTGATAGCAGGTAGTTTTTTTTTTTTATTTATGCTAGTTCAATTTTAGCACAGCTCATACTTTTTAATGTGCTGATGTAAGTGTAAACAATTGCCAAAATGTTACAAACCTCAATATAGATATGGCCTCTTCCACTGACTGAGCCACCTCACCATCCAGTTGTAACCTGTTGAGATTCTCTTCGAGTGGGGGCTCTTCTATGACCACTCGAGTTGGCTGTAACAAAGTAAGAAAAATATGTCATAGATTGACTTAGCACAATTGAACTTTAAACTATAATAGTTACATGTGTTACAAAGTCCTTTGATAAATATAATACTCACCAAAGGTTTCTCGGTTTCAGCCTTAATAACTTTCTCCTTCATTTGTGTGATCTGTGCGCGTGTGATCTTGGGTGGTGGCGGGGCAGTCTTAACAGAAGCCTTGATGGACTCCATCTCCTTTTCCAACAGAGCTTTAGCCTCTGCCTTCTTCTGTAGCTGCTCTAGACGTTTCTTCTCTTGTTCATCCTATGTACCAGACAATTATGTTTCATTTCTATATTGGATGAGGCAAACAAATCTCATTGAACTACTTCTAATTTTGTTACAATACTCAAAGCAAACAGTACAAATAATCACAGCAAACAGTAATCCAAATCATGCAATAGAGTCTTCATGTAATTAAATATTAAATTGTGAAGTTTCTTTAACCCTTAGCCACCAGACATGTTTTTCAGTCACAGAAAAACCTATCAGCAATCACATTGACTCCGGTAGTTCTTTTTTTTCCAAATATTTCCATTTTTATGCCAATCTCTAAATCTAAACAGTAATTCTATGTACTTTTTCTATTATAGTTCCCCATCAGTACACGCTCTGTGCTTGGTAGAACAATACAAGCGTGCATTCAACCATTACATGTGGCTACGGGCTAATTTAATTTGGCCACTGGATATCAATAAGCAAAACAGGAGGAGATTTTGTTATTAGGTAGGGTCATTGTTGACAGCTGTAAGATATGTTCAGCATCAACTTTACATTGTGCCCGTGTCATGTTGGTTAAGTAGCTGTTAATTTACCATGTGCAAAATTCACTTCACATAGGACATAATAAGATTATATGATTATGCATGGATCCAATGTAATTTATGAATAATTTATATTTTAATTATGATGGCTATTACTAATGTGATTGATCAATATACCTTCTTCTGTTGCTTTTTTTTCAGCTTGTCATCGCTGTCCTCCCACTCTGCATCCTCTACCATCTTTTTAACTTTCTGTTCCTTCTCTTGTTTAGCATTTTCCTTGCGCTGTCGAGCCGCCACTGCTTTGCTGTTTTCTCCCACGAATTTCTTCGGCATTTTGCCTGAAACTGTTGTTTATATAGGAAACAAGTTGTAAAACTGTATGTGGGTAGAAAAATTGAGCATGTAATGTACTTACCTCTCGAACAGAACCAATAAAGAAATGTGTGAAACTTGAGTTTGTTTTATTCTGAGACGGATTACCTACCTATTTACTCAGGAGTCAAGAAATCGAGATAGATTAAAGGACAATTTATTTTATACCCAATAATAATATAAGATAATTTAACGTCGAATTGTAAACTTAATTTAAAGTCATGCAAATTAGAATAACATAAAAGAACTGAAATTACCTATCCTGAAAATGCGATCAGCGATGTGATTGATGTGAATTGTGATGTGATGTGACAGATTCAATGTATCTATAGTCCAATGTGACAACTGACAAGCCAAATGTCAATTTTATTGTCAAATTTATTGTCAATTGACGTTCCTAATCGTTATTATACAGAAATTAACCCACAGAATCTATAATATATGTTTAATATCAATTATGTAACCCCGACAATTTATAAGAGTACAAGAAAAGGAGACTAAAGAAATATATTTTGTTTCCTTAAGTTATGCCCCTAATTTCTTATTTTATAATTTATAGTTTTGAATTTGGCTTTATTTCACTATCAATACATATCTAATCTAATCTAATACCTTTATATGAGCAATTCTTGTATATATATTTTCTGATTCTCGGAAACGGCTCCAACGATTTTCATGAAATTTAGTATGCAGGGGATTTCGGGGGCAATAAATCGATCTAGCTAGGATTCATTTTTAAAAAATGTCGTTTTATCCGTGTTTTCAGGCAATGAAAAACGGCTACAATAGACTTCCTGACATCTATTGGCGAGTAGCTACACTACAGCTAAAGCAGATGGCGATATTTAATATTATAAAACAAAGTCCCCCGCCGTATCTGTCTGTCTGTTCGCGATAACTAAAAAACTACTGAATGGATTTTCATGCGGTTTTCACCAGTGAATAATAATATAATAATAATATCGTTTTATTTCCTCTTACAAAAATATTTTTACAAATGCATACATCGTATAAAATTATATGTTTAAGTAAGTAATATAAAATATTGTAAGAGGCTGGAGTCCGTACTAGGATAGCCTAAATTACAGATCTCCAGGCCAATAGTAATTCTTCAGGAAGGTTTTCGTTTAAAATTCATTAAGGTTTTATGTACATTGAAGGAAATCCACGCGGGCGAAGCTGCGGGCGCAAGCTAGTATTTAATAATGAACTTTGAGATCTTTCCTGTATTCATTCGATTCAATCCTATTGAACTTAAATAGCCCTGACTTACCGTTTTGTTCTATAATCCATATAATCCATAGAATAGTTTTTTTTTTTGGCCATGGACATCAGTAACACCCAAAGACATCACTGATGCATTGCCGATATATTATTATTAAACTTTTTATCTTTTATTATATAACTTTTTATCTGTAAACCTAATGAAATAAAACCAACCAACACTAAGCGTGAGGCCGCACTGTGGCCAAAACCGCCGTAGTTTGAACCGCTATACTACTATATTTTTGACCAGAGCGGCCACACTAAATGCATGGCCTAAATCTTATCTCCAATTTTCTACATTAAATCAGTGAAAACAGCATCCAACTATATTAAGCCGTATTTTTTTTTGGAAATAGCCGGCAAACAAGCTGATGATGGTACCAGTGGCTGTCGTCGCTCAGGGATCTCAGCAAATCCAAAGGCATCACTGATGCGTTGCTGGCCAAGAGCCAAGAGAGAGAGAGAGAGAGAGAAAAAAAAAGAACGAAAGAAACTGAGCCATAACAAACAGACAAAAATTCTAAAAATTGTTATGGAATCTATCACATTATTAAATACCCCTAGTAATAGTTCTTCTCAAATATCTTCCATGTACAAACACCAATCAGTTATTTTTATTATATTATTAGTGGTAAGCAGGCGTGTGCTTCTACGCAAAAAAAAAATTATGGGAAATGTCGCAAAACGAAAATGTGCCTAATGCATTGTTTTAGTGGTCTCAAACCATCTTCGCATTATTGACTTTCAAATGAAACTAGTTTGTGGCACATTGGTTTCACTGTCTATAAACAACATCACCACAATTTTTTTTATGTTTTATGAAAATAGACATGTAAGATATGTACTAACTTCAGTGAAATTGGTTATGGGACTATTTCCAAGCATCCTTGTTGCATTTATATTAAATTCTTCCATAATTATCATGGCCTTGCCTGTATAATTTGAAATAATCAGTAGTTTGCAGCTGTTGTGAGTTGGTAATTTGAATTAACCCTAGGAATAAAAACTTGATAAATCATTATTATTATGAAGAGCTCATAAAATACAATGTCATTTCTCAATATTTTCTTTATTCCTATATATACACACTTTCCAATGTAAATTGAGTATAAAAAAACTGTCTAGAAATTCAAAGTCTTATATCTTTGTTTGACAGGTACATGCATTACTGTAATGAAGGAAAAAATGCATTACATTTGTGTTTTAAATATTAAAGATTAAGTTTTCTACACTAACAAATGATGGACTGCATAAGCAAAATTATAAAATTGAGCATTATGTATTATGTATAATAAATTATTTTAACAAAATTATACTTTAAACAATATTATGTTGATTGAAGTCAAACATATTTAATACCCCTCATCACTAATGGAAATTGTGTAATCGGGGTAGGCCTCTTTCACCAACCCTGCAGTGACTTCATGGTCGGCCTTGCCATAGCCCTGGGAGTACCCATAGATGTGAATTTTTTTATTATCGGGATCATGAGATATTCTTCCCCCTCCAATTGGTTCCAAATCAAGAGGGTGGAGCTTTTCCTGCACCTGAAAAATACAAGTCATGATGTTTTTGGTGAAATAATTATGCAATCTTAATTTTTTTACTGAAAATTGTAGTAAGAAAAGAACTCATTTGTTAATTTCCAATTTGCTTCATTAAATTTCTTATTCACTATGGTAGATCACCATACAGATGGCCTACCTGTTTTTATGTTTACATAATGATTATGATTTTGAGTTTGAGGAAGATGGATCACCTAAAACCCCTCATAATAATATGAAACTGAAGTTCTATACATCTGCTCACCATGACGTCTACGAACTGCAGAGACATATCCCAATTATATACATTATTCACTAGATTAATAAATTTATCATTACATTACATATTTTTCATATTAAAATGAATTCTTACCTCATCATAGATATCTGAATGATAGTTGCAGCGTTTGTATCCTCTAACAATTATTTTTAAAGGCTCAGAGGATGACTGATCCTTGTCAAACACTTTCATGAGTATATACTTGAAGACCCCCGAGGGATCGATCTCAACTGTAGGTAGTTTGTTAATATCTAACGACATCTTCCTTATGTTGAAACCGCGACTGGAAACTGAAAGCAGATATTCTACTCTTTATTGACGTAGGTAACTCAGGCTGGAGACCTGGAGGCATGGAGGTTAAATCTATTTACAACAAACTTCAATATTCTTTCATTAAAATATTGCTTACATCCTGTGCAGGTGATGTTATTTATACTTCGGAATACAATGGAGCAATTTCGCAGAAAATAAATACTTTTATGCATCCGTCTACTTATTTGTATTAGGTATTACTGAAAATTACAAAGGGTATTCACCGGTCTATCAGAGTGAAGAAGCAAAGAAAAATGAAAATCAATAATCTATAGTGAAAATAAAATTAATGTTCAAAATTAAAATCGAAATTATAGCTAGGGGCTAGGGCCCAGGCCAATCAGCCGGTCAAAAGTCAATGCACAGTGTACTTAATCACTATCAATAACTCAATGTATTTATCTATTATATTATCTATTCTATCATTGGTAATTTATCTATCGTATGTAGTGCAATAACATGCCAGAAAGAGAATGTTGTGCAAGCCTGTTATTGGCATATATACCTGAAAATATAATTAGTTTATAATTATTACCCCTAAGTTGAATGTATGTATATTATGCTGTTGGTGTGCCTAATAAAGAAAATAAATAAATGTCAATAAAATTGTCATGTCAAATGTCAATAAAAATAAAATTGTCAATCTGTAGTTGACATGGATAATAATACTCTATCTGGATCACTGACTTTGTAGAGGTACCTGAAGTCTGATTTATTTATTTGTTTATACACATAATACACATAATTAACAGGACTAACCCAAAGCATTACGTTACGTGCAGAGTTCATGATGACGTTATTTCGGAAGGATTATTCGACCAATCACAGGCCGGATTAAGGTTGTCCTGCACAATTGTAGGGCGTCCACACTTACTTCGACAAATTGTGTCCTATTTTGATATGGTACTTCAAAATGTTTTCCATTGGTAATTTTTTTTTCAAAATTGCCGAATTTAAATTATTCCTATAGGAGTAAATTGAAAATTAAGGTACACAATCACGGTACATGTATATTATAATCAATGATATTATATATTAAAAAGAGGCAGATAGGTCATAAGCGCGCGCGTTGTGTGACTCAAAAAGTTCCCAATTGGGAACTCTTGTGATTAGTCTGCGTCGAGCGCAATCACGAGCGTGGCGCATCGTAGGTTCATACGTCCTTACGAAAATAAATCAAAATGCCATCGTGTGTGTTTCGAAAGTGCACCAATTATGACTCCAAGGTCAACAAAACACAAGGAATCTCATACCACATTTGAGTACGCTAAGATACTTAGATTATTTAGTCTATTTCAATTATTTTTCTAAACAATCTAATAACTCATGCAAAGACGCCATATTCAGATGAAGAAAGAGATAGCGATCTAGATTTGACGCATGACATGAGCGATAAAGAACGTAGCCTATATAGATTGACGCGAGCGACAAACACTAGCTGTCTTTTTCACTATTATGGTTTTAGTAATGCCATCCTTTTTACATAATTTGCCAATGTACTAGTGATTGGTGTAGGGAAACAAAAGATAAACGTGTGTGTGTTGTAGCTCGGTCTGAACAGATTTTTCGGTCGATTTGTAAGGGCATAACGTATCTGTATTTAGTTAAACATCTTTGATTATAATAATATATACTATTCCTCTTAGATGGTTTTATATCTTACTTTTTTATAATAAACGTCAAATTTACAGAAACGGCTCAAAGTGTGATCCGCCTTGCTCAATACACAACCTCGCTCGTCGGAATATGGCTTGTGTGGCATTTCACACTATCGTCGGTGTTATTGATCCGAAAACCGATCTAACACTTTGTTCTATCTCGGCTACTCTGTCCTTCACAAAACCCCACAAAAGGGTGTGAGGTCCTGAGAACGAGCAGGCCATAGCACCGGCGGGCCCCCGCGGCCGATCCAGCTTCGCGGAAAGCGAACGTTAAGATGTTCTCGTACGTTGCGAGCAAAATGTGCTGGAGCTCCATCGTAGTAAAACACCATGTTTCTTTGGTTCTCAAAGTAATCCCAGTCAGCCACAGGAAAATCGTCAATCGCCTCTTCGAATTCCGTTTGACAAAAAACTAGACAATTATTAGGTAAAATAGGTACGTAGGCCTTTCAGTTAAATAATCTGGGTCTCTGACATGACAGCTTAGTAGGGTTGACAAATTTTTTGGCTTTGATAATTAATTATATGTTTTATGGAGTCTTTTGTAATACGGCGTAGATAACATGGACACAATACAAAAATGGGCCTTCCGATATGACGACATCGGACTTCAGATAGAATAATACATGGATATATTATTCTATCTGGATTATTGACCTTGTACAGGTACGTGTAGTTCGATGACGTCATATCTTAAGGACTATTCGACCAACACAGTCCGGATTGAGGTTGTCCTTCATAATTGTAGGGTCCACACATAGAAAAATTATGTCCTATTTTGGTATGGTTCTTTAAAATGTTTTCTATTGGTAATTTTAATATTAAAATAAAACATTTTATTAAAATTTCTTCAAAATTACTGAATTTAAAATATTACAATTGTTTTTATTGAAATTTTATCAATGATAATTGATAGCAGTACAACACTACATTTTAAGCAACACAAACAAAAAGGACGACCACAATCTTCACAAATCCTCGATGACCCTAATCGCTACTCTGAAAAATTGCATTAACTTTTTGGCGCAGTGTTGCAAACTACCACACAGTTATTAGCTTATAATATTCATCTTAGATGTTTTTATATTATTATAAAAAAATCATAATTGAATGATATATCCTGGGACTATACATAACATGGACATAATAGAAAAATTGTTCTTCGGTTATGACGTCATCCACCCACAGGTACCTCTACAAAGTCACTTATCCAGTTAGAGTAATACATCCGTGGAGTAATACAATAACAAGACGACAACTTTATTCTAAAGACTGAAAATGACATTATATGCCTCCAGAAAACATGAAGCATTGATATGAAGAAGCTGTGTGTACTTATCTGTGGTTCCTTTGATTGTCTATGCTCGATCATAGAAAACGCTTTGTTTATACATAGCCGTCATAAGTCACCAGGAAGTGCGGGTAGGTTTCTTGAGGAATAACCACAGAACAATATTACTCCTAGCGGAGGAATAACCGCCATCTTATTTTCATAGCGTTGTGTACTACCGCCAAAGGCGGTCGAACATCTTTAACATTTTTTAGCCAAAAAAGTATCGTATTTTGATAATTAGCTATAACGATCATCGTTATCTGAATATGAAATCCGTCTCGAATATCGATAGTCACGTTAATAAAGTAACAAAATAATGTGGTTTGCAAAAATTCGCTTCTAGCCGAAAAGGAATATACGGAATATACACCTACATTTATGGAGATTACCGCGGTCTCGAAAAAAAAAAAAAAATTCGTTTCAGCCAAAACGAGATTCAGAGGTAACGAAGGACTCCTTATCGATGCTTAAAATAAACCAGGTCAGTTCTCTTTTAAACATATACGAGAATTATGCAGCAACAGTGTACGCCATTACGTACCAGTAAGACAGATAATGATCCAAGGTTGGTCGAAAATTTTATTATTATTAATTATGACAAATACTTATGGTTGCCGCTGCCAAACAGTTTAGTAGGTAATTACTTTGATTGTTTCTCAATCTATCAATTGTTCCTCTGATTGTTGTTGATACTGACGGCAGCATATTCTCTATAACTAATTTTTGAATATGATGACTAAGCAACCTGGTTTTCTGTAATTTAAAAAGCAATAACGAATTGTGTTGCTATAACAGAGTCAATAGAGCTATTATTCACAGTTGCACTTATGCAAATTATGTGCATACCTAGGTGTATCAGTGATCCATACGTGAATAAATGAATTAGAATTTTCTGAACTTGGAATATAACTTGTTGTTGTTATCGTTTGAACAGAAGTAGCTTCTATTAATTTGTTCAATAAAATTTTGAAATTATTTGGTAAAGCGTCTCCATCACAGAAATTATCTGTGTCTGACCTGTTGTTACAAACTATGAGCGATAAAGGGCTTGTTGCATGAAGACGTTGCAGATTGATAGAAGAAATTCCTGATAAAATATGCAATCTACTCAATGACTAGATATCAGAGACAATTATAGGGGGATCATACAGATACCGAATGGTGAGTACTTGATGTTACTAAATTGATAATGGAGGCAACACATTTTTAAACTTTTGATTGTACCTTCAAGGGACATTTTAGAGCAGATTGCACAAATACGAGTATATATAGATATATGTTCATTCTTCTCTCCTCTCTCCCGTGGAAGAAGAGCGGTGGAACAATGTGTCCCATGTTCGACCTCCGAAGACTAATTACGTTCCTGAGAACGATACTAATTACCGGAAGGTCAAAGTTTATTTCTCACGCCCCGGATCCACAATTCCTTCAAGACGAATAATAAAAATATATATCTCACAGGCATTTCTATATTCCTGGAGCAAAAGCCTATCGGGTCTGTATACGGACATAAGTTATCTTGGCCAATTATATCAATGAGATCGGTTTGGCTTCAGCTCCCCATCTATTCTCATATTCTCATCAGTAACATGCTGGGTCGCGGAGACCTTGCGTGCGAGTAAAAGCCCTTCGGATTCTTATACGGTAAGTAATCCTAACATTAAACGAGATGATAGCTCTGCCACTCGGTTTGGTTTCAGCTCCCTGTCTATTCTCATCAGCAACATGCTGGGTCGCGGAGACCTTGCGTGCTAGGGAATGTCGGGTTCTAATATGTTTAGACGACTTCCCATGGTCCACTAGGACCCATCCAAGTTAAGTTCTCAAGCTGCGGTAGCTGTGAGGCTCTTGGCGACATCCCATGGTCCACTAGGACCCATCCAAGTTAAGTTCTCAAGCTGCGGAAGCTGTGAGGCTCTTGGCGAGATCCCATGGTCCACTCGGACCCATCCAAATTAAGTTCTCAAGCTGCGGAAGCTGTGAGGCTCTTGGCGGCATCTCATGGTCCACTAGGACCCATCCAAGTAAAGTTCTCAAGCTGCGGAAGCCTTGAGGCTCTTGGAGTTGGGCTGGTAAGTAAATTTGCAGTAATCAGTTCTAAGTCCAACCAAAGATCTAGGTAGGATACCTTTGAATTCGTTGGCAGATGGCAAACAATACGAGTACAATGTTCTTATCAAACTAGATGTACCTGTTATTCAGAAATCAATATGTATAAAACAATAAATAAAATTTGCCACTCTCGCAATAACGCGGGGAAGATCACATTGCCGCAACCTGCAAATTTATTTGCATCGTTTCAACGAGAGACGATTCCATCAAAAACAGCCCATCCCCCAAGTGGTGTTTATAATACTAGCATCCATAAATTTGAACTTATAGACGTTTAAAAGCTCGCTCTGTTTGATTCAATCCGAACTCTAATTGCAGTCATTCTCATTTGAAAGGAGGGGGCCACAAAACCGTTGCATAATGGGCTTGGCATTACAGCTATTGAAACTAACAGACATGTTCAACATACTATATAACTGTCACTGTGTGACCTTTCGAGGAGATACAGCATAATAACGGAACCAGTGGAATAGTATCTGTTGCCCCAAGTAAACAAAGCTGTTCGCATTTCGAGAGACCGCGGTGATACGTGTCGTTCATCGACTACAGAGATTTAGTGGCAAAATTTATAGATGCAATCAGCATACCGTGCAGATACTGACTTACACGGGTTTTCTCTCCTCTGAATCTACCCAGGGTGCTAACGTATCTGAATTGGTCAACGGGAACATACGTGATAGTGGCGTCACAGTGGCCGAAAGTTTTCTGTCTGATTACTATCCTTCCTAAACCTCTTGTAAAATGCAATAAACGTGACAACGTCGTAGCCTCTTACGTAATTAGAAACTAGCATACCCCATGTTACACACATAAAAGTGTGGTCAACCCAGGAGGAAAAGTTAATTAAACGATCCATGCTATACGTAACTCCCAGTAATCAGGAGATGGTTGTTGCTGTGATCAGTCTCCGGGCATAATTTTTAGAGTGCCTCAACTTGCCGATGTGGCCAGTTTTTTTTGGAACGAAGTTCCTTATTTATATTTCTTTCTCTTAAAGAAAAATTGTCTTAAAATATATTCTACATTCTAGTGCACAAGTTAACTAAATTACTATTCTAGTTTCTATTGGTAAGCTTTCCGTGGCACACATGCAGAGTAAAAATGCGAAATGGTGTACGTGCTGAGGGACACGTGCGATGTTCCCGTGACGTCACCTGCACACGTGACGTAGTCGCTACAGACGTTTTCAATTTCATCATAAAACACGTTTTTTAGCCAAACCAAAAATAGTAAAAAGCCCATTTTCATGGAACTCAAATAACGTTTTGAACTGGGTTTCATTAAATTTCATTACATTTTAATGGATTTCAGCCACTTAAGGATTTACTTTTCGATATTGCTCGTAGGTCAGCTACCGACTTACAGAGCTACTAGTAGCTCCTTGACAAAAGAGTTTATGATATCACGCTTCTCAGTATTGCTAATGCTAGATTTTATTTGTTTCTCGATACAGGTTTTTATTCCATCTTTTGACAGTCAACAATTCGCATAGATGCTTTCAGAAAATAAGAATAAAAATATTCGTCCAGTACTTTTAGTCCGGACACTCATACAAAGAATGTATTCGAGAACATCAGAAGTTAACGATGCAAACAGCCTTTTTGTTATGGTGTGCGAAACCTCTAAAAAGGCATCTCGTATTATCACTGGAAAACGAATACGTTAAGTTCTCAGTCAAGGTAATCAAATCACATAATAGACGAAATACCTTCTAGGGGTAATCGGAAATCACCTAAGACGTTCTACAAATAGGATTGTCGTATGTATAAATTACTTTAAGTGATAATAAAAACTCATTTTACAGTTACAATTAATATCTCTTAATCGTTAACTATTTGTCGATACGATAACATTTTATTTCAGCTAATTGATGTAATATCAATTTATGTTTACTGTATCCTTTTTTGTCGATTGCAGTTATTGATTTCAGTGCATTAACGACACTTACATTAATATGATGTAATTTAATTTTATTAAATTATATATATTTTTACAGCGGTTCCTTAGTAATCACTTACTAATTAACCTATGTTCTAAATTCTAATCATCATAGCGTTGTGTCTATAATAACACCAGCAGATAACAAACACGTCTTCATATCAATGCTTCATGTTTTCTGGAGGCATATAATATGACGGTTTTACAATACAATAAAACCGATATTATGTGCCGAAAAAGAAAACATGAAGCATTGACGGAAATTCTTCCTGGTGATGATGAAGACTATGAAAATAAGATGGCGGTTATTCCTCAAGAAACCTACCCGCACTTCCTGGTGACTTATGACGGCTATGTATAAACAAAGCGTTTTCTATGATCGAGCATAGACAATCAAAGGAACCACAGATAAGTACACACAGCTTCTTCATATCAATGCTTCATGTTTTCTTTTTCGGCACATAATATCGGTTTTATTGTATTGTAAAACCGTCATAATATTGACAATGACATTGGCATGGCAATTTGACTTTGTCAGAATTGTCAGTGACTTCACACAGGAATTTATTTTGAATGGCTGTTTTAATTTGGAAAAAATTGGCAAACAAACAAACAGTAATCCAAACCATGCAATAGAGTCTTCATGTAATTAACTCAGATTAAAGAAATAAAAGGCAGATATATTCATCCAACTAAAATGTGAAGCTACCAAAGCAAATACAAACTAAAAAAGCAAATACAAACCCGATTCAGTACTAAAGAAAGCGTCAAATAGCTTTCATGTCACAATTGTCAAAATTTATTAAATAATTTTCTCAGATAAAATTCCGTCTTGCAATTTTAAACACTGCTAAAGTTGTTCCCAAAATCAAGCAAAAGAAGATAAGATATCTTTTCACAGGTAACTGTTCATTATTTTATTATTTATTTATAATAATATTTTTGAGGTGCGCTCGGAACACAAAACCTCGACAATTATTCAATTTTATACCAGCTTTATATGAAAATCGATTACCCTAAATTAGGGGAAATATGCATGGGTTATTTGAACACTGATCGATTATAAATTTATATCAAAATAAAAAAATTTGAAAAATAAATAGTTGTATTTATTTAAATCTAAAAATGAGGAAATGCAGCCAATGCATAAATACCAGTCGCTGGGTTATTACAAACGTAAGATAGATTGTACAAAGGATTAGAGGGATAAAATAAGGATTTTAACATAGGTAAACCTGGTTGATTGAAAATATCACGTTTGCCTACGATAAAATGCATGATTGAAAGAAAATATTGTATTCCATTTTAGTTCCTGTTTAGCCTACTCAATAAATTATTTTATTTTGCAGATTGCCGACAAATACTATTATACGAAATAAATGGGATTTTATTATTCCTCAAAGTAGGCAAGATAATGATTGGCCATCCAAATTTTGCTTTGTTTATTCATTGCATTTTAATGAAGATGACGTATATCAGGGGCGGTTTCTCAATAAAGGCCCATAGGCACGGCCTACCCTGGTTCCGAGGCCCTTACAATATTACTTAGTTGCGTAGTAAAAGTATAGAATCCTCTTAAAATATCAAATATGCTAAATGCGCTATGTGAATATCATCACATAACAACACAATACAATAACTTTACAATACACTACAATCAAATCGTATACACTAAATAAACAATAAAATTCATTTAAAATTTATTAAACATACAGCGCCGCCACGCTGCGGTGTGGTGAAGGCAGGAACTAAACGTGCCTCTATGGGGATTTGGTAATAATAAGAATTATCTCTCGATATGTACAGGAATTCCATCTGCCCTCACAAGCGCAGTACAGGCACGGCCTAGGGTGACCAGTTAAATAAAAAAATACATTGAAAATATTCTTCCAAACTTAGCCTTGAATAAAAGTTTTTCAATTTATATAAAAACAATTTGAAATAAATATTATTGAATTATTACCATTGTTTTTTAAAGTTAGATAATATTTGATGGATTTTCTTTAAATGAATGACTAAACTTATTCAATTTACTTAATTCAATAATGCGCTCTGGCAATATTAGAAGCCCGGAGCGGAGACTCCCTACGCATGCGCACTACGCAGCCTACTTGCTCCCTCACACCTTGCAAAATTTACGTAGGTTGGAGAGAGAAGGGAGCTTGGAGCAGGAAGAATGTCATTGTCATCTATGTTTATTTACTTACATGTGAAATTCGCAAAACATATTAATAACTCTTATTAGTCGGTGTTAATAATAAATTAAATAGATTTGTGAGGCAGTGAGCAATATTGCGAGTATGGTGTATTGTGATATTTGCAAAGGCAATGTGTGTTTAGTAAATTTACGTGATATATTTTTAAAAGCGTCGTATAATGTTAAAATGAAAGTTGTGAAAAAAGGCCGGTGTGTACCGAAATTAGATTTAAATCAAATTCATGGTAAACAACCCGACATTTTCAAATAAAATATTATGACTCTTTTGGATGGTTAGCAGGTTGTCTACACACAAATCGTATGTATTGCTTTCCTTTAATTTTATTTTCTAATATTTCAAGTTTGGAACGATACCGGGTAGGTACGTTGATTTGAAAAAAATTAATAACGCTGCTAAAAAGCACAATCAATCAGAAAAACATTTAGAATCCTCATATAAATTGCTTACTTTTGGTAATACCCGAATTGAAACAAGTTTGAATAGTCAATTAAAATTAGACATTGAAAGACATAACTCGAAAAAAGACCGTAATATAATAATTTTTCATAGACTGATAGAAGGCTGATA
This sequence comes from Thymelicus lineola, assembly GCA_963932265.1. Lineage (NCBI taxonomy): Eukaryota > Metazoa > Arthropoda > Insecta > Lepidoptera > Hesperiidae > Thymelicus > Thymelicus lineola. Next base: position 20,817,161 of record OZ010682.1, on the reverse strand, counting down.
GATGTCATTTGTTTTTTGGGACAGCAAGAATTAGCTTTTCGAGGTCACGATGAATCGGTTTTATCGTCAAATCAAGGTAATTTTTAGAGTTAGTTAAATTGCTCGCGAAATATGACGGACAACCATATGCAAACTGCTTCCAATTCATTATGGTATATTTAGATGGAAAGAGGAAGTTAGTCGCTTAGTGATAGGATTAGTTACACCTAGGTTTTATACTTACTACAACACTTAATAACTTACACTTTATATAATGTATAAAGTGTAAATTATTCTTGTTTGGTTTTAAATAATAACAACACTAATGAGAATCGTTCGAAGAAAATCGGCCTTTCTGAAGGCCACTTTGGATATCCTATAATTGACTTGTCTTCTATCAATCAATTACTGGATATTTGACGTGGTCAGACGAAAACATACGGCGATCAAGACGGCCAATGCAAGGAGAAGCAATAAAGGTGAAATTATCAATTTTATATTTTAGTTCCATGGGCTCACTAACCAAACAAATGTTATACAACAATTACAATATTAGGGATGTAGTATGTATGTACCTACTACAGCCTAATGCTCTACATTATGATGCATAAAATCATTCACACATTCATTTATTCACATACATATCACTCTTGAGTAGGTATTCTCGTGTTCTACGCCACTAGGTCCAGTCTCTTACTAGTATTCTTTTAAAGAAATTATTGAATTTTTTTTATTTTTTTTTATTATTTTTTTTGCCTACCCTCAAGCTAAAACCTGTGCCCGCCACTGACGTATATTATATATATTTCATGTATTTTAATTATAATAAAAAAAAAAAAAATAAAAAAAAAAAAAAAGCCTTTTATTTCTTGCATGCACTTTTACAATGATATTAATATTCGTTTGCATTATTGTGATTTAATATAATTTAATTTAAATTGTGATTCAACTACATGTAAAATAATATTAGTTTTACATTGTTATATTCTTATTCAAATCATTTTATTTATTATTATTTATATTATTATTATATGTATTTTTATTCTATTATGTATTTCATAAATTTATTTATACTTATTATTGTGCTTATTTAATACAGTTCTTAATAAATTATGTCTCTTTTGCAAGAACCCCGTCTTCACAGGTGAAGGCCTCCTCCAAAGTTAGCCAGCTGTCTCGGTCTTGGGCTACTTGTGTCCAGTTTGGGCCGGCGATGCTTTTTATTTCATCATCCCATCTTGTCAGGGGTCTTCCTTTGCCTCTCTTTCCGGGCGGGCCCTTCCATGACGTCACTCTTCTAGTCCAACGATGGTCTGAGATTCGGGCAACATGGCCGGCCCACTTCCATTTCAATTTTTTCGCATATTGTAGAGCATCTGTAGTCTTTGTTACTTTCCTTATTTTTGTATGCCTTATTTTTTGTATTTTTCTAAGACTCAGCATGCTCCGCTCCATTCCTCGTTGACAAGTTTTTATTTTGTTCTCGACGTTGTTTGTAAATTTCCATGTTTGGCAGCCGTATGTCAGGCATGGGAGTATGCACGAATTCATAACTTTAGTTTTCAACGATACGGGCAGGGTGCTTTTGAATATTTCTCGCAGTTTCCAATATTTGTTCCAGGCACTCTGCGTTCTTCTTTCGATTTCCTTCTCGTTGCTTTTCTTGTCAAAACTTATTTGTTTGCCCAGGTATATGTATTGATTGGTATATTTAAGGGGTTCCCCTCCCACTTTTATTAGTTTTTCTGTGCTGTTTGTCATCACCATTGTTTTAGCTAAGTTCATTTCTAGGCCTACTTTTACACTTGCTCTATGTAGAGATCCAATCATATGTTGGAGTTGCAAGCACGTTTCTGCTAATATAACGAGGTCATCTGCGAAGCGGAGATGGCTTAGATATTTACCATTTATATTTATACCGTAATTCTTCCAGTCCAGTTGCCTACATACGTATTCTAGTACTGCTACAAATAGTTTTGGAGATAAGGGATCCCCCTGTCTCACGCCTCTTTTTATAGGGAATCTCGGACCTTTGGTTTCCAACTGGACTCTACCTGTGCAATTCTTATAGATACTCTTGATGCATTCTATATACTGTTGCTCTACACCTTGGTTTTTTAGGGCTTCCCATATGCTTTCATGTGACACCGTATCAAATGCTTTCTGGTAATCAATGTAGGCAATGTAGAGTGGTCTTCTTTTCTCCTGGTATTTTTCTATAATTAATTCCAATGTATGAATGTGGTCTATTGTTGAGAACCCTTTTCTAAAGCCTGCTTGCTCTACTGGTTGTTGTAGTTCCAATGTTGTGCTTATCCTTTTGTTGATGATTGACGAGAAGAGTTTGTAGACAGATGATAGTAAGCTTATTGGCCTGTAGTTTGAGATATCTTTGGGGTCCCCTTTCTTATAGATCAAAATGATGTTTGATTCCGCCCATTGTGATGGTATTTCGGCTGTTTTTAGTATGTGATTGAACAGATTTGCTAAAGGTAGAGCTAATATTGTTTGGCCTATCTTTAGGGCTTCGTTGTGTATATAATCTGACCCTGGGCTCCTGTCTTTCTTCAATCTGGTTATTGCCTCTAGTACTTCTAATTCGGTTATTTCATTTATTTCACTTGTTTCGCTTGAGCTTACCGATGTACATTCATTCGTAAAGGGTTTTGCACTGTATAGATTCCTATAAAAGCAAGTAGCCACTTCTATGATCTCTTTGCGATTGTTTGTGTTTTTTTCTGATGATTTAAGTTCCTCTATCCATGGTTTATTTGGTGTTAATTCTTTATAAGCTTTTTTGGTGCTTCCAGACTGCTTCAGATGTTTCGAAATTATATTTTGTCTGTGTTTAGCGTAGTCGTTTCTAATGTACTTACTAATAAGTTTATACAGTGCTGCCATTTCGTTCTTTTCGCTTCGGGATTTTTTTTTGGTTTTATGTAATATTCTTCTTCTCTCTATAAGTAGCACAGTGCGCTGCGATAATATTCCCTGAGTTCCGATATCGGTGCTGATTGAATGTGCTTCTCGTAGGCTTTGGGTAATTGTATAGAGTAATTTGGTATAGTATGTTTGTATACATTTAGAATCTTGCCAGCTTGGTAGTTTTGCCATGTTAACGGCAAGTCTCTCCCTAAACTTCAGAGTTTCATGATCTTTTTTTAATGTCGCCATTGTTTTATTTTTATAATGGGCTCTACTTTTTCTTATATTGCTTAGAAGTATACTCGCTCTGACTGGTCTATGATCCGAAGGATAGATTATATTTAGAACTTCCATATTTTTAAATAGGTCGGGACGGTTTGATAAAATATAATCTATCTCGTTTTTGTGTTCGTTGTTTGGTGAACGCCAAGTCCATCTGCGGTTTGATTTTTTCTTAAAGAAGGTGTTCAGTATGGAGAGTTTATTTTCCATAGCGAAATCGATTAGCTTTTGGCCTCTGCCATTTCTCTCTCCATAACCATGTGATCTCGTTACTAGGTATTCACTCTGTTGCGGTTGACCTATTTTAGCGTTAAAATCGCCCATTACGATAAAGTCCTTGTGTGCTGCATGTATAGCTTGTGTAATAATCTCATAAAAGAGCGTAATTTCTTCTTCTTCTGCTGCCTCTGTCGGCGCATATACCTGTATCAATGATAATTTGTATTCGTTGAAGGTGAGGTTTAACAGAGCTACACGATCTGTAAAGCCGGTGAAGCTTTCTATGTTTTTTTTAAAAAGCTTGTTTATAATAAAGCCCACTCCGTGCCTGCCAGGTGTCTGGCCCGTGTAACATAAGATGTAGTCTCTATATTCTTCGATTTTAGTTCCTAGCCTCCTCACTTCTGATACTCCCATTATGTCGCAATTTATTGTCTCTAGAGTTTCAAATAATTCTATAAGACGTTCGTGTGATGCTAACGTTCTGACATTGTAGGTAATAAGGTGAAGCTTTTGCCCTTGTTTTTCTTGATTTGTAGAGTTTCGCTTTGGAGGGTTTTGGTCGAACTCTTCCTCGGGGACCAACCGGGTTGGAAGATGTGCGTTCTGTTTTTTATTCCGTTTATTTTTGTAAGTTATTTTTTGTTTAGAGGAGGGTGGGGGTGCTAATTGCTATTTATTTATGTCTTGGTTTCCTTTTTTGTTTGTATTATTTTTTACCAAGTAATTCATTATTGATGGTTTTATGACTCCTTCCGACATACTTGATGTTCTTTGCATCGGCAGAGGCGTAGAATCAATTTTATTTTTCTTTGTCATCTGTGTTCTGTGGTCTTCTTGATGCTGCTGATTGGTCTCCGGTGATAGTTGTAGGTTCCTTTTCTTACTAGTTGACGTGTCAGATATTTTCCCAACTACTACTATTTTGTCGTATTTAATTATGGCTTTATTTCCTTTCTCTTTTTCCAATTTAATTTGATTCTGCAGCTCCCTTCTTTTTTCTAGAACATTTGGTGGATAATCTTCTTTGATATAGTACTCAGTGTCCTTTAGATAATTTTTATTTTTAAGTATATTGATTTTTGTGCCAAGTGTCGTGAATGTTACCACGATAGGACGAGGTTTATCCTTTCTTATCCCTATTCTTCTGATAGCCTGTATGTCCTTATAGTCCAGTTCGACTTTTAAGTGCTCTTTAATGAATATGATGATGTTGCTCTCCTGTTCTGAATATGAAAGTCTGCTTTCCTCCATTCCGAAGAAAACGAGATTTCTTTGTCGCACCTGTTTCTCTATGATTCGTATTCTCTTTTCTTGGATGTCCACCTTTTCCCTAAGTGTATCGTATTTTTCTTCCCATTTAGTGAATTTTTCCTCGAGAATCTTATTGACGTTTTGGGTTATTTGTGCAGTTACTTTTTCCCCGTTGTTATGTATTGCTGTTTTTTGTTCGTCGAGCTCTTGTTGTATCTTACGTAGCGCAGCTAGTATTTGTTCCATAATTATTCACTTAGCTTTTGTGTCTTGTAATATAGTGGCGTTCTATGCGGCTAGTAGCGGAACTAATTTGTCGTACTGCTAGGATTTTTGGAATTGCACGTAGATTGTGGCGACACTGAGATTGCGGCTGGTAGCAGAACTTTTCATAGTTCCAGTAGCACGTAGAAGGCAGCGCCTCCAGCGGCGAGTAGCTGAATATCTTGGTATTGTCGGTAAAGCAGTGTCACCTCACATGCGGTAGTTGACCCTTCTAGTCTGCTAGATGGCACTGTGTTTTATCGTTGACGATACGGTTGCACGTGGATGGCAGCACCTCCAGCGGCGAGTAGCTTGCTCTCTTGGGTATTGTCTGCAAAATTACACATGTGGTAGCTGCCACTCCACTTAACTCCGCTAGATGTCACTGTGCAGTTCCGTTGACGATCGATTTTCAATTTTGTTTTTTGTACCACATTATTAAAGGTTATGAAGTAAATCACTTTACTTTTAAAGTAGTTTTACGAGTAGGTTTCTTCGATTTAGTGTGGTAGCTGATGCGTGGCTTTATATTTACACATTTAAGCATGTTAATATCACTGTTATAACGAAAAGTCACTGCTTTGGTTTGTTTTTGTTTTTATCAAGTTTAGCACTGTTATTGTTATTTATAGTTTTGCACTTCACTTTTCCGTGGTGAGTTACAGTTCACTGTCACTTTATAAAGTCTTTTTCCGTAGTAAAACTTTGTATTTCACTTCTAAAAAACAAATAATACTCAGAGTCGATGTTGACAGTAGCACCTCCCTACCCTCATTTTAATTATAATAAATGTATTAAAATTTTTATATTTTTCAATGAAAAATAACTACCCAAAAGAGAAAAAACCATAAATTAAAACAATTCAACATATTAAGTACTGTATATTAAAAGAACATTTGACATATTTAATATGTAGACTTTTTGAGAACTAGTGATACGATAATAAATAATTTGCCAATTTAATTGTATAATATTTCAAGTCGAAAATATGGCAAAAAAAAAATTGGTTGTCTGTAAAGTCGATTTACGGACAATGGTTTTACGTGATAACGTCTATTTCGTAGAAGAATAATTTATGATATAAATAATGTAATGTAAGAACGTAATGGAAGCCCTACGCACGGAGCCGCGGTGCTACTCGCCAGTTGTGTCAGCTTGAACATGGCTTGACGCGCCACCGCGACCCGCGTATCTAGCTAGATTATAATATTAAATTTCATACTAACTATACGATTTTAAACATATTTGAGTTGAAAATTTGGTTTAAATCGTTTTAAATATCAGGAGCTGCGCGACATCTGTGATTTTCTTGACTACAACTAAAGTCCGAGTCGATGTACTGTGTAAAGTTCTTTCAAGTAGTTCATACCTATAAACAGAGATGACGCTATTGTAGATTTTCTTCCAAGCGGACCGATTACGCTTGAGTGGGAGAGAGACGGCCGGTCTAGCGTGCCTCTCTCTCTAATGCTGCGCGCGCTTCCGTGACGTTACTCGGTTTTCGTGAATGCCTCTCAGGCTCATCGTCTTTATAAACGTTATCACGTTAAAATATTTTCTAAATAGCGGGAGATTGCGACTTTTTGTTTTCAATGTGGCAACTTACACACACAAAGAAGTATGTGTCTCTACGATGCCACTGCTAGTTGTCAATATGATTGTCATGCACACATAGTGAAAAAGTGACTTCACGTCATTTGTTGCATTTCTTTGCGAAAGTTATATCTGCCTTTTATTTCTTTAATCTGAGGTAATTAAGTATTAAATTGTGAAGTTTCTTTAACCCTTAAGGTCGTAGCACACATATCAACTCGTAAACGGAACGTAAACGTATCAACTCTTGCATGTCAGTACTCAGTATTCTTTGTATGAAACTCCCTACTGTAAAGCACACTTATCGGATTCATAACGTAATCGCCTCGCCTCGAGACAAGCTCACGAACCGCGGTACGGTGCGTGGACGACTTGCCCGTTGCCGTACCCGCGCTTACGTCTCACCGTACGCTATCCTTCGACTTTCCGTTTCCTCGTGCACGCCCCGCGCCGCGGCTACCGTTGCGTCGGCGAACTGCTGTTATTCACGAGGCAACGAGGTGGCCGGCGAGCCGTAAGCGCGGCGTCGCCTAGCCGTAGCCGAGTCGACTCGGAGCTGCTAGTCGGTTGGTAACTCGCTTACGTTAGGTTGACGGCGAGGCGATCCGGTGACGATCCCTTTCCGAGTTGATATGTGCGCTACGACCATTAGCCACCTGACATGTTTTTCAGTCACAGAACAACCTAACGTCAGCCATGGCGACTCCTGTAGTTCTTTTTTTCCAAATATTTCCATTTTTATGCCAACCTCTAAAGCTAAACAGTGATTATATTATGTACTTTTTCTATTATAGTTCCCCGTCAGTACATATCCTTGCCTGTATAATTTGAAATAATCAGTAGTTTACACTGTGAGTCTGCAGCTATTGTGAGTTGGTAATTTGAATTAACCCTAGGAATGAAAACTTGATAAATCATAATTATTATAAAGAGCTCATGAAATTAGGGATTGCAATCCCGCAGCTCATTCAATCCCGCGGGATTGATATGCGGGATTACTCAATCCCGCGCGGGATCCCGCAACTTTGAAATTGTTGTTATAAAATCTAAACTTCAGATTTTTGTGTAAAAATCAACTTTTATTAAACATTTCTTACATTAAGCAACATAAATTATTTCTTTTTTATTAATTAAGTATAAGTAATTAGTAATCGCTCATAGCCCTGCGGCTTGCGTCGATTCTAAGTGATCGACAAAGTTAAGCAACAACGGGCGCGGTCGGTAGTTGGATGGGTGACCGCTAGTGGCAAAAAATTCTTGAGCGTTTCCGTGCTTCGGAGGGCACGTAAAGCCGTCGGTCCCGGTTGTTATCATATGATAACAGTCGTTAAGCCATGTCGGAGGCCCTCGGGCGGTTTGAAAACTTCCGACATTCGGGTTGGCCACTAACCCCTCCACCAATCCGAACTGGAGCAGCGTGGTGGAGTATGCTCTAGGCCTCCTCAAGAGGAGAGACCCGTACCCAGTAGTGGGCCATTAATGGGTTGAAGCCAATTAGTAATCTGTTTTGTTATATTCATCTTTAAATGTTTGGCATAGTTTAATAGTACCTACTGTTTAGTTTTACTGGCTTCTACGCTCGTGCTACTCGCGATTTACGCGAAAGTTTTACCGCTAAAGTTTTAATTTGCGGGATCCGCGGATCCGCGCTTTGAAGCTGCAGGATCCAGCAGATTAATAAAAGCAGCGGGATCCCGCGGGAATGCGTGATCCCGTTTTGCGGAATTGCAATCCCTACATGAAATACAATGTCATTTCTCAATATTTTCTTTATTCCTATATATACACACTTTCCAATGCAAATCGAGTATAAAAAACTGTCTAGAAATTCAAAGTCTTATAATATCTTTGTTTGACAGGTAAGTACATGCATTACTGTAATGAAGGAAAAAATGCATTACATTTGTGTTTTAAGTATTAAAGATTAAGTTTTCTACACTAACAAATGATGGACTGCATAAGCAAAATTATAAAATAGAGCATTATAATAAATTATTTTAACAAAATTATACTTTGAACAATATTATGTTGATTGAAGTTAAACATATTTAATATCCCTCATCAGTAATTGAAATTGTGTAATCGGGGTAGGCCTCCTTCACCAACCCTGCAGTGATTTCATCGTCGGCCTTGCCATAGCCCTGGGAGTACCCATAGATGTGAATTTTTTTATTATAGGGATCATGAGATATCATTCCCCCTCCAATTGGTTCCAAATCAAGAGGGTGGAGCTTTTCCTGCACCTGAAAAAATACAAGTCATAGTGTTTTTGGTGAAATAATTAGGCAATCTTAATTTTTTTACTGAAAATTGTAGTAAGAAAAGAACTCTTTGTTAATTTTCAATTTGCAAATGTAAATATTCAATTTGTAAATATTCACTATGGTAGACTATCACCATACAGATGGCCTACCTGTTTTTATGTTTACATAAAGACATTATGATTTGGAGTTTGAGGAAGATGGATCACCTAAAACCCCAAATAATAAAATGAAACCATTGAAGTATAATGACATAGAACAGACATCTCGAACAAAATGTGTATCCCGAAACCGCGATGACGCATTCTTTTTTCAAACTATAGAAGCCGATTTACACACTTGCCATAGAGTAACTTTGTATAGGACACTTGCCGAACCACGACAAACAGTCAACGACTCCAAACTTTTACAAGCTCTTCCAAATGTTTGATTTAATGTTTAATTAAGTAAACTAAATAACGAAACATTGCATATGGAGGAATCGACGGTCTTTTTAGGGGTGACCTTGGATAGTAAACTTCAATGGGGCCCACATATAACAAATCTCGCGACAAAACTCGGTAGGGCTGCTTTTGCTGTTAGGAAAATAAGGCAGTATACAGACGTCGAAACTGCTAGGATAGTCTATTTTGCTTATTTCCACAGTGTTATGTCTTATGCCATCTTGCTGTGGGGCAAAGCAGCCAATATAAAACAAATTTTCATACTCCAGAAACGGGCAGTTAGGGCTATTTATAAACTTAGGTCTCGGGAATCTTTGCGTGAAAAGTTCAAGAAAATAGGCATACTTACAGTAGCTTCCCAGTATATCTTTAACAATGTAGTTTTTATACGGAAGAATATAAACGCGTATAAACAAAATTTTGATATTAATAATCGCCATACGAAAAGAATGCATCAATTAGTTACGCCTTCGTTCCGCCTAAGTAAAGTGCAGCGATCTTTCATAGGGCTTGGTATACATTTCTATAATAAAATCCCAAAATTAATACGTGACTTGCCAATAGAAACTTTCAAAAAACGTGTAAAGACATAATTGTTAGGCAAGGGATATTATAGTGTAGACGAGCAATGATATTATAAGTAAATCATTGTAGACGAGTATTTAAATGACAAAGACGCATGGAATGGAAATGACCAGCTCTGCAACCAGTTTCGCTCAGAATAGTAAATACTTTTGTATTTTTTTAAAAGATGTGCTGAGGAGTTTCTTTAGGCTTTTCTTCTCCTCCACGACAAAGCACCTTCCGAAAAGCCAAAAAATGACGTGCATAAGTGTATCAGTGATACCTATATGAATAAAATATTTTGACTTTTTTGACTTTTGAATTGAATTTACTGATTAAAGTAATACACTTTATTTATTATTTACCACAGAGTAGGTACATTAGTCATTTTTATCGGGCTTATTATTTGAGTAAGGCCGAGTGAGTATTTTAATAGTTTGTAGGTATTTTAAATTCTTTAAATATCAATTTAATTAATACCGGTATTTCTATAATAGTTTGATTACTTTTACATGGTAAAAATTTAAGGAAAATTTATTAAAAGCAATTTATCATATAACATTCAACACAAAAGAGACAATAAGAAGTATTGGAACCTTTTACAAACCCGATTTTATTTAAATATCAATTTAATTAATACCGGTATTTCTATAATATTTTCATTACTTTTACATGGTAAAAATTTAAGGAAAATTTATTAAAAGCAATTTATCACAAAACATTCAACACAAAAGAGACAATAAGAAGTATTGGAACCTTAGATTTTCTTTAAATATCAATTTAATTAATACCGGTATTTCTATAATATTTGGATTACTTTTACATGGTAAAAATTTAAGGAAAATTTATTAAAAGTGATCTAATTTATCACAAAACATTTAACACAAATCGACACATACGTCTTATTGACATAATTACTATGCATTTAAACAAAATTAAAAATAAAAGCGTGCAAAAGCGTTTGAACGATTTTCAACCGTTTACCATTGATTCGTGTCGAAAAACCAACATCACAATATATTGGTCACATCACAAGCATCGTGTTATACGGCCCTTACACCCCCTACGTCACAGCGTGATATTCACACGCTCGGGGAGCCTTGCGCAACATCAGCTTCTTCTTGGAGACTACGGCCACCCACGGACCAGCGACGCCTCGCGCCAGCGTCTCCACCACACGACGCTCTTGCCCGAATCGTCGAAGCAAGCGGTCGCCTCCGCTGCTGGTGCTCTTACTCGATCGCGCAGTAATTGAGACCAGTTAGTTAGGTTTAGATAAGTTAGGTTTAAAGTTTTGGAACGAAGTTCCTTATCGCGCGTTGTGAAAGGGGGGCTAGACGGAAAATTTCGACACTTTTTGATTTTGCGAATGACGACACTTTTTTTGAAGTGATTCAGTTAGTTTTACAGAGATGGCGCTGTACTGTACAACTTTCTGAATCACGCTATTTTTTTTGTGAAGAATTTTAACTTTACACAAATTTTTAATGAAGTACTAGGACATCATGAGCGACTAGGAGGTTCGACTGAACGTATTCACTGAACACAGTCGCATTTAGTCGAACCTCCTAGTCGCTCGTGATGTCCTAGTAACTTATTTAAAAATTTTGTGAAGAATTTTAACTTCACACAAATTTTTAATGAAGTACTAGGTCATCATGAGCGACTAGGAGGTTCGACTGAACGTATTCACTGAACACAGTCGCATTTAGTGAACATAGTCATTAGAACATAGTCGCACAATCACGCTAGCGTGATTCAGAGAGTTTTACAGTACAGAGCCATCTCTGTAAAACTCATGGCGCTGCACTGTATGTTCTGTATAATGTATACATGGCGCTAGCGTGATTCAGAAAATTGTACAGAGATGGCGCTGTACAACAAAACTTAAATCGAAAGGAACTTCGTTCCATCCGGGTGTCCCTTGACACCTCTCATGTTTTTTTTATTTTATATTCTTTCCCTTTTTTAATTAAATCTATTACGAACAGTATCGTCTTTTTTGCAAACCCCCACCGACAGCCAACATCCTTAATTGTCGGCAAGCCTAAGCAAGTCTATTTAGTCCATTAACACGCTTACGGCTTGCCAAGTGTGTAAATCCGCTTCATAATTTTTTCATTCAAAACGGCGGGAACATTGCACAATAATTTAATGAAATTCGTTTATTTGATTTAAGTTAATATTTTGTTTTCTTACCGATGATAAGTAATACCGTTATCTTTCTTGTTTTTTGTCGTGCGATTGTGACACGTTCTTATTACGCACGACGGCATTGTTTCAGTGTTTTACTAAAAAAATTTGGCATGCGGCCGCAATGAGCGCAGGTGAGTGACAAGCGAGTGAGTGAATGAAGTGAGCCACCTGGCCGCAATTCACCCGACTCAATGTTCGGGGTGTCTGTTCTATACGAAGTAATAGTACTTCAATGAATGAAACCGAAGTTCTATACATCTGCTTACAATGACGTCTAAGGACTGCAGAGACATATCCCAATTATATACTGTAGCAAACCGCGGCGCGTGGGTAAGGTACCGGTTGTATGTAAGGTACCGGTTAGAGTATCCCGCGGTCGCTTGCCGACACACAGACCGATACACAGAGTAACGAATGTGTAAACTACTCTGTGACAGCAAGCGACCGTACGCTGTTTTCTTTAAGAGTGGTGGTTCCTTATTTAAAAATTTTTCTTTAAAAATGACGTAGGTTTTGTTTTGTAATTTTTTATTAGAGATAGAGAGTTTGAGAAAATATATATCGACGTCGTGCACGAAATTCTTTAATAAATTAACCCTTTGATCTCATAATACATTATTCACTAGATTAATAAATTTATCATTACATTACATATTTTTCATATTAAAATGAGTTCTTACCTCATGATAGATATCTGAATGATAGTTGCAGCGTTTGTATCCTCTAACAATTATTTTTAAAGGCTCAGAGGATGACTGATCCTTGTCAAACACTTTCATGAGTATATACTTGAAGAACCCCGAGGGATCGATCTCAACTGTAGGTAGTTCGTTAATATCTAACGACATCTCCCTTATGTTGAAACCGCGACTGGAAACTGTAAGCAGATATTCTACTCTTTATTGACGTAGGTAACTCAGGCTGGAGACATGGAGGCATGGAGGTTAAATCTATTTACAACAAACTTCAATATTCTTTCATTAAAATATTGCTTACATCCTGTGCAGGTGATGTTATTTATACTTCGGAATACAATGGAGCAATTTCGCAGAAAATATGACGGTTTTACAATACAATAAAACCGATAATAAGCGCCGAAAAAGAAAACATGAAGCATTGATATGAAGTAGCTGTGTGTACTTATCTAAGATAAGTAAGATAAGTTATGTCCTATCTGTGGTTCCTTTAATTGTCTATGTTCGATCATAGACAACGCTTAGTTTATACTTAGCCGGCCATCATAAGTCACCAGGAAGTGCGGGGATTTTTCTTGAGGAATAACCGCCATCTTATTTTCATAGTCTTCATCATCACCAGGAAGATGCCAAGACGTCAATGCTTCATGTTTTCTTTTTCGGCACATAATATCGGTTTTATTGTATTGTAAAACCGTCATATTATATGCCTCCAGAAAACATGAAACATTGATATGAAGACGTGTTTGTTAACTGCTGGTGTTATTATAGACACAACGCTATGATGATTATAAGTTAGAACATAGGTTAATTAGTAAGTAATTACTAAGGAACCGCTGTAAAAATATATATAATTTAATTAATAAAATTAAATTACATCATATTAATGTAAGTATCGTTAATACACTGAAATCAATAACTGCAATCGACAAAAAAGAATACAGTAAACATAAATTGACATTACATCAATTAGCTGAAATAAAATGTTATCGTATCGACAAATAGTTAACGATGAAGAGATATTAATTGTAACTGTAAAAATGAGTTTTAATTATCACTTAAAGTACTTTATACATACGACAGACTTAGAATAAGGAATAAACTAGAAGCCGCATCTAGCTGTCATTGCTAGTCGCGCGTTGTGTCCAACGTTCGTAATATTACTCAATAAATGAGTATTTTTTGTATCTTCAATTTTAGGCGCGTATGCGGGGTGCTTGACGACAGACAATCCTATTTGTAGAACGTCGTGATTTCCGACTATCCCTAGAAGGTATTTCGTCTATTATGTGATTTTTATTACCTTGCCATAACTGAAAACTTAACGTATTCGTTTTCCAGTGATAATACGAGATGCCTTTTTAGGGATTTCACACACCATAACAAAAAGGCTGTTTGACTCGTTAACTTCCGATGTTCTCGGATACATTCTTTGTATGAGCACGTATGAGTATCCGGACTCAAAATACTGGACAAATATTTTTATTCATTTTCTGAAAGCATCTATGCGAACTGTTGACTGTCAAAAGATGAAATAAAAACCTGTATCGAGAAACAAAAAAAATCTAGCATTAGCAATACTGAGAAGCGTGAGATTATAAACTCTTTTGTAAAGGAGCTACGAGTAGCTCTGTAAGTCGGTAGCTGACCTACGGGCAATATCGAAAAGTAAATCCTTAAGTGGCTGAAATCCATTGAAATGTAATTAAATTGGATGAAATCCAGTTCAAAACGTTATTTGAGTTCCATGCAAATGGGCATTTTCCTATTTTTGGTTTTGCTAAAAAACGTGTTTTATGATGAAATTGAAAACGTCTGTAGCGACTACGTCACAAGATGACGTCACGGGAACATCGCACGTGTCCGTGTCCCTCAGCACGTACACCATTTCGCATTTTTAATCTGCATGTGTGCCACGGAAAGCTTAGCAATAGAAACTAGAAGTAGAATAGTAATTTAGTTAACTTGTGCACTAGAATGTAGAATATATTTTAAGACAAATTTTCTTTAAGAGAAAGAAATATAAAAAAAAATGGCCACATCGGCAAGTTGAGGCACTCTAAAATTATGCCCGGAGACTGATCACAGCAACTTACAGCCATCTCCTGATTACTGGGAGTTATGTATAGCATGGATCGTTTAATTAACTTTTCCTCCTGGGTTGACCACACTTTTATGTGTCTAGTCTCTAATTACGTAAGTGGCTACGACGTCACGTGTCACGTGTATTGCATTTTACAAGAGGTTTAGGAAGGATAGTAATCAGACAGAAAACTTTCGGCCACTGTGACGCCACTACAACGTATGTTCCCGTTGACCAATTCAGATACGTTAGCACCCTGGGTAGATTCAGAGAGAGAAAACCCGTGTAAGTCAGTATCTGCACGGTATGCTGATTGCATCTATAAATTTTGCCACTAAATCTCTGTAGTCGATGAACGACACGTAGTTTTTTTGGCAAATTTCATTTATTGTTTTATAGATATTGATTTCTGAATAATAGGTACATCTAGTTTGGTAAGAGCATTGTATTGTTTGCCATCTGCCAACGAATTCAATGACTTCAAAACCTACCTAGATCTTTGGTTGGACTTAGAATTGATGACTGCAAAACTTACCAGCCCAACTCCAAGAGCCTCAAGCCGCAGCTTGAGAACTTAACTTGGATGGGTCCGAGTGGACCATGGGATCTCGCCAAGAGCCTCACAGCTTCCGCAGCTTGAGAACTTAACTTGGATGGGTCCTAGTGGACCATGGGATGTCGCCAAGAGCCTCACAGCTTCCACAGCTTGAGAACTTAACTTGGATGGGTCCTAGTGGACCATGGGATGTCGTCTAAACAGATTAGAACCCACCATTTTCTAGCACGCAAGGTCTCCGCGACCCAGCATGTTGCTGATGAGAATAGACAGGGAGCTGAAACCAAACCGAGTGGCAGAGCTATTATCTCATTTAATGTTAGGATTACTTACCGTATAAGAATCCGAAGGGCTTTTGCTCGCACGTAAGGTCTCCGCGACCCAGCATGTTACTGATGAGAATAGATGGGGAGCTGAAGCCAAACCGATCTCATTGATATAATTGGCCAAGATAACTTATGTCCGTATACAAACCCGATAGGCTTTTGCTCTAGGAATATAAATAAATAAATAAATAACGCTTCACACTCATAGCCCCACACTAGGTTTTCCCTGTATCGTGGGTGCCATGGACAACACACAAGACAAGGACATTCACACCCAGACCGAGAACAGAAATTCAAACTCAACATTCAAATTTCCGCCTCGGTGGGAATCGAACCCAGGACCCTTGGCGCGGCGATCCGGCATGGTAACCATTGCGCCACACGGGTCGGGGTATAGAAATGCCTGTGAGAACTTGTGTATACTTTTTATTATTCAGTCTTGTAGAAAATGTGGATCCGGAGCGTGAGAAATAAACTTTGACCTTCCGAAAATTAGTATCGTTCTCAGGAACGTAATTAGTCTTCGGAGATCGAACATGGGACACATTGTTCCACCGCTCTTCTTCCACGGGAGAGAGGAGAGAATGAACCTATATAAATATATTTATACTTTTTTTTATTGTGCAATCTGCTCCAAAATGTCCCTTGAAGGTAAAATCAAAAGTTTAAAAATGTGTTGCCTCCATTATCAATTTAGTAACATCAAGTACCCGCCATTCGGTATCTGTATGATCCCCCTATAATTGTCTCTGATACCTGGTCATTTTTACTACCTGCTTGGGAGTAACTAGAAAAGTAATAATTTTTAAGATGCTGTTTCTACACGTATATATAAAAGCTTAGACATAGGAGGTATTGTCTCATAATATTTCCTTTTGAAATTTGACATAAGTATCTCTCTTGCAATTGTGAAAGCCATGATATGTGAACTCTCAATAGGATGAATAAATGATGCAGGTTTGTCTCCTCCCTATTATGGTATAAATGTATGTAAAAACTCCACACTATTATGGTATATTACAAAGAGTAGATTGCATATTTTATCAGGAATTTCTTCTATCAATCTGCAACGTCTCTATGCAACAAGCCCTTTATCGCTCATAGTTTGTAACAACAGGTCAGACACAGACAATTTCTGTGATGGAGACGCTTTACCAAATAATTTCGAAATTTTATTGAACGAATTAATAGAAGCTACTTCTGTTCAAACGATAACAGCAACAAGTTATATTCAAATTCAGAAAATTCTAATTAATTTAATCATATAGGGATCACTGATACACCTAGGTAGGTATGCACATAATTTGCACAAGTGCAACTGTGAATAGCTCTATTGACTCTGTTATAGCAACACAATTCGTTATTGCTTTTTAAATTACAGAAAACCAGGTTGCTTAGTCATCATCTTCAAGTTATAAAGAATATGCTGCCGTCAATATCAACAACAATCCGAGGAAACAATTATTATAAAAAATTATAAAATTGTCGATCTGTAGTTGACATGGATATTATTAATCTATCTGGATCACTGGCTTTGTAGAGGTACCTGATCTGAAGTCCGATTTATTTATTTGTATATACACATACACATAATTAACAGGACTAACCCAAAGCATTACGTTACGTGCAGAATTCATGATGACGTTATTTCGGAAGGTCGAATAGACCAATCACAGGCCGGATTAAGGTTGTCCTTCACAATTGTACGGCGTCCACACTTATTTCGACAAATTGTGTCCTATTTTGATATGGTACTTCAAAATGTTTTCTATTGGTAATATTTTTTTTTTCAAAATTACCGAATTTAAATTATTCCTTTAATTACGGTACATGTATATTATAATAATATTATTCATCTTAGAGGTTTTTATATCTTACTTTTTCATAATAAACGTCAAATTTACAGAAACGGCTCAAAGTGTGTTCCGCCTTGCTCAATACACAACCTCGCTCGTCGAAATATGGCTTGTGTGGCATTTCACACTATCATCGGTGTTATTGATGCGAAAACCGATCTAACACGTTGTTCTATCTCGGCTACCGTTGGGCAATCGGGGAAATACACTCTGTCCTTCACATAACCCCACAAAAAGAAGTTCAAGGGTGTGATGTCCTGAGAACGAACAGGCCATAGCACCGGCCCCCCGCGGCCGATCCATCTTCGCGGAAAGCGAACGTTAAGATGTTCTCGTACGTTGCGAGCAAAATGTGCTGGAGCTCCATCGTAGTAAAACACCATGTTTCTTTGGTTCTCAAAGTAATCCCAGTCAGCCACAGGAAAATCGTCAATCGCCTCTTCGAATTCCGTTTGACAAAAAAAACTATTAAACAAAAAACTAGACAATTATTAGGTAAAATAGGTACGTAGGCCTTTCAGTTAAATAATCTGGGTCCCTGACATGACAGCTTACTAGGGTTGACAAAATTTTTGGCTTTGATAATTAATTATATTTTTTATGGAGTATTTTGTAACACGACGTAGATAACATGGACACAATACAAAAATGGGCTTTCCGATATGACGTCATCGGACTTCAGATAGAATAATACATGGATATATTATTCTATCTAATGGCCACTCTGAAAAATTGCATTAACTTTTTGGCGCAGTGTTGTAAACTACCACACAATTATTTACTTATAATATTCATCTTAGATGTTTTTATATTATTATAAAAATCATAATTGAATGATATAATAATAATAATAATAATAACGCTTCACACTCATAGCCCCACACTAGGATTCCCTGTGTCGTGGGTGCCATGGACAACACACAAGACAAGGACATTCACACCCAGACCGAGAACAGAAATTCAAACTCATCATTCAAACTTCCGCCTCGCTGGGAATCGAACCCAGGACCCTTGGCGCGGCGATCCGGCATGGTAACCATTGCGCCATATATCCTGGGACTATAGATAACATGGACATAATAGAAAAATGGTTCTTCGGTTATGACGTCATCCACCCACAGGTGCCTCTACAAAGTTACTTATCCAGTTAGAGTAATACATTCATGGAGTGATTTAACAAGACGACAACTTTATTTTAAAGACTGACAAATGACAATATTGACAATGACATTGGCATGGCAATTTGACTTTGTCAGAATTGTCACTTGTCAGTGACCTCGTCTTCACACAGGAATTTATTTTGGATGGCTGTTTTAATTTGGAAAAAATTGGCGATTTCTAGTTAACGTTAAGAAGATATGAACAATTCAAGTAATAAAATGGATACTAATCTTACAGGTACGTATCCACTACCCATACGTAAATTCCCTTATGTATTAAGTTAAAATTAGTCTCACAAACAGTCGTAAGCGTACACGGTTTTCCAACCTTGAGCCTTGAGTTGAGGCTTGAAGTGCAATATTTGGTGTAAACTCTTTAGAAAATTATTCTTTATAACGATAAATTCCCTAAACGTTGAAATGAGCACAATTTGGTTGGTTTAGTTCAAAACCCACATATTGATATATAAATCTATAGCGGTACATTCATTCTCTGTTACGATGAAATGTGTTTATACTTAGACAATAAATAATTTATTATCGGTATTGTTGTTTATGTATCTTATATCAGATTACAAAAGACTAAGGCTGCGTAAATTTTGAAGTCGTAAACAGCCGTTTTGCTTTTGTTATACTTTAATGCCTTGTGCATCATTATGCTTATTTTTCTTGGAAGTGATGGTCTTGGACCAAACACACTATTGTAAACCAACTTTGAAACTGTTCACATTAAAAATTATTGTGAATTTGGTTATTTTCTTTCTTCACTCCATAAAATGCTAACTCTTTAACAATAAAAAATGCTCCATCCCTTGAGTTTCCTTATAAAGAGTTTGCACCGTATGTTTTATAAAGAGTTTGCACTCTTTCGTTGCCGTCCCCGCAGAAGTGTTTTTATTACTTTTACTAGCTGATAATTTTAAAAACTGCCATTACATTTGAGAGTAAACCAACACTACTTTTAATAAATTAATTTTAAATCAAAGGGCCATTAATTGGAGGGGGGCCAACATTACTACTGCTTACCCTACTTGTTAACTTATAAATAATATTGTTGTCTGTTGCACAGGTATGTGGGTAAGCTTCTTCACAGCTGCGGGAATTCCATCAGATGTATCGGCCACATATGCTCTAACATTTGCTGAGAACAGAATCCAGAATGACATGCTGCTAGATCTGAACAAGGAGTACCTGAAAGATATGGGTATTGTCCGGATGGGGGATGTTATTGCTATATTAAGGTATGCAATACTTTAAATTAATACAGTTTACATCTGATAAATTTTTTATAATGAACTATGGTCAGTCGGTTTGTTAAATTAGGTCAGTATTTATTATCTTTGTCCTATAGAAAAATGATTCCTTTTGAGTTTTGGATGTATGTGATGTGCACATCATAAAACCATAAAACATTTAAAAACACTGAAATATAAGTAGTAGTGACCTATCCTATTCACTTATGTGTTAAAGACATGATGCTGCAACATTGATCTGTAACAGTATGTTGTGTGTGTTGTGTGGTCCAGACACGCGAAGCAGGTGCACGAGAGCGCGGCGCGGGACAAGGTGCTGGGCTCGGCGGGCGCCCCGGGCGCGGCCAGCAAGGTGCCGGTGGCCGCCGTCACGGGCCGCGCCACGCTCGCGCAACCCTCCTCGCGTAACTATCACCTTCACTCTTACTTTGGGATACTCCAGATACCCCTGTGACTGTCAATGGCCTTTTCAATACTGTGGTAGATTAATAAAATTATATGTGGTGATAAACTACTGATGCGACGTGAAAAAATGGCTTTAGATTTTTTTTTAAACCACCACCACTAGAAGTTTGCCTCAAAAATATTTTCAGTACTAGTATGCTGTTCCTGAGTGGTCTGCTGTTTGCATTGTTAGTCTCAATTTGATCGAAAACGAGCGTTGTATGTGTTTGTATTGAGTGATTTGTTTAGATGACAGTGAGAGCCCTGAGTGTCTATGATAAATGATAACCGTGAATGACTTCCTTAAAACAACTTATCATTTAATAACTGGACTTTGCTTTCTAGGGATCCATATTGATAAATCTATTAACATCAAATTAAGAATCAATATTCTTGCCAGAATACTTCATTTGCCCTTACAAAGGAGTAAACAATATTTGAATGTCATGAATGATTGTGAACGCCAGTTGTATAAACACAACGTGGTGATTGTGTACTCACCAACAAAATGTGTGACATAATTGTATAAAGGCAGCTGTATGAGGGTGATCGTTGACAGCTGCCAGCCGCATCCTGGAGCACTACACTCGCAACCCGCCCTCCCCGGAGACCGTGGCCTCCAGTGTCGTCAAGCTCAAGAGGAAGGCTTCCTCTGACGCCGGGTAAGAAGTTCTTGCTAACAACATGCTGATAAATAACATAAACTACAAAGTAATTCTTAGCTTTGTTGTTATTTAACAATGTATGTCATTGTATTATTGTAATAAAATAAATAAATAATACTATATTGTTCTTGAGTAGTCACAAACCTAATGTAATATGGATAATAATATGAGCATTGAGTCTATATTAACACTATAATTATTGTCAATATTCTAGAACAGGCACTTTTATAAATAAATATGTCCTACCCTAATTCATTATGACCTTGATTATATTGCAAAGTATAATTTTAAAAATTTTATTATATTATTTTTAAAGTTTTTACCTTGTTTCAAGAAGGATCACTACGGACATGAACATTAAGAAGTCAAGGGTGATCCGCTTCGAATCTCCGACGCGAGTTGCCGCCTCATCTAAGGAGAGTGAGTATAATTAATTGTTAGTAACTCGCCCTAGCTCCGCTTCGGATATCCCATAGCCCTGAAGTAAATTCCCTCCAGGAATTAAAAACACTCAAGCATTTTTTCTTCAGTTATCATCAGCCAAATTACCACCTGCACTCACGCTCAACTAGGGGATTTTCATTTAGGTAGCGCATGGAGACACTTAAGTGCACAAGAAATTGTGAAGACACTTGTTATCTTCGGTAATGCAAGGTAATAAATTAATATTGTTATTTGTTTAATCAATGGTTTTTTGTTTCAGTTGCAAGCAAGCAGACGCAAGCAGACGTAAGCAGAAGTAAGCAGACGGTGTTCTCACGACTGGGAAACTCGGAAGCGGTGCGCGCTCTGTCCCCCAAGCCGACCGCCAAGCAGATCTACCTGCGGCTCGGCTCCAAGAGCGAAGCACAGCCGCCCGCGCCCGCCGCGCCCCTCGCGCCCCTCGCGCCCCTCGCTTCCCCCACGCACCCCGCCCACCCCGAGCTTTTGCGGGACATTCCCATCTCGAAGGACGCCCTCAAGTACGAGGGCATCCTGAAGGCGAGCCCGCCCGAGAAGAAGGTCTCGACGTTCACCAAGAAGGTGTTCACAGTGACCACGAGCAGGAACAACCAGCGCAAGATCGCCGTGGCCACGATGCGCGCCGACGAGCCGCCCGTCAGCGTCAAGGAGAAGCTCGCGCTGCCCAAGGCCAAGTCGGTCAAGTTCTCCAGCCAGGTGCAGTACAAGGAGATAGAGGCGATCAAGAAGGAGGCGGCTCCCGCGCGGCCGAGGCCCGTCCCGAAGTTCACGCCGGTGTTCAACAAGCCCGAGCGGCGGCTGTCCATGCCGGCGGGCGGCGGCGGGGTGAAGGCGCGGCTGGGGAACAAGGCGACTAAAAATTTTACAATAACACGAGACGTGTTCAATAGGCTGGGCGCTTGATGCCCCGCGACGTGCAAGAGGTACTAGCTTCTGGTTTTCAAGGTGTGTGAAGGAACAATGTGTCTCAGTTTTTTTTACCGTGCTACTAATAATAAAATTAGGATAAGAGGAGTTTTATAACTTAACAAAAATGTTGATTTGTTGTGTGAAATTAAGCTTTAAGAATTAAGAGTGACAACAATTTTAGGTGAGACTGAACAATGAGTGTGGTCTTATTTTAGTGACTGTAACATTGGATGGGCCCCTGGTTTCGGCTCCGAGAGCTCCGAGAGGATTACACGTATTTGTAAAATAGACTAGTCAATGGACACTCTTTGAGTCAAGTTCAAGAGCTACAATTATTGGTGAATAAGCAGTCTTTGCAAGTTCAAAGCCCTAAGAATGATGAAGGCACCATACATTGGCTTAAAAGAACTTGTCAGTGGTGGGGTATTATTTAGAGTATGACCAAGTTATTCCTGGCAGAACCATAGTGGAGAGAGTTGAATCTAAAGTTGTTAGGGAGAAATAAAAAAAAAATTGTAAGAAAAGTTACATTTTTGAGTACTATATTGTATATATTATATGAGTATACTATACATTATGCAGTTAAGTGGCAACACAAGGTAGCCTAATTTTTTTTTTATTTGTGCTTGACATTCAATTGATCAATATGATGCTATATTTTTTTTTGTGTTGTCCCATTTTACGCGGTGTGAAAATTGGAAATTAAATTTAAGTTTCCTATTAATGTAGTGTTTAGTACCCTCGCTGCGCTCGAGCGCTAACAATACGACGTGCGATAATATCTTAAGAGCCATTTCGCGGTTAGTCGCGCGGAATGAAGAATTTGACGTCAAAAATTAGTATCATAAGAAAGATATTAATGCTGGCAAATGAACACATAAAATAGATCAATCTATTATAATTGATATTGATAATCTAATATTCGAAAATATTAATTAGTTTTTGCGTAACTGTCAATCTAGCATAACTATTTTTCAGCAAAAGGACGACAGAGTCAATTTCATACACTGATTTTCTTTATTAAATCTTGTTAAATTGAGTAAAAAAAAATGTCTAGAGAACACTCATATATTATATTTTGCATTTATTACAAGAGATATACGATTACTATCATATTCGTTTCCAAATTAATTCAATAACATTACCAATTTTCATGGTTTATGCCATGACTTTACCATCGATTTTTGTATTCAATAAAGCGTATTTCCCATCAAAAATTTATGTAGTAATAAAATATGGTCTTTGTCGAATATGACACGTAATTTTTTTTTTATCTTACTGCAAAAAATAATTAATTACAACGAATTTACTTTACCATATAAATAAACAAACTGGTGCGAATCAAATCAGTTAGGCTCGAGCCCTCTTGGAGGTCGGACCTATGTCAATTTTTGCTTTAGCCATCTAAGGAATAGATTTCGTAAAAGTAACGTAATTATATTGCCATTGAACAGTCTTGATCATGTGAGAATTTTTAGTTACAGTCAATTGTATTATTTTTAGTTTTCTATAATTTTCAGGGTTTTGTAGTCAAATCGGAATCATGTCTAGTCCGTTCGTTATTTCAACCGGCCGGCTAGCCCGTCCGGCCGTCCGTCCGTCTGTCCGTTCCGTATGATTTTTTCTTCGTCTACCCCATAATGTGGGGTATCGTTGAAAAGGTCTTTCAAAAATATTATAGGTTCTCAAAAGACTATTTTTCAATTCAGGGGTCCGTTTGCGTAATATTCTGCTTTAAACATCTTTGGTTTGAAGAAAACAATAGAAATTAAGTAACTATTTCTTTCCAATTTATGTAGTGTAAGTAGTAACGGAGAAAATCACGAACATACATATGTACAAAATATAACTATATCTATGCTAATCTATACTATTACTATTGTAATATTATAAAGCTGAAAAGTTTGTTTGTTTGTTTGATTGAACGCGCTAATCTTAGGAACTACTGGTTTGAATTGAAAAATTATTTTTGTATTGGATAGTTCATTTATCGAAGAAGGCTTTAGGCTATCGGATTTTTGGAAATTCAACCCCTATTGGGTTGGAAGTCACTGCTGTAATTTGAAATAAAACATTGTCCGTTTTTAGACATTAGTTACTGTTTACAGTATTTAGGTTTTTTGTTATATGTGTAAATTACATATTTACATAGAAAAAAAAAATTATAACTTGTCTAAACATACCCTTTATTTATACAACTTTTAGATCAATCTGTACTTTATAGGGTTCCGTACCCAAACGGTGTCAACGGGACCCTATTGCTAAGCCAAAATGTTGGAATGATAGAAACTCAGACATTAGTCAGCTATAGTCACTTATTATTAGTCAAAGATAATACATTCGTTGTTTGGAAACTCTCGTGCACCCAAGTTCCGTCAACTCCCCAAAACTCACGTATCTCAAATACACAACACCCTTTACCTTCTCTCTTCACCCTCTCATTTTTTCCCTTCACAACCCCTCGCCTCCCCCTATACCCCCCCCCCTCAGTTCTTCACCCAAAAGTGGAATTTTGCGTCGGGATAATCTGGGAGGCATCCGGGCAAATACCGCACTCATCAGGTATATAGATTTCATCGGGATATAGATTTTTGGAAAACCGGAAATCCCGGATATCTCGGAGACGGTGCGTCCTAGACAAGTTTAGACGGAAATTTCGACCCCCTTTAGTAAACCCCTAAACCTTATTGCTAAATCTTACTGAACCCACTTTAACCCCCCCCCCCCAAATTTTCCTAAAATACCATATATCTCCTAAACGGTACGTCCTAGACGATTTCCGACTGAATTTCCATCCACCCTGTGGAACTCATACTTGCAACATTACCCAATCTTATTGGGCCCAACCTTAACCCCCCCCCTCCCAAATTTTCCGAAAACTCCTTATATCTCCTAAACGGTGCGTCCTAGACGATATCCGAAAGGATAGAATAAAAGTTGTAGCCCATAAAAAGATTGACATTTTATGTGCCATACATTTTTCTTGTAGAGCAAGTGGTTTGGGAGAAAAGTGCGAATTTCGTTTCTCATAATTTATTATACTAGACTATTGTCAATATTTTGTTTTGTAAACCAACAGAAAACAATAAAGAATTCGTTTTTAACATTCAAAGACCACTGTGAATAGTGTTCTGAATATCTTCTTTTTAAAGCTGTAATCATTTTTGTGTATGGATTGTATTTACCTTTATTTTTACGTTATCTTTTGTATCACGGTAATGATTAGGGTATCGAAAACCGGTCCTGTTTTAAATTACCGGGATTTTCGGTACTCGCCTATGCTGGAACCGGGATTCCCGGGATTTTCAGTTCTTTCGGGATTATTTTACCACGGCTTTCCCCGCGTGAAAATAGTTAGTATCGCGTCTCCTATTTTATCTCTCAGGAGCATTAAATAGGGAAAAACTGTTTTCTACCCAAATCCGCATAGTCGTTTGCCGTGATTGAGTAACCATCATACTATTATACCTTACATGCAAACATAAGTTTCGTATTAATTGTATGAAAGCAACACAATTGTATTGCACAATTCAGCACTGCTTGGACGAGAAAAAAGAGTTAAATCATCTTCATTTATATTAGAAAAATATCAATCTGGGTTGTGTAAATAATATTATATTAGTATAGCTGCTTCATGTAGCCGACGTTCTGAATATCTTCTTTTTAAAGCTGTAATCATTTTTGTGTATGGATTGTATAAATTACCTTTATTTTTACGTTATCTTTTGTATCACGACGCGACATATTTTTATTTCCCAAAAGTTCAGAAAATCCCGGTTCTTTTATTTTGTTTCCCGGTTCTTTTATTTTATTTCCTGGTCTTTTATTTTGTTTCCCGGTTCTTTTACTTTATTTCCCGGTTCTTTTGAAAAGTACTGTATTCCTTTGTAAATCCCGGGATTTTCGGTTCCGGGATTTCCCGGTTCTATACCCTCCGATTGATTTGAATTTAGGTATACCTATGTATTTCGACGCGCTGCGAATATCGCAGGCAAAATGGACGCATATTGCATTTTATAGATCACCTTGAAAAAACGTGATTTTTAATTTTTCACGTTGATTTGCCAAAATATTGATTTTTGCAATATGCATCTATTGACTTTTTATTGCAATATGCATCTATTGGACATCTTTATTGTGATGTACCTAAGTAGGTACCTAAAATGTATTATGTAAATAAGTTACCGATAATGGTACTACTACATTGTACTTTTAATTGTTATATAAACTTATATTGTCACAAACCAGATACATGTATGTGGTCACAAAGTGTATAATTAAAATTATATGTTCATAATTTTAAAATTTTTACGATTGAAAGTATCAAGGAGATTACTCGCACAGAACTGAGGTCAAGCGCGACGCGAGCCGGGCGAGGCAATATCACGTCTAGGAGCCGCTTCAAATACCTATAGTTTATCAACCGAGTTTTGCGAAATGGCTCTTAAGTTAATCTTCGTAAGGTTTAAAAAAGGATGTTTTTCACGATAGAACGTGAATCCTGAGTGCAGTGTTAGGTTATACCACAGAATGAATATTAGTTATACTGTGCTATAAATACGATACTTGTGACGTAAGTAGTCTATTTGTTACATGACGTTTACACTCGTGTAGTAATAGACCACTTTATGCACCGTATTGTAATGTACTATTATTTTATAGCGATCCGCTAAATGGGTCTAGTCGGCGCTAATGATGTCTTCTTTAGGTTAAATAAATGATCAATAAAAACAGATGATCTTTTTTTTCGATCTGCGTTATACAGCTAATGTTGAAAAGCGTTTCCTTAGTTTTTGGACATGAAATTCACTGCCGATGACCTTTTTTTTACTCCCAACGCTACTAAACATAAAAACAATCGATGTATTTTTTGAAACATCGATATTAAATCGATGCCACTGTACGATGCATTGCATCGAAAACTATAAACATCGTGGACTAGATGCCGCCATTATCCGCGATCTGAGGCACGTTGTATGTAGGGAATGCAATCTCGATCTCGCGAGATCTCGTTCTCGCGAGATCTCGGCCTTTTTTAGCGAGATTGATCTCGGACGAAAAACAGGGCGAGATCTCGCGAGATTAACGAGATTGCACTCGAGCATAAAATCGTCTTATTCGAAGCGCGGCCTGACACGGACGGAGCTGCGATTTGTCGGCTTCGTTCGGTGCGCGGGAGGCGGAACAAATCTTTCATTTGATTGCTATATTTTGTTAATTAATCTCTAATATCTAATTGAACTACTAAGTAGATATAGTTTTATTTAATCGATAATAAGTCAACTCAACTTAGCTAATTAGTTTATTTTTTTTTACTTCTCGTTATTTTGTTTGTTATAAAATAACTGTTTTATTACTAAAAGATTTTTGATTGATATTAGAAGAGAAGACTGGTAGTTTATTTCATTTGTTATTGATAGCTACGTACGTCAAAGTTGACTATTAAGAAGTTTATTAAAAAATTATAGACAGATACGTCAAACAATGTTTGGTACATAAAAGTCTATTGAAAAAATTCATGAAAATAAATGTTTATCTTGTAATACTTACAATTTTTATTATTTTTTTCCTAATTTATTTAAATATAGTGATTATTTGCAAAGAAAACACACAAAACTGCCAATCTCGCGAGATCTCGAAATTGGCGAGATCTCGCAGTATTGTTATTCATAATCTCGCGAGATCTCGCTTGAGCCCCAATCTCGCGAGATTTGCATTCCCTAGTTGTATGGCTTCGCTCAGTCTGATGTTAACTTGTTTGGACACCTGATCTGTTCATCTTTTCCCCTTCTGTTTTTAAAGATATCTATAGTTTTGAGTCAGGTAAAAAGTATAACAAACAAAAATTTGCTGAGGAGTTTCTTACACCATTTCCTCTCCTCCATAACAAAGCACCTATCCGAAATGGTGGGAAAATCAAAAACATTTACGTTTATAAGTTGTATTGGCATACTTACAGTCTACGTGAATAAATTTGATTTTCATTTGATTGAAATTATTTTTAGTCAAAATAATTTTGGAATTTGATTCATATTTGTCATTTTGTTGTAACCCAGCTCCTGCAAGTATGGTGTAAAAATAGTCAACCCACGTATCTTGTAACACCTTTTTACACGCTTTATATTAGCTTCACTTGTATGTTTCTAACCGACTCCTTTGGACTTGATTTTGACCCATTTCAAACGGTCAGATTTCATGACTTATCGAGGACCGATGACAATTCAATATTAAGAAAAAGAAAGGAAAAAGAAACCTAAATTTCATTTCAAAAAATCAAACTAAAATTGAAAAAATAAATAATAATTAAAAAAACTAAAAAACGGGCTTCTATAGAAAATTAAACTAAAATATTTATAATCTAACATTTTAACAAAAAATTAACCGACTTCAAATGAAGTACATTGTACTTTTCACATGGATGCCATTGTCAGATCTCGTGGGACCACACGACAAGCACCAGCTTTCAATTAAAACAAAAATCATCCAAATCGGTTCACCCAGTCCAAAGTTCTGAGGTAACAATCATAAAAAAAAACAGTCGAATTGAGAACCTCCTCCTTTTTTTGAAGTCGGTCGATGATTTAATTCACACTAATGTATATTATGATATGAAATAACTAACGCATTAGGTTAAGCCTGTTATGTTAGTTGTAAATTATGGAATAAATAAATAAATAAATAAATAAATAAATAAAAATAGAAAATAAATTTGAATTAAGAATTTTTATTTTCTGTTTTTTAGTTTTTTGAAACTATTATTTATTTTATCTGCAACAGTGTTTACCGATACTTTCACTGGTTTGTTTTTGTTTGGCATTGAATGAGTGAAATTTTATAGTAAATGATTTGCTTATTTTGCGACATTGTAAGCTTTATCGATTGGTCATTGAGTTAATCAATTGGATAAGTTCACAGGGGATTGCAGAATGTTTCGCAGAACTTTAACATGCGGCCACGATAGGCTCTCGTTTTATCTCTTTTAAAATTAGCATTTTTTGTTCGTTTTTTAACATTTGACAAGTTAATGCATATTTTATATCTATTTCTTTCTTACTTCATCTCATTTGAATCTGTTAACAAAATGGGTAGAGGAAAGTAACCAAATATGGGCTACCATTTTGTTTTTGCCTCAAAAATAAAAAACTATTAAAAAATTAACCAGTTATTGACGTTAAAATAATCACACATACATTTTTAAAGAGCTACGTAACAATCTTATGTTCTTAATATTATAATATATTATTAAACTGAGCATTAAACAAAATATCAAAATAGATGCTAAATATGGAACATGTACTGAAATATGGGCTACAAGTAGAAACTCATAATATATTGTACGAAAATAATAATTTTAAATATAAACTAATATAAAATAACAATTATAAATAGAAATCACTATCTGAATCAAATTGGATATCTTCTTCACCTTCACTTTAGTCCCTGGTCTTGGCTTTCTTATTTCCTATATCTCTTTTCTTTTGCTTGGGTTTCTTATCTTTTGTTTTATTTTCTTTTTCAATTTTCTTCTTATTTGTTTCAATAAGGTCATTTTTATATGGAGACGAAGTTACAACCGAGGCCACAGCAGCTTTTCTACCTCTATTGGGCTAGCCCATATTCAGGACCATAGTCATAGCCCATATTCAAAATTCTTTACTAATTTCGACTTGATCGTGTACTTTACAAATCATAAATTGCAAGCAATACATCGACCAAAAATCATACAATTAAACTTATATTCTGCAATAAAACACATAGTTACAGTATTTAGACCTAATTTTCATTAATTAAATAACACATTGAAAAGTACCGCAGAAAGTTTTTCCACAGCAGCAACACAAGTATGGCCCACACTGGCGACAGCTCGCGCGCGAATGACGAGAATGAGTGAGTGTGATGTGATGTTAGAGCGAATGAATACGATAGACGATCGTCATTTGTTGCATCTTTCGATTGCAGGTTTTCGAGAATTGTTACTGGCCCATATTAAAGCACTAGCCCACATTTACTTACTCTCCTCTACCAAAAAGAACCATCCGAGGTCGGCCAGATGGCCAGATATCAACCTCTAGGTATGTGAAACTGTTTCGGATGTTTGGGAAACTGGAGTTTCTTAACTAGTTTCGGAAGTCGCTTTTTATACAGAAAAAAATTAAAAAAATACCTGGTACAAAAATTGATTAGTAGATCTTATATACCGGCCGACGCCAGCTGCAGCGCCGCTTCGGCTGTGTTGGAGAACTATACTGCCCTCGTTATGATAAACAACGTATCTGACATTTTTGGCGAAAACGAGTTATTAGCATATTCGTAATCAGCGAAATTAGATCTATCTAGATCTATTATCTATTTTTTCGTATGTATTATAGAAATAAAAATAAAGGTAAGCATAAACAACGTATGTGCAAAATTTTCATTCTCTTCCTTATGAAGAACAACGTATTGTCCATTACGTTTAGAGTTATATTAGTTTTTATATATTACTAGCAGTTGCCCGCAGCTTCGCACGCGGAAATTATGCTTATTATGAAATTATATTTGTACCCCTCACAGAAGAAAATTTAATAACAGGTTAATTTATATTGAATTTAGGACTTTATAAAGTAAAACCTACGATACAATCACAAATCATTCCTCCGGCAGCGGGTTTTGAAAAATAACAATATTTACATTAATTTGTTTTTTTCTTTTTCATGAAAAATTTGAAAATTCGAAAACATGTATTCTATCAATTAAAGGAGAAACGTTTGAAGCAAATTTAAAGCAAATTGTTGATATTTTAAAAATAATCCATACAAAGTTGCATCTTGTTTCCAGGGAAATCTTTTAATTTTTCTGGATGAAAAGTTTTCTAAAATATGACC
This sequence comes from Thymelicus lineola, assembly GCA_963932265.1. Taxonomy (NCBI): domain Eukaryota; kingdom Metazoa; phylum Arthropoda; class Insecta; order Lepidoptera; family Hesperiidae; genus Thymelicus; species Thymelicus lineola. The sequence goes on along the minus strand of OZ010682.1, from coordinate 20,785,908 downwards.
AAAAGTAAAAGAAACAACTTAACTAATTTCCGTCGAAATCAGTTCAAGGGTTTAGATGTGATGCCCGGACAGACAAACAGAAGCCAGAAGGACAGACAAACAATAATTTTAAAAACAAATTTTTGGTGCTCTAACATGTTAGGGAACATACCAAAACCACGTAACCCATTTTTTCCCATTTTTTACCCCCCTCCCCCCCCTTTGTGACCATCCGTAGTATATGAGAAGACCCCCCCTCCCCCCTAGTTTTCACGTGGTAATTGATAAATACGGTTTTCAATACTTTTTTGCAAAAATAGAGTTAAAAAATTATAATTTTGCTTATATTTCACGACTTTGTGGCGCAATGGTTGCTAAAATATTGACTACGTGACAAAAACCTAAACCCCCCCCTCCCCTCTGTGACCAATCGTGGTGTTTTGAAGACCCCCTCCCCCCCTAAATGAGGCACGTGGTTTTGGTATGTTCCCTTATTGAAGTGTTATTTATTGGGTAAAAATTTCAATATTAATCCCTCTCCCTCTCCCGCTCATAGTCCCTCTCCAGCTTCCTGTCCCTCTCCCTCTCCCGTTTCCTGTCCCTCTCCCTATCCCACTCCCGGTCTCTCTCCCGCTTCCTGTTCCTGTCCCTCTCCCTCTCCCGGTCCTGGTCTCTTTTCTGCTTCCTTTCCCTCTCCCCTCCCACTCCCAACCGTAGAATCCCTTATACAAAATTTTTGTTTCTCACTATAAGCTTACATATTAATTTTCATAATGACGAAGTTCCTGTAAAACTTGCAACCCTTTTATTTGCCTCTTAAGGGATGAAATTCCTAAAAACCTGTTAAGGTTAATTTTTGATTAATTTTCACATTTCTGAGTTCGATATTGACGAAGCGTTGCACAAACTTACATCCCTGGGTAAAAACCCTCAGGGGATGAATTTCCAAGAAAATCTGTAACAATTATTTTTTGTACTAATTATAAGCTTAAATTTTTACATTACTTCAGAGTTCAAAAATTACGAAGTTTCTTAAATACATTTACATTCCCTTAGTTTTGCCCCACAGGGAATGAATTTCGAGAAAACCGTGATACAGTTATTTTTTGTGTCTAACAATAGGCTTAAATACTTCACCCTTCTGACTTCAAAACTGACGAAGTTCCCATACTAACGTGCGTCGCCTTAATTAACACTTTAGGGGATGATTTTCCAAAAAAAAACGTAATACTTAAAAATTTAGTTTTTAATTATGAGCTAATATGTAAATTTTCATGTTTTTAACTTTAAAAATAACGAAGTTGCGTACTAACTGACTGTTGTCCTCTAAATTAACCCTTGAAGGGATGATTTTCCAAAAAAATGTGTTAATCTTAATTTTTGTTTATTACTATAAACTTACATAAAGAATTTCATATTTATACCTCGAAAACTGGTGAGGAAACTGGTGAGGTTGATTTGTATGTAATTGACTACCAACCCCTATTTTTAGGGGATGAATTTCGAGGAAAACCGTGATATAGTTATTTTTTGTGTCTAAATATAGGCTTAAATACAAATTTTCACCCTTCTTACTTCAAAACTGACGAAGTTCCCATACTAACTTGCGCCGACTTAATTAACACTTTAGGGGATGATTTTCCAAAAAAACGTAATATTTAAAAATTTAGTTTCTAATTATGAGCTAATATGTAAATTTTCATGTTTTTAACTTCAAAAATGACGAAGTTGAGTACTGACTGTTGTCCTCTAAATTAACCCTTTAAGGGATGATTTTCCAAAAAAATATGCTAAACTTAATTTTTGTTTATTACTATAAACTTACATAAAAAAATTCATACTTATAACTCTAAAACTGACGAAGTTGGTTTGTATGAAAATGACTTCAGACCCCTATTTTTGCTAGTTAGGGGATGAATTTCCCAAAATCCGTTCTTAGCTGACGTCTCCTTAGCATAGTCTATCTCCCTGCCAAATTTCATCGTAATCGGTTCGGTAGTTTCTGAGATTTTTTGTTTAATCAGTGGTGTGTCTCTTTTCAATTTTATATATATAGATTAACTTTGAAATTAAATAGGTAAGTTATACCAAAAATCTCGTCTATTTGACGCAATGAACTAATATACTTACGTACATTTCATTAATTTGATTAATTAATGGCACAAGGAGCCAATGCGATTATTATTTATAGGATTTCGTTAAACTATATGAAAGAAATACAAGGCATAAACATCGTAAGAGCACTTTCCTAGTGATAATAACGTAACTGAATAATTTTCCTAGGTTTATGCAACGCAACTGCTTAAAAATTAACACTTTTTGGGTTCTATTAACTCAGAAAACATTTAGAAAACAGAAAAATGTAATGAGTCATAAAATACACACATATAGTAACAATTAATTTTAACAATTTTGAAAATATCTCAATTAGTGTAGTCGTGACAACAAAAATAAGAAAAAAAAACTTTAGGCGCGTTTATCTCGGAACTTGCTGAAATGCAGATACGTTGTTTATCATAAGGAGGGCAGTATAGATGCGCATGATTTGCAATACATAATTTGAGATTACCTGTTCATATCGCGTCCAAGTGAATCGTACTGAAGACTTATTCTTAGGTACCTATTCCTACTATTTCGGTCTTTTTTTCAAGGAAAAAACGCCAGGGTTTGCGGAATGAAACTTTGGCAGTTTCTTCTCCTGATTTTTCCTCGATGATAAACCACCTGTTCAAAACGGAAGTTAAAGCAAAATGTTCATAGGTGTATTGACAAAATATTTAGGTACATAAATTACATCATTAAATAAACTTGTGTCAGCACGAAATGAAGCTGTCCGTCAAAACGGGAGAAATTAGGGTAAGTTCTTATCACTCATACCACGTGGAGACCAACCTAAAAAAATAAAAATAACATTACGTATTATTTTTAAGACCTTTCATGGCGATCGAGTTTTTATTGAAAAATAGTTGATTTTATCGAGACCGTTAATGGTGTGTCGTAACACATAAATCGAGACATTGTAATTGTTGCAATCTACTTTGTAATCTATATTTATTTTGCATATATTCTTTAGAAATTACACATTGCACTGTGTAACTGTACGTTGGTATATTAGTTCATTGGTAAAGGCTGTTCTCAATTCTGTGATAAGACTGGCGGGAAGACAAATTAATGGGCGACTGGGCGGGGTAGTTGCAACACTTTGTACAAACTGGCAACACTCCCCACTGATCCGGTAAAAAATTCACCGCGAAGTCAGTCAACTGTAGGATGAAAATTGATTTCGTTAACCTTTTCCTAATTGTATTGATTAAAGTATCAATGAATGCACATTTTCTTTGTTAACATGTTGCAAAATTAATAAAAACCGAGCAAGTACGTCTCACGCCACGTGCAATCTAGGGTTCCGAAGTAATAAGTTTATCGACTATTGGAACGAAGTTCCTTATCGCGCGTTGTGAAAGGGGGGCTAGACGGAAAATTACGACACTTTTTGATTCTTACGAATGACGTCACTTTTTTAAGTGATTCAGAGCGTTTTACAGAGATGGCGCTGTACAACAAAACAATACTTAAATCGAAAGGAACTTCGTTCCATCCGGGTGTCCCTTGACACCTCTCATGTTTTATTCACTAATTATTTATGCTAATATAGCAGTGATAGTTTTCCTTGTAAATTCATCATATAACCTATTATTTGAGAATTTTTTCACTTTTCCAACTCCAACCATTTAGACAACAGAGACTATAGCAGACAGCAGATACTTGACTCTAACCAAAATTAGCACTTTAAAGCCAAATATTTCGCAAACGGACCCCTAATTCCAAAATGGTGTTTAAATACCCCTAATATTTTTCAACGATACCGCACTCTATACAGTACGTACTCGAAGAATAGAAGAATCATCCTAACGTTACCTAAAAAAATGTTTTTCAATATTTTGTTCTACGATTCTGGAGTTTTAATAAAAATGTACATAATAATATATCCATAACAAATTACAGCTTTCTAGCACTAAGGCCTATGCTAAGGGTCTCGCCGCTTTCGAACAGACGGACCGACTTACATGACGAAACTATAAGGGTTCCGATTTTACTTTGGAACCCTAAATAAACTTGACAAGTGTGAGTTGAACTCGTTAGGAGAGGGTTCCGTACGTTGATTATGTATTCACCGTTATATTTGTATTTTATTTATTTTTACCGATTTTTTAAGACCATAGAGTTCTTATTGGTTTTCCTGTAATATTTCTGAGATAATTTAAACGGGGGAAAGGTCAATCGTTGGCTTTAATTTTCGTTGTTTCTTGAATAATTTTAAAACTATCCATTTTAGAACTATAAAAAATATATATTTGAGAACCTTACAACAAACCCTTTCATTTGACATACCACAATATACAGTTTGCAAAACAGTTTTTGTTTAATTTTGATTTTGTTAATTTTTTTCAAAATTCAGTTGTTTATTTTATTTTATGTTATTATTATTTATTACAGTTATTTATGCTTATTATATATTATATATTTATTATAGTTATTTCACACCAAGCTCAGAGTAGCGCAGCGGGCTATGGAGAAGGCTATGCTCGGTATTTCTCTACGTGATCGAATCAGAAATGAGGAGATCCGTAGACGAACAAGGGTAACCGAACTAACCGATATAGCTCAAAGAATTAGCCGGCTGAAGTGGCAATGGGCTGGCCACATAGTGCGAAGGACCGATAACCGTTGGGGAAGAAAGGTCCTCGAATGGCGCCCACGTCTCAGGAAACGGAGTACAGGACGCCCCCCGACCAGATGGACCGACGACCTGAAGAAGACAGCGGGAATCCGCTGGATTCAGAAGGCTCAGGATCGGTCAGAGTGGCGCTCGTTAGGGGTGGCCTATGTCCAGCAGTGGACCTCCAAGGGCTGATGGATGGATGATGGATGGATGGATAGTTATTTATGGTTATTATAGCTATTTATGTTTTTAAAGACGAAGGTCTTTGGGTAACAAAAAGTACATGAGTATAAAATTTCAACTCATTTGGTCCAGTAGTTTCGGAGTAAATTGGCTGTGAATGGCGGTCGCCTAGACGCACGAGTCCTATAAGGTTCTGTTTTTTGTTTTTTCGTACGGAACCCTAAAAAGTACCTACCTAATGTATAAAATATGGACGAACATGAAGAATCTGTAAATACCAAACTAGTGATTTTTATGAAACAAGTTTTTTCAAGATACATGTGTTTCAGATTGATTTTCATCAATGGGAGGTTCCATCTGTTTTCAGGGGGGAGGCTATGCGGGTTATTATATTAAATTAAACATGTTGCATTATCCAGACGTGTTTCACGATTCCACGTTGTGTTAGTTCATTTGTATGTTTCTATTGATGGTTCCCGGGAATATTAGTGTCTTTATTCATGTTGTTCTCGTGTTGCTGGATCTATCATCTACTATACTTATTAAACATTGAGGTGAGGTGGCGAAATCACTGCTATAATAGAGTTATGTTGCAACGACAAAGTAATAAAACAAAAAAAAGGTAATAACGTGGTTGGCTTTGTTTGGCGTTGCCCGCGAGAGTGCTGTCTAACTGTCCGGTATTACTTCAGCGTTTACCTGTTAACTACAGCACCCGATTAATAATACCGGGCAAGTGCGTGTCAGGCCACGCGCAATGTAGGGTTCCGAAGTAGTAAGTTTATCGAATATTACTCGTTAACTACTTATGCTAATAGGAAAACTATCAAGTTTTCCTTGTAAATTCGTCATATAACCTATTTTTGACAATTTTTTCACTTGTCCAACTCCAACTCCAGCCGGCAGAGGGGGAGGACACGGGGGACTTGACTCTAACCAAAATTAGCACTTTAAAGCCAAATATTTCGCAAACAGATCCCTAATCCCAAAGATGGTCTTAGAAAACCCATAATAATTTTGGAAGACCTCTTCAATGATACCCCACACTATAGGATACGCGACGTTATCTGTAGGGAAGGTACTCTGAAAAAAATATTTTTCAATATTTTATTCTACGATTTTGGAGTTTTAATAAATATGTATACTTACCCATGTCTAATTACAGCTTTGTAGCATTAAGGGTCTCGGCGCTTTGGTTCGGACAGACCGACACACGGACGGACGGACGGACATGACGAAACTATAAGGGTTCCGATTTTACTTCGGAGGTAAGAAGGTAAAAATTCTTGCAAACAAAATAGAATAAGCTTCATCAAAATCAATCAGGTCACTACATCCTAGTTAATCAAATTAATGACAGGTAAATTATCCTCAGCCTCCTCAACTGCATGGAGATTAATAAGAAAACCAACAAATTCAACCAACTGGAGTTAAAAGGCATAATATGATCCTGCCACAAGACAAAAAATGCTCTAGCTCAGACATTGTAACAAAGTAGGAGCCTATACTTGCCTGTATGTCTGTAGGTATTTAGCCGTATTGGGGCGGCTTAGAATACTAACCCCAATCCCACGCCGGAGGGGTGTCGTAAAAGGCGACTAAATCCGGCCCGCTGGTGGTAGGGCCCTCGGAGGGATTATATTGGTAGTATTGATTTTAATTGTTAGTTAATACCATTATTACTATTATAATTTCTCCAGGGGTTCGCCTGAATAGCTACCACCCTCGAGTATGAGTCAGCCGCCAAACGACTCGTCGTGTTCCGGCTGGGGGCTTGAGAGCCAGTTCTTTCTTTCTTTTTCTTCTTTCTTTCTTAGCCGGCAACGCATCAGTGATGCCTTTGGTGTTGCTGATGTCTATGGGCGGCGATAGCCACTTACCATCAGGCTATTTCCATAAAAAAAAGGTATGTGTATAGGTATACTTAGCACTATCATAATATAACTAATAATCGTGTAGGCTGTTTGGCCTTTTGTCATGGCCGTTTGGCCTGCAAATGATGCATTAAGCTCGCTTGTTAGTATTCAAACGGGTCGATAAACAAATATAAAAAGGAAATGGTCCATAACGTCGTCTCTATCGTATATCCGCGCTTCTGATGTAAGTCATCACACAATAGTACTTTCACTGGCAAGTGGCAACAGTGCAGCAGTGGCGCCCCCGCAGCGCTCGAGTGCCATGACCGTGGACCGTGGCCAACTGAGGAAAGCTGATAGGAAAGTGATATCAAGATCTCTGTATCAAGTTTACATACATTGGTTAGTCCACATACTTGTATCCAGCGCTTGAAACGTGAGACTTGGTACTCGATGTGGGTATTAACACGTTCAATGTTTATTTTTATAAGCTAACTACCTGTAATAAGTACCCTATAGCCTATAGGTAGTCGAAATTTGTTTTTTTTACCTTTTAAAGCGCTGATTATACCTAGGTCACACGATCTAATTAAACAAATATAAGGAAGATAAGGTAATCTTGCGACAAAATAATAAAATCGCCATGTTTTCATGTTAAGGGTTAAGTAATTGCACTTGATTGGCTTGCTACAGCAAATACCTAGCTATAAATATTGCAGAGTTCTTTCATGGTGAATTTAAAGTACACAATACACCACTTTTCTCTAATAGTTGAACTTTGGCCTCCACAGCCATGCATAATTAATAATCTTTAATTATTAATAACAACCATTTTTTTATTTCACACTTTTGAGTTAGGATTAATTATTAAAAATTACTTCCGAAAAAATTCCCAATGTTGTCATTTCATTAAGAGAGTTAATAAATTAGCGAGAATGTTTGTTTAAACAACTGTAAATCGTTATAAATCCTACTGTTACTTAAAATTAAAAATGATGAAATGTAAAAAATATTTTTGGATATCTATTCAACCATACCCCGATAGGTTTTGAGAAAAAAAATTTTTTGAAGATAATATTGCGCCAAAAATCGGCCATTTTAATTTTAGTGTCATTTTCTCAATAAAATTAAAAGACGAATCTAATCAGAGGTGCGCGACTTCGAATGATCTCACTATTCGAATAATCTACAACTACTAATGCACACATTCGACTTGAATATTAGTAATATACTAATGTTCATATTCGAATGACGACTACTAAATTAGTAACTAATCTAATGTTCCGTTAACACGCATTAAATACTGGACTAAGCAGTTAACTGAATTTTAAGTAAATTAATACGAGTAAGCGGACAATTTAGAAATTAAAATTTATTAAACAAGTAATTTAGAAGAAAAAAAAATGGAAAACAATAAAAATATGGTTATCACTTAATACGTTTGGACAGGCACTTTTTAGTTAAAATTTATTTAAAATGTAGCAAAATGCTTAATTAATTAAGTATATTGTGTATTATAATCGGGACTTATTAGAGTTTCGACTCGCGACGCGAGAATGAAAGGTTACTAATCATATTACTAATCCACGATTAGTACTCTGTGTCGAATCAAGTCAAAGAGTTTCGACTCGCGACGCGAGAATGAAAGGTTACTATTCATATTACTAATCCACGATTAGTACTCTGTGTCGAATCAAGTCAAATTAGTTACTAACTTTTATAAATCATTCGAATGAGTCGAATGATTTACTAAGTCGAATAATTCGACTGGAATCATTCAGAGTCGCGCATCGCTAAATCTAATGGCACCTCTCAAGCTGAAATCGATCAAGCTGTATAGGCTACAGAGCGTGCCAAAGAAATATACTCGTACATACACTCGATAAACATAACCCTCCTGGTGCGGTCGGGTAATTCGGGTAAAAATAAATCTTTCTACTAGTACCGCTCCTGGTTTCACCCGCTGAAGAGTGGTTTTTCCGACACCTGTGAGTGCAAGTTAATCTTTTGTTTGCTGTTTTTACTCAGTTTATCTACGGGCGCGGCAATATAACGTCAGAATCAAGTTCATATTTAATTTATTTATATTTTAATTATCTGTAATTATTAAGTGAATGATGCTATTTAATCTATATACCTACCTAACAATTTATAAAAGTAAAACATGCACTGAGCTGATCTCAGGCACTGCCAGTGGTGCCACGCAGGTTACATGATAAAATGAATATCTTTTTTACGTGTGTTCTTGCGTTTGTTTCTTTAATTAACCATAACCAATAACTACCGGTAACTTTGCAATTCAATTTCACCGTTACGTAATTATAAGTAAGGCAACTAATTATGTTTTGGTAACCGAGTTTGTTAGTGCAGATGTCTACAGTCATTTACTTATTTTGGCTATTGTGTCGGTGATCAACATTATTTGTTACGGTTAAATTTGATTTGAGCTCCAGTGGATTCGGCGCCTACCTACTTAGTTTTGGTTAAATTACTTTTCATTGTGCATTCGTATGATACTCGTAATATTGACTATTGAATAGCATTGATAGTCGTCGGGTGGAGGATGATATAACGGGGGTGCGAGATTCGGAAAGGCGCGCGGGCACGGACGGGCGACCGGCGACCGGACGCGATTCAATATAAGCATGCGGAATAAACACGCAGCCGCAGTTCTCCTCCGCCGTCTCAGACGTTACTTTACCCACAATGGGGAGAAAGGTAATAAATAAACTAATAATAAATATTTGACAAAATAACTATTTGTCAACATGAATAACTGGGCCATCGACCGCCCAGTCGGAAATTACGGAAAATGGCTTTTGCAATTCAAGTTTGTGAGGTGTATTAAAAGATGAAATCTAAATTTTTCCGGATATTAATTTGTTTTTGTTGCAAATCTGTGAAATATATTGCCAATAACACAGTGAGTGATTGTGAAGTGATAAGTATACAATTTTAATGCAACGAAGCATCCTAAACGTAGCAGTGGCGGCCAATAAAGTTGTAGATGCACCCGGTCTACTAATTAAACAATGTATAACGTAGTTTACAGAACAGTTCGTATTAGCAATCAGATTGTTTCACCTCACTTCATATATATTTAATTTGACTTCTACTAAAGTTTTGAAAGGTATGACAATAATGATATCGAGTAATTAATTATATTTCGTCTCCTCGTTTTCAGATATTGCTGGCGGTCGCGTGCTGGCTCACGCTCAGCAGAGCCGACGCAGATGCATCCGTACACTCCGCCAATTTAGAAGACAGCGTGGCTGAGGCTAGCGGCCCGCGCCTGTACCGCAGCATACCCGTTGGAGTATACGCTAGTGCATCGCCGTACGCTTCGTTTTCCTTCCATGTTCCTGCTTTTGTATCGTCGCCTAAACTCGCGCACGGCGGACTCATTAAACAGGAAAGTGTAATTGTAGAAAATAAGCAAGGGTTCTTGAAGGATTCCTATGGCAATAAGTTCGTCGAGTCGCCGCAAGCTCTGCCGTACAGGACGGCATTTCCTCAGCAGTATGTCCAGCTCCAAGATTTGCCCGCTCATCTAGCGCAGCCACTCGTGGCAGCGGCGCCGAGTTTTGAGTACAAACAATTAAGTCCCCATTTCTTTGGTCCCCCTAAATTTAAAGTACAGACAGTGCAAGCGGTATCACCGTCGACATCAAATCACTACGCTATAAATCAACCTTACCAGTTTGGACCGATCAGGACTCTTTCGCCTGCACAGCAGCAAAATCCAACGAACAATGTGGAAAAGTCCCAACGCCTAGAGGAAAACTCAAATCGTTACAATCAACGTGATCGTGGAGTCGTTGCGGTTTCAGAAACAAAGAACAAAGAGAAAAATGCGCCAATTAAACTAGAAACAAATCCCCCTGTGCCTTTGCTAGACCTTAGCCTTCTCGAACCCCTTACATTCGATAATCCTTTGGTTCCTCAAGTGCAACATTTTTTGCCAAGAATTAGTTCAGTTAAGTATCATAAACTTCCGCAGCTCGATGTGGATGGAATCAAGTCAAAAGTAAAAGAAGTTATGATTCAAAGAACGAAATCGTACGATAATGGGGATGTAGAGAGTACGCCCAAGTTAAAATCCTCGAGACAGCAACAACAGAGATCACATTCAGAAGATGACGATAAACGAAGTAAACAGCATCCACCGAGAGATTTACCCAATGATGACTCCTACGAAATTAATTCCCCAAACTACCGGGAATCATTCAATGAAAAGGTTGTTAATTATAATAAAGAAACAGAGTCCGACCCTGTACATTATAGTTATGCAATGAAGAGTGAAAAAGAACCTTTATCGTATAATTATGTACGTACAACTAAAGAACCTTATCGAGAACAAGAAGAGAAGGAAAATCAAAATACGAAATATGATGAAGATCAAAATCCAAAACATCTTATATACAAATTTACACCAGAAGAAAATGATGACAACAATCACAGATCTCAGGAAGACGAATCTGACCACTCGGAAGAGATTAGTGAAAATAAACCACCAGCGCGTCTTGTAAAACATAATCAAGATAAAAGTTATGATAGAGAAAAACACCGACACGGCAGACCAGAGGAAGAACCTCACAGTAAATCTGAAAAAATTGTTAACAGAAAGGAAGAACATAGCCGTAAACCAAAGCATCAAAATATTCATCATAACTCTCCTCAGAAACACAGTCAAATTGAAACTTTAACTGTTGACAACCCAGATGAACATAAAAAAATACATTTGCAAGAACATGAAGAAGATATTCGGATTCTTCCCACGCCAACAAAATATGAATCTATAAAAGTGGATCCAAATCAGCATGTCCAGCCAAAGAATCAAGAATCCCGGGAACATGAGGACAACTCCGGTGACTCTCCACGTAATCATCACAGGGAACAATATCATCCAGAACAGCTAGTTGAAGAAAAAGTTGAGCGTATAATAATTACAGAAGAAACCCCCCAAGAAGATAAACAATACAGTAAAGAAGCCCACGACGAACCAGCGAAACACGAAGGTAAAAGTGAAGAAGAATTCGAAAATGGGTACAAGAACGGCGCATACAGTTATCCAACCTATGAACCCAAGGATACTGAGAAAGAAATATACAATCCTGAACCATATGCACCTGCTAAATACCAATCCGATTTCGACGTCGAAAATAGTCCGTTTCAACGATATGTTGCTGAAAGTGACGAATATCCAAAATCAACTCGTTCGAATTATAAAGATGCGAGAGATAAAACCAAAGATAGATACTACTTAGACTATGCTATTAGCAAACCCGAAAGTATGTTAGCGAGATTCCAACAGAAGGAAGACTACTATAAAACGTATATGCACCGGAAGCCAGAATACATGAAAGATGAAGAGGAAACCGGCAATAAATCACATAAGAGTGCGAAGTATTCTGTAGCACCCAGTATCGAGTATAGTGCCTCTGCACACAAACCAAAGCACTATTTCGCAAAGTACAAAGCGGCTCCTCGTCCGCAAACTTACGGGTATGATTACGCAAAGGAAGCTCCGAAAGATAATTCTGCGTATGCATCAGGCCCCTATCAAAGGTTGAAAACCCACACTCAGTTTGTGGAACCACAATTTCAGTACGGATTCGAGCCGTCGGTGTTGCCTCGGCTACTCGACAGTGAATTAGCTGCCATGGCGAGTAATATCCGGTCCGAAAACGAGAAGCCTCTAATGAGGAAAAAGGTTTACAAAGAAAATTGGTATATAAAGAAGACAAGCACAAAAGGAAAGAAGGCTAATAGCTGATAGTATATTTATTATTATTGTTATTAAGTTATAGTAGTTCCTCAATAAATACCATGTAAAAAATCGTTTTTCAAAAATCATAATCCTTACACAATGTTCCACTTTTTTCCAATTATAGTAACAAATTAATAGGACGACTTGCGTAATGAAACTTTCGCTATTGATAGGTATATTACGTGATGGAAACTCTTTTTGGACCTGTTTTGATTGTGAAAATAAAATAAACTAAATTATTACTTCAAAGTCGTCCACCATTGTAGACAGAGCAAAAAGTATTGACATCAATTTTGCATGCCTCCGCAAGCGAAGTGATTAACGTTGCTGCCAGATACAGCGTGCTATTGTAGTGGAGCAACTCTGAAGAAATATTTGAAACTTGCTTTTCTAAAGGTCATTTTGGTAAATTGATTAAAGTTATGTCAACTGCAAAATGTAATTAAATTCACAAAAGTCTCTGATAATTACGTATTTAAACTTTTTTATCCCAAAATACCCGATTATTATCTAAATTCCTTAACAGTTGTTACTGGCAATTAGTTACGGTTTACTAAGTAAGAGAAATGAGTTTAGAAACTATGTCAGTAATACCACAGAAGAAATAATAGTACTTATAATAAGTAGTAATACTGAGATATTGAAATCAGATAACTATACAACTAGGTAAGTTTTATTTAAATGAAACGTGAAGTTATGTAGGTGGTTCTTTATTTATAAATTGAATACTGACGTCCATCGTTCACAACATGTGAAGAAAATCTACGTAATACATTAAAATTATATTTACCTCAAATATTCTTTTAATAAAATTGACTAGTAAATTATACACAATCTTATAAAAATTAGACGTAAAAACATTATTCTACATACTCTCACTCTAACACATTGTACAGAGAGGTTTCTATTAATTATTTCCTTAAAAATACGTAATAAAATAATTATATTGGATTGGTACAAAAATAAAAGATTTCAATACAAGTCAGTCTATAAGCTGACACTATCTTTGTTTCCTATTATTTTCTGTATCTGTATTTGACGCTTGCTTTCTTCTGAAAAGGTGAAAAGTCATCAAAAGAGATGCTATCCCCAAGGCTGAAGCAACTGAGGCCACTATTATAGCTGTTGTTGGCCATTTATCACTTTTTGTAGAGTCATTCAAGTCAGCTATCAACGCTACTGGCCGTAGGATCTTTACAACTGGTTCACAACCAGATTCCCTTACGTATTTTGCCCAAGTTCTATTTGCGTAAGTGAGTTCTCTTGGCTTAACGAATGGTCGCCTTCCTGGGACATTTTTATTGGGAGATATTGTAATATTTCTTAATTGTGTTTCATTGTAACGACAATACAGATTCTTCTTCTTTTTATTACCTTTCACGACGATATCTTTTTCAGCGCTCTTGGCGCCAATGAGAACATCCAAATCACCCTTTATCATATTAGCCCAATCCCACATCTCTGCAATCTTGCAGTCGCATACGAACGGATTTCCGATTAAGTTTAGGGAGTGAAGTTTAGGATTATTAACAAAAACTTCAGGGTCGATTGTTGTTAAATTATTATTGCTTAAGTTTATTTTTTCCAAATGATGCAAGCGTTCCAAAAAAGCGAGACTGCCTTCATCTGATCTAATTTTGTTTCCAGCGAGGTTCAAGTCTGTAATATTTTCCATATTTTTGAATGCGTCGATGTTTAGAGTTGTAATATTACAGTTACTTAAATCGAGTATTGAAACTTGTGAAAGTTGCTTTGGAAATAATGGTCCAGAAGATGGAATCACCAGCGGATTTCCTCCTAGTCTGATTTCTCGTAAATCAGTGTAAGTTAGGTTTTTAAAGAAAACTTTGGCATTTAAGGGTCTCTTTAAACCGCAGAATTCTAGCTCTAATGTAGTAAGTTGTGTAAGATTTCCGAAAAGTCCACCTTCAAGTGACAATAGGTCGTTACCAGAAAGAACTAATCTTTTCATTGAGCTCATATGTGCAAATGTATCCGGTCCTACGTACGACAAATTACTGTACCCCATGTTAAGGTATTCTAGATTCTCTAGCGGGGCAAGAAGCCGAATAAAAACATTTACCAACGGGTTATGAGATATATCCAATTCTCTGAGATTTTCGAATACGTTAAAATTGTCTGGAAGATTACGTAAACCACAGTTGCTCATAAACAGCCGTTCAAGCTTCGGTAGCGGCGCTAAAGCCTCCTTCAAGTCTGGTGCGAACAAGGGATTACCAGAAAGATGTAGAATTTTTAACCTAGTTGCATTAGCGAAAGCTTCCCCAGAAATAGGTCCTTGAATTTTGCAGTTGGATAAGTCTAATAATTCCAAATGATTGACGCTGCTTCCTAAAGTTATTCCGATGTCTAAATCTCGTAATTCATTGTCAGCTAGGATGAGTGTTACTAGATTGGTACAATTAGAGAATGTCTCTTCGGACAGCGACGTGAGGCCTGATTTCCTCAGGTTCAAATATTCCAACCTGTTAAGATTACCCAATACTTCTGGCCAATTTGTAGTGTTCAGGTAGTTACCCGCGAGTTCTAAGTTTTTTAAATTCATTAAAGAAGTAAAAATATTATCTGGTACTTCAACAAGCTGACAGTCATTTAATTTTAATGTTTCTAAACGGGTTAGAAAGTCGAATACTCCTTCATCTATAGTTTTGAGAGGATTATTAGATAGGTCTACCGTAGTCAAGGAAGTAATATTCTCGAAAAATTGAGGATTTATGACATTTATCTTACAAGAACTAATATCTAGATATTGCAGCGTACTAGAGATCAGGAAGGGTCCTTCAACCACATTCAACGGGTTATCTTGAAGCTCTACGTTCAGCAACCCACGGGAATCCCTGAAACGAAAAAAAAAATATTAATAAATAATAAGCACATGATAGTATATCACATATTGGAATTATACGCTGAGAGACCGTTAGCTGAATGGATCGCTAACGGTTGTCAAAGTTCCTAAATGCGCAGTGGCTTAATTTGCAAAATCTCCAGAGCGTCAACAAGTTAAGTGGTCTAGGCGGCTAATTCAATCTGCATTCTTTGCGCGACCATTATCTAATATTGGCGTCATGTCACAAGGCGTAATCGTCGTAATCGTGGCATTTACTTCTGTGGACACAGTCCGACAAGTTCAAAAGCAATTGATACAATTTTGTAATTTTGTCATCAGGTGGTATTGTGCGACCCTATTTCTTAGTAATGCAAGCCTTTCGTGGGAAAACGTTCGAGGCTACGTTAATAATGATCCATTACAAGTATTACGACAAGCAATTGGTAGTCAATAAGTTCGGATTTTAGTGTTATTACAGGTATTATAGTTGTAGTATTTGACGCTGGTGGTACCTTTCTCAGCATTATAGCCTGAGCTGAGTAGTTTTAGGGATTTTATAGTGAGGTACGGTCCCCTGCAGAGAAAAGTAACCCATCTGTTAAACAGTTTTAATAGACAGATGGGTTACTTTTCTCTACAGGTGACTGTACCTATCTAACACCTCAACTCAGAGTCACTAACGGTTATTTAAATCGCTCCTTAGTACATAATTTGTGTGGTGATTCTTTACTAAGGATCGGTGACACTGAGTTGGGGCGTAGGTGCTGCTTTGTTCTAAAACTGGGTTCATTTGAGTGATGTTCGTAATCATATTATGTGCTATGAAGACCAGTTTGTGTGTCACGTTTGTGGCACTAGCCGCACTACTCAAGAGTTACTGCGAATTCAATGAGATTACGAATACTGGTTAATTTAATTAGAGATGTCACGGCGACGAACACTGCTGCCTTAACGCGACTTGCAGTGGGTTCATCTCAAAAGCCCACGAGCGTTTATCGCCACTTGGTTTATAAAAGAAGGATACCTGTGAAATAGTTGTAGCAACCAACTTTGAACCCAAACCAGATTGAATTATAGAAAACATAAAGTTGACTTAGCTATGTGTTAAAATTCCAGTATTAGATATGGTCGCCGCTGATCAACCATGAAAGTTAATTTATAATTCAATTAAAATTTCTCGAACAGAGACAGCGAGGTTGGAAAGGCGAATTATAGCAATGAAACCAATGAGGGCACAATCAGCAACTCATCTATCTCTGATAAAATTTTTGATCTGATTCTGATATCATAAAAGTGATAGCTTTCAATTCCGTATGTTGACTATCGTATTTTTCTTGCTAGGCTATAAATTGCGCACAGTCCACAGTGTTTTTTCTATTTGGAAAAATATTATAATAAAAGTAGGTACTTACAAAAACGCTTCTGGGTCAACATAGCTAATGTTGTTTCCAGATAGATCTACGTCTATGAGATACTCCAGGCCCTTGAAAGCGTCCTTTTCCACTCTCGTTAGTTTATTGTTGGCGATCTGCAACCTTCTCATCTTAATGTCGCCAGGGAAGGTGCTGATCTGCGTTATGTTGTTCCCGTTGAGGTCGAGGATGTAGACGCTCAGGCTGAGCTCATCGTAGGGGATCTCGGTGAGGTTGCTCTCGGAGCAGTCCGTGACCCAGTTGATCCTGAAATAGTGGCAGTCGCACTCGTCGGGGCACTCCAGCTCGAAGCTGTCTCCGTTGAACCCGAGGCAGAAGCGCGACACCAGCAGACACAGGGCGAAAGTCGTCAGGCGCGCCATTCCAATTTTCTTGTTTTCAGCATATGAATGTCGTAGCCATCTTGGATGATATAAATATCTGAAACTGTATAAGAATTGAAGATTAATATCATTTTTGACGTTTTGAAAGAAGCTGATATTCATACGAATATTATATAAGAATCTCACTTCATTTACAGAAGTGTATAAAGTTGTTTGACTTTGGTTAGAGTATCGAAATGTTCGAACATG
This sequence comes from Thymelicus lineola, assembly GCA_963932265.1. Taxonomy (NCBI): domain Eukaryota; kingdom Metazoa; phylum Arthropoda; class Insecta; order Lepidoptera; family Hesperiidae; genus Thymelicus; species Thymelicus lineola. The sequence continues at coordinate 20,768,544 of OZ010682.1, read as the reverse complement.
TTGACTAAAGGCCACTTGCAAGCAACTAACAAGTAATTGCTATTTGATATCTGTATACTTGAGTAGGTATATTATGTATTACACATAAATAAGAAAACATAATACGTCTACAGTTTACTAGCAAAAAATGATACTCGACAAAGGCTACCTACGTACTTAACGTCAATTTGCATTGTGGAGCATCTTATTTTAGACTACACTGGAATCTTATAGTATGCTCTATGAGTCACCCCACCCCATTTTCTAGTAATCAATTGGTACTTTGTTCGAAGACAAAATTGTTTACGTGATCGTTATAGGTACCTTAATCATTTTTATATTTTTAGTCATTAAGGCTTCACTCATGATACTGATTATTTTAACCTCAGGTTAAAAAAAAATTTTAACATAAGTTTTTCTGAAGGGTTTTGCAACAATTTACTAATATCCCTTTGACATATTAGACACATCTATACTTACTAATTTATCTTTAAAGATCTTAGTACGCAAATTCGTAATTTTTGAAGTTAAAAACATGAATATTTATCTATCAGCTCAAGATTAGAAACAAAATTTAACAATAATGCGTTTTTAAAATTATCACCCAAAGGGTTAATTAAGGGGGTTCAAGTTAGTACTTCATTCTTGAAGTAAAAAGGGTGAAAATTTGTGTACAAGCTTATAGTTAAACACAAAAAATAACGGTATCACGGTTTTCTCGAAATTCGTCCCTTAAGGGGTAATACTTCGTCATTTTTGAATCAGAAATGTGAAAATTAATATGTAATCTTATAGTTAGAATCTAAAATTAATTGTTATAGTTGTAACATGGAGAGGGGAGGGGAGCAGGAGCGGGAGACACACACACACACACACACACACACACACATACACACACACACACACACACACACACACACACAAACTATAACAGCTAAGAAAGGCTGTACCGATGTTAATGATCTCTGATTTGTTACATTCTTAGGCGATACGGAGTTCGCCGGGTCAGCTACTTAGGGTATATTATTTGACATTACAACTATCACAGGGCATGCCGATTGGAAAACTCGTGGATATCAATTCGTCCTTGCTAAATGCTAAGGCAATAGAAACGTGACGTGATGTGACATTGATTAGGCAGACGCTGTTTGAACTGGCAGCAATAACAGAACGATAATCGCCACGATAAACAATTACATGTGGCTGTGAGAATGGACTGAACCGACTTTATTATGCTAATAATCGCTAATAACACCGTGGAGTCAGTCGCTGTGACATACTCATTCACACGAACAGACCCATTAACTCAATGCTTAGAATTTTCCAACGTGGCATCAACGGACATAAGTAACAGTAGGTGGTACTTAATATTAAAAATAATAACAGACTATATAAATTGATCGTTTAGTATTTCTCAGCTAAATGTTTACCGTCGATTGTTTTTTTGATTATGGTGCAAGAATATTTTTAAACGCTTTTATTTAGCTTCACTTCGGAGCATCAAATCTTGTAACGTTAATTTGAATGACTTCCCTTTAATGAAAATTGATGAAATTTGGCAGACATGTGTATTTCCGATGACAATACACGAAAATCATATTTTAAACTAATTTTCATTGTTTATTTGTTGTTAAATTAAAAAAAAACGATTTTCAGACTTTAGACGCATAATTCTCTATGTTCTATTTTACGTAGAGACTTGAAATTTTCACAACTTGTAGCTAATTTTATATAAAAGCGTTTCCTAAAAAATTTTTACAATTTTGATTAATATTATTTCATCGTGAATTTTTAAATTACGATGTTACTTACTGCCACAGACTTACTGAGCAATTTAATTTATACTCGAGTAGAGAGTAACTGAGTAGAGATGTATATTTAATTCACTGGAGCTACGCGTTGAGTCCAGTGTCCAGCTCCAGCCGCGTGCCGCATCGCACTATTGGTGGTAGATACGGTGGACAATCGCCTCGTAATGGCCCCCATCCTGCCCGGCCGGCCGGCGCGAGCCGTTTCCCGCCAGAATTTTCCAGAACTGTAATTCGCTGTGATTAGGTCATGCTTCTCATATGGCTCAGTGCGCGGGATTATCGGTGCTTTTTCTATTCCTTTAAGGTTATTTTTAAAAGTTGCTAGTTTAATTTTTTCTGAACAAACATTCGTTTCAACGCCTAATCGAGACCCTAAGATGGTAAATCCGTGAGAAGGCCGCTGTACGAGACCCGGTCGAATGCCTTAGCGATACCTAGGCTGAATGCCAGAACTTCCCCGTTGCGATCAAGAGCCTGAGCCCACCGGTGCGTAAGATAAATTTCAGTTGTAAAGTGTGTAAATACAATTTTGAAAGACGCTTATTCACCAAAAATTTTAGCTGCCTAACCGTATTGGCTGGTCGTTGATGTTCTGATTTGTTCTGATTGAAAACTACCACACCTCTGGAAAATTGAGGTTTGCTCTATTAAGCAAAGCAACAACCCATAATTGTCCCACTGCTGGGCTCGGGGTCTCCTCTCACAATGTGAGGGGGGTACAGGCCATAGTCTACCACGCTGGCCAAGTGCGGATTGGTAGACTTCACACACCTTTGAGAACATTATGGAGAACTCTCAGGTGTGCAGAATATCCAAACAAACATGATGGCAGATTAATCTTATCAGAAGTTCGCAATCCACACTCGAATTGTTAACATTGGGTATTGATTTTGGTGATTACGATTAACACTGTCATTTCTGCGACAAGAGAACTTCTTGGTTTTTGTTGCAACTGTCAAGACTGACCCCCAAAGAAGCAAAAAGTTTTAAAATGAATGCACATTCCTTCTTCATGATCCATTTAACTATATATTTATTTTTATTTACAAACTTAATTGTAAAAACTACAAGCTAGGCCTCCAAAGGGCGAACTTAATGCCATGGGGCATTCTCTCGCAGTCAACGGGGGGCACACGAGACCCGGCTTAGAAAAATCTAAACACCGCGCGAATGCTTTATTAATTGTTTAATACCTAGTCGCAGACGAGGAAAAGAGATCACAATTGCATTAATTTAATTGGTTATCATGGCTGTAACTACTTTATGACTCAATAGTGAATCAGTTATTCTGTTTTAAAGACAAAGGCTCGTTGAAACTGCGCTGAAATCAGATATTTTTTCCACGCCGAGATGATAGGTACCTCAAATTTACTGACGCTGCTGACGCCAGAAGTTATAAACAGAATACCTAGTAAATAAATAAAACACGTATTACACTACAAAAACAGGTACCTAGATATTTAAAATTTTGTAAAGAGTACAATTTTATTTCTTTCGCAGAAATGTATTACAATTCGCGCAGCCGAAAAGCTTAGGTACATGATAAATATTAACCATTTAGATATTATATAAAGATCAATAATTATTTTTCAGGCAATAAGATGCATCAAAATTTCAAAAACCTTTTCTTTCAAAGTCAAAGTCAAAATATTTTATTCATATAATTAGATTTCACTGATACACTTATGCACGTCATTTTATTTTTGAAATATTGCGCTTGGCCTTATGTGCTTAGAAGGGCCGCGTAGCATTGATCTGCTTGCATCAAAATGCTGGTGCTGCTCCGCGAACACGGTCCAGACTCCAGAGAGAAGGAAAAACGTACGACTTTTAACTTTATGAATGAATAAATTAGTTATACAAATTGTTGTTGTTAACTGCAGCGAGTACGCTGCGCAGTACCTATTAGGTAGCATAGTACCTAATTAGCATTAGGTTAGTAGATTTATTTGTATTTACGAACTAGCTTCAGATTCAGAAGAACACAAATGCAGTGACAACTGACAAATACCCCCAATTATTGTGACATAACAATGGCCGGATCTGATCTATTGTGAGTGTTGAGCTGGGTTCTGTGTTATGCTCTAGTTGTGATGCAAGCCGCCGCGCGCCGCCTCGCCTATGTCGCTTTGTCGCTCTGTTGAGTGTGGCGACAGTCAACAATCGCTTTTGTCGTCTAGCGCGGTGGCTGGTGGCTGGTGGGTGGTGGCTGGTGGTGGCGGCGACCGGAACTGTAAGCTGTCGGTGTTCGCCTGTTTGTTTGTTTACTTGCAGCACGAGCACGGGCTGTCGCGTCGCGCTCGGCGTTGGTCCGGCTGCTCAGGCTGGTCGGCAGTGCATCCCATCCATAATAGTCGAAGCCGTGATCACATCGAACTAGGAACGAGCTAGGAGCGTGTCGAACAACATTAATGTACGAATCAAGTAATTTACCAGTTACACAATTTACATGTTTCAACCATCTTATTTGGCTTATCATAGTTATCTTTATACTTCGCGAAGAGTCCGGATATTTTAACAAAAGGACACGCTGACAACAACTGGAGTTGTCATTCTGATATGCACCGGTCACAACATCTTGGATTTTCTGTATACTTATAAGTTATAGTTAGCTGGTGATGGAACCCATCACGACTCACAAATGCCGTTATGATGTAGACAAAACAAGGAACTTTACGAAGTAACTTTTAAAATAATGCCCTACATTCCTGCGATTAATTGAAAATTTAAAAATAAATATTTCTTTGGTCTGGTTAAGCTACAAATGTAAGTATAATGCCGTTTGTCAAGATCTGATGTGTCGCCGCGTCTACGGCAGCAGTTTGCAGAATATGCAATATGCATTGTCCGAGGTCGTCCGCCGTATTACTTTACTTCCGCGTCCGCTCCGAGCGCACCGCGGCGCGGCGCCATGTTGCACTTGCACAAGTTGCACACCACGAGCACATTGCACGCGGAGTTGCGTCTTACTAGCGGCACTTGCGACTACATTTGCCCACAGTACTCAACAATAGATAACAATAGATAACAATACTAAGTAGTAGTAGATGTACCTTATATTTTGGCTTAAATAAACATTCTAACTAAACATAAAGTAGGCTCTACTTGTTCTATATTTAGTACTTTTAATTTAAAAAATTACAAGTACCTAATTAATAAGCAAGTAGTTAACGACACGCAATATTTATTATGTAATTGGATTTAGTTTTCCAACTACCTAGACGTATTATCACGTAGCGCGCGTAGAGAGCACAAATGTAGAGATGGATGTTTTCCACCGAACGCCCGGAGTGCTTCCTTACCGATCTACTGCTCTCAGTCTCAGCGCTTCTTGTTCCGAGATACTATTATACATACGATATATATACAACTTATCAAGCCTTTACATTTCCCGTCGTCTTGCACTATTTGATAATAAATAAACTTTGTACAGTTTACACCTAGTCGTTATGATGGTAAATTGTCGCGGAAAATTCAAATTTAGAGACACCTAATCTTCAGAGACACCTAGACTCTCACCTAGTGTGTAGTGTCATAACTCATATAATAAAGTATTATAATAAGCTTTATAATTTAGCTCTATCGCATCGCTCTACATCGCTTGTAGAGACAAATTACGACTTTTAGTATAACACTATGTATGTACATATTATAAAATGAACTATTGGATATACTGGCATCAACAAGAAGGTACCTACATAAGAGTACAAGTTTATTCTGTGGTACAATTTGTGCCGCCTAAGTATAATTATCTATTATCACCGCTTCGCCCCACCGCTCGGGCGGCCCGCTCTCGAAAGGATCGCTAATTGAAGAAATTTTTCTCGATTTTTCCAATCAAACATACCGCTATAGTTTGGCGGAACGACACAAAAGCTCCATAACGCATCACCTAGTTTTGAGATTACAGACATACACAACCAATGTTTTTATAGTATAGTGTTAGTGATTAATATGATTTTAAAATACATAGGTACATCAAGCTATGAACAGGTAAAGAAGTTCCACCACGAAAATGCATCCGTACAGAAAACTTGGGTATGTATTTACACTAAGCTCCTGTAGCTATTGGTATTGTTTTATTGCCCACTAGTGGCCACTAGTAACAGTAGTAACCGTCCTCGCCTTACGTTGGTTCCTAAGGTATCAATCCCTAATTTTTGTTAATAAAATATAGGGCAGCCCATATCACTGAGAAACAATACAGCATCCTATTTGAAAGAATTTTTGAAATCGGTCCAGTAGTTTTTAATTTATCCATTACAAACAAACAAAAAATCAAAACTTTCCTCTTTAGTATAGAACTATACACTACCGGAAAAGACAAGTTATCAAAACAGACTCTTCCGCGTCTAGAGATTGTGTTGTGTCCGCTCTCAGCTCTGAGCCCTCAGCTGCGCAGTTGCGGCCGGAGCGCGGAAGTTTCCCTAACCGCAATTTTTCTTCAACCTTTCCTTGTTCCACGTTTATTACGTTTCAAAATCTTCGTCTTTCTATTTTTGATAAAAAAAAAAGTAATAAATTTTATTACTTTGTGCCAATAGCAAACACAGTCACCGCTTGCGAGCGAAGTGTAAATCATTCGTGCAGGCTGCGCAAACTTTTCTACCTCTGTACATCATAAGACAAACAAATATACAATAACAAAGGTAACGTGTGACATTAAAACGAATGACATTGTAACATTATCAGATAGGTGTAAGTAGCAGGGTATCGTTTAGTCGGACCTGTATCACTGTGAACATGTCCTCGGACATGTATTGTTGTGTTTATGTGATGTGTAATGTACTCACATGGATGCCGCGAAGTCGCCGCTGTTGGCCGTGTACACTCGGCCGTGCCCGCTGTCTGCGGACTAACACTACACTGGCCGCAGCTCGCACTGGCGCGGGGCGCGGGCCGCCTCGTGCGTCGAGCCTTCTCCACGCACTCTTCTCTGCTCACTAGTGCAGGGCCGATGTGTCACCACATCGCTCATTATCGATAACGATAACACGCTGCATTGCTAACAAGCGATAATGTGACATCATAGTGTCATAGCTCTGTTATTAGCATTTCAATTGAAGCGCTCGCAAATCTACGACTTGCAACGTCGCTACCGCGTCGTAATCGACGAGTTACGGTAGAGCGTGGGTGACAGTGTGAAAATTATGGCGCCTTCATATCAGTTACCATTGACTTCGGCGTACCAGAATACTCCTAGCTCGTAAGGGAACTGGATGTAGTACCTAGGTTTTCCTAGTTATAAGGGAATGGGATAACCCTCTACATTTTAACCACCATGTCTGTGATTTTAACCTTCGTTTGATTATTATTTGATTATTTCGTTTGATTTCCATTTCCACGGAAAAATAATTTTCATTTGGCAGTAAGGCGTCGCGGCCGCGGACATCACTAGGCCATTAGGAACTCCGCAAGGCTTATTTATTCACTGTAGGGTAGGGCTCTAGTTGTGTAGATCGTATTGGTTGTGTGTAATGTCAATATCAATAGTCATAATTTACTCGGCTACATCACGCCTTTTTGTTAAATTGTTTTTCGCAATAATGGTTCCTGTTATTAAAAACCATTTCTTATATTTATTAAAAATATACCTACCTACCTATATATATTATGTCGATATATTATAAAGTACTTAGATCAAATTCAATAATCTGCCTACGAGATTTTTTCGTAGCCAGATCTACATAATTATATTGTACTCGTATACTAGCTTTTGCACGCTGCTACGCTCGCGGTAGAGTAGGTAGTTTCGAAACGAAATTTTAAATTAATTAATTTAGAACCACATAAATATAAAGTGCATCTGTGCAATGATGGATTAGGATACCTACATAATATTAGATATTAGATGATGCCTGTGGTTTCGCGCGCGTGGATATATTTTTTTTGCAAATCCTACGGAAACCCCATTGAAGTATTATTGCTAGCGTATAGAACCGACACCGCGAACACCATGTATGTCGCAATGCATTGGCGCCACGTGGCTTCAATCTTCAATGGATTCGTTCGATTTTGAAAGGAGAACCGGGGCTCAATTTTGAAAATAGAACCTCCAGGGCGGGACACACATTTTGTTCGAGATGTCTATTCTATGACATTATACTTCAATGGGGAACCCTGAACTTTTCCGGGATAAAAAGCCCATGTGTTAATCCTGGGTATATGCTATCTCCATTCCAAATTTTTGCCAAATCTGTTAAGTAGTTGTGGCGTGATTGACGAACAAACATCCAAATATCTTCACGAACTTTCACATTTATTAGGATTATTATGTTTGCTACAGAGCTATGTGTGACTAATACTAAGTATAAAAGTACTTATAAATCAGGGAATCTAAAACTTTCTTGGCGTCGGAAGTGTCAAAAGCCTTTTGGAAAACTAAATGCTTGACGGTGCCTAGTTATTATATGTACCTATGTAGTTACGGGTTGTCCCAAAAGTAGAAAGACCAAAATAGCTTAAAACTTAAGAGGAAGGTAGCCTGGGAGGTTGGTTGACCCACCAGATGTTACACTATTTCCAATTCCAAAAATTGACTCTTTTTTTTATTGCAGATGAGTCATCTGATAGGAGATAAGTAGGTAGGTTTGCCCAAGGAAATACCAAAGACATCACAGATGCGTTGTCGGACAGAGAAGACGCCGGTGGTTCTTCAATATTACTTTCTTTATTTTTCTTCTCTCGGCCGGCAACGTATCAGTGATGCCTTTGGGTGACGATAGCCACTTACCATCAGGTGGATCGTCAGCTCGTTTGACAGCTATTTCCATAAAATAAATTGTGATCGAAAGACACCAAAATAAAAACATTTCACATTGAGTACCTACCTGAATGCATTCAACAAAAAAAAGATTGCAGAAATGGTAGCCGTATACGAGTAGTACCTATAGAGCCGCAGAGCGGTCCTGTTTAATACGTGAAGGGAACACCTTTTTTTAGGGCTTCGAAGTCAAAAGGGAACCCTCCATAAGTTACTCTATGGAACCCTCCTAAGGTAAACACCCCAATTATGGACAGTTTAACAACAAATTTGTGGTATTTGTGAAAATTTACCTATATTGTGAAAGTTAGGGTGCTGAACGTACTTAAAGTGTAAAGTCCTGTGCTTATTCAACATTTCTGCTGTATTACGCGTCAGATACTGCAATTGGTTTAAGTTTAATTAACAAATAAAAATTATAACTTTTTTACCCAGTTATGGACACCAAGAACCCAGTCATGGACACCCAGTAATGGACATGACCCAGTCATGGACACCCAGTAATGGACATATGTAACCCAGTCATGGACATCCAGTAATGGACATGAATCTAATCATATAAACCTAATAGGTAGGCTAGTTATCGACGAATCTATGATGAAAATGCAAAAGAATAATTATTAGATAATATCTTTTTAGGGTTTCGAAGTAAAATCGGAACTCTTATAGTTTTTTCGTCATGTCTGTCCGTCTGTCCGGAGCAAAGCGCTGAGACCCTTAGTGCTAGAAAGCTGTAATTTGGCATGAATATAATTGCTTTTTTAAAATTGTACTTAAATTAAGCTTTTTATATATTAATAAGTAATTTACGAACGTAACCGTTATCAGCCTTTTATATAGGTAAAAATTAATTATAACTACCTGAACTAAATGAAGATACAAATATTAATGTAAAGTACCCAATAGTACACATCCACACCAACATTTTCATAATTTGCAACTAGCTCATGGTAAAGAACAATACTAGGAGTAAAATTGGTTCAAATTCTGAATACACAATAGCAAAGATAAATTTGGATAAAATTATGTCCATTACTGGAACTATACAATTATAGTGCACCAGTAATGAACACCAACAAAATATCAACAAATATAACTTCTCGGAGTAACAACACTGTGTGTTGTTGACTTAAGTTTCATGGTTAACCCAACAAACAAAACACATTTTTATTTAAATAAAGCAATACAAATTTACAGATGAAACTTTTTAGTTACCGCACTAACAATTTCCTTAAGAAAAGCCGCTAATATAAATTTACAATGACAAACAATTTATAATTCGCACCAACTTGTGTTCTAACAGACCGAATTGAATAAAATGTCAAACTTAGGCAGTTCGATGACTACAGTCTATGACACAGTGTTAAAAATACATAACAAAGGGTTCATAACCATATTCTAGACGATTTCTTTTTTTTTCGTCCATTACTGGTGCCTTGTCCATTACTGGTGCACTTACGTTATGTAGTTTCGTCGTGTCCGTCAGTAGCATAGCGCAGAGACACTGTCACAGATTACTAGAAAACTGTAATATTGCATGGGTATCAGCCCCGGATCTACGATTTTTTTGAACCGGGGCAAATCCTTGATAGTGGCGCCCCCTCCCCTCAGCGTTTGTAAAAAACTGTTAAAATTGCCAATGAACATTGAAGTATTATTACTAGCGTATAGAGCCGACATCGCGAACACCATGTCGCTCACCCAGTAATACAACGGCACATCTACGTTTGTCATATTTTACAAAAACGAATTTCAAAAATTTTATAAAAATGTTTAAAATTAATTTATGAGAATAATAACTATATTTTGTTTGAATAGGTGCAAAAAATTTTCAAATTTTGCTATTTATTGTTGTAGCCTAAGGGAAACGCTTAAAAATAACAAGGCACCGGGAGATGACGGTTTGATACCGTCATCCATCCATACTGGAACTACCCCGGAAGCGTGGAGCAGAAGTGTGGTGACTCTGTTTTTCAAAAAGGGCGATAAAACCCTTTTGAAGAACTACAGGCTAATCGCACTTCTGAGCCACGTTTATAAGCTGTTTTCGAGGATGCTCACAAATCGCATTGCACGCAGGCTTGACGACTTCCAGCCTCCCGAACAAGCAGGATTCCGACAAGACTACAGCACCATGGACCACTTACACACACTGCGGCAGATTATACAGAAGACCGAGGAGTAATAGAGGAGGAGGAATAGAGTCACCTGGAGCGCACATAACAATGGGTGTGCCTCAAGGATCAATATTAGGACCACTGTTATTTTTAATATATATCAATGATCTTCCTTATTTCACTAAGGACATGTGTGAAACGGTATTGTTTGCTGACGATACATCTTTAATTTTTAAAGTAGATAGGAGGAAGAAATGTTATGACGACGTAAATAATACTGTTTCTCAAGTATTGCACTGGTTTACATATTGTAATAACTTGTTGTTAAACGCGAAAAAAACTAAATGTGTCAGATTTGCCTTACCTAATGTGAAACAAATCCCAGCTAAAATTGTCATAAATAAGGAAGTATTAGAACTAGTAAATTCTACAACATTTCTCGGCATTACCATAGACTCTCGACTACAATGGGGTCCTCATATTGAAGCCTTGTCAGGGAGGCTCAGTTCCGCTGCTTACGCTGTTAAGACAGTAAGGCTCTTGACTGATGTAGAAACAGCAAGATTAGTTTATTACAGCTACTTTCATAGTATAATGTCCTACGGTCTATTGTTGTGGGGCTCAGCTGCAGATATTGAGTCAATCTTTGTATTACAGAAAAGAGCAGTTCGCGCTATTTACAACCTCAGGCCTAGGGACTCTCTTAGAGAACTCTTTAAAGAAATAAATATTCTAACTGTTAATTCACAATACATTTTGGAAAATATTATGTATGTTAAAAAATACTCCGATAATTTTCTTAAAAAGAGTGATGTTCACAATATTAACACAAGAAATAAGGCTAGACTGATTGTGCCTAGTTTTAGACTCAGAAAAACTAGTGGCTCGTTCATGGGTAGATGTGTGAAAATCTATAATAAAATCCCGTTAGAATTAACAGAAATGCCATACTGTACATACTCATGTAAAAGGTATTCTCATGAAGAAAGCATATTACAAAGTTGATGAGTATTTAAATGACAAGACTGCTTGGACATGAGTTTTTTTTTATATCAAATATTGCAATAAGTAGTATTAAGTGCTGTCTGTAACTGTGAGTAGGAAAAAAATAATCCCGGGAGTTTCTTGCCGCTTCTTCTCCCGGGACCACTCACGGTAGGGATTTGTTGAAGCGATGGCGTTGAGTGACTTTCGAAAAGTGTTTGTAACAAACCTACTTCGAATAAAAACTTATTTCATTTCATTTCATTTCAGTATAATCTGCCGTTATGTGTCGCCTATGTGGACTATGAGAAAGCCTTTGATTCTATCGAGAGCTGGGCAGTCCTCGATTCTCTTCAGCGGTGCCGGATCGATTACCGGTATATCGAGGTGTTGAAGTGTTTGTACGCATCAGTCACCATGTTCGTCAAAGTACACGACACAGCCATGAACCCCATCCAACTGCCATATGCCAAAATCATGTCAAATGTCCATATTACACCCGTACCGGTTGTTGTTGACGGCGCTGCTCTCGAAGTTGTAGACGAATACAATTACTTGGGACGACTGATCCAGATGGGTAAGTCCAACTTCGAGAAAGAAGTCAATCGTAGAATCCAACTCGAAGGGGCTGCTTTCGGAAAACTGCGTCCGAATATCTTGTCGTCCAAAACACTACCTCAGTGCCTGAAGTCGAAGGTGTTCGAGCAGTGTGTGTTTCCAGTGATGACATGCGGCTCCGAGACGTGGTGCTTTAAGCGCGTCACACATGGCGAAGATACTATAACATTTTAGCTTAAGATAAAATATCGCTCACTATACATTTTGTATGAACTTGTGGATACAAGCTCTGAGTAGCACAGCGGGCTATGGAGAGGGCTATGCTCGGTATTTCTCTACGTGATCGCATCAGAAACGAGGAGATCCGTAGACGAACAAGGGTAACCGACATAGTTCAAAGAATTATCCGGCTGAAGTGGCAATGGGCTGGCCACATAGTGCGAAGGACCGACAACCGTTGGGGAAGAAAGGTCCTCGAATGGCGCCCACGTCTCGGAAAACGGAGCATAGGACGCCCCCCGACCAGGTGGACTGACGACCTGAAGAAGACAGCGGGCATCCGCTGGATGCAGAAGGTTCAGGACCGGTCAGAGTGGCGCAAGTTAGGGGAAGCCTATGTCCAGCAGTGGACCTCCAAGGGCTGATGGATGGATGGAAGGACAACGCCCTTTTGAAGACGCAAGACCACCAAGAGAATAGATAAAAAATTATGCAATTTATATTGCATATAATGTTTGAAAATTTATTTTTAATTTATTTTAATTTCATTATTTAAAATTTTATTTTTATGATTAAAATCTGCATTAAACACTTGTATATTTTGTATGTTTCACATCTGCCAGCCATCCCGTGACGGCTCACATTTTTTATTATCTATTATCTAATTACTTTCATTTATGACATCATGTTTTAATTATTTTCAGTTTGCTGAAGCTTCGCTCACAGCTTGCGGGTATCACTGAAAAGTTTGAAAAGTTTGTTTTTCAAACATATTATATGATGATTCGATTACTTCATAAAAATTCATTTGTTCGAAATTTCGAATTCTTGTCTCAAGGATTTGGCGCCCCCATGAAACTGCCGCCCGGGGCAAGTGCCCCGGTTTGCCCCCCCTTAGATCCGGGGCTGATGGGTATACATATTTATTAAAAGAACAAAATGGTACAATAAGTTTTGAAGTGAAAACTTCTTTATATAGCATCGTAGTGATTTGAAAGTCGATGAAACGGAAAAGCGACAGTAAAAAGAGACATACACATAAATTCATAACATTTAACGTGGGAGAAAATGAGACAGGAAGCATTAGTGTCTCTATGGTTCTCTTAGAGTTACATTAAAAAGGCTAAGTTGTATTCATAGATGGCGCGAGGAACAACATAGAAGATTCGTTTTATTGCTGGATAGATGGCGTTAGCTGCTCATTTTACTCTTCATATTATGTTAAGAGATGGCGTTAGTTATCACTGTTTTCTTTTTATAATAAAATTTTTCAAATATGCCGAAAACGAATGCAGAATATTGTCGCTATTATCGAAAAAAAATATATTAAGGTTACATTTCTATTTACCACGTGTGAATTGCACTTATAATAATGTGTTTCATTGGTTGCTCTCAAACTGTTTATTAAAATCTATTTATTGCAATTTATACTCTATGATCTACCCATGGATATATTACTCTAACTGGATATATAACTTCGTAGAGGTACTTGTAGACAGATGATGTTATAACGGTATGACTATTGGGCCAATTAAAGGCCAGATTGAGGTTGTAATCATATTTTTTCATGATGTTTTTAAATAATTTTCTGGTGGTAAAAAATTATAAAATATAATTAACACATTTTATTATTTCTTCAAAATTATCCTTATATCGTGAAAATTAATGTTTATGTATGATTATTTTTCTATCTAATATGTTTAAACGAGCAATTCTTGTATATTATATTTTATAAATCTTGGAAACGGCTTCAACGATTTTCATGAAATTTAGTGTGTAGGGGGTTTCGGGAGTGATAAATCGATCTAGCTAGGATTCAATTTTAGTAAATGTCATTTACTGACATGAAAAACTGCTACAATAAACTCTTCCTGACATCTTTTGGCGAGTAGTAATGCAAAAGCTACTTTACTAGATGGCGTTGTTAAGCAACACTAAATCGAGCAAAGCTTGGTCATCCGGGTACTAAGGTGATAATGAAATTAAGCAATATTATTTATTACGGTACATTAGTTTTATTATAAGTGCAGTGCACTTATAAAAATATTTTAACACATTCTGGGACTATAAATATCATGGACACAACATGGTCATTCCGTTGTGACGTCATCCGTCTACCTCTACGAAAATATATGTCCGGTTAGAGTAATATATCCATGGATCTGCATATGTCTTTTGGTGCGTGACATTTGTCAAATCAACAAAGATAATGTCAAAATTAGAAAAAAAACCCTGTCACTGCTGTCACATCACAAGTGTCGCAAAATGTTATTGAAACATTGTGATGTTTTGGAAATAAGAAATAACTGATTGAGTTCTGTTCTATTTTGTTCTCCACCAGTAAACCGACTACAAGTTTGTGCTGTTGATCTTTATACAGTTTAATTACTTTAGTGGAACATAATTGTGCATATTTGGTGTTTAAATGCGAATAAAATGGCTCAAAACTCAGCAACGCAATCAAAAGAAGAAGAGTCTCTCAAAGATGTATTTGAGCATGCTATGAAGTTGTTTAAGTCCTTAGATGAGAGTAATGAAGATACCAATAGTGAAACAAAACAGGTATTTAAGTTAAAAGCCTGGCATTAATTATTTTTATATACCAAAACTCAAGCATAACCTACAAAAAAGTTTGAATGACTAAATGTTTACATGATCGAATATAATTATCTTGATAGATATTTCAAATTTCACTGTGATGTTGGCTAGAGAAAAAATAATAATATATCTTTGTGTCTTCTAGTGTGGAGTTTATGACATAATGTTTTATCCAAGTACTGCTGATATTTATATTATCAGTTATCATTTTGTAGCGTACCATCAAAACCGCTATATCCAAGTTTGAGGAGGCCACAAACCTGGTGTCCCTGTCGGGAATGTTCAGTAGGAATGAAAGTTTGGAGGAGTTGCCGACGGAGCACCTGCAGTACCTGCTGCTGCCGGCCCTGCTCGGCACCCTCGTCTTGAAGATCTGCGGCCAGTCACGCAAGGACAATATCAATGTAGCTGAAATTTACTTTAAGTAAGTATAAACAACATTAAAGTTTATGTATATGAAACTTTATTATTATGTAATTCAATTTAATGTTTATAGGAATAGTTATTGGTTTGTGCTATATAATAATATTAACCTTTTTAATAGAACTTCAGTTGTGGGTCTGGTGCAATAGCAATTTTCAATTTACAAACATCTGTCGAAGTCCCAACCTAACTTGTTGCATCAACTTCTTGCAGACTAATTTTTTATTAAATTTCATATTTAACGTACAGACATACCTTTGATTGGCATGATTTGTACTTGCAGGGATTTTCTACAAAGGTGCAAAGACTACGGAGTAACTGATGTGGAGGTTCCCCAGCCGACCACCAGCCAGGCGGCTGACAAGCCTCTTAATGAGAAAGCTAGAATTACTCAAATGGTGAGATCACTTGTTATCAATATTATTGCTAAAAAAATTAAATTAAAATGAATTGTGGGTATATTCTTAATACATTGGTATTTAGACCAACAATTAATTTTCATAATGAGAATACTTAATGAAATTCATGGCTAATCTTGAGAAAACCTGTTAAATTCATTTAAATTTTCACAATTGATATGAAAATAACTAGATATTTAAAACCTATGTTTCAGGTACAATCCAGAGAAGCAAAAATCAAGAGATACAAGGAGATGAAGGAGTTAGAGAGTAAGCTCAGTACTCTGTCTAAAGCTATGTCGGAGCCCAGTGTGGACGACGAGACCAAGCGGGAGTACTTCACCACAATGCTGACCAGCTACGTGAACCAGGCACTGGACGAGCTCAATAGTATAGAGCAGGAGAAACCTATCCTGGAATACATGGCCAAGCATGGGTCAGGTATGTCTTTCTCACGTATATTATATACGTATGTCATGCATCCAACAATGTGAGATAGATCATTAAAAACAAAGCATTAGAGACAAAACATTTTGTATAATAGCACAGAAGAAATAATAGTACAAAACCTGCCTGCTATCAAAAAAGGTAATATACCTTTTTGAAATCCTTGTGATGAGCTTAATTTTGGTACCCGTACTGAACTTTTTTTTTATTTCACTTGTCTAAAAACACTTGGATTATCAAGAGAAACCCAACAATATCTTAATTATATAAATCCGTTCAGTGGTTATAGAATATTATATTATTTATTATTATTAAAGAATATTATATTATAATACATGCATACATACATACATACATACAAGATACGGGCGAAAAACATAATCCTTCCTGGCAGTCAGGTAAAAATTATCAGGTCTGTTTTCATGTCTGTAATACAAGATCTCAAAACTAATGAACACATTATATTAAGCACAGGTTGAAATATGACGATAATTATGAAGAACTCGAAAAATAAAGAAATTGGCGGCCATTCCAACAGGAAGAGGATCGCTAATTCCTAACCAGACACATTGTATATATAATATAGCCCTTTATCAGCCAATCTATTTTAATTACAATGTCTGAATGTCTTTTTTGAAAGTTTTAGAATCATACTCTGAATACCTGATTCTTTTGCCGACTGTACATAAAAAATATTGTTTTATATTGTTGTTGCAGAGAAGAGACCCAAGGAGAGCAGCCGTCCGCTGCGGCCGGTGATCATCGCGCGCGACGCGCTGCAGAAGGCGGTGTTCGGCGCCGGCTACCCCTCGCTGCCCACCATGACCGTCGAGGAGTTTTACGACCGCCGCGTCCGGGAGGGCGTGTCAGTAACACACACACACACACACACGCACGCACACATACACACACACACACACACACACACACACACACACACAGAAAAAAGACAAATGGAAGCCGCTGGATTCAGAGGGCCCAGGGCCGTTCGGAGTTGCACCAATTTGAGGTGGACATTTGTGGTGTATATCCAGCAGTGGACTTTAAAAGGCTGTTAAATAGATAGATTCTCTGTGTAGATTCTGGTATTAGTACAGCTGTACATTCTGGTAGGTGTAGCTGATGAGAAGTCTAAATTTTTTTATGGTTTTTATGCTTTGGCTCAAGTTCAACACTACAAAAAAGTAGGTAGGGCCTATCATGTTGGTAAGGGGGCAGAGGCACTCCAGCTGTTATTACAGTATAAGTTATATCGGAATGTACATTGTGTCTCATGCATGGTGCGTGGTGTGTGCAGGTTCCCATCGGCCAGCAACATCCCGCACGCCACCATACAGAACCCAGAAGCCGATGCCGATGAGGAGGAACAGGTGCAGAAGGTAATCTACAATATACCATTTTTTATAAATTGTAGGTTTCATGATCCCTTACATCCCTTGAAGATAACGTGAATTCTGTAGCTTATGAAGCAACTAGGCAATAACAATATCGCAGAAGTTTGTATGACAGTATGTAAACGTCCCAAGTGATGAGTGATGAGTGATGTTGACCGATGGTGAGTGTGCAGGAGCGGCTGTTGGAGGCGGAGGACCCCGAGGAGCTGGCGCGGCTGCGGGCCATGGACGAGTACAAGGACGAGCACCGCCGCGGCTGGGGGAACCGCTACAACCGCAGCTAGCCTGGAGTGAACACTGTGACGTCACCGCACCCCCAGCTGCTTAGTGCGGATTCGGATTCGGATTCTTATAGTAGGGGAGCCCATGATGTTAAATGTAGATTTCGAGCGTCTCGGAAACCTATTAGATTTGGTAGATTAGATGATTGGAAGAATAAATGGTCCTATAATGTTTATACTTTCAGCACCTTTTAATCGTTACTTTAATCGCCATTATCAAATACTCGAGCGCGTCAGATTAGAATATTGAAGGTTCATCATGATGTCCCAGCGATAGTGACCAAAAATCTGACGATTATTTTGATATTGGTAATCTGAAAACTTGAAAATATATATTTTTTTAATTTTTAATGGTGCCATGGCGTCGGAAAGTAGTTTGTGGAAAGTGTGAGGGATTCAGAGAAAAGTAAAAGAAATAAGTGTGGATTGGGGAATGCATGCTTTACCCTCGCTGCACACTTTGATCTTAATTGAATTTCTCATTAGATTAGTAAAAAACGTACGATCAGGGGAACCAATGGGTTCCCTGTACTCCCTATATTAAGGGCTCATACTAATCATACTATCTGGAGGTACTTATCAATATGTAAGATATCCTCCCTTATATTAATCTGCCGCGCTCGAGTAAATCCAAAAATCTCCTCTTGGGCTCCCCTATTATTATGTGTTATCCTGTGAATAAAATATTGTCTCATTGGCTTAGGTGAATGTTGTCATGGTATCGACGCTGAAATCATTATAATCCGTCACTATTCAGTAAATAACGCTTCACACTCATAGCCCCACACTAGGATTCCCTGTGTCGTGGGTGCCATGGACAACACACAAGACAAGGACATTCACACCCAGACCAAGAACAGAAATTCAAACTCATCATTCAAAGAACAATGCCCAAAAATTATTTTTTATTTTTGTTAGCGTCTTAAAACGTCAGTTATACCGAAGCAATTCAATTATTTTTTTACGTATTTTAAAATTAATACCTGTACCCGTATTACCCAGTGTAAAATAATTTTATTAATAAGTGATGAATTGACTATAATAACAGTGATGTCAACAATGTCCATTTTCATTCGGGCACTCACTTCGATACATAGCTTGTATCAAGCAAGATATAGGGAGACTTCTGGCCAATATTACAGACAGAATTTCGTTATAAATGTTGGTATGACAAATGTAATGATGTCAAATTTCCATTTCCGGTTGTCAATCAAAAAAAAGTTAGAATAAAATAATGGTAAAAATTACAGGCAGCCGTAAGTCTCCCCTACTCTATGACTCAATGGTTATAAGAATTCAATCTCAAAATACTTTGGTTCTGGGGTGTGTCTGTTGAAAATTCTTATATATCTAAGCTCAGAAATTAAAGCGGCGATTTTTAGAATTTATTTTATTTTAAGACGCTAAAGTTGAAAATGAAATAAAACGATGTATGGCAGTTGGGCATTGTTCTTTCCGCCTCGCTGGGAATCGAACCAGGACCCTTGGCGCGGCGATCCGGCATGGTAACCATTGCGCCACACGGGTCGTCAATTCAGTGCACGTGTAATCTAGAATTCTGGACAATTTGTTTAGAGTTGGAAACATGTTCATTTATCATCATATTCGATTTAATCCGCCTGTAATAGCTCAGTGAAGTGAACACGGGGAGACCACTGATATAGGAATTTAGAAGGATTTGTTATAATGTCATATAGATAGTTATGGAATAGTTTAAAAGACGAAATAATAAACATAATGGTGTCTTTGTCTAATGTATGCAATGAAAACAAGTCAACTCTTTATGCAACAGTTTCGCTATACTGTCAAATTTTTCATGACGTCAGACGTGTGCCGTGTTCGCCATTTTGTGTTTCTCTTTACTACATAGTAAACTGTGACTTATTACTAATTTACTAACTACTACAAAACCACTTTGACAAAGGTAATGTCAAAGTCACGTCAAAGTGGACATTAGTAGGAACAAAACCGCCATGTCTTGTTGCGTAGGTATGGACGTATTTTTCGTACGTAGGGCTGTTCCATATACTTTTCTTGCTCTGAGGGGGAGACGCAGGTGACACAGAATATTGTGGAAAGGCGCCATCTAGGAAACATTAAGAGAACTAATGGAGGTAGTAGTAGTAGATAGCTAGAGCTGGATATATAAAATTCCCACCATGTTAAGAGATGGCGCTGTTGTGATACCTATTTATTCCACTTGTCCTGTTAACAGTACTAGTGGGAAAAAATTCCCACTAGTTCTGTGAGTTGTATGTAAGACTATGCTTGACACCCAATTTTATTCCCACCTGTCATGTGTAGTAGTTCTGCTAACAGTACTAGTGAGAAAATAATCCCACTAGTTCTGTTCTGTAATTTGGAAGATTATGCTTGATACCCGATTTTATTCCCTTTATTTAATTATTAAATTTTATTCCCACTATTTATTTATTCCGCTAATTAGTCTTTTTGGGGTAGCTTAGAATACTAACTCCCAATTCCTAAGGCTGTAGCTAGAGTCGAATTTGAGGTAGGGCAGCATTGGTTACAGGTAGGGCGGAATTAAAAATAATTATCATAATTGAATGTTCCGAAGCACAGGCTCCTAAATCAATCACCATGTATATCACTGACCTATAAGGTCGTAGGTAGAGATCCACGTCTGAGTGAGAGTGAGGTAATAATGAATTGTTGGGTGGGGTGATACAAGTAAATAGATACGTCCAAAAATACCTTATTGTTTCTTTGTTGTTTGTTGTTTTCAAACTTATTATAATAAAATTAACATAATAATAAAATATATAAAAAAGCTGAATTCTACGATACGCCATGTTATTAAAAATGTGAAGAACTTTGTTCAGATCAACTGGTTTTGTTCTTTTATTTCAAAGGCCAGCAGACCAGCTATTCTCTCGAGACCCACTGACAACCTTTGAGGCCTATTGAATGCAGTTAAAGTTGAAAACGTAGATTCGCACACTGCAGTGCTACGTCCTATGGTCACCACAGATGCAAAAAGTTCAGTATCTTTGATCGGCTCTCGTTGCCTGTACAAAACTTGCAATGTATTTTCCATTTTATCCTCGTTACGACTCAAGTAAGCTTTAACCACACTAGCCTCTTCTCTTGATGGAATTTTCAAACCTGAAAAATTAGTTAAAATTGTAAAATGAACATGACAAATTATTTTAATTATTAAATTTTTTCAAACTTACCTAAATTTTTCAGTGGAACCATTGTATCAATATCCACTCATCGAGACTTGCAATCGAATTGATTAGATCATCGTTGTCCGAAAAGCTTCTTTGTAATTCAGCAATTAGTATGTCCAACGTTTTGAAATACTCAGACTTAAATGGCTCATCGATCTCTTCTATATTTTGTCTGGCGGAGGAACAGGAGGGGCCATACGTCAATTAGTCATCCATCCGATTTGTTTTTTTTACTTGCCTCTTTGTCGAGGTCTGTGTCCTATTTTCAAATGCGCCGCTTCAAATGCGCCGCAGTCGTCGCTTGTTAAAGACTTAGCTTCTTCCAGAATTTGATTGTACATTTGATTTGATCTTCATTTTATAATTTCATCTTTGGCACGCTTTATGATTGTTATGGCGTCTTTCAATCCTGCGCTTCGGGCTTGCAAAGCTGCGTCTGCAGGTTGTAGCCATGGCCATTCGGAATTCCAGATCAAGCATGACTTTTTAATACCGATACTCTTGGAGACGTCATCACCCTTGAATTTGCCATTTTTAATTTCTTTCAAAGTCTGCAAAATCGATGAATAATTATCGTATACAACTTTTGTAACTGCCAAATGTCCAGACCAGCGTTGTTCGAGGAGTCGGCCAATCCTTTTTCCACCATATAAGGCAGCTATTTTGCCATGATAAAAGAATTCATGTAACATGATGCATTGGTCAAAAAATAAACGAATAAAAGTCATAGATAGTTCTGATGACTATTAAGTGCAAGCGATGGTTATAGCAGTGGACGTAAGGAATTTTTTGGCCCAGTTTATTTTCTATTCTAGTCGCAACTCCTTTTTTCTTTCTGTTTCACTTTCCCACTCATTACACTTGCGCCATCATAGCATTGGGTAAGCATACAAGACGGGTCAATGTTCCGTAAGGGTATTTAACGTTAATTCCGTGAAAGTGGCTGCATCAATGTTTTCAGTAGTCTTATTAACCATCAGCAACGACTCATTGACGACACCATCCGTGACGTACCGTATTGCTAATGCAATATTTTCGTGGTTTTATGTCTCGTCCCGTCTTCCATTAGAGTAAACCATTTCACGTCAGATTATTTAATATCTTTGACAATGGAACTTCGTACTGTTTCAACCATTGCTTGAATTATATGATTTCGAATTTCAGGTGAACGATATGTTGCGTTTTGTGGTATATACAAAACTTCGTTCAAATTTGGATCTTTCATACATGTGTATTCAAATAAATTCTGAAATAATCCTTGTTCTTTTTCTTCTTTCAAATTAAATTTCCACGCAAAGCTAATTCGTTGAAAATTAGAAATTGTATTACTTCAATGATATGCTTTACGTAATACATATATTTTTCTAATACTTTTTGATTTATAACGTTTCAACAATGCTAGATGTACATACTTTTTGAAATTTTTCCTGCCATATCAACATTATTATAATATGAAATGAATGTCACAAACTGTGGTATGTTCGGAAAAGTTTAGATATCTATCGCTATAATTTTTTATCTCAAAGTATGAAAAAACAATTTAATTATAATAATTTATATCAGTTTTTGGTATTTTTGAAGCTTGAAGCTGCATAATCTTATGCCAACGTATTCCTTCTTCTTTTTGTTCCTCTTAGTACTTGAGCCACGCATTTGTGATTGGCAAATCAATAAAATGATAGACAAATTGGACTGTCCATTTCTTCGTCCGTAATCGAGCTGGGCTTTAGGTCTACACTACGCATGTTTATGTTGTACTCTTTGACCACTTCTGGTCTCGGTACCTGAACATGTTGACGCAGGCACGCAGGCAGGTGAACAAAAATGTTACTGATTTATTATCAAACCATTTTGTGAGAGCAATTTCGTCGTTTGGACTCACGAGAACATCATGGCTTCCTCTTACTCTACTCGCTACCTTATCTTCGGTCACTTTCGTATTGCTCTTTTATGAAAGTGGGTATGCGGTTCTTCATTATGGTTCCTGTACACTTGAAACGGATTTGATTTTCCACTGAAGGTGCGTTATATTCTCATAACCCAATCGTTTAATGGCAACACTAACGACATTGTTTGGTTTGGTCAAGTCCATGCTACATGCATTACGGGTTCCTAACTTCAAAGTATGGGTGTGTGTATGAATGTGAAATGCTAACAAACATCGTGCTTCAGTACGATAATAATATTCATTATAGGTAGGTAGGTACTTAATACAGTTGTTAGATACTACTAACAACTTGTTTATATTATATTATATGCCGGACACAAACCGTAACTTAGTTTAGTATTTAAGTTTCTCATTTTAAGTGATGTAAAAATCTTATGGGAAATAAAGTTCTTTAAACCGGATATTATCCGTTGTATTTGGGCATCCTCAAAAGGTCCATCCAGACATCTGTGTACTCTGTCAGGTGGCTCTTCCTTGGCATTTATAGATGTAACGATGTACTGTAATGACTATAGCAGATTTTTACATTATGGAAACTTTACTCTTGGATTAAACTACGTAATCTCTATAAACGCAACTTTTTTTCAAGAAGTCCTAGGAACAAGTCATATTTATTATTGAATATATTTACGCTCAAAATAAACTGATGATAAAATTGGTAGAAACTGTGTTTTTATGGTAACATCCTGACACCTATTGTAATAACTCGTGTCAATAATCTCCTCACTTCATAACAAGAATATTTTGTATTATCCAATGATGTTTAAATAAATATAGATACGTTATGCCCTTACAAATCAACCGAAAAATCTGTTCCGATGTCCACAAGGCACGCTTTATTGCTTTATCGCACGTCTTTATCGCTCTCGCGTCAAAACTACATCGCTATCTCTTTCTTCACCTGAATAAGAGTTCCCAATTGGGAACTTATTGAGTCACACAACGCGCGTGCTTATGACATATCTGCCTCTTTTTAATATATAATATCATTGGTATTATCTTATTATAGGGACTGAGTAGTAGCAGTTGGTTTGAGAACAGGCAGCTCGGCAGTCTCGCCGCTAAGCTGACAATACAGCCGTCAGCCGCCCACCAGCTACTGTCATGCAGATGAGCGAGCCGAGACCCGAGACCTGTTGTCTGCGACGTCGCGGTCGCTGTCGAAATAGTCGCAATACCGGTCGATAGTTGCGACGCGGCGACATTTATGGCTTTCTCTATATCTGGATATCTGGAGGCAATGATAGCCTAGTGGTTAGAACGTTGGTCTCCCGAACGCGGGGGCCCGGGTTCAAATCCTGGCACGCACCTCTAATTTTCAAATATTATGTGCGTATTACAAGTTAATTATCACTTGCTTCGGTGAAGGAAAACATCGTGAGGAAACCTGCACACCTGAGAGTTCTCCATAATGTTCTCAAAGGTGTGTGAAGTCTACCAATCCGCACTTGGCCAGCGTGGTAGACTATGGCCTGTACCCCTCACATTGTGAGAGGAGACCCCGAGCCCAGCAGTGGGACAATTATGGGTTGTGGCTTTGGCTTTTATATATCTGGATATAGTCACACAACTCACACATACATTTTTTTTATGCTTTGAGCAGGCAAACGAGCAGACGGGTCACCTGATGGTAAGTGATTACTGCCGCCCATGGACATTAGCAACACCAGGGGCGTCACCAACGCGTTTCCGGCCAAGAAGATGACGATAGACCCGCTTCTTGAAGGACCCCATATCATAGCTTAAGGGAACACCGATGCAGGTAATTTGTTCCACAGTTTACACGTGCGAGGTAGAAAATGACGTGAGAACCGAACTGTGGACGAACGCCATGTATCCAGGTAGTGTTGGTGGAACATTAGCTCGTCCGCCCCGAGTGCCACATTTTACTTAAGCCGGGTGCCCTGACCCCTGGCGGCCCTGACACGCCCGTCACAGAGTAAACAAACATTACAATTTACAGTGCGCTTCATTTACAAGTGGCTTGCATTTGTTTACACCTGAGTCCTGGCGCATGACGGTCAGAGACTGAAGTTTGCGCCGCGTTGCGATCGGCCCAGGAAGAAGCGGAAGCGTTGGTTACTACAACTTACAATTGTGGCTCCAGTGCAGTCTAGTCCGTTATTTAGCAATTTGTTGGGCGGCTTGGATTTGTAGATGGATAAACCCGGTGGTGCCTATTACCCTCACTGTACTACTAGTACCTACTATTACAAAAGGTTTTATTTACACTGTATTGTAGCGATGTCTGTCCATGTGTAAGCGCAACTGTCGCCGCCGGATGGCCTCAAAGGTCAATAGTCTCAAGGTTTGATACTCGTAACTACGCTTTCACTCCCCGCGGCGGGATGAAAACGAAAGTAAACGCAATGTGTCGTTTGCGTCGCATTGTGCACCCACGCGAGGGCGAACCTATGGCTTTTTGTGTCCGATACAGCATACCTAAGACCTAAAACTCCCAACTCTGCTAGAAGGAACGATGTCGGTTACAATTCATACAACTACGTACAAACAGCATGATCTCAATTTTAACGCTTATCTTATATGTACCGAACACTCATAAAACACGACTAGGATATGGGGGCTAGCATGGAGACTAAGAACGGTTCAATATGTATTTGTTTTCCTACTCTCGATATGGTTATGATGGGAAGTGAGTCTTTTGCTCGATGCGCATAGTACGTGCGCGCGCGGAATTGAGGGGAGCGCTTTTCCGCTTCACTCCACAAATCTGGATATGGCTCATGTGGTACTACATTGTTCTACGAACCTCACACGACAGAGTGGTCACCACCGCTCATGGATATCTAAAAAACCGACAAACGACTAGTAAGAATGGTGCTTTCGAATCATTCAGGTTATTTCGTTACGCTATGATATACGATTTTCGTAAAAAAAAAACTCGATTGATCCCACCGCGCGTCACGTTAGAAGGAAACAATTCCTCTCACGGCTCTCACTAAAACAACAACAGTCAAATGTGGAGACTCCGGACGTGTCCTCATGCCGTTTTCCTTGTTCCTAGTGATCGGCAGTTTCTGAGTCATGGTACTGGCGGCGGCGCGATGGCGGTTGCCACTCGACACTTGCTTGGCCATTTATGGCGCATTGTATAAGTAATTGCCGTAGCTAAAGCTTTAACATGTTCCAATAGTGTGATCGGGTAAGGAAGTAGGTAAGCAAAGCTACGTTGATTTTTAGGTAGGATATGGTTGCTTTAGTATTACCACTACATTCTAAGGTGTATTTACTTATTAGTATATAGTTCGAAGGATCGACTGCACGCGAAGTAATTTTGATTTGGAAAAATATTATAACTAACACCTATGCAGCAAATTGTATAACTACATACTTGGGTGGGCTCGTGTCGTGTAACCGCATAATTATGTCGTTAAAATGTTCGGTACAGCGTTCGGAATGGATGTGGCGCGCTGGATGCAGGCTGCAGGCTGCAGTCCGTTATGTTAGTGTTCAGTGCTAGTGGTGGCAGGTGGCACTTGTAATGCGCGGACCGCCGCGGCGCCGCTCAATTTGCATTCTCGTTGCAGTGCAGTGCTGCAGTATGTGGGTCACGTGGGCGAGTCCATTATAATTACTGGGGAAGGGCCGGCCGGCCGGTTAGCGTGCCATGAGCAGTGAGCTAGCTCCCCACCGGGCAAAAGGAGAAGACGAGAAACGATCACATCCTGTTTTCTCATTCATTAATTGCAAGTAACATACGTCGTGAATGGTTTAGCGATTGCCAGGACGGTAAACCGAAGCTTAGATGAAAACGAAGCGGATTTTTTAAGGTACTTTATGGTTTGGTCATAGGATTGATAAATTACTAAGGAATTTGCTTCGTCAAAATACCTTGTAACTCTATATACCACACCAGGATTTCCCGTGTTCAAAAAAGTAAAAAAATATTTTATTGATAAAAACACATTTACATTCACAAGTCGCAAGAGCCCTGTACTTGGTTCATCAGTTGTGTTGCCACCCATGCCATACAAGAATACACACACTTAGGCAGAGAACAAAAATTCAAACTCACCATGCAAAGGAGAACCCCAATTTTCGGCCTCGAACCATATGTAATCTGTGCTAGAACATCGGACTAGACAAGTGTAAACTATATACCAAAAAAATCGTCTTATTTATAAGATAAACATATTTAAATCTTAGCTTCAGCTGCTCTTGCCAAATGAACTAAATAATGCAAAAAAGTTTTCACAGTATTTACCTCATTACATACGATTTTATAACCGATTGAATCGATTGATATTGATCGATTGATGGAACATAATAATATATTTTATGTGTTATTTATTGATTATAATTATAATATTATTAATTTATTTTTTACATATTTTCGTATTCCATATAAATCAAAACTATGTAATATATTATAATTACCATTTAATCGTTACGCTAATTTTATTAAATTACATTTCGAATATTTTGACATCGATTAATCGATTGACAACAAAGATGATGTAATCCCTAATAATGTCATTTTGGTAACCATAGTATTTATAAATAACACCACTGTATTGTCATATTTCTCATCGATCTTTTATCTTTCTACGCGTGTTTTGTATATTTTTACTATCAAATATTTTCAGCGTATTTGGAGTCCTATTTACTATTGAAACTCATCGACACGCACACAGTGATTTTAATTTTCTATTGTATTCGCTTTCGTACTTGTGTTTTGGTGAATGTGTTTCGCAGTTTCGCTACAATTTCTTGCAAACCAATACTATATGAATATGGACTCCTTAATTGCCTGTTTTCTGACTGACAAAGGTTCAGAATAAGTCCTGAACACTGGATAACGTACCCTATACATCTTTAGAAGATCAGGAAGTTGCTGTGGCCATACTTATAATGAGTATATTATGGTATCTTGATTGGGCAAGGTACTAACGAAATATAGCGCCTCCTGCACAACTACACGAAATATTAATATATTATAATAATAACTAATAAAATCTTTTGAAATATGCAATAGCTTTTATTATACTACCTTTTTATGACATTCGTTTTGGGTGAAAACCATTGAAGTAGTAGATAGTATAATAGACACCCGCCAACTTAGTTTTAGCCATTAAATTCGTAGTTTAAGTGTTAGTATTTGTGAAAAACTTTTATATTTATTACGTTTGTAATGATTACTCGTAGGTGTTTGGTTTATAGTAAGTGTAACATACATATTAAATAGCACTGTGACACGAGTATGACATAATCATAACCTATAATTAAGGTGATTCATTCTAGGATTTCCTTAGTTGGCCATTGCTGACAGCCGTGAAAATTGGAGAAATTGAACTTTTTGCAATAATCTAATTAACAGCCAATTTCCAGTCTTGTCTACTTAGGCCTGAGTTTCTATGGAAACTGGGGTTCTCCTTTCTGCCTCGTCGAGATTCGAACCCAGGACCCTCGGCTCGGCGCTCCGGCATGATAACCATTACGCCCTCTTGCTCTCTGTATTCCGTGTTTACGCCACGAACACGGGACGTTGAAAATATATAAAAATACTAGCTGTTGCCCACAGCTTCGCACGCGGAAATTATGCATAATGTACTATAAATTGAAATGTAAGCTATCCTATCTTTCAAGTTGGATCAAACTGCACACGGTGTGCTTTGATTAAAATCGGTTATTGTAGTTTAGGAGTCCATCGCGGACAACAACGTGACATGTAATTTATACATATATATTAAGATTATATATTTCCAGATTTATCTAAGTCAGTACTTAGTAGTTATTATTAGTAAGTAATATCTCCTTGTTAGGTTGGTACATATGGCTTGTACGTTCCTTACAGATGATGCTGAAATATGTAAGTGTAACTCACCATCAAGTTTTATGTGCCAGTTGATGTTCACGCAGCACCGCACGTATAACCAGCTATCCCTCGCAGCATCCATGCTATCCTAGTAATCCATAACTGTTGTCCTATTCACAAAACACAAGCTGGTAGACATGTTAAAGTATTTACATAGATCATGCAGATTAAGTTCTTTCATATCTAAAATTATTATCACCTGGTCATTGTCATTCAACGCTGACAGAGAAATTATGTTATAAAAATAGTGTGATAGTGACCTAAATATTGCAGCTACGTGCACGTTTCCAATATATGAGAGTGGTAGCTTTCTATGAGTATGCGGGTATAATGGCTAATCGCCACTCGAGCACTGCCATACACGGAGCCCACGGAGGCTACTCGGCGACTATACGTGCAGACACCGGTAACCGGGCGGCGCACAGTGATTCGAATGGAACAAGCTAGCTGGACAAAAGTCATTTTGAATTTCCCGGAATTGTATACCTGAGCCCCTAACCAATACCCCAACTAACACAAATCCGAGAATTATTTTGCACTAATGTCAACCACTAATTAGGTAATTAGGGCAGTATAAAAAGAAAGGGTGAAAAAATTACAAATCAGTTACATTTTTGCGATTACCGAAGTAACATTAATGTCAGTGAGTTTTAAGTTTTTTGAATAATATTAGTAATGGATCTTCAAGTTAAAGGTATGTACTTTTTATTTATAATTAATATATAAATATACTTAACCCCAGTTTTTTTATAATACCTCAATTTTAAAAAAATATGTAGTTTTTTGACGGTTTATTGTTTTCATTGGACCAGAAAGTACTTGTACCCTTATGTACCTGGGCTAGAAATTATACATGTCATAGCCATATATGTTAGCTTTCAATTGACGCCCATTTTAGCTTGCACAATCGAGTACAACTTTGTTATTTCGTCTGTTTTTCAGAATACGAATTCTCAGTTTCGAAAATCGAGTTTTTTGATGAATGGCAGAAACACATTAATGTCAGTGAGTTTTAAGTTTTTTGAATAATATTAGTGATGGATATTCAAGTTAAAAGTATGTACTTTTTATTTATAATTAATATATAAATATACTTAACCCCAGTTTTTTTATAATACCTCAATTTTAAAAAAATATGTAGTTTTTTGACGGTTTATTGTTTTCATTGGACCAGAAAGTACTTGTACCCTCATGTACCTGGGCTAGAAATTATATATGTCATAGCCATATATGTTAGCTTTCAATTGATGCCCATTTTAGCTTGCACAGTCGAGTACAACTTTGTTATTTCGTCTGTTTTTCAGAATACGAATTCTCAGTTTCGAAAATCGAGTTTTTTGATGAATGGCAGAAACATCCGAAAGAGAACCGTAATAATAGACTATATGATTTTCTATTACTGAAAAATTATTTTGGAAATATTACGAATGAATCTGCGAGGGAAATTAAAATGAAAATTTCAAAAATATCAACAATTTTAGTACAAAAATGGCAATAGTCATTAGTTAAGTATTTTATGACTGTTGTTAACCTTTTTCTATTGTTATTTTTTAAGTATCTCAATTATACAAAATATTTATTATTAATTTTTGTTTTCTTGGAACCCGTGATCCTACCTTCCATTTTTTTATATATCTTGCACTTAAATTGTCATAAACCATCATAAGAAAGCCATACCAAGCAATCAAACCCAATAAATAATTT
This sequence comes from Thymelicus lineola, assembly GCA_963932265.1. Taxonomy (NCBI): domain Eukaryota; kingdom Metazoa; phylum Arthropoda; class Insecta; order Lepidoptera; family Hesperiidae; genus Thymelicus; species Thymelicus lineola. The sequence continues at coordinate 20,737,890 of OZ010682.1, read as the reverse complement.
TGTCTAGCTAGCTTTTTCTATTGGAACTACTGTGGCGAACGTCGGTTTTTTGAGAATCTTGAACTAGTTGCAGATATTACAGCTTTAGATGTGAATTTAATTAAAAAGTTTGGCATTATTCTTCGAACATTGGCTTTTCAATTCGAAAAATGACCTTGATTAAGCATTCAAGGTCATGGTTAAGGTCGGTTTTTGCGTAAAATTTTCTGCCCTTTCCGAATCTGGAATAAAAAATAGGGGTTACCATTTGAAAAAATTAAGTTGACCTTGATTTGACCTTCAAAACCACAGTCAAGGTCAAATTCAAGGTCATCATCAGTTAGTCGAGTACAATTAGTACAACTTTTGTATAAAACATTTTCCTCCAAAATGCATTCCTGAGGAGTTATTCAGGGGTTTCCATACTTTTGGACCACCCTGTATATATTTTGCACTTAAACTGTCATAAAACATCATCAGAAAGCCGTACCAAGCAAAAAAAACCCAATAAATAATTTTGTCTAGCTAGCTTGTTCTATTCGAACCACTGTGCGGCGCCGAGAGGTTTCACCGGGGCATACGCACTCACATAAAGCCTTAACATTTTGTTAGTCTTTGAACCGGATTCAACACCTTATTTAAAACGAACTTGATGTGTTTGTGCCATGTTTGTTCCCATCCTCATCTGTACCTATAGTATGTAAATTAGGAATTTCTGCAAGGCGGCGCTCTGTGCTCTGTGCATGAACTGGACCATTGTTCACCGACTAATACGCTACTTGTCTGTCCAGCTGTTGCTGGCCATTGAAGTATAATGTAACTAGGTGTGAACATAATGTTCAATGTTGCTGGCTGGCTTACTTCAAGAAACGTTGGTCACAGTAGCGGCGTTAGGGTAGGGCGCGGTTGGGCGACCGTCTAGGCCGCCAGGTATGAAGGGGCGCCGCAGGTAGTCATTCATAACGGAACCCTTATAATTTTATCATGTCTGTACGTCCGTCCGTCCGTCTCTCCGCAGCATAGCCTCGAGACCCTTAGTGCTGGAAAGCTGTAACTTGGCATGGATTTTTTATTTATTATTTTGCATGGGTTTCAATGGCAGATAAGGGCACCGTAGAAATTTCTCCCTGGGCGCTGGTAGTGCTAAAACCAGCACTGGTTAGTCATTAAAATGAATATTCTCTGCGACCTAAAAGTTCACTAACGAAAAGCGTTCTCTGGAACTCTTTTAGGTTAAGTTGGAATTTCCTAATACTCAGCTGATCACATTGCAGGAGATTTAAGAATTGATGACATTGCTCAGTTGATATTCTAAACAGATCAATATGTTGGTTATCTCGATAGATACCGTGTGACAAGATGACTCGCGTTACAGATGTTGCCAGTTGTCGAGCAGTGGTCTAATACTTAGGACAAGTGTGAAAGTTGATAGGCGTTATTTAAAAAGTGATTATGTTGCAATGTGACAAAGATTCCGTGAAGGTGAGATTTAAGGTTCCTATGATGATCGGGCTTTAGTGTGTACCTTTTATCTAACTGTCTAGTTTTAACGCAATTTTATGTTTCACTTTTTTAATAATATGGTGTTGGGTACTATGGTTCACAATAATTAAGAACTCTAAGTTCGACATGGGGATATTGTTTTTCAGAGATATTAATTCCTGTCTACACACCTGGAATTACATTACATATTGTTGTGTTTACGAAGTTTTCCTCCGCAGCAGACATAAAAAGGTGTAACTGTAGAAAAAGGTAGGTACGAAATGGTAACATTTAATTAACTATTTGTTAATTAAATTCGTTACGTAATAGTAACATTTAATTAACTAGGTATATGTTAATTAAACGAACCTATAGGCTAAACTTAAACTAAATCTATGTTCAAACCTTAATTGTAATAATTATGAAACCGAGAAAAGTAAGTGTACCTGAGGCCGAGTTTACAAATCAAACCAGCAATATTATAATCGAGTGCGTGGTATTAAATTTCTATTGTCATGCCAGCGGAGCGTTGCCAAAGAATTCATTCCTTTTGTAGACGAAGAACAATGGTCGCATATCAGATCAGTGACCGAATTACTTAGTTATTAAACAAATAGGGGGTACTTGTCCATTGTGAACTCTGTCGAGCTTTGCTTACGACTCATAATGAGACTTCGTTGCGAGTGTCAGTTTAACTTTATGACGATTTATGTTACGAAATCATTTCTCACACATTCAAAACTAATTTACATTTAAGATGAGATAGGGTGACTGTGCGTGAAGCGTCTAGAGCTTTATCTGCATCTCTCCGCGTCAGTTTGACTGATGATGGCCTGCTGGTCCTGCTCTCTTATCTCTCCGTCACCACACGGTTCCCAGCATAGATAGGTATCCATAAAATGTGTCACAACCTGAATTCTGTTCTTTGCCAGAATTAATTAGATTAATGATTTCTGATAGTATGTAATTTGATTTAAGTGTAATCTCTGTTTCTTGATCACTCTCATTGCTAGTCAATCACAATCAAGGATATAATCACAAGAATTAAAAGTTAATTTGTTAATTATTAAATAAATTATGTTCGGAATACGTAAGCAATTTGTAGTTAGATATAATAAAACGTAAACTGGCAGTCATACTCGAGGTGGTGTTCTTATTTTGAATCGAGACAAAACAGAGTCCTGAAAAATCTCTCATAAAGGAAAAATGTATGGAAAGTGCGGTCCCGAAATTCGGTGTTGATATCTAATAAATAAATACACATGCGAAGTATCAAGTAGGCAAGTTACACATAAATCCACTTTGAAGGGTTAACGATATGAAGATCACGGTCATGTGATCTCAGCAGATCGTCGAGAAAAACAATCGTAATCTACGGTAAGTTCCCAAGATTGCAGCTGATAAATATTGATAACATGAATCGCTCGGTAGGAAATGTTCTGCAATACTTATTTCTTGTATGATCATTGTTATTCCCAAGCCTTTAATATTGCTATGATATTTTTAGTCATGATATTTTGATATCGTACCTATTCGCTTGCATTGATTAGGTGCGACGTACGAACTTTCTTCATATTTTTAAATTTTGTCATTTTATTCGGTGAAATGCGTCTTAATTTTATCTATTTTAGAATAACATAATAATAATTATTATTTATTATGGAGGTTTTTACTGTGTCCGACAAAATGTGCTGTTTTATATGTTTTTCAACAACCTTATGTTTTTGTGTGAACTGTGAAAGGTTGTGGGGTTAATGACACTTCCCGTAGAAGTATCCCATATCATTTCTTCAAAAATTACATTCCGACCTAGGTTAAAAATCATCTGGCTTTATAGACTTAGTTATGTAACTTAATTAATCACCCTTCACTTTTTTCCATATGCATATATTCATAAAGATTTTCCACTGATTTGGATATTTGTGATAATCTGGGTCACAGATGCCAGTAGCGTTTGTTCGTTTCGAATGCGTCTGCCGACTGCCGACTAATCGCAATGCTTAGAGCGTAGTGACGGTGTGCGTTGGTTTTTTCTTTTCCTTGATTTGGCGAAGGACAAATGAGATAATATAAATGTTGACAAGGTCTGAAAATTACATCAGTAGCGTAGAAAGTCGATTGCGTTACGGGTGCGAATGCGGGCTGCGAGAGACGTGGAAATGGAAACGTAATACGAACAGCTCGAGAATATCAGACTAAGTTCTGTTCATGTAACTCCATAGATGTAACTCCTTTGTAACGCTTGTAATAACAGAGGGCGAGGCGAGTGAGGTGAGCTCTTCCTGCACATCGTGTTTTACCGGCGATTAAGCAACAGCGGAATACTGCTTGCTGATAGAAACAGACCGGGACGGGACTATCGCACCAACAGGAGGATGTAATCTTTTTTAGTCTCTGTGTAATAACCCACTTTCAAATGGATTATATATCTTAGGTTGCTTGTAGGTTGCTGAAACGTTGATATGTAAAAGTTTCAAGACTACCAGATAAGTTTGTCTTGAGAAAGATAAACTGGTAGGAACCACTAACGAGGTGTATCTCGTACTTAGCGCCTAGTGCCTAGTACTGAACTCAATTAGGCTTTTTACTGACTAACTATTCCCCTCCGTTTTAAAATCGGTCGGAAAATGTATTTTCACGTTTTTCAGTTGGAGTGCCAGTAAAACCTGGTCCCTCGCTTCCTTGTTCGCAGGCAACGGATACGGACAGGCGTTGCTTTTGGCGTTCCTAATGTCTATAGGCGAGAGATATCACTATCGGATGGTTCGTCCACTCGTTTGTATTTCATTGTTGATTATAAGATTATTTTTAAGGCAATATTTCATTATCTCACGATGGTTTCGCTAGCCAGAGGCTCGCTATTATTGTTATGCTTCTGCTATCAATAATACCTAAAGTACCATTATAGCATATACCTATCTACAAAGACATGTAGGTCATTGTAGGTATATGCTATAATTAATTAATTGATAAAGTCAACTCCTTTATCACACGCATTCTTGTATGGGCGCAGTAAACAATCTAGAACTAGAAGCCATCAGCCATCGCATTATGGTTTTGATTTACATAAGCGAGTTGACGTGGACGCCTGTCAGCTCTAATAAATAAATAATGTAATTAATCAGGGCTGCTAGAATTATGTTATCAGGTATTCGATGTTTATTTTGTGGCTTCGTCAAGGCCATGGTTGATATCTTCATTTAAATCTCAGATTGTATCGATTAAGGTTGAGTGAGACCAACAACCAAAGATATTATATATTAAGAAGAGGCAGATACGTTATAACCGCGCGCGTTGTGTGACTCAAAAAGTTCCCAATTGGGAACTCTTGTGATTAGTCTGCGTCGAGCGCAATCACGAGCGTGGCGCATCGTAGGTTCATACGTCCTTACGAAAATACATCAAAATGCCATCGTGTGTGTTTCGAAAGTGCACCAATTATGACTCCAAGGTCAACAAAACACAAGGAATCTCATACCACATTTGAATACGCTAAGATACTTAGATTATTTAGTCTATTTCAATTATTTTTCTAAACAATCTAATAACTCATGCAAAGACGCCATATTCAGATGAAGAAAGAGATAGCGATCTAGTTTTGACGCGAGAGCGATAAAGACCGTAGCCTATATAGATTGACGCGAGCGACAAACACTAGCTGTCTTTTTCACTATTATGGTTTTAGTAATGCCATCCTTTTTACATAATTTGCCAATGTACTAGTGATTGGTGTAGGCAAACAAAAGATAAACGTGTGTGTGTTATAGCTCGGTCGGAACAGATTTTTCGGTCGATTTGTAAGGGCATAACGTATCTGTATTTATAACATCTTTGCCAACAACCGCATATTTTAAATTGCGCTGTGTGTCGCGTGTAAAATGAATCGCAAAAAATCGGTTTAAGAGCCATTTCGCAAAACTCGGTTGATAAACTATAGGTATTTGAAGCGGCTCCGCGGCGTGATATTGCCTCGCGCGGCTCGCGTCGCGCTTGACCTCAGTTCTGTGCGAGTAATCTTCTTGATACTTTCAAACGTAAAAATTTTAAAATTATGAACATATAATTTTAATTATACACTTTGTGACCACATACATGTATCTGGTTTGTGACAATATAAGTTTATATAACAATTAAGAGTACAATGTAGTAGTACCATTATCGGTAACTTATTTACATAATACATTTTAGGTACCTACTTAGGTACATCACAATAAAGATGTCCAATAGATGCATATTGCAAAAATCAATATTTTGGCAAATCAACGTGAAAAATTAAAAATCACGTTTTTTCAAGGTGATCTATAAAATGCAATATGCGTCCATTTTGCCTGCGATATTTGCAGCGCGTCGAAATACATAGGTATACCTAAATTCAAATCAATCGGAGGGTATAGAACCGGGAAATCCCGGAACCGAAAATCCCGGGATTTACAAAGGAATACGGTACTTTTCAAAAGAACCAGGAAACAAAATAAAAGAACCGAGAAACAAAATAAAAGAACCGGGATTTTCTGAACTTTTGGGAAATAAAAATATGTCGCGTCGTGATACAAAAGATAACGTAAAAATAAAGGTAAATACAATCCATACACAAAAATGATTACAGCTTTAATATATAATAGTAATAATTTTGTAAGGAGGTGCATGTTTTTTATTTTTATTTTTTTATTTGTTATTCTGTTTTTTTCCTGTTTTTTGTATGTGTTCGTGGCCTTGTAAATAAACTTATTCTATTCTATTCTATTCTTTAAAAAGAAGATATTCAGAACACTATTCTTTGAATGTTAAAAACGAATTCTTTATTGTTTTCTGTTGGTTTACAAAACAAAATATTGACAATAGTCTAGTATAATAAATTATGAGAAACGAAATTCGCACTTTCCTCCCAAACCACTTGCTCTACAAGAAAAATGTATGGCACATAAAATGTCAATCTTTTTATGGGCTACAACTTTTACTCGATCCTTTCGGAAATCGTCTAGGACGCACCGTTTAGGAGATATAAGGAGTTTTCGGAAAATTTGGGAGGGGGGGGGGGGTTAAGGTTGGGCCCAATAAGATTGGGTAATGTTGCAAGTAAGAGTTCCACAGGGCGGATGGAAATTCAGTCGGAAATCGTCTAGGACGTACCGTTTAGGAGATATATGGTATTTTAGGAAAATTTGGGGAGGGGGGGGGTAAAAGTGGGTTCAGTAAGATTTAGCAATAAGGTTTGGGGGTTTACTAAAGGGGGTTGAAATTTCCGTCTAAACTTGTCTAGGACGCACCGTCTCCGAGATATCCGGGATTTCCGGTTTTCCAAAAATCTATATCCCGATATCCTGCCTGATCTGCCGATCTGCGCCTACCTGATGAGTGCGGTATTTGCCCGGATGCCTCCCAGATTATCACGACGCAAAATTCCACTTTTGGGTGAAGAACTGAGGGGGGGGGGTATAGGGGGAGGCGAGGGGTTGTGAAGGGAAAAAATGAGAGGGTGATTTGTATTTGTGTTGTGTATTTGAGATACGTGAGTTTTGGGGAGTTGACGGAACTTGGGTGCACGAGAGTTTCCAAACAACGAATGTATTATCTTTGACTAATAATAAGTGACTATAGCTGACTAATGTCGGAGCTTCTATCATTCCAACATTTTGGCTTAGCAATAGGGTCCCGTTGACACCGTTTGGGTACGGAACTCTATAAAGTACAGATTGATCTAAAAGTTGTATAAATAAAGGGTATGTGTATACAAGTTATAATTATTTATTATTTTTTTTCTATGTAAATATGTAATTTACACATATAACAAAAAACCTAAATACTGTAACTAATGTCTAAAAACGGACAATGTTTTATTTCAAATTACAGCAGTGACTTCCAACCCAATAGGGGTTGAATTTCCAAAAATCCGATAGCCTAAAGCCTTCTTCGATAAATGAACTATCCAATACAAAAAGAATTTTTCAATTCAAACCAGTAGTTCCTGAGATTAGCGCGTTCAACCAAACAAACAAACAAACTTTTCAGCTTTATAATATTACAATAGTAATAGTATAGATTAGTATAGATATAGTTATATTTTGTACATATGTATGTTCGTGATTTTCTCCGTTACTACTTACACTACATAAATTGGAAAGAAATAGTTACTTAATTTCTATTGTTTTCTTCAAACCAAAGATGTTTAAAGCAGAATATTACGCAAACGGACCCCTGAATTGAAAAATGGTCTTTTGAAACCTATAATATTTTTGAAAGACCTTTTCAACGATACCCCACATTAAGGGGTAGACGAAGAAAAAATCATACGGAATGGACAGACGGACGGACGGAAGGACGGACGGCCGGACGGGCTAGCCGGCCGGTTGAAATAACGAACGGACTAGACATGATTCCGATTTGACTACAAAACCCTGAAAATTATAGAAAACTAAAAATAATACAATTGACTGTAACTAAAAATTCTCACGTGATCAAGACTGTTCAATGGCAATATAATTACGTTACTTTTACGAAATCTATTCCTTAGATGGCTAAAGCAAAATTTGACATAGGTCCGACGTCCAAGAGTGCTGCCGCACGACTGATTTGATTTCGCGCCAGTGCGTATCTTTATATGGTAAAGTAAATTCGTTTTAATAAATTATTTTTTGCAGTAAGATAAAAAAAAAATTACGTGTCATATTCGACAAAGACCATATTTTATTACTACATAAATTTTTGATGGGAAATACGCTTTATTGAATACAAAAATCGATGGTAAAGTCATGGCATAAACCATGAAAATTGGTAATGTTATTGAATTAATTTTGAAACGAATATTATAGTAATCGTATATCCCTTGTAATAAATGCAAAATATAATATATGAGTGTTCTCTAGACATTTTTTTTTACTCAATTTAATAAAACTTAATAAAGAAAATCAGTGTATGAAATTGACTCTGTCGTCCTTTTGCTGAAAAATAGTTATGCTAGATTGACAGTTACGCAGAAACAAATTAATATTTTCAAAATTCCGGTAAATGAAGATCCAAGATGAAGGATTGATCTATTTTATGAGTTCATTTGCCAGCATTAATATCTTTCTTATGATACTAATTTTTGACATCAAATTCTTCATTCCGCGCGTCTAACCGCGAAATGGCTCTTAATATTATGTACTAAAGTCCAAACTCCAAATAAACAGGAATTTAGTGTGAAACCTAATGCAGCTTATTATTCAAACTAAAAGGAGGAAATGTTGATCGAAAATTTTGCATAGTTATTAGAGAAACCAAACGAGACCCAACTTCTGTGAGCTCACTTAAGGGTTATGAATTTTGATGATGATTGTTATTTTAAAACATATACGAAGAAATTCATAATTTACGTTTTCAACCTTCTCTACAATATTTTGTCCGCCCGCTGTTTACATTGTTTTTTGTTTTTAAAAGATCTTTATTTATAAAAATAGTTACAGGATATATTTACAATAACTTATAAATATTGCAAATACAATCGTAAGAATTATAAACGTTACGTAGACTAATGGCGCCTCTTTAAACAAACACAATACTTATTAATTAAATCATTTTGATCTTAAGATAATGAACTATAGGTATAGTAAAGTAATAGTTATTTTGGTGATGCAAGGCTTTGTAGGATGGCCATTACATTTAGACAAATTAATTTACATTTAGATTACACACGTTTGTAGTGTTTGAACTACAAGCAGGTTGAACATTCATAACTGACCAATGCAATGTACAGTATATTAAGTATACATGATAATTAGTATGGAATACAAAAACAACAGAGATATAAACTATCTAACGGGGGTATCCGCACAAAAATATTACTGAGGTATCGGTTGCCGGGCGGCGAGCCGGTCGCTGGTAGTTGCGTATGGTCATGATTCACTAAGGAAATAGTGATGGGGCAGTCGATATCTATTGTAGATCCCGGAGTATGATAGGGTATTTAATCTGGATTTGCCAATCGATGATACCAGAATATTTGGATGCTTAGGATTTTTATATAAGAAGAAGTTTTTAGATATTTTTAAAATGAAATTTTTAATTAATGGAAATATTATATTATTGTGTAATTTCTTTAAGTTAGTTCTCAAAGGTGTATTGTAAGAAATTTTAATTGCTTTGTTTTGAAGAACTTGTAACTTTTTATACTGAGAATTTGTTATACTGCTCCAGACGGGAGCAGCATATGTAATGGAAGGCCGAACAAGCGTAGAGTAAATTTTTAGTTTGGTTTGTGGACTAAGTTTTGATTGCCTATTTAGAATGGGTCTTAAAGCGTTTAAGCTTTTAGCGCCTTTAAGCAATAAGTTTTTAGTGTTTTCATGCCAGTTTATTTTGTTATCAAGAACTACACCGAGGTATATGACTTTACGGCTCCAAGCAATGGGATCTTCGCCAATCTTTACACATTTAGTAGGAACGGTACGTTTTCTGGAAAACATGATGCATTCTGTCTTTTTAGTATTTAATTTTAACTTCCATTTTGTAAAGTAATTGAGTAATAAATCAGAAGATAATTGTAACCTCTGGATTATCAGGTCAATGTCTTTGGACGACGAAAATATTGCTGTGTCATCAGCATATATTGCAAGCTTAGTAGCTGGCTGGTTGTGGCTGTTTAGGAATGTCGTTTATAAAGAGGGAGAAGAGATATGGACCTAAAATAGAACCCTGTGGTACGCCAGCAGGTATAAATTTAGCAGAAGAATTAACATTACCTATATATACTGAGAAGGAGCGATCCAGCAGATAAGACTGAATGAGCCTAACAAGATCTAGGGGCGTATCATTCAAGATAAGTTTGTGTAGTAGACCTGCATGCCAAACCGTGTCAAATGCCCTCTCAATGTCTAAGAGCATCATGCCAGTGGACTCGCCTAAGTTTAATCCATTGGCTACATGTTCCGCAACTCTAGCTAGTTGCTGTGTAGTTGAGTGCTTAGGACGAAAGCCAAACTGTTCAGGAATAAGGTGGATTTCAGTTGCCTTCGAGAGACGTGCTAAGATGATTGCTTCAAAAAGTTTACCTAGACCAGGTAATAGACTAATTGGTCGATAGCTGCTAGGAAGGAGCTCATTTTTGCCAGATTTCTTAATCGCAATAACTTTTGTTACCTTCCAAGCAGTGGGATAATATCCCAGCTTAAGACAAGCATTAAATATTTTTGTCAATAAAACAACTCCTTTTTGCGATAGATTTTTGAGTAAAAAATTTGATATTCCATCAATACCAGGGGCTTTCCTAGATTTAAGTTTTTTAAGCTTGTTACGGATTTCTTTGGGTCTAACTGGATATTTTAATTGATTTCCGCCAGATTCATCTAACTTTTTTAAGGAATCTTCAACAATAGCAACAGTATTAGGCTCACTGTGCCAGAATCTGGTGAGGTTCATATTTAGGAGAAACGTTTCAGCCAAAACTTCACATTGCTCTAAGGTAGATGTGGTAGATAAGGTATCAGATATTTTCAGAGGAGGAATGACATTTGGTTTAGGGTTTAACGATTTAACTACACGCCATAAGTCTGAACGGGGATTATCAATTTTGGCTAATTTGTTATTCCAGCGATCGTTGTTAGTTTTAACTATAGCTTCATCTATCTGTTTCTGCAAAGTATTAAATTCTGAAAGTAAGATCCTCTTTTGAGTTGGGTTCTTTTCCTTTAAAGCTAATCTACGTCTTTGGTTTTTAATTTTGATCAATCTTTTTATGTATTTAGGTAATTTTTGTTGATTTTTGTTATAATTTACTTGAATAATGGGCACACTTTGACGGCTGCTTTCATTTATGGCATTAGTTAATTTATCGATGTTATTATCTATCTCTAGGGTTGTCTTGATAACTTCACTGCTTACATTACATAGTCGCAGGTCGCAGCCCTAGATGCAGTGCAGAAAATCGTCCTTGCACCCAGTGTTTGAGCATTCAATGAGCATATTTGATTAAACGTAAGATTGGCATACTATGCTAACGAAGGTGTGACTGCCTCTACGTGAGATTTTATGAAGCTACCTTACCTGGTAGTACTCTAGTGATGTGATATGTCATATGAGGACTCCAAGATTGTGACACGAATGTCAAGATGTAAGTACAACTATCTACTGATCTGTTAATGAGCGTTAATTCTTTATGTGAAAATTTAACAAATGAGCTTACGAGCCAAGAGACCTGATGGTGAAGGGTCACCGTCGCCCGCTGACCGATGCGTTGTCGACCAAAAAAGATACGGCAAAACCGCTATATTATATGGAGTTGATTTCAAACAAACTGCTTGTAGCATATTGACAATAGTTTGTGATACTGCAACCGTCCAGTTACAATTCGACTTAAATTGTTATGCGAGTCGATGCATACATCGTTTCAATGTATTAAATTGATTCATGGGAATCAGGAAAGACATGCAGTGTAGCTTACAGTTAGGGAGGCCATTTAAATCTCATCTCAGCGCCGCCGCGCCGGCCCATTGGTGTGTTCTGCGTTGTTCACCACGCGAGAGCTTTTCCGCATTTCCTACCGTTATTCAACACGCGTTGTTATAGCTATGCAAATCCCATCGTCATGCAAACGAATCTGACACGTGTTTTGTCACAGAACGTAACGGTGTGGACGCAATGGCTCACAACACAACTCACAGCCATTCACAGCTAATAGCGGTATAACATTAAGTACCTATCTGATGTACCTATCAAAGATATTGTCCAATGTCTTTGCTCAAGAATATTGATGCGAGAAGCGTCAAAGGGGTGTAAGGGGTGTAAATAAACGGATTTGAATTTGAATTTTGAATTTGAATTTGAATTTAAGGGTGGAACACAATGCAGACCTGATGGAATCAGTTCAGTAGTTACTCACCACGACGTGCCACGGCAATCTGATAGTGATTTATTCCATCGTTTACACGAAGCTTGTACGAAGTTGGCTGTAATATCAAAATAATTTGTTTTGCGTAATAATAGCCGACAAACCAGCAGACCGTAGTACGCGTTTTTAGGGTTCCGAAGTAAAAATGGAATCCTTATAGTTTTGTCATGTCCGTCCGTCTATCTGTCTGTCTGTCTGTCTGTCCGTCTGTCCGTCTGTTAGTGCTAGAAAGCTGTAATTTGGCATAGATATACATAATTATTAAAAATTCAGTCTCATAGAATAAAATATTGAAAAACATTTTTTTCATGATATTTCGGAATTAGGGGTCCGTTTGCAAAATATTTGACTTTAAAATGCTAATTTTGGTTAGAGTCAAGTGTCCCCCCCCCCCGCAGGCTAAACGATTGGAGTTGGACAAGAGAAAAAAAAATCTCAAAAATAGGTTATGTGATGAATTTACAAGGAACTATCACGGCTATGTTAGCATAAGTAGTTAACGAGTAATAGTTGATAAACTTACTACTTCGAAACCCTACATTGCGCTTGGCCTGACACGCACTTGCCCGGTTTTTTTGGATATTTGAAGCTAAAATAGTTTTTTGCTTAATTTAAAATTTTTGGGGCAAAGTTAATGTGCCTTGTTTAATGCAAGCAATATACTAATGGCGTTTGCTCGTTATCCGATTAATGTAGAAATCGAGTATATATATAGTTATATATATAGTTATATAATCGAGAAAATAAGAAGTTACATAAGTTTATCTCGGCTAGCATGACTGTTTGATTTTAGAATCAAACATGTGAAGAAATTGGACTTTTATTGCTTAAAATTTACTCTGTTACTTTTTTACATCTATGCTATAAAAGTTGTGTACTAAAATTTTCCGAATAGATCTTGGTCATTGTTTAAAATTTTTCATTGCTTGCGGCTTTCATGCGAGGACGTACCGAAATGTATCTAGCAAAGTAGGAAAAGCTTATAACTGATCTATGTATAATTTGCCAAGTACATTGTTAAGGCAACTCATTGTATCGCGCCACTGTCTGCCAAACCGAACCGGCATGATGTAATCTCATCATCCAAGTGGTTTCTCAATGTTCGACAGACAGACGATGCGGCCTGGCCAAATATCACGCGTATATTCAAATCGTAAGTGTAAAAAACCACAGTTACAAATTACAAAATCATGCTACGGGGCCATATGCAGCTCAGCTCGAAATAACAAATGGTTAAGGATCTTTATAGCATCAGATATGAGACGATGCCACTTCCGTCTTTCTTCTATTATTATTATTATAATATATAATCCTAGACTTACCACTGACTCACCTATACAATTGATCTCCCAGAAGGAGACGAGATGGGATAATGTTGTCTATGGCGAATATTCTCCATCCCCTCCCGACACCTCGGGAAAAATCTGACATTTCCCATTTTCAAGATGGCGGCTGCGCGGCGATTGTCAACTTTTTTGTTTATGGCCTTTTGCCCAATATTTTTGGGGGTATTCGTAAAATTTAGGAAGATTATTATGAAAAATTGAGAAAAAATAAAAAAAAACAAGATGGCCGCCGAGTTATTTTGGTTTGAATTTTTTCCATTTTAGAGGTGAGTTTGTGGGGTCGCATCGGGGTGGTTTTTAAACTTATTTGCAATATTTTTTTTGCTTTCGCTTGAATGTATCCTCAATTTTGATATTTTGGGGATCTTTATTTTTTTGACAAGATGGCGGACGCGGTGGCGGCCATTTTGAAAAATATACGAAAAATGTCATTTTTTGGGTGAATTTTTCTCCAGGTTGGCAACATTTGAGCGGGTCTCTTTGTTCCGGGCGGTTGTGTAACTTGACCCAAAGTATTGCCAGGTTTCATTTTTTTTATCTTCGTTCATATATTTTTTTGAACTTTCTATTCAAAAATATGAAAAGTAGAAGGAGCAATATTTTTAATCAAAAATGCACACAAGCAAACGTGTCGTGGTTGCCATAATGACATTTGACTATTTTTGTCGATGTCGACTGGCAACACTGGTTGCTGGAATTTTTTTTTCGTTTTACAAAAAGTCGTTTTGATCTCCCAGATGGAGTGGTAGGGGTGGATATGATGTATGGGAGAATTTTTGATTAATCCCCTTGTCTATGGGAAAAATCCGACCTTTCAAAAATCCAAGATGGCGGCCGAGGTGAAATGACCAACTTTTTTTTTTATTATGCAGCTACCCGAGATTGGTGTCGTTTTCGGCTAATGTTGGGAAAAGTGTTACGAAAAATTTGAAAAAATTTGAAAAAACAAGATGGCCGCCGAGATATTTAAGTTTAAAATTTTTCAATTTTCGAGGTGACTTTGCGGGGTCGGATTGCGTTGGGTTTTAAACTTTTTTGCGATTTTTTTGCTTTGTTGCCTTGCATCTATCCCCAATTTTGACGTTTGGGGTATATTTTTTTTTTCGCCAAGATGGCGGACCCCGTGGCGGCCATTTTATAAAAAGTACGAAAAATTGCATTTTTTGAAGGAAAAAATTTTTAGGTTGGCAACATTTGAAGGAGTCACTTTGTATGGGGCGGTTGTGGGACTTGGTCTGAAGTATTGCCAGGGTATGTTGATTTTTTTTTGTTCATACATTTTTGTGAACTTTCTATTCAAAAATATGAAAAGGAGAAGGAGAAACATTTTTAATCAAAAAAATTTACCAAAAAATTTTTAGTGGTCGTCGTAATGACATTTGACCATTTTCATCTAAATAAACTGGCAACACTGGGAGCTAGATTTTTTTTTCCCGTTTTTTCACATTTCGAGTAGCCCAGCCGAAAGTATTGGTGGAGGGTTATAATGATGTATGAAAAAGTTGCTTGACTATTTATGGTTACTATGGGAAAAATCCGACCGTTCGAAAATTCAAGATGGCGGCCGCTCGGGGACTGTCAACTTTTTTATTTATTTGAGCACCTACCCAATATTGGTGTCATTTTCGAATAATTTTGGGACGACTAATACGACGAAATTAGAAAAAAAATAAAAAACAAGATGGCCGCCGAGATATGTTTCTTTAAAATTTTGAAATTTTAGAGGTGACTTTGTGGGCTCGCATCGGGGTAGTTTTTCAACTTTTTTATAATATTCTTTTTGTTTTACCTTGAAAGTGTCCTCAATTTTAATATTTCGGGGGTATTTATTTTTTTGACAAGATAGCGGACCCCGCGGCGGCCATTTTGTAAAATGTACGAAAAATTGCATTTTTTGAAGGAAAAAATTAGTAGGTTGGCAACACTTGAGGGGGTTACTTTGTATAGGGCGGTTGTGTAACTTGACTGAAAGTGTTGCCATGTTTGGTTTTTCTTTTCTTCGTTCATACAATTTTTTGGACTTTCCATTCAAAAATATGAAAAGTAGAAGGAAAAATATTTTTAATCAAAATATTTAACCAAAACATTTCAAGTGGTCGTCGTAATGACATTTGACCATTTTTATCTTAATGAACTGGCAACACTGTAGTCCAGAATTTTTTTCACTTTTCGAGTAATTGAGCCTAAACTATAGATCAGGAGTATAAAAAATGTATGACAGATATTTCTAAATTAAATTATTCGTTTTGGGAAAGCAATAAAATTTCAGTGTTGCCATACAAAAAATAATAATTTTCATACAAATTTAATTTTGGATTGAATATTTCGCTACTATAATGTATAGGGAATTTGTAGGTACTGATATTTTGTGAATGTAGGTGAAAAAAATTTCAGTGTTGCCATACAAAAAATAATAATTTTCATACAAATGTTTTCTTTTTTCAAATATTTGAGGCGGTTTTCTTCATTTGATGGCCTTATAATGTATGGGGCGATTGTAGGTTCCAATAGTCCGTAAATGATGGTGAAAAAATATTTTAGGGATGCCATACAAAAAATAAAAGTTTTCATACAAATGTACTTTTTTATGTAATATTTCAGGCTATTTCATCAATCTTATGTCACTACAATATGTCCGGAGGCTGTTGGTACTTATAGATCGTACACATCGAAGGAAAATTGTTGCAGTGTTGCCATATAAAAATATTAATTTTCATACAAATGTATTTTGTGTCGAATATTTCTGATTTTTTGTCCATTGAATGTCAATACAATGTATGAGGCGTTTATTAGTATTTAGGGTTATTATTAATTATCAACTAGCTTCTCCCTCTCCATCACTCTCCTTCCTCTCCCCTCTCCCTCCCTCTCCCGCCCACTCTCTCTACGTCTACCTCTCCCTTTCCCTCTCCCTCTCCTTCACTCCCTCCCTTTCCCTCTCCCTCTCCTTCACTCCCTCCCTCTCCCTCTCCGTCTCCCTCACCCTCTCCCTCTCCCTCTCATATTCTGTAAATCATGCCGAAAAAATAGACATACCAAAAGTAGTAGTTTGATTTCGCAAACAGACCCTCAGAACCCTCTTATCGAAAAATAAATTTCAAAGACCAATATTTTAAAAAAAAAAACTATTTATTTATTTTCTCTTTTGCGAAAGAGAAAGGCACGCGCGCTGCTTTAGCAGCGCGCGCCCCACGCGAAAACCTAGTTATTATAATATATAATCCTAGACTTACGGGGAGTGAACTATATAATTGTTCTCCCAGAAAGAGTCGAGATACAACTTTGTTGTCTATGGCGAATATTCTTCATCCCCTCCCGACACCTCGGGAAAAATCTGACATTTCCCATTTTCAAGATGGCGGCCGCGCGGCGATTGTCAACTTTTTTGTTTATGGCTTTTTGCCAGATGTTTTTCGGGTGTTTTGTTAAAATTGTAAGAGGAATTATGAAAAAATGAGAAAAAAATGAAAAAACAAGATGGCCGCCGAGTTATTATGGTTTGAATTTTTCCCATTTTAGAGGTGACTTTGAGGGGTCGCATCGGGGAGGTTTTCCAACTTTTTTGCAATTTTTTTCTTGTGTTCGCTTGATAATGTCCTCAGTTTTAATATTTTGGGACTATTAATTTTTTCGACAAGATGGCGGACGCGGTGGCGGCCATTTTGAAAAATGTACGAAAAATGACATTTTTTGGGTGCGTTTTTCTTCTGGTTGGCAACATTTGAGCGGGTCCCTTTGTTCCGGGCGGTTGTGTAACTTGACCCAAAGTGTTGCCAGGTTTTATTTTTTTTATCTTCGTTCACACATTTTTTTGGACTTTCTATTCAAAAACATGAAAAGTAGAAGGAGCAATATTTTTAATCAAAAATTCACACATGCAAACGTGTCGTGGTTGTCGTAATGACATTTGACTATTTTCATCGATGTCGACTGGCAACACTGACTGCTGGAATTTTTTTTTCGTTTTACGAAAACCCGAATTGATCTCCCAGAAGGAGTGGTGGGGGGTAGATACTATGTACGGGGGAATTTTTGGTTCACTCCCGGATCTATGGGAAAATTCCAAGTTTTCAAAAATCCAAGATGGCGGCCGAGGTGAAAAGACCAACTTTTTTTTTTATTATGCAGCTACCCGAGATTGGTGTCGTTTTCGACTAATGTTGGGAAAAGTGTTACGATGAATTTGGAAAAATTTGAAAAAACAAGATGGCCGCCGAGATATTTAAGTTTAAAAATTTTCAATTTTCGAGGTGACTTTGCAGGGTCGGATTGCGTTGGGTTTTAAATTTTTTTGCGATTTTTTTTCGTTGTTGCCTTGCATCTATTCCCAATTTTGACGTTTGGGGTATATTTTTTTTTTCGACAAGATGGCGGACCCCGTGGCGGCCATTTTGTAAAATGATCGAAAAACCTCATTTTTTGAAGGAAAATTTTTTTAGGTTGGCAACATTTGAGGGGGTCGCTTTGTATGGGGCGGTTATGGGTCTTGGTCTGAAGTGTTGCCAGGTTACGTTGATTTTTTTTTGTTCATACATTTTTGTGAACTTTCTATTCAAAAATATAAAAAGTAGAAGGAGAAACATTTTTAATCAAGAAATTTTACCAAAAAATTTTTAGTGGCCGTTGTAATGACATTTGACCATTTTCATCTAAATTAACTGGCAACACTGGGAGCTAGAATTTTTTTTCCCGTTTTTTCACATTTCGAGTAGCCCAGCCGAAAGTATTTGTGGGGGGTTATAATGATGTATGAAAAAGTTGCTTGACTACTTATGGTCACTATGGGAAAAATCCGACCGTTCGAAAATTCAAGATGGCGGCCGCTCGGCGATTGTCAACTTTTTTATTTATGTGAGCACCTACCCAATATTGGTATCATTTTCGAATAATTTTGGGACGACTAATACGATGAAATTAGAAAAAATTTGAAAAACAAGATGGCCGCCGAGATATTTTTCTTTAAAGTTTTGAAATTTTAGAGGTGACTTTGTGGGCTCGCATCGGGGTAGTTTTTCAACTTTTTTATAATATTCTTTTTGCTTTCCCTGGAAAATGTCCTCAATTTTGATATTTTGGGGTTAGTTTTTTTTTTCAACAAGATGGCGGACTCCGTGGCGGCCATTTTGTAAAATGTACGAAAAATGGCATTTTTTGAAGGAAAAAATTAGTAGGTTGGCAACACTTGAGGGGGTTGCTTTGTATGGGGCGGTTGTGTAACTTGACCGAAAGTGTTGCCATGTTTGGTTTTTCTTTTCTTCGTTCATACAATTTTTTGGACTTTCCATTCAAAAATATGAAAAGTAGAAGGAAAAACATTTTTAATCAAAAAAATTCACCAAAAAATTTTTAGTGGCCGTCGTAATGACATTTGACCATTTTCATCAAAATCAACTGGCAACACTGGGAGCTAGAATTTTTTTCACTTTTCGAGTAATTGAGCCTAAACTATAGATCAGGAGTATAAGAAATGTATGGGAGATATTTCTTAATTAAATCATTCGTTTTGGAAAATCAATAAAATTTCAGTGTTGCCATACAAAAAATAATAACTTTCATACAAATTTATTTTTGGATTGAATATTTCGCTACTACAATGTATGGAGCATTTGTAGGTACTAATATTTTGTGAATTTTGGTGAAAAAAATTTCAGTGTTGCCATACAAAAAATAATAATTTTCATACAAATGTTTTCTTTTTTCAAATATTTGAGGCAGTTGTCTTCATTTGATGGCCTTATAATGTATGAAGCGATTGTAGGTTCCAATAGTCCGTATAAGACGGTGAATAAATATTTTAGGGTTGCCATACAAAAAATAAAAGTTTTCATACAAATGCACTTTTTTTATGTAATATTTCATGCTATTTCATCAATCTTATGTCATTACAATATATCAGGAGGTTGTTGGTGCTAATAGATCTTACACATCGGAGGAAAAATGTTGCAGTGTTGCCATATTAAAATATTAAATTCATACAAATGTATTTTGTGTCGAATATTTCAGATTGTTTGTCCATTGAATGTCAATACAAAGTATGAGGCGTTTATTAGTATTAAGGGTTACTATTAATTATCAACTAGCTGACCCGACAAACTTTGTAACGCCTATCAATTTCTCCCTCTCCCTCTCCATCGCCTTCCTTCCCCTCTGTCTCCCTCTCCCGCCCCTCCCTCTCCCACTCCCTCAGCAACTTCCACTCGCTCACACTCCGTCTCACCCTCCCTCTCCTCCTCCCTCTTCCTCCCCTCACTTCCTGTCTCTATCCCTGCTCTTTCCCTCTTCCTCTTCCCCTCCACTCTTCCACTACCTCTCCCTCTTCCTACCTCCCCCTCTCCCTCTCGTTTCCCCTCTCCCTCTGCCCCTCTCTTAACTCTCCTGCTACCTCTCCCTGCCTTCCCCTCTTCGTCCTTCTCGCTCTCGTTCTTCCACCCTCTCACTCTCCCTCCCTCTCCCGCCCACTCCCTCTCCTCCTCCCTTTCCCTCCCCTATCCCTACCTCTCCCCCTCTTACCCTTTTCCTCGCCCTTTCCCCCTCCCTCCTTCTCCCACTCCTTCTCCCGCTACCTCTCCTTCTCCCTCTCCCGCTACCTCTCCGTCTCCCCCTCCCTCTTCCTCTCTCCCTTTCCTTCTCCCTCTTTTTACCCCACTCCCTTCCTCTCCCTCTCCATCTTCCTCCCTCTCACTCTACCTCTCCCTTTCCCTCTCCCTCACCCTCTCCCTCTCATATTCTGTTAATCATGCCAAAAATAGACAAACCAAAAGTAGTAGTTTGAAGCATTCCGCAAACAGACCCCTGAATCGAAAAATAAATTTCAAAGACCAATATTTTTGAAAAAAAAAACTGTTTATTTATTTTGGCTTTTGCGAAAGAGAAAGGCACGCGCGCTGCTTTAGCAGCGCGCGCCCCACGCGAAAACCTAGTTTTATAATATATAATCCTAGACTTACCACTGACTGAACTATACAATTGTTCTCCCAGAAGGAGTAGAGATGGAGTTTTGTTGTCTATGGCGGATATTCTCCATTCCCTCACCACACCTCGGGAAAAATCTGACATTTCCCATTTTCAAGATGGCGGCTGCGCGGTGATTGTCAACTTTTTTGTTTATGGCCTTTTGCAAAATTTTTTTGGGGTTATTCGTAAAGTTTAGGAAGGGAATTACGAAAAAATGAGAAAAAAATGAAAAAACAAGATGGCCGCCGAGATATTTTGGTTTGAATTTTTTCCATTTTAGAGGTGATTTTGCGGGGTCGCATCAGGGTGGCTTTTCAACTTTTTGTTGATATTTTTTTTGTGTTGTCTTTTAAGTATCCTCGATTTTGATATTTTGGGGATATTTATTTTTTCGACAAGATGGCGGACGCGGTGGCGGCCATTTTGAAAAATGTACGAAAAATGACATTTTTTGGGTGCATTTTTCTTCTGGTTGGCAACATTTGAGCGGGTCCCTTTGTTCCGGGCGGTTGTGTAACTTGACCCAAAGTGTTGCCAGGTTTCATTTTTTTTATCTTCGTTCACACATTTTTTTGGACTTTCTATTCAAAAACATGAAAAGTAGAAGGAGCAATATTTTTGATAACAATGTCACACAGAAAACCGTGTCGCGGTCGTCGCTATGACATTTGACCATTTTCGTGGATGTCGACTGGCAACACTGGTTGCTGGAATTTTTTTTTCGTTTTACGAAAACCCGAATTGATCTCCCAGAAGGAGTGGTGGGGGGTGAATACTATGTATGCGGGAATTTTTGATTAACCCCTTTGTCTATGGGAAAAATCCGACTTTTCAAAAATCCAAGATGGCGGCCGAGGTGAAAAGACCAACTTTTTTTTTTATTATGCAGCTACCCGAGATTGGTATCGTTTTCGGCTAATGTTGGGAAAAGTGTTACGAAAATTTTGGAAAAATTTGAAAAAACAAGATGGCCGCCGAGATATTTTGATTTAAAATTTTTCAATTTTCGAGGTGACTTTGCGGGGTCGGATTGCGTTGGGTTTTAAACTTTTTTGCGATTTTTTTGCTTTGTTGCCTTGCATCTATCCCCAATTTTGACGTTTGGGGTATATTTTTTTTTTCGCCAAGATGGCGGACCCCGTGGCGGCCATTTTATAAAATGTACGAAAAATTGCATTTTTTGAAGGAAAATTTTTTTAGGTTGGCAACATTTGAGGGGGTCCCTTTGTATGGGGCGGTTGTGGGTCTTGGTCTGAAGTGTTGCCAGGTTACGTTGATTTTTTTTTCATTCATACATTTTTGTGAACTTTCTATTCAAAAATATAAAAAGTAGAAGGAGAAACATTTTTAATCAAAAAATTTCACCAAAAATTTTTTAGTGGTTGTCGTAATGACATTTGACCATTTTCATCTAAATTAACTGGCAACACTGGGAGCTAGAATTTTTTTTCCCGTTTTTTCACATTTCGAGTAGCCCAGCCGAAAGTATTGGTGGGGGGTTATAATGATGTATGGGAAAGTTGCTTGACTATCTATGTTTACTATGGGAAAAATCCGACCGTTCGAAAATTCAAGATGGCGGCCGCTCGGCGATTATCAACTTTTTTATTTATTTGAGCACCTACCCTATATTGGTGTCATTTTCGAATAATTTTGGGACGACTAATACGATGAAATTAGAAAAAATTTAAAAAACAAGATGGCCACCGAGATATTTTTCTTTTAAGTTTTGAAATTTTCGAGGTGATTTTGTGGAGTCGCATCGGGGTAGTTTTTCAACTTTTTTATAATATTCTTTTTGTTTTCCCTTGAAAGTGTCCTCAATTTTGATATTTTGGAGATAATTTTTTTTTCAACAAGATGGCGGACTCTGTGGCGGCCATTTTGTAAAATGTACGAAAAATGACATTTTTTGAAGGAAAAAATTAGTAGGTTGGCAACACTTGAGGGGGTTGCTTTGTATGGGGCGGTTGTGTAACTTGACCGAAGATGTTGCCATGTTTGGTTTTTCTTTTCTTCGTTCATACAATTTTTTGGACTTTCCATTCAAAAATATGAAAAGTAGAAGGAAAAATATTTTTAATCAAAATATTTCCCCAAAACATTTCAAGTGGTCGTCGTAATGACATTTGACCATTTTCATCTTAATAAACTGGCAACACTGCAGTCCAGAATTTTTTTCACTTTTCGAGTAATTGAGCCTAAACTATAGATCAAGAGTATAAGAAATGTATGGGAGATATTTCTTAATTAAATCATTCGTTTTGGGAAAATAATAAAATTTCAGTGTTGCCATACAAAAAATAATAATTTTCATACAAATGTTTTCTTTTTTCAAATATTTGAGGCGGTTGTCTTCATTTGATGGCCTTATAATGTATGGGGCGATTGTAGGTTCTAATAGTCCGTAAATGATGGTGAAAAAATATTTTAGGGTTGCCATACAAAAAATGAAAGTTTTCATTCAAATATACTTTTTTAAGGTAATATTTCAGGCTATTTCATCAACCTTTTGTCATTACAATATATCAGGAGGTTTGGTACTTATAGATCGTACACATCGTAGGAAAAATATTGCAGTGTTGCCATATAAAAATATTAATTTTCATACAAATGTATTTTGTGTCGAATATTTCAGATTGTTTGTCCATTGTATGTCAATACGATATATGAGGCGTTTAATAGTCTTAAGGGTTATTATTAGTTATCAACTAGCTGACCCGGCAAACTTTGTACCGCCTATCAATTTCTCCTTCTCACTCTCCATCGCTTTCCTTCCCCTCTACCTCCCCCTTGCCCTCCCTCTTCCGCTACCTCTCCTCCTCAATCTCCCTCCCCTCTCCCTACCTCTCCCCTTCTTACCCTTTCCCTCGCCCTTTCCCCCTCCCTCCCTCTCCCGCTCCTTCTCCCACTACCTTTCCGTCTCCCTCTCCCGCTACCTCTCCGTCTCCCCCTCTTCTCTCTCCCTCTCCTCCTCCCTCTTCCTCCCCCTCACCCTCTTCCTCTCTCTCCCTGCTCTTTCCCTCTTCCTCTTCCCCTCCCTTCACTCTTCCGCGACCTCTCCCTCTTCCGCTACCTCTCCCTGCCTTCCCCTCTTCCTCCCTCTCCCTCGCCATCTTCGACCCTCTCACTCTCCCTCCCTCTCCCTCACCTCCTCTCTCACCCTCTCCCTCACCCTCTCCCTCACCCTCTCCCTCTCATATTCTGTTAATCGTGCCAAAAAAATAGACAAACCAAAAATAGTAGTTTGAAGTCAAATATGTCGCAAACAGACCCCTGAATCGAAAAATAAATTTCCAAGACCGATGACAATTTTGAAAAAAACTATTTATTTATTTTGTCTTTTGCAAAAGAGAAAGGCACGCGCGCTGCTTTAGCAGCGCGCGCCCCACGCGAAAACCTAGTTTATAATATATAATCCTAGACTTACCACTGACTCACCTATACAATTGATCTCCCAGAAGGAGACGAGATACGATTTTGTTGTCTATGGCGAAAGTTCTCCATCTCCTCCCGACACCTCGGGAAAAATCTGACATTTGCCATTTTCAAGATGGCGGCTGCGCGGCGATTGTCAACTTTTTTGTTTATGGCTTTTTGCCAAATGTTTTTCGGGTGTTTTGTTAAAATTGTAAGGAGAATTACGAAAAAATGAGAAAAAATTGAAAAAACAAGATGGCCGCCGAGTTATTTTGGTTTGAATTTTTTCCATTTTAGAGGTGAGTTTGCGGGGTCGCATCGGGGTGGTTTTTCAACTTTTTGGCGATATTTTTTTTGTGTTGTCTTGAAAGTATCCTCGATTTTGATATTTTGGGATCATTAATTTTTTCGACAAGATGGCGGACGCGGTGGCGGCCATTTTAAAAAATGTACAAAAAATGACATTTTTTGGGTGCATTTTTCTTCTGGTTGGCAACATTTGAGCGGGACGCTTTGTTCTGGGCGGTTGTGGAACTTGACCCAAAGTGTTGCCAGGTTTAATTTTTTTTATCTTCGTTCATATATTTTTTTGGACTTTCTATTCAAAAATATGAAAAGTAGAAGGAGCAATATTTTTGATCAAAAATTCACACGGGCAAACGTGTCGTGCTTGTCATAATGACATTTGACCATTTTCGTCGATGTCGACTGGCAACACTGGTTGCTGGAATTTTTTTTTCGTTTTACAAAAAGTCGTTTTGATCTCCCAGATGGAGTGGTGGGGGTACATATGATGTATGGGAGAATTTTTGACTAACCTCCTTGTCTATGGGAAAAATCCGACCTTTCAAAAATCCAAGATGGCGGCCGAGGTGAAATGACCAACTTTTTTTTTTATTATGCAGCTACCCGAGATTGGTGTCGTTTTCGGCTAATGTTGAGAAATGTAATACGAAAAATTTGGAAAAATTTGAAAAAACAAGATGGCCGCCGAGATATTTTGATTTAAAATTTTTCAATTTTCGAGGTGACTTTGCGGGGTCGGATTGCGTTGGGTTTTAAACTTTTTTGCGATTTTTTTTCTTTGTTACCTTGCATCTATCCCCAATTTTGACGTTTGGGGTATATTTTTTTTTTCAACAAGATGGCGGACCCCGTGGCGGCCATTTTATAAAAAGTACGAAAAATTGCATTTTTTGAAGGAAAAAATTTTTAGGTTGGCAACATTTGAGGGGGTCACCTTGTATGGGGCGGTTGTGGGACTTGGTCTGAAGTGTTGCCAGGGTATGTTGATTTTTTTTTCGTTCATACATTTTTGTGAACTTTCTATTCAAAAATATGAAAAGTAGAAGGAGAAACATTTTTAATCAAAAAATTGCACCAAAAAATTTTAAGTGGCTGTCGTAATGACATTTGACCATTTTCATCTAAATTTACTGGCAACACTGGGAGCTAGAATTTTTTTTCCCGTTTTTTCACATTTCGAGTAGCCCAGCCGAAAGTATTGGTGGAGGGTTATATTGATGTATGGAAAAGTTACTTGACTACTTATGGTCACTATGGGAAAAATCCGACCGTTCGAAAATTCAAGATGGCGGCCGCTCGGCGATTGTCAACTTTTTTATTTATGTGAGCACATACCCAATATTGGTGTCATTTTCGAATAATTTTGGGACTACTAATACGATGAAATTAGAAAAAAATTAAAAAACAAGATGGCCGCCGAGATATTTTTCTTTAAAATTTTGAAATTTTAGAGGTGAGTTTGTTGGGTCGCATCGGGGTGGTTTTTCAACTTTTTTATAATATTATTTTTGTTTTCCCTTGAAAATGTCCTCAATTTTGATATTTTGGGGATAATTTTTTTTTTCAACAAGATGGCGGACGCCGTGGCGGCCATTTTGTAAAATGTACGAAAAATTGCATTTTTTGAAGGAAAAATTTAGTAGGTTGGCAACACTTGAGGGGGTTACTTTGTATGGGGCGGTTGTGTAACTTGACCGAAAGTGTTGCCATGTTTGGTTTTTTTTTTCTTCGTTCATACAATTTTTTGGACTTTCCATTCAAAAATATGAAAAGTAGAAGGAAAAATATTTTTAATCAAAATATTTTACTAAAACATTTCAAGTGGTCGTCGTAATGACATTTGACCATTTTTATCTTAATAAACTGGCAACACTGGAGTCCAGAATTTTTTTCACTTTTCGAGTAATTGAGCCTAAACTATAGATCAGGAGTCGAAGAAATGTATGGGAGATATTTCTTAATTAAATCATTCGTTTTGAGAAAATAATAAAATTTTAGTGTTGCCATACAAAAAATAATAATTTTCATACAAATTTATTTTTGGATTGAATATTTCGCTACAATAATGTATGGGGCATTTGTAGGTACTAATATTTTGTGAATTTTGGTGAAAAAAATTTCAGTGTTGCCATACAAAAAATAATAATTTTCATACAAATGTTTTCTTTTTTCAAATATTTGAGGCGGTTGTCTTCATTTGATGGCCTTATAATGTACAGGGCGATTGTAGTTTTCAATAGGTCGTAAATGATGGTGAAAAAATATTTTAGGGTTGCCATACAAAAAATAAAAGTTTTCATACAAATGTACTTTTTTATGCAATATTACAGGCTGTTTCATCAATCTTATGTCATTACAACTTATCAGGAGGTTGTTGGTACTTATAGATCGTACACATCAGAGGAAAAATGTTGCAGTGTTGCCATATAAAAATATTAATTTTCATACAAATGTATTTTATGTCGAATACTTCAGATAGTTTGTCCATTGAATGTCAATACAATGTATGAGACGTTTATTAGTATTAAGGGTTATTATTAGTTATCAACTAGCCGACCCGGCAAACTTTGTACCGCCTATCAATTTCTCCTTCTCCATCTCTATCGCTTTCCTTCCCTTCTACCTCCCCCTTGCCCTCCCTCTCCCGCTACCTCTCCTCCTCCCTTTCTCTCCCCTCTCCCTACCTCTTCCCCTCTTACCCTTTCCCTCACCCTTTCCCCCTCCCTCCCTCTCCCACTCCTTCTCCCGCTACCTCTCCGTCTCCCTCTCCCGCTACCTCTCCGTCTCCCCTCTCTCTTCCTCTCTGTCCCTCTCCTTCTCCCTCTTCCTCCCCATCTCCCTCCCTCTCCCTCTCCATCTTCCTCCCTCTCACTCTCCCTCCCTCTCCCTCTCCCGCCCACTCTCTCTACGTCTATCTCTCCCTTTCCCTTTTCCTCTCCCTCTCCCTCTCCCTCACCCTCTCCCTCTCATATTCTGTTAATCATGGCAAAAAAATAGACAAACCAAAAGTAGTAGTTTGAAGCCAAACATTTCGCAAACAGACCCCTGAATCGAAAAAAAATTTCAAAGACCAATATTTTTGAAAAAAAAAAACTATTTATTTATTTTGTCTTTTGCGAAAGAGAAAGGCACGCGCGCTGCTTTAGCAGCGCGCGCCCCACGCGAAAACCTAGTTGAATGTATAAGTCTAGATAGGTCAGACAATTTCAATTATCCCTAAGCAATTCGTCTGTGTATCCGTTTTTTGGAATAGGCACTATACTCGTAATCAGTTGCTGCTGGCCCTATCCAACCTTTACAGGTTCACGCGGACAGATGTATTCCACTGAGGCGTTTGTAGTCTTCCGGCTAACTCAAACGTATGCAAAAAGATGTGGTCTCATTGATATTGAATTTACGTTCACGATCCATATCAACAGGTGACAGACCCTTTAAATCCGGCTCGAAGGACCACTAAAATGTAAAAGATTTGTAAAAAAGTTTTCACTTTTGAAACTAAGTACATACATATTATGCACATCGTACATTAACAGCAAGTTTCCAAATTCCCATACTACAACTTAGTAGAATACATAAAATGTTGCTATAATTGATAATAAAAACTTATTTTTAAGTTTAGAAATTTCAAAAATGTAAGGTAATGGGACAGTGACCCTAATAGATATGATAATATGATGATAGTACCGTCAGCCATACGAGTAGAGTCATATCTCATAATTTGTATCTATGAATATGACACTCATACTGATAAACTTGTAACCTTATTTTGCTCTCCTAACAAAGAAAAATGATGGCTGAATCCACAGTGTCATTATTGATGAAACGAATATCAAGTTAAATTAGAATGATGTCATTATATTTCATGGATTCGCGGGACAGTTACCTAGTAAATTAAAAAAGTCTATATATCATATATATAAAATTCTCATGACATCATGACATCTCATGACGTTACCATGCTCCTCTGAAACGGCTTGACCAATTTTTATGAAATTTTATATGCATATTCAGTAGGTCGGAGAGTCGGCTACTATGTATTTTTCATACCCCTAAGTGATAAGGGTTGTCCTGTCCACCCCTAACATTTTTTTTGGACAAAATTTTTTTTTAATTTTTTTTACCCTTCTAACACCAACCCCTGTTTTCTAATATGATTGTTAGGCGATACGAAGTTCAAATACATCGTTTTCCAGTTTGTACGTTATTATGCTCGCATGCAGTTATTTTCCGGGTGGACTTAATTTGCAATTTTCAGCGTTTTTCATATTTCACTTACTGTCTATAGCCTTTTTTGAGACGCAATCATTATCTTAATATACTTTAGTTGGTTTCTTTTCCCATTTCTTGAAGGTTATTTGACAGGTAATACATTTGCATACTCCATTGGGCTCTTCCTTCTGTCAAGTTCACATTGAATAATAATTTAGTTTAGTAGATACAATACAACGTTTTCACGACCTGATTTATTTTTATTCTTTGGATTTGGACAAAATAGGAATTGAGTGGTAAGTATATTACTCGTAAACGACGATGGATGGCGTGAGTAGAACTCAAATTAAATTAAAAAGAAGTCTTGTTTCAATATATTTACTCAATGTAAGTAACTTAGGTAATGAATGAATTTACTTTAATTTCAACTTGAAGTTTGATGAAGTCCTTTGATGAAATTTAGATACTCATCTAAATAAAGTGTTGCAGATGGCATGGACATTGAGACCTAATAAAAAAATACCTGTCACATAAATATTCGTGCGGCTAACGTCTACTAGCCAAATACTGCTGTTCAGGTAATAGAATAGAGTACCAGCTTGTACAAGTCATTGGACCGCTTGCGAACTTTACCAGAAGCGCTGGCACCCGTATCAGGATCAGAAATCTTGTGTCAGCGATGCCAACTATTTGCGCGTCGGGCTATGATTAACGATTAAACCCTTCCTGCATATTTATTAGCATAATCCGTGATCTGACTCGAGATCCTTTTGATATTAGCTAGCTTACGTAAGGCGCTGCATTAAGTAAGTACAAATAAAGATATAGGTATCGCGTATCAGGATTGGAGATGACTCTATCTTTGTAAAAGCAATGTGAGACTTAAGTTGCATTGTTAGTATCATAATGATAATCTAAACGAAGAAGAAGAAAGTATCTATAAGAATGTTATCCTATCTAGCATTTTGTGGTAACGTAATGTGTTAGCGTAGTCTTAGTTAAATTCTTGGTCACGTAGAATCAACTCGACGGTGTTTAACTCAGGAGGGCCTGAATACACTAAGTAGATACAAATATAGGTTTGTAACAATTGTATAATATTACTATAACATTATTCTCGAGATCAAAAACATTTAATAGTGGTGATAGATGGACTGGAATTCTAGGCTAGGTAATCTTGGTCAGACGAATTAATAAAATCAATGCATTTAATCTACTTGAAGTCCATACATAGTTACATGTCTGGTTATGTTAATTTATTCATACCTGTACAGCCGTATACGACGTCAATAGATGATGTAGATGTTTAAGTACATAAATGCATGCATAATTACTTACTACATCGTCTATCCATTGTGTGTGTACCTACTGTGCAGGTAGCTATAATTATTATTATAGGTAGATGATTGTTATTCTAATGGCGGCGATCAATATGTCGCGCTGACTGGTGGTACTGGCTGGTGGCTGTATGGTCATCTCAATGTATAATACATAAATGGAATGTTTACTTCCGTGCTATGTATCACGTGTAAAATCAGATAAACTGATAATTATGTCTTCGTACAAGGATGTGTTTCTGCGACGTCATACAACGAACTAATGTATAATGGAATTTAATGTATGTATTGTCAATAATCGAATCTCATAGAATGTCCCACACGTATTGTTCCAAATAGATTGACATATTTATTAATCTAAATATTTAGTTTTTCTACGTGAATTCTTGTATGACAGCATCTGCATCGGCCGATCGTTGTAGAACCAATGAGGTCGTTCGCCGACATACATATACCTACTTCTGGCAGGCCTGGCGCACACTGCATTTTAGGAATGAAGTACGAGTACATGCCGCGTTCGACGTACTTATTGAGCTAATTCTTTAGCGTGTGAGGGCTGCCGATCATAATAGTAGATTAACATATTTTTTTATTAGCCTAACTATCACTTGAAAGTAATAAAGGACCGGGCAAGTGCGTGTCAGGCCACGCGCAATGTAGGTTTCCGAAGGTGTAAGTTTATCGACTATTACTCATTAATAACTACTTAAGCTAACCTAACCGTGATAGTTTTCCTTATAAATTCATCATATAACCTATTTTAACTACCTAAACTAACTTAACCTAATGACAGACGAACATACTTACAATCCCGTGCGGATGTGCTGAAAATTCGCAGTTTAATAACAAGACTGTTGACAATATTCCGGTATCTGAACAATGTTGCACGCTGCCGCGCCACGCCGCTGTGGAAGAATGGATCGAACAATGTTGATTAATGACCACTAAGTAGTTGGTTTACAATTACCGATACAAATGTATTCGCATTCCGCATTCGAGCGGCCGCCCAGCCAGTATTCTAGCTGCCTGCTGCTGAGCTGTTTACAAACATACATGTCATTGATTGATTGTTAAGTAGCCGTAATACTACACATGATGAATTTAAAGGATATCTTACATGTAATTACCAATCAGTGTTTAATAATTACTGATATTAACCGACCGGAACATTTTTAACCGACTTCAAAAAAGGAGGAGGTTCTCAATTCCACTGTATTTTTTTTTTTTTTTTTTTTTTTTTATGCTTAGAGCAGGCAAACGAGCAGACGGGTCACCTGATGGTAAGTGATCACCGCCGCCCATGGACATTAGCAACACCAGGGGCGTCACCAACGCGTTGCCGGCCACGAAAATGACGATAGACCCGCTTCTTGAAGGACCCCATGTCATAGCTTAGAGGGAACACCGATGCAGGTAGTTTGTTCCACAGTTTACACGTGCGAGGCAGAAAATGACGTGAGAACCGAACTGTGGACGAATGCCATGTATCCAGGTAGTGTTGGTGGAACCTGGTACGTGATGGGCGGTGACGAAAATTAACTGCAGGTATTAAGCCAAACAGTTCTTCAGAACATTCCCCATTATACAGACGGTAGAATACGCAGAGAGAGCCTACATCTCTCCTCAACTCAAGCGATTCTAATCCGTCCGTAAGCTTGGGATCGTCGACAAGACGAATAGCTCGCCGTTGAATTCGGTTGAACGGATCCACTTGGCCAGCTGGGGCTCCGGCCCAAAGGTGGGAGCAGTACTCCATGTGTGGTCGAATTTGCGCCTTATAGAGCATCAACCTGTGCTTAGGCGTGAAGTACTGCTTAGCTCTATTGAGCACTCCCAATTTCTTTGCGGCTTTTTATGTATTACCTCATTTCTTTTTACTGGATATACCAATTTTAATAATTCTTTTTATATTCGAAAGATGGTAGTGCTTGTGATGTGGTCCCATTTAAAGAGCGAGATCTGACGAGTAGTTTTTGAGTTTTTCCTAATTTTGAAGTCGCTTATTTTTTGTTATGAATTACTCACGTAGGTGGTATACTCGTATAATATAAACAGAGCCACTAGGGAATGTAACTTTCATGATTAGATAGCAAATACATATATTATATTAGGACTAAGTAGCACATATGTACTAGTCGTGTGAATGAGATGAAATCTTACTTTTTACTCACTTATAACTTATAAGATTTTTTGCGACTTTTGATGTTGTTCTAGGGAACCCGAAGTTGAATAAGCGAGATATTTAAGTAAATTATTTAAAAGATCTTCTGTCTGTCCTTCCAAGTAACCATGAAGATGAATGCGTGAATAACGAAGGAATGCAAGTATTCATATAGGTTAATTACGATAAATTACATTCTGATTATTATTTTTACGCTAAATCAAGTTAATTGTTCCATTTTTAATGGTCGACTGCTATTATGCAGGTAATTACAGTCAATTTATGTGTGTAATAACTATTACTAAATCGTGATCTTACCTCATATTTTCCTTGAGAATTAAGTAATTTTGTCTTTCGCTGCTGAAAGGAGTATCGGGCCGATTTTGATGAAAACTGATTAAAATTTTGACAAATAATTACATTTTTGAAAAATCAATATAAGTAGTCAGGAATCGAACCCGATGATTTAAAAAAAACGTAATCTGTATTAATACACCATTCGATATGGTTGCTAATCGAATTCTGGGAAGTGATGACATACGGCAAACTTAAGGAAAATGTAGAGTTTTAAGAAACTGCTGTGTTTTAGACGGCACGTTTACTCGTTTATTTGCTATTTTAATAAAAAACCGTATCAGCAATTCAGAACCCTGCCTTTTGTCGCTGCAGAAGTGCAGATTGAAAGGCGGAAAGTATCAACTGGTGATGTGCGAGACATAGCTAGACCGTGCGCGAGGAAAATATCCACCAATTGAAAAATTCATTTTGACAGCGTCGTACAGTAGCCCTATTGATGGATTATCTTAGCTTCAATCCATTACTGGCCCACTACTCTCAAGCCCAAGGGTCTCTCCTCTTGAGGAGGCCTAGAGCATACTCCACCACGCTGCTCCAGTGCGGATTGGTGGAGGGGTTAGTGGCCAACCCGAGTGTCGGAAGTTTTCAAACCGCCCAAGGGCCTCGGACTTGGCTTAATGACGGCTTTACGTGCCCTCCGAAGCACGGAAACGCTCAAGAATTTTTTGCCACTAGCGGTCACCTATCCAACTACCGACCGCGCCCACTGTTGCTTAACCTTGTCAATCACTTAGAACCGACGCAAGTAGCCGGGATGAGCGCTTCGATAAGATGGATTGGCTACCTCACACATTTTAGTAGATACTTAGTCTAGTGGGATGTTCGGGTTGTTCCACAATTCCCGTTTCCTCGGAGTCACAGGCGCCGGGCCGCGGGGGTGCCGTCGACCCCGGGGTCGTGACTCGTGTCGTGACTCGTGCTTCGTGACATCGCCGTCACTTTCTCCCACGACATTATTCTATTGTTGATTTCTGTAAATGTCACTTACAATGTAAACATCTCTCATCTAAAATAAACGGTACTTAGGTTAACCGAGATATCTTTGGATTGTGTTAAAATGTTAGGTATGCGTATGTAAATGAAAGTAAAAATACACCATCATGCAAAAATGTACCTAACGGAGGCCATACACGATCATGTATACTTGATCAAGTCTGCAGTTTGACTTTTCAAATTTGCAGTTTGACTTGACGCGCCATTCAGTGTGCACTGTGCATGAGATAAAGTAACTATATGACTAGATAGCTTACCGTGGCCAAACATGATCAAGTGGTTGGTTCCCTTTACGTCGAGTCTCGTTACGTCGAGCCGAGAATCTTGTTTCGCTTCTATTACCCCTGTTTACTGGATGCCGGGTCAAGTCCACTTGACGCTTGATCAAGTAAGTACACATGATCGTGTATGGCCTTCATAAGTTTGTGAAGAACAAATATTTTATACACATTATCAGGGTTTCGACACCACCTTTGCCTAATCCTTTGGGTAGAGTTCAGACCTTCTCAAATGATTTTCAGTTTAAAAAGGTTTTGTGAAAATTTAATAATAATGCATGTTGTCGAGGAGATGGCGAGGTAGTGCATAGGCCCTATGCGTCTACGCGCTACCAATATCATCCTGGAATCAGTACTGTAGTTATTGTATAGGGAAAATATATATGTTTTTAAAAGTACTACTCATCTCACCAATACACTTCTCAGTGTGTGAGAATCTGGGCCCCACATAACGCCGAGGGGCCACCGGCCGTGTTAAGTCACCGTCTACCACAGAGTACATTTGTATAAACTGAAACAGTCTACAGAGTACAGACTAGTGAGTAGTGACGTAACGACGCAATGTTTCGACAGACGCGGTTGCTTATTAATCACGCTCTTCCGCTCTTCCCATCTGCATCTAATGCAGTAGGGGTTGCCTTGAGATCGTATTTATTATTGTGTTACTGATATTTTTTTACCTTTTTTCTGAGTGATTGATATCTCCGATAAATCCGAATGTTTCTTTTAACGGTTTTTGCATGTTTATGACAACTATATGACATGATATGATAGCTATATAAATAAACAGTACCCGGATGACCGAGCTTTGCTCGGTTTAGTGTTGCTTAACAACGCCATTTACTGAAGTAGCTTTAGTATTGCTACTTGCCAATAGATGTCAGGAAGAGTATATTGTAGAAGTTTATCATTGCCTGAAAACACCGATAAAACGACTTTTCTAAAAATACATCCTAGCTAGATCGATTTATCGCCCCCGAAACCCCCTATATACTAAATTTCATGAAAATCGTTGGAGCCGATTCCGAGATTCCAATTATATATATATATACAAGAATTGCTCGTTTAAAGATATAAGATTTAGTAAACGTATAGGATTTTATTTAATTTCAAATACGCTAAAAATTACAGCTATTTCTACTTTGGGGGTAGGATGTAGGATTGTTCAGTTCTCATTTCATACTGACACTGAACAAGAATGTCATAGCGTTCTCTTTCTCGCTCGATAAACCCTTTGAAGCGGGCAAAATTCCGCCAGCGATCGGAGAACAGGCGAAACCCAGAACGAGAATGCGAGAAACTAAAAACCACATTCACGCTTCTCGGGTGTTCACGGGGCTTCGCGCCGCGGCCGTGAGTCTAGAGGAGGCTTTATATGCAGATGCAGAAACAACATTTCTCATAAATTATTAGTGAAATAACATTAATTTTTAATGATTTAATAATAATACCTACTTAGATGTAAGTAGAAATGTTACATTTCAT
This sequence comes from Thymelicus lineola, assembly GCA_963932265.1. Taxonomy (NCBI): domain Eukaryota; kingdom Metazoa; phylum Arthropoda; class Insecta; order Lepidoptera; family Hesperiidae; genus Thymelicus; species Thymelicus lineola. The sequence continues at coordinate 20,702,722 of OZ010682.1, read as the reverse complement.
ATTTGAAATTACTTATTTTTATACAATGTTCCAAATATCATGCTGTCAGTAGGTCGATAATTTAATTATTTAATTTATTTTCTAAGAAATAATATGCTATGTAAAAAAGCGAAAAAAACAGTTACAGACTAATTTTAAACACTTTGGAGTCTTCGAGTTCGATGTTTATTGATGTTTACATATTTTTGTACGAACTATGAACGTTGTCGCGTCGCGTTGGTGCGACGAGCGCTTTGCGCTTTCTCGACACTTTCACAGTTTTAGCATTCGGTGCGGACGGTGCGGGCGTGAGGTGATGGTGATCTGGATGGTGATGGTGTTGGTGACCCGCCATTACCGCTAGGTGGCGCCACTGATAGCGACCTGCGACAGCGGCTCGTTATTGTTCCAGGAGATCGGAGGCTTGTTAAGCTAATCTTTATTGCATTACGACTTACGAGAGACCAACGATGGTGGATAATTCTCCTACTTACATATTTTTAGATTTGCGTACCGTAACAAAATTGGCTGCTAACATAATAATAATATTATTATGTAGACAAGCAACGTTCACCACCGTGACGGAACTATACTTACTATAACTTTGCCAGTGTACGTAAGTAATGATTTATTCAGGACAGGTTTCTTCAATTAAATATTTCGTATAAACAATTATAATATAATAGGATTTTTTCAGTTACTTACTTCGAGTTCAAAGATAAGTAGGTACATATCTCCAGGGTGAACTCAAAAGGTGTTTCGAAAAAAACCAGAAGTTGTTCGGAAGAGGTCTTGTGTGTGACCTCGTAGTGTTGGTGCTCGAGTTCGTGCTCGTGCAGATTTCTGGGAGTTAATGGTTTCTGCGTGATGCTGATGTGTGTCAAGTGTACTTCCTACCCCGCGGCTGTGCCTTGCAATGCAATACCACGAAATGTCGGTATCAAATAATGTTTGTTATTCATGTTCACCTCATCTTCAAGAATCAGAAAATGATAATAAAAATTATAAGACAGTATTTGACGAAATGTTGCGGAATCTTCAAAAGCATTGTATGCGCATCTGCTGAAATTGTCTGAGATTTAAATCCAATTTACCTTTTGGTTTCAACCCATTAATGCCCCACTACTGGGTCCGGGTCTCTTCTCTTGAGGAGGCCTAGGGCCTAGAGTATACCCAACCACGCTGCTCCAGTGCGAATTGGTGGAGGGGTTAGCCAACCCTTCGTCGGAAATTTTTAATCCGCCCGAGGGCTTCCGACATGGATTAACGATTGTTATCTTATGATAACAACTGGGAACGACGGCTTTACGTGCCCACCGAAGCACGGAAACGCTCTCGAATTTTTGCCACTAGCGGTCACCCATCCAACTACTGACCGCGCCCTCTGTTGCTTAACTTTGTCGATCACTTAGAATCGACGCAAGCCGCCGGGCTATGAGCGCTTCATTTGCCTTTATTATCCTCTCATATTATTTATTAAAAATAACAATGCCAAAGCATTATAATCGACACGAAACTCCGACATTGTTATCAGTTAATAGGTAGGAGAAACAAAAGAGGGTGTGAAGTCGATCCTTGAGAAACACCCGTTCTGAAATTGAACCAACTCGAACAAGAGTTGATGAGAACAGCTATCATATCATTACCTATTTGTGATGTTCCTGAAAGTTCACTGCCTAGATCGTACTTACCTAAAGTGATGATACAACACTTTAATTAATAACCACGACAGACATTGATAATTGTCAATCATCTTGATGTTCATGACCTAATGGAGAATGTTGTTCCAGGGCAACTGCGAGGTGGAGTCGAGTTCCCAGGAGTCCCAGGACACACTGACGGGCCGCACTCTTGTCTGCTGGTGCTCTTTGAAAGCTGAATGTGTAAGTCATTTAAAATTCTAGTAGTTAATCAATCGGAAAGTCATCATGATGCACAACTTCTATTGAATAATATAGCAGAAAACCAAAACAGACTAAACGTGGTGATATAATTATGTGGCAAATACATTTCATGATACAAAACCGCAGACTTATTTAAAGATTATCAGACTCATTTCAATTATTAGTTTTTTAATCGGCTCTAAAAATTGCATTAATAAACTGAATACATATATTTATGCTAAAACTTTCTAAGACAGAAATGTAATAGATTGTATCTGTTGATCTAAATTATGTAGATACTTTTGTTTTACGCGTCTCTTTCGCTGTTGCATATTTTCAACCGTCTCAATGATAATATTATATGTTTTTGTATATTTGTTGTATATTGTGTTGTGTTGGCGCGCTCAACCGATAAAAATTAAAAATACACTTTGATCTGTTTCCCTAAATAAGCGAAAAAATAGTAAGTAAATAAGCGAAAAGTATAGGTTATTTAAAAAAACGGGTATTAAAATAAGTTTTTTTTTGCATCCAGACTGAAAATGGCTACCCTCAGAAATGCGCGGGAGGGAGGTGGAGAATGCATGTTATGTGTGACTCTTATTCACTTTTTACCTTGGGGATGGCTTTAGTCATGCGACCTCTAAACCTTTATCTAAGGTCACCCCGCTTGGAGAGGCGGCGGCGCTCCCTAGGGAGCGTGTGCTTGGTGACTATACAGAGTATTGTCGAAAGGGGACTTGTATCATCATTAGGATGAGCACCAACTGAGGTGTCTAATTCGTCTGAGTCTTTAGAGGCGGCATTAAGGCGTTCCAAGTCAGACGAGAGTTTGTTTGGGGCTCCGTGAGAACACCACGTGGCTTTCGTATTTGATGGCTGATCAAGGGGGGGGCGGTATAGTTCGCTGCTTCCCTAATCAGGGGGTTGGAGTGTTTTTTTGAGGTTTTGAAGAATCTCTCAGAGAAACTTTTCATAACTTGTTGGATAGTGGGGTGCTCTAAATCCCCAGATAACATGTTCTTCACTACTTGCATCATGTGGATGTTATTAGGAGCCGCATGTGCAAAGACAGGAGCGGCATATAACATTACCGTCGAATGCAAACCTTAAAGAGCGTTCGTTTGTTCCTAAGGGACATTTTCCTTCGCCTTCCCAACATACAGTTGAGTCTACTCATATAAAAAAACGTGTGTGTGTACTTATGTACGCACGTAAGAAGTTATAGTAACTTATCTCTTACTTATAAATACCTCTCGCTCGCACCCAAGACCCTCGTTAGTCATCCAAAACAAGTTATAGTATGTTGCTTTTTGGCAAAAAAAATTGTAAAAATTTTACTCTCATAATTATTTTTTCCAAACGACCCTAAAGAGGTATAATTTCAAAAAAACCTACTACAGCAATAGGGGACTATAACAGGCGTAACCACATTAAAGTAATTTTAGCATAACGCTGATTTGTGTTAAATAAAGATGATTTAACTGTTTTGTTAGAAGGTCAAAAAACTGCTAATGCGCGATGCTAAAGTGAACTTAAATTTAAATGGATTTGCCTTGACATACGAAAAAATCACGAATTAATATTGTTTATGAAAAGAATTCATAAAGAAACCCCGAAGCATTATAAGCAGATACACCAACGAGCTAACATTAACAAAAATGAGGCTAGTGAGTAGTGACACAGTTTCAAAAGGTACTTACCACAACAATAAAAGATTAAACATTTTTCACACCAACCGATCGAAACATGACAATGGCCGGCGACCGCTGATTGTTGATAAATAAATGTCTTAGGATGCTTGCTGATGCAACGATTCTAGCCATTCAGGCGTCATAATAATATATTATGACTAGGCGTTATTTATTGTTATTTTATTAAAAGAACACAATGCTATTGATATTTTTGCGGCTAAAGGAGAGACAAGGAGTGCTAGAACATAACGGACTAGACAAGAGTAAATTGTATACCAAAAAATTCGTCTTATTTACTAGATAAACATATTTAAATCTTAGCCTCATTTGCATTGGCCAATTGAACAAAATAATGCAAAAAAAATTTCAGAGTATTGAATATTTCATTACAAACGATTTTCTAATCGATTAAATCGATTGATAAAGGAACATAATAATATATTTTATGAATTATTTATAAATTATAAGTTAATATAAATTATATTAATTAATAATTTCATCGTATTTGGAAACCTATTTACTCTTTCATACTCGTGTTTTGGTTAATGAGTTTTCGCTACAATTTCTGGACAAATACTGCACGAATATTGGACTCCGAGGTCTCCGAGATCGCGTGTTTTGTGACTGACGTTTTCCTGAACACTGGATAACGTACCCTATACACTTTAGAAGAACAGCAGGTTGCTTTCATAGAGTAACTTTATTTGTACGGGAAGTTGCTGTGCCCATAAATTCAATGAGTATATTATGGTACCTTGGTTGTGCAAGGTAGCAACGAAATATAACACAATTTCTAGACGAAGTATTAATATATTATGACGATAACTAATAAAATCTCTTTGAAACATGAAATTGCTTTTATTACACAAACTTTTTAAGATATTCGTTTTGGGTAAAAACCATTGAATTAGCAGCTGTAGCATATTCACCCACCTACCTACGTACTTTTAAGTATTTTGTTAGTATTTTTGAGTAACTTTAATTGTTATTACGTCTTTATAATCATGATTATTCCTGACATTAACGAAGTGTTATAAATGTGAAAGTTTGTGAAGATGTTTGGATGTTTGTTCCTCAATTACGCCACAATTACTTAACCGATTTGGCTGTGTTAAATGAAGACAGCCCTGGATTAAAACATAGGCTAATTTTTATCCCGGAAATGTTCAGGGTTCCCGTGGGATTTGTAAAAAATCGATATCCACACGCGCGAAGCCACGGGCATATACATCTAAATAATTTTTTATTGAAATAGCTCGCAAACCAGATGACGATCTACCTGATGGTAAGTGGCTATCGTCGCCCATGAACACCAGCCATACCAAACCACCACCATACCAAAGGCATCACTGATGCGTTGTCGGCCAAGAAAGAGAAAAGAAAAAGAAAGAAAGAACTGGCTCTCAAACCCCAAGCCGGAACACGACGCGTTTGGCGGCTGACTCATGCTCAAGGGTGGTAGGTATCCAGGCGAACTCCATGGAGAAATAATAATAGAAAAAATGATATTAATTAACAATTAAAATCAATATTACCAGTATAATCCCATGATAAAATTGTATATTATTTTTTTTCAAATAGATGGCTTTATAACTGTTGAATGCAGAGCCATGATCTCTGCACCGGGCACCGGGACCTGACACTACTTATGCCGCTATTGAAGCGATACGATAACGACATCTGCTGTATGTATGGTTTACACACACATGAAAGCTCTCGTATGTTTACAATACACAATACACACATCGTCACGACATCAGTGGAAGCCTTGCTGCCGACGATACCAATATTATCGTGTCGTTTTTGCAAAGGAAAATGCCTCCACTGTTGTTGTTTCCGGTATGAAAACATTTAATAACTGCAGTGTGGAATTATAAAATTATGTCATTATCGTCTCGTCCAATGAAGACGCACCCATTGACGTGCGTGGTGCGTGGTACTTACGTGGTGCGTCCCAGTGAACTTTGCATGAGCTGACCCTCTGACAATTATTGTTGTTACGCCGGTCAAGGCGACGCGATTGACGCTGCGATGCTTGCAGAATTATTAACTTCATAGACCCGGACGAATTAAACTTTGGAATATATTTTTAAAGTATCTAGTGGTCTCGCCTTAAAACAATAATAATGAAGTGGTCAGTTTAAAATTAATAATTATGTAACTTTATCATAGTTTTATGTACGAGAAACATATACTTTCTCCGATCGCAATCGGTTAGAAAGTTTTCAGAAATCATAAGTTACGCTATCATTAATACATGGTCCATTAATGTGTGTTGTCCATTTTATATAAAGATTATAAAAAAAAAATTAAATTCCGTTTCACAAAAAAACATAGGCAATATTCACTTCTATTTCACAGGATGATGGATTCCACATCTGTTATTACTGCAATATAGGCAGCTTCAAATTGATACAATTAACGAGGACCGTGAGTGTCAGTTACGTGCCGATCTTCACAGATCATGTCGGTCTGTATGTTTGTATGTATCATGCATGTTACAAACAATAAATAATATAGATATATTCCTTAACATTTTAAGTTAGAAGTTCTTTTAATGGTATAAGATTATAAAGTCTAAAAAGCAGTGAAAATTCTATAGGCAACCAGTAGGTACTAAGTCCAAGAAGACTTTTTTGGAAAACACCATGATGTTTAATGCAGACTTAATAAAATACAGTTTGCGGGAGAAATTTAACAAATATAACAATCTTAACAAGTAGGTAATAACTTGAAAATACACATTTACCTAACATTCGTATAATTATCTTCAGCATTAGCCTGCTTCACTTGTAGACATCGAGATAACGAGAGAAATTTCCCAATTACAGAAACTCGCAATGCGAGTGCACCGTGTAGCTCGTTGCATGCTGCATGCCGCAGAAACTGTCTAAGCTATATATTCGTAGCTCGCTATCATGATCTATTCAATTCCTTTTTAGTTCTATCTTGGCTTCATTTTGTGACTTTGAGAGAGTTATCAGAAATCTAAAATCGTTTCTGATATCGTGGTAACAAAGTGGCATTTTCTCGGCTCGAGAGCTTCTCATTTCTAACTCAAATCGAACTGACCTTCAGCCGAAGTTAACTCGGCAGACGCCGCGCCGGCGCTATATCAAAGTAAACCACGATAACTGTATCATAATAATCGTGATAATGTATTCTGAAGTTGTACCAGTTAATCAGCAATCAGTTAACCAGTTGCTCTCACTGGATTCATATTTATATTTTAATTAACTATCTGGCATAAAAACGATAGTTTGATATAGCCATCGGAGCTATCAGAAGTGACTTTCCATGCAATCATACCGACAGAAAAACGGCGGCGTTGCGTTTTACAGATGTCCAGAGAGTTTTGATCAGAAAGCGTTACACTTGTTATTTATACTCGATTTTACAACAATAAATACAAAAGCAGATGATGGATGCGACATGCCCGTCCAGCGTTTGGTCCGTGCGTTTTCGCGCAGTGCAAGTAGCGGCTTATCAGCGGAGGTAATTAAAAATAATTGGAGCCGATTTACTTTCAGATGGAAAGTTATAACTCGAGAGTCAAGATGACTACGTGTTCCCCTGTCGCTAAGGCGAGGTTGTCTGCAGCCGTGCACACTGCACACGTCACGTACAGATAGTTAGTCGAGATGGCATATTTACTGAATGTAGTGCAATGCCACAATCAACAAACAAAATAAAAACTAGGCAATCCTCAACGTAGACATCGTAGATTCTCTACAAGTTGTCCTTCATCTTTACCGTTCTCTAAACTCCAGGTTTAGATGATTGACAAGGCGATATTTTATCCAGGGCATATGATTTGCGAGGCGGGAATACTTAACGAAGGCAGCGTTGCCATCAGCCGCCAGGTGCTTGCCGACGTCTTACTAGTGAGCTCATTATCGCTAACTGCGAATTTAAAGTAACTAAATATTTATTACTAACGGAGGACTTAATTGCATTTCACTGTTGAGATGGATATCTTCTTTGTGTTGCACCGATTTTGTTACACATAGCTTTTGGGAATTTGGTGATCTTCTGAGGAAATTTCCATGTCCCTTGATGTTTAGGTATCCAATTTTATATTTGTTTATTAATCTTTCTGTTGGCTTTCGTATTTGGTAATAAGTTATCTTTAAATATCTTTACATCCAACAAAGAGTGTCTCGAACCATTAAAACAACCCAAAGGGCCTATAATATCGTCTTGAACTTTCGGTAACCGAAGAGACATATCGGCTCGATAGGAGCATTGAAGGTCAAGTGTGCACAGTGCATAACATCGTCATCAAGGTGTCAAGGTGTTGTGTGCGGTCGCTGTACCTGATGTAGGACAATCGGAGGAAGCACCTGAATCGGAGGAAGTTACGCGCGTCAGTAGCTTTGTTGTACTTACATTGAAACCGTTACAATGGATATTGCTGGTATTGCCGCGGCCGTACCTACTCCTTAGAGAAGTGTTGGCACTTGGCTTCAATAAAGTTTACAAAGACGCGTTGTACTGACGTGTGAACATTAAATATGCCCTGGCTGTTATTAAAACTACTTCTAAACAAGTTAATGTTAGCTCGCACATTGATATCCAGCATTTCATTAATTCACTTGAATGTCTACTTTGGTCGATTATAATTGAACTTGGGAACTTTCGGCAGGGCAGACCGTTCGGCTCATTAATTTATACTACTACTACAGAATAAAAAATATTTAGGTAAAAGTAGAGTGGTTCTGAATTTTTAAATCGAACAAGCGTGACATTACGAAAATAAGACTTTAAAAACTGGAAAACAAAGAATGAAACAACAAAAGTTAGACGGGGTCGAGGTGATAATATCCTCAATTACGTGAAATTGTTGTCAAAAACCCTTTGTTGAATCTCGTTCCGCTTAAACAACGTTGGCAAAGTACAAGACGCGTTGTTTTCACAACTCATTAGGTACTCAGCTGATTAACGAAATCGGTTGCAACCGGCGGTTGACGTGGTTGCGGATGTCAATCACCTTGGTTTTAAATTTTTATTATCAGTGGAACTATTGTCCTTTTAGTATAACTATTCTGGAAGTAAGATAAATAAATAATTATTTTATGAATCAAAATTACGTTTTGTGACTATCTAGACTGGATTACTAATGAAGGTGACATTAACAAGAATCCATGGAACAATGATGTTCCCAAGATGACCAATTCAATCGTTTAGTTTTGGCGTTATTTTGGCCTAACATAGGTAATTCATAATCCACGCAACACCTAAATAATTTAACATAACGGTTGTGAATTTTAGCCATCGGGTACATTTAACATTTTATTGTATCACAATCTATTTTATTATTCAAAATTCAAAATTATTTATTGTACGTCTACAATATCAGTACGCATTGAGTAAGTACCTACAATAATTAACAGTTGTTGGGACCACCCTTTGAGCGTTTGTGTTGGGTGATTATATCAATAAGTACCTACTATGCATATTATTATGTCATCCGTTTTTATTTCCAATTTTAATTCAGACAAGTTAAAATATATTAATATATTATTAATATATATATAATATCTACGTTGATCAAAAGAAACAACTTAAAAGATTCGAGCCAGCCAATAATGATATTAAAATGTTACTCCGTAAAAATCTCAACTTTAACATTACAACAAAACTGAATATGAAAAACACAAGGTAAGCCTACCTACAATTAAAATGATTAAATCGAATTAAACTAAAAATCTGTAGTGGCCAAACTTACTTGAGTATCAGATAATTATGCTTCACGAGTACGATAATGAATGAGCCCGAACAAAATATCGTACGAGGAAAAACCACTTTTTGAGCAAGCTTACAACTTGTCCATCGAGATTATGTCATATTTTTAATGTACGAAAATATGTTTCGATGTCCTTTAATTTATTGAGTCTTCGGGACTTAAATATGAATGAATCCGAGTAGACGTGTTGTCTTATGCTCTGAGGGTCATGGTTGCCAAATATTTAAAACGCTACGAATTACGATATTTAATTGATTAAGATATTCTTGGTGCTGGTGTGCCAATCAGACTGCACCACTCTTTACTGAGACATTTCTAAATGAGATTCCATCGTAGTAGCGACATATCTCTGATCAATTTTCCATAGGACTACTTACTTGTATTCGATTAGACTACAAGTAAATGTCATTGAACAGTAATCTGTAAAGTGTAGTTGGATACCTGTTTGCTAATTGAATATCGATAAAAAGATCGAATTATTATATTACATCAGACGAGACGTGTAATAAGAACATAGTGTCGGTACGAGGCTGCGATCAAAAACTTGCTCGTTCCCAGAATCAATTACCGCTGCACCGGGAAAGTTTAATGACTTGGTGATCGAACAAAAAGCTGCCCGAAGCAACGCCGACGCAGCTCACACTCAAAAACTGGATGATTTCATATAAGGTCTGTTGAGACTCACTCCTCCTATATCACTGCTAAGAGGTTAGATTAGTCTTCGCTTTTCTTCAATAGCAATTTCTTCAATAGCTTTCTCACAGTAACTATTTTTGTGGGTTTTTAAGAAAATGGCTATTTGAAATTATAAACACTGATATGTTTAATGAAGCTTGAGTGTTTAAGATTACATAAACAAGTACTTGGTACTTGATGTGAAACTGTCTTAAATAAAATATAAGGTCTCCGATGTTTTAACTTCTTAATCTTAAATAAATTACTATAAATTATGGCTGCCGCCTTTTGCTGTTATCGCCCGGAGTTTTGTTAAGTAGTTATAAAATGTAATATTTCTTTTACTTTAATAGTAATTAAGTGTATCACTTTAATTTATTTGATTGTTGGATGACTGCATTGTACATATTCATGTATATATTCATGAAGAAGCACTGGTGATACAGTTGGTACATCTGAAAGAGGGCCAGGCTGAACGTGAGGACATGTTTGAGACTAGTTACAGTATGATAGGGGTAAAACCGTGTTGTTAGCGCTACCACCATAACTGCAAACATAAAAGTTTATTGAATCTGTCTACTGCTCAGTTCAAAAAGTGCAATAGATGGGTAAAACTTGTGAAAAAATAGAATTCCATGTTAGTTGTCAGGAGTGTCTACTGCCCGAAGTTGCTTCGATAATATAAGTATCTATTATTAATTTTCAAAAGGTCTTTTTGCGTAAATAGTCGACAAAAGAAAAGACAAGCCTCTTCATCGTCGCCGGTAGATCAATATCAGCAATAGAAAAAATCGTTTTGTCTTTATCAAGTTGCGTTCTTTCAAACAGTACATATTTGTATCACAAAATACTCTCATTAATTGTGAATGTGAGTTTCTAAAATTATTAGTAACTAGCAAAAGCTCGCGGCTTCGCCTGCGGTAGAGATCGATTTTTTACAAATCCCGCGGGAACTCTGATATTTTCCGGGATAAAAAGTAGTCTATGTGTTAATCCAACGTATAGATCTCAAATTTCAGTAAAATCGGTTAAGTAGTTGTGGCGTGATTGAGGAACAAACATCCAAACTTCCAAACATCTTCCAAAAATCTTCCTTCACATCTTCAGGATATAATTTGACTACTAAATTAAGCTATCCATCGTAAATATTTTATTGGTAAGTTATAAGCTTGGTACACCTTAGTTAAAAGCACCACAGTGAGATTGAATACAGACACTTTGTATATTATTAATTCATTGTCTGCTTCACTATCTTATTTAATTACAAATGTATGAACATGTAATTTGGTGTCTAATACTCAATCCTTTAAAACATATACCGATTCCGAATAAAGCAATTTCTAATATTGTTGAAGGCAAGCTGTGTCATGCATGAAACAAACGCTGAAGTAAATGTTCATTTGTTTTTCGGCTTCGATTGTCCTAAATTTCTTATCGGATTTTGTATTCAGTTAATGAATCCAGTTGTAATCTAGAATAACCGGCTTCGCAATAGTATTGTCCCACTGCAGCGTCTATCATAACAGTTTGATAACAGTATCAATATTTGCAAGTGTTGTGTTTTTATTCCACATTTTCTTTTGTGTTTAACATGATTCATTTATTAATTCAAGTGTTATTGCGTTGCTGTGTAATGATTTGAATTTTATATCCATCATACGTGCTCATTTCATAACAATTAGTATTATTCCTTCAACTTCTTTACATAAAATAAAATATAATAATACTACTTGCAAATGTAGTCTTCTTTTAAAACCGTTATGAATTACACAATGTCTTGATTTGAGTTATTGTAGAACGAAATAATTGAAATGAGTTCAGAAAGAGCATAGATTGTTAGGTGTTTAATTAAAAAATATCGTGCAATTTGGAATCCACCTGGAGCCACAAAAAAGCAGCAGGTTGACTGCGCGTGAGGTCGCAACAATAAACTGTCGGAAGACCGTGGCACAGCCGGGGGTAGCTAAGGCTGCGCACGAGCGAGAGGCACGACGCGATGGTGGCGAGCCTCTTCTCCTCGATTCATTCTCGATATCTCGCCACTCGCTACTCGCCAGTTGCCACTTCGTCAGTGCCGCGCCAACTGTCGACGTTGATACTTGTCGCGATACTCCTTCGCGTGAAATAAACTTATCGAAGTCCGAGTGATTTTAAAAAAGTAGAAAACAAACGAGTTTCTGTTTTAAATTTCGAATAACGAATTCAATAGTGTTGTGAAACAGTGCGTCGTCTCGTTGAAAACATCCTCGAGACAGCGGGCTGCCGGACGCGTGGCGATAAAAACAAACTCTCGTCTCATGTTCCGAATGCTCCCCTGCAATAATTAGTTTGGGAAAAGTGAGTGTGTGTGCTGTGGACGTTTGATTGTTCAATTAAGGACTTAATTAGGCTTTTGTTTGTACTGACAGTTCGTGTGTGCGATTCTTTGGGACTAGAAATGCTGAAGTTGGTTAGTGTTTCATAGCATTATTGCTTTTCGCTTTTTATGTATTGTTATCTGTTGCTTGCACTCCTTGTGTTAATGTTATGTCAATATTGAAGGATTGCTGAAGAGAATGTGGTGACCATGTACATGTGGCTCATAATTCTTTGTTTACGTGAATTATTTTATCATTGAGCGTAATTTCTCATGCTTCAACCTATCGTTATTTCATTGCTCTTACCTGATAGTGATATTTGAACAGAGATAAGATACCTAAATGAGTTAATACAATGCGTGATAAAATCGCAGATACAATTTGATAGATCCAACTATACAAGTGCCATTAGACTGTTTGTCGATCAATTAATGTCCTGCGAATCACGTCAGGTATTCTGAGGTAATCGCTGATCAAACGTCGTTCTTATTCGAGTGTTGGTGTTTTATTAAACAGTAACCTTCACAGTCACAGAATTACGTACTTAGAATAGATAAGAATCATATGTGTACTGACTTAGGGTTGCCAGATGGTCAGGATTCATCTGGATTGTCCCGACATTTCACATGATGTCTAGAGTCCCGACAATATACGAAATGTCCCCACAATTCACTCGATTCAAAAGAACGCGTTTACCACCGCACGCGGTCTAGCCGTTTTTTTTCGTCGCCAGCTCGTTTGCCGGATATTTCGAAAAAAAAATTTTGTATCGACAAATCCCGACTTTTTTAAAGTTTTTCCAGATATTTCAGTCTTGCCATCTGGCAACCCTAGTACTGACTGATACAGTTGGATCCTTAGACGATTTGGATCATGTTTTCGTTCATAAATAGTGTGAGAATTATTTACATGACTTTCCCCTTATCAATGACTAACAATATTGCATTTGCATGTGCACGTGAATTTTTTATAATCTAATTTAACAATCGTACTCACGTTTCTTGTAGAAATATGTGAATTCAATTGAAAAAAAAACCTATGTAGTTATAAGTTACATACATTCCACAAATACCTATCCATCTCTTGTCTACGATCACAAATGAAAGTGATTCGTCTAGATTCGCTCATGTTGCGTTAAGAAATGTTACATGCATCATTGGATTGAACTCGATTTTCTTCAACAAATTTAATTTCTCGCTGGTGAATTTCAGTCCAATTAGCGAATATTGAACGCTGTTATTTGTAGTAATAACTGCATCGTAAAAATAATTTTCTTTGTTCCACTTATTCGATGTTTTTTAAGTTTTATAATAAAAATATGGGCATATTTATATTCTGTACCTACCTGGTATAGAAATTAATTATATTTCGTCTACTTGGTATTGGACACTTTCACAGAATCTTTAGGAGTAAAATTGCCTAACCACCTAATATTTAGTGCGGACGGACATAATTTTAACTAAATAAAAATAATAAGTAAGTATAATAGAGGAAAGAAATTATTTTGTATACCTATTATAGGCGCAAACCCTTTAGATTAGATAAAGAAATAAAACACCTGAAGCTGTCGCTCGTTAAAAAGTAGTGAATGTGAGTTAACAAGGAATGCGAATCATAATGATAGCGTCGCTGATATCTGAAAACCGCGAACATCATTAACATTTTTCTCGGATGCGGTGGTTAAATTACTTTTAGTGGTATGAATGATTGGTTTCGTGTCGACTGTCGCTGCTGCACGAGTCGAGTATCCTATCCTTACGGTTTACTAAGTTTTTATGGCCGTCCGGCATTCGCTGTCTTACCACTGGTTTCGTTTCATTCGTTTGTCGACTCATTGACTTTCCTTCGTTTCTTTTAACGATGCGAGAGGAAAACGACTTCCTTAGTAACACAATCGAGCAACGAACATGGTTTACATCTGTTTTGTAATCGCTTTTGTCATCATTTTTACATTCTCATTTATTGACACTATGAATATTCAGGGAACTTAGTGAGTTTTTGTTTTTGAAACCTTGATATTTGAAAATATATAAATTTGATTAAGATTTGGGATATCCACAGCTACACACAAGTTTTCATCGTAATAGGCTCGAAGTGCTCCACTTACCCATATTCATGATTGCGTGTTGTCGGCTGGTGGCTGGAGTCGCACCTAATGCCACTTGGTATCGCTACATTGATCACGCCCCTGGCGACGCGATTTCTCCTGTCATTACTTGCAATTTGCTTTAATGGTTTACGCATTACCCAATTCTTTTATCTGCACATAGCTTTCGTGTAATGCGTTGTTTGTTATCTGTCTGTTAAGCTGCAGATTATTTTAAAATTAATATTGAATAAACTATTTACACTTTGAGTACATATTTCCACTAAACTGTTATTTTTAATACGCGAATAATCCTAGCAGTAGAGTGATGTTTAAATCCAAATCAGTTGCAATTTCTGGAAAATCCGGAAACTACCTTTCATTTTATAACAATAATTTAGCCAAACGTGGCACAAGTTGTCTATACTCTCTAAATAAATATAAAAATAAATGATCTTTACGATTTCTACGATGTAAAAACATATGGAAGGATCATGGTTCCTATCTCGTATTCTCAGCAGCCCCTCTACTAACTGACAGATATATGTAGATTCCAAAATTTTAGTTTAAGGTGGAATTTTTAATAATTAGGTACCAGAAGGAACTTAAATATTTGACGACAAGTGAGTCATACTCGTATAATAATAGTTGGTGTGTGAACAAAATTAATCACATTCAAACAAAGGAAATATTGAAAGTAATTTGCCTGTAAATAAAAGAAGAATAAGGCAAATTTTCATTGCTCATATAAGTAAGGTATACAGGCTGAATTTTCCAAGTGTGCATGGAGGGCCAAATCCGAGACTACGAGCAATAGCAAAAAATGCTCAAAGGAGTCCCGGGGCCGATTTTGATGAAAACTAAAATTGCATCCTTACATTTTTGAAAAGCATTATCTCTAACCGGGAATGAAACCTGTTGAATTAAAAAAAAACATCTGTATTATTACACCATTCTATAGTGTCGCTAACAAGGATCTTGGGAAGCAATGACATACAATGACATCTCGTATAGCAATGGCATCAGTCGCAAAGAACAATGCCCAACTGCCATACATCGTTTTATTTCATTTTCAACTTTAGCGTCTTAAAATAAAAAAAAATCTAAAAATCGCCGCTTTAATTTCTGAGCTTAGATATATAAGAATTTTCAGCCGACACACCCCAGAACCAAAGTATTTTGAGATTGAATTCTTATAACCATTGAGTCATAGAGTAGGGGAGAATGTAATTTTTACCATTATTTTTTATTCTGACTTTTTTTTGATTGACAACCGGAAATGGAAATTTGACATCATTACATTTGTTACCAACATTTATAACGAAATTCTGTGTGTAATATTGGCCAGAAGTCTCCCTATATCTTGCTTGATACAAGCTATGTATCGAAGTGAGTGTCAGAATGAAAATGGACATTGTTGACATACTTGTTATTATAGTCAATTCATCACTTATTAATAAAATTATTTTACGCTGGGTAATACGGGCACAGGTATTAATTTTAAAATACGTAAAAAAATGATTGATTTGCTTCGGTTTTTGGGCATTGTTCTTTAAAATAATATGTAGGTAGAACGCAATTATAAAAATTATAAAAGGACCAACTTTCAAAGTCTCAGTAGACCTAGATAGAATAGCTAAATGATAAATAGATTATATACTTAGCTGATCAATAAATGATAGATCGATTAATATCTCAAATGACAATTAAGTACAAGTTTATTTAGTAGTGCTTGTAGTAGTGCTCGTAGACTTCATGTGTAACACGACATATGAAAATCATAACAAGGTAAGTTTTGCATAAGGAGAATAGGTTGTGATAAATATTTAAGTCCTCAAACTCGATCAACTATATCCGTTTCATTGGCCTTTATCTTATACGTAGATCTGTAAATATCTATAAATTCGTGATGAGACAACCAAAACACGAAGTTTTCCATACAATAAAATAATAAATAAAAATAATAAATTTTTATTTCGACCAACTTTGGATCATATGATGCGTGATATCAATACAATACTTATATTATAATAAAACGTTATTATAAGTCAACCTTATTATTATTCTAAACATTAATTTGAATCGGCTAATTAATTTAATTGATCTTATCAATTACAGCCTACAGCTGCGGGATATTTTGTATGAATGAATTTTAAAACGATTAGTAGCTGTTAGAATTACTTATGTAGGTAGTAAAACAAGCAAAATAACTGCGTTTTAAATATGTTTGAACTTAAGGCGTTGAAGACATCTTAGGATACAGTTAATATGACGTAATTTCCTTAATTCTTTGCCATTTGATCAATCTTGTTTTATTGAACCCTGATCACCTTGAACTCGGAAACCTTACGTCTACTCGTGTACGCTTATACTTACTTGGATCATAATTATCCCTTCATCACTGCACTGTATGCCTTATTGTGTTAAAAATAAAGGTGGCAATGGTTTGAATTGTTATTTGCAACTAAATCATTCACTTGTTTGGTAAAAGTCCGGGCGTTGTTTTTTGCCACCTGGTGCTCGGGCACAGAATACGTTCAGGCTGATGTTAATTTAAACTGTGCTTTTTGTTACAACTTTTGAATGAAGTTTAATTATAGATAATACTGGCATTACATATAATACCTGATTACAGTCTGATACTCACCTCTTTTGAGGAAATTACAGTTCAAAAAGCTCTGTTACAATGAAAGCCATGTGAAAAGGAATGAGTGTAATAGAAGGCATTAGAGGTGTAAGAGCTCTTCTGCCTCTTCTCGCGATGATATCCCAAGATGACAGATCAATATTGTCAGAAAAGGAGACTAGTAGCCATAGATTACCCACTAGTAGCAAATCTCGAGTTGTTGTCGTCGATTAGTGAAGTGTGATTATTGTGTTGCGAAAGAGGTTATGGCTAGCGGTGGCTAGCAAGCAAACTTATAATAAACTCGTGATGTTTTTGTGTTTGACGTCATCGTCTCAAGATAAATGATGGAGCACGTGAGCTTGAGTTCGGCACTTACAAATGGAGATTTCTCATCAGATTCAGAAAATCTTAAAATTGATAATTAGCAATTTTACTTATTGAGTACTTAGTACCTAATGGCCAGCTACAAATAGGACAGCTGAATGTGTACTCACTTTGTATTTTAAATACATATAATTAGGTAGGATTTATTATAATGACGGTAGTTAAATGCGAACTATGTTCACGTCAGTATAAAGGTCGTAGCTGACTTATACGACACCGCTCCCATCCAACCGAAGTATGAGAATTCAAATATAAACTTAAAATCGTGCTCTGTAGGTACAACTATTGAGTGGCAAGGTTGCGGTTAGCTTGCTTCCCGCGCGCGGGCTGCTAATTTTTGTTGTTACTGTAAAGTGCACCTACAGAGCACGATTTTAAGTTTATATTTGAATTCTCATACTTCGGTTGGATGGGAGCGGTGTCGTATAAGTCAGCTACGACCTTTATGCTTACACTCAACCGATGCTTTTCTGTGTGATAGCATCGGGAATATTAATTATGGTTTGCATTACATGGAATTTCACGTCTTAATATCCCAAATCTATTTACGTACCTTTACTTTAGTAAATGTATTGTGTCATATTGTCAAACAATCCATTACTTATGTATTTTCATATATTTAAATAATATTTCTGTTTTACAAATTATTCTTATGTGTCTCAGTAATGAGATCAAGAAAAAGAATTACATGCCTAAACTCATTACACTATAATTAATGAAGGTTCCCTAATGGACAATGTGATCGGTCATCTAATTCGTTAATTTTAACCTTGTCAATATGGCTGGACAGGTAATGCGCTTGCGCAATCTATTGTTTACCGCAAATAGACTGCGACCGCCTCACGGGTTGTGTTGCAATGCGACGTCGGTATTAGGTCTACAAGTACCACCACTATCACAAAAGTCCACCAATTCCATCCATTTTGGAGTGACTGTCGCAAATAAGGTGTTTCCAGTTTTCCACAATCAGAAATAGAGCCTACGATGCGATCGATTTCTGTTTGTGTTATTGCTTACTTTATCTCGCAGCGGAGTCAATACTCATCATGATGGATCACATTGGGTGATGTATTACACACTTGATAACGTTTCATGATCATGAGTAGCTTAACATTTCTTTGTTGTTTGTATTAAAAAAGAATTCAAAACTCAATGTTTTTATTGATTGATAAATCGGTTTTAACAAATACTTTTTGATCAATGATATTATATATTAAAAAGAGGCAGATATGTCATAAGCGCGCGTTGTGTGACTCAAAAAGTTCTCACGATAAAGCAATAAAGCGTGCCTTGCGGACATCGGAACAGATTTTTCGGTTGATTTGTAAGGGCATAACGTATCTATATTTATTTAAACATCATTGTTTTTGATAGTCAAACTACGCCATTAACAGCTTATCTCTACCGTGAGGGGTCTCGGGAGAAAAAGCAGCTAGTTGGAATCACGAAAACCTTGAGAACTCTCTGCATTATATTATAATTTATGCAGCAGGTCTTGAGGTTGTCTATCTAGCGCTCAATCCAACAAGCTCCTGAGATATTTATACGTCACGCCGATAAACCAATTACAGATTACTAGGCCATACGGCTTACAGTATTAGCTTTTCTTACTGGCTTAACTTGGATGATCGGTACACATATTATGTTACGGAGATAATTGCATTAAGAAAGTACTCTCAGGAGGCCTATTTGTTTTCTTAAACAAAACACAGGGAGGCAGGGACGATTCCGACGGGTGCAAAGTTAAAAGAGTTATTTACAAAACAGCTAGTACAACACTAGCTTTTCAGAGAGCGCATACCTAATAGGAAAAAATGCTCTCATTTTGTTAGTTTTAACCAAGTTTGTTAAAATTTTCATCAGCACTATATTATTGAATAAGGCATCGATATGTTTATTTAAGTTTTACTACTTAATTATGTTTATTATGTTTACTTTACGATATATTGCAGTTGTCTGCATATACACTGTACTCTAAAATGTGGCAACTGTGTTAACTAGCTGTGTTAACACTTAATAGCCGTAACTGTGTTAACACTTAGCCGTTTCTACATTGAAATTTAATTATACAGATTAAAAGAAAAATTGTCAAAAATTTCCAATAACTAAAAACAATTCATTCACATAAAATTTAGTTCCCAAAATTGCAGATATTTTTTTTTACTTTGCATCCATCGATTTATTTGCAATAAATCATAGATATAACATCTACGCCACTAACCACTAGAGGGGCGAGAAGTTTATTTTTCCCTGTTTTTATCACATCAGATGAGAAGATAAATTCGCCATTGTACTGATTTTAATACGATGCAATTTTTATTAGTTTATTCATTCTATAAATATATAAGATAACGAATTGGTTTCATTATTGCTATTGATTAATATTTTTTTTATAGGTAAATTTTTAAGGTATCCAAAAACATTGCGACTCGCGCGGTAAGTGCGGTGACGTGAGTAAATTAGTTGTTTGTGTAAAATGTAGATGGAGGTTTGTAAGTCTTAACCAATTATACCGGGGAAGCATATCCGTTACGTAATTCATAAATATTACGTAAAATGGAGATGGATCTACGTGATAAGCGTTACGCAAATATGTATAATGACGTTGTTATCTCTTGTTCCTTTTGTATAAGTTGCGGATCGACGACGACGCTTTATGGTAGACTCGTTAGCGGTGCTGACTGCTGTAGCGCGTGGGTATTGGGTACTCCGCCACCTCTAATATAATGAGATGAAAGCAAATTTCTTTCAAACGTTGAATAAGTTAGGTGTACATGCGCTATTTTCTTTACAGATAAGCTGTCTATCTTAGACATAATAAATAGATGAGCGACATTATTTAATATTCTGCAATAGGATTTCCTGTGCTGCAAGTGGATTGGATTCTAGAAAAATCAATATTCATTTCCTATATTTTTCTTCCATTTAACTATTCGATAGTGTCGCTAACAAGGATCGAATTCTAGGAAGTACCTACTAAACAATAGTTACTAGTTTTCAAGGAAATTTTAATTATTAAAGAACTCAATAAAATTTTTTCGTGCAAATTTTCTGATTCGAGAATTGGGCTACAAATAAATTGCACTCGAATTAATGAATAGACTACGACAGAAGTGAAATGTGTTCTGTGAAGTCACACAACTTAGAGGTTCCGTAAGTAATAGTTTACACGTTTCTGATGTCGTTACGTACTCCACTCGTCAATTATTCGTTGCATAAACATCAGCATTACCTAGATGCATCTTTCATTACATTACCTAATTAATTTTAAAACAACCTTCCGCCGAAATAATTTAGATTAATTATACCAATTAATTCATTGAATTTTTTCGTCAAAATTGGGAAGTATTTTTCACTTTCATATATTTTAATGAATTAATTTTGTTGTATAATGTCGTGCATAATACATTCAGTTATTTAATTATCTTGTTAAGTAGAAAAGTCAGGGACTTTTGTGTAATCTCATTTCAGTCGTATCAGTATTATTTTTACATCCGTTATTCCGTTCCGTTTTACATTCCGTTATTTTCCTACTTTATTTATTTTTGACGTTTTTTTAAGACCATAGACTTCTTATAGGTTTTTCTGTAATATTTAAGTGAAAAAGTATTCAGTTTCAGAGATGGGGGGGGGGGAGGATTGTCAATTTTTTGCTTTTTTTGTCACCCAGACGCACGAGTGATCCTGTAAGGGTTCCGTTTATCGTTTTTTGTACGGAACCCTAAAAAGTTACAGAGACTAAAAAGTTCCCTCTAATTCTGGCTTGGCATCACAAAAATCGATTATAGAACTCTATATAGTACTCTTAACAATTATTCTTTAGGAAAACTCTACCTTGCTAGTAAGTACGTGGGTGAGTAAACCTTAGACTGTAAACTCTCAGTTATAGCTCTCTATATGGATATACCCAAGGCATTTGATCATGTCGACCAGAACATAATTACTAAACAAAATGTACAATTATTGTATAAGAACATGGACATTTTGTCCATGATTTATTCATACTTAAAAAATAGATAGCAAAATTATAAATCTGCTTGGAGGAGAGTAGGTACTCTATGGCATATCGCAGGGTGGTGTATTGGCGCCTTTATTATTTTTATTTTATATAAATGACATTCCAAAAATATCCACCCATCAAATTACATTATCCGCTGACGACATCACAATGTTATTTATTGGTAATAATTTAAATGACTTAGAAATTGAAATAAATAACACATTGACGTCTGTAATACAATGGTTGACACACAACTTGACAATCAATCTGAATAAAACAAAAATTATGAAGTTTTAAGTAGGAACTTTACACGAAAAAATTTTAAACAACTCATTTTCTCGGTCTTCCCTCAATTTAAGATACTATGTTGTTAACAGAAATTGATCCTTATGAATGACCCTTTCGGTTGGCATCATAAAAATATGGAATGGTTTTTTTTCACATGTCACCGGTTTTAGTAGTACTCGTATACCCGGCTCAAACAGGTGAATTTACAAGAATCTTTGAAATTCCTTTCAGTAAAACTTGCCATCATCATTATTTAGGGTACTTTTCCTCCAACTATCGTTAATTATCCACCCTGAGATTTTTTTATCCACCCTTTTTATTAATCCCAAGATCCCAGAAGGAAAAATATAGGTGCTAAAAAACGTGCCTAAAACTGAATCGATTTAAAACTGTAAAATAGTAAAGTTAATTAATATTTCATTTGTCGACTTATTTATTACATCGGTCCCATTCGGCACTGTCGTGCGATGAAATCATGTTCGAATCTAACCGCAGCCAGGATTAAATAATGCCAACATGAATCAGATGCAAAGGCTGATGACATCACGCTCCGTGTTGAGGACCGGCAGAAATGAATTTCTGCGATGTCCGGTCACTTACTTTTGGAGTGCTGGAGAAACTTATACCTAGGATTCTATGGAGCGTCGGTTTCTAATGGACTCAAGTATTAGATACATAATTCTCACGCATCTCCTCATCTGCTCATCCCAGCATTAACTAAATATTCATTGTTTTTATTGACTTTACCTGTATTCAGTTAAACAGTTTGAGGTTTCTACATATACAGACCTTGGACTCACCCACATAAATAAACGTAGATAAGTAGGTATGTATCTAGAAAAATAAATTACTTTTTTAAATAGTTTTCAAAACACGAGCAACCTTGCGCCATTCAGACATGCTGGCACAACTAATTACTTAAGAGACGATAAAATAAATATTTACTTACTCCGAAGGTCTTCACCAATATCACACATATTATTAAATTACGTCATAGAGACGTGACAGGAAGTCTTGTGCAAAGGTTTCTAGTCAAAGAAACTACGTACATAGCTACATCTTATTCCACATAGCTAGACGTATTTTAGTTTTTGTCAAATGTATTGTCAAATGTCAAATATGTATCCTATAAGGATTTTCCTGTAGGAAGGATGACATTTTAAACATTTTCATGTATGAAGAAATATGCAGCTATATCGATGTAGCTTCTATCTCTTTCATGCAAACTTCAACCGGCGTCCTGCATGACATCCATATGCCTTAAGATATGTAAGTTGGTAAGTACTTATTTTCCAAAATATAGAAATTCACGGCGACATTCGCACAAGGAATAATAGTCAGTTCCAGACGACTGAAAATACTAACAAAAATATACAGCTTGGATAGTTTAAGCTGTATTCAGTAATTAATTCAGTCCACCAAGTGCTAAAATAATTGTGGGATACATTATGAGATACTTGGTCTTTGAATGACGTATTGACCGAATGATTTCAGATCCCTTAAACTCCTTATTTTCTTTTTCTTCCATTAATCATCATCATCGGTGATGCCTTTAGTGTTGCTGATGTCGATGAGCAATTGTGGGAAATAAATAAATAAAAATTAAGCTTGAAATGTTTCAAATACAAAATTCCGTCGCAACTCGCAACTAGGCCCTCCGCGCGTTTTCTCTTCATGGATTACAGCGACCAATAATTAATCATCAGACGGCTCCAAGTATTCAAGAGAAAATATTTTGACAACAAATATGTTAATTTTGTAGTGTAACCAAAATGTGCAGTTTATAATTTTGCTTTAATTTGGTGCAGTCATGAATAACTAATTACAGGCTACTGACCTCTTGAATTCGCGCTCGGGTATTATTACACATCTGGCTACACCATGGGAATATCTTTGCTCTATAGAATTTATTTTTGAATTCGAACAAAGATTATGATTAATTAAAGATGTTTCTATTGTAAATTATAATAGTTTGGGAATTAAAAAAAAATTATGAATGGTGGCTGCCGCTGCCGCTGTTCAAATAGATTGTGAGCTTCTCCGCCGCGGAGTCTTATGTCAACGGTGGGTGATTCATGCTTTTATTGCTTGCCATATGCTTGCCATACGTTCAATACCTGGGTTCAACACTTTATACATATGTAGGTACTAAATAAACCTTTGAAAATAAATGAAAATTTGAACATTTCAAATGCAAACGGGTATTCATGATTTTTTAATTTATCTGTATTTTAGCTTTATTAATATCAAGGTCACCTGTTTCTCCCCCGCCCGCACCCCGCACCATTGCCCACCGTAAACTTATTAAACCTGCCTCATGTCTGGGTAATCTGAGTATCGCCTCTTTCCTTCACTACTGCAATAGGTGGCATTATTGACTGATAACAACAATGGTGTAATTTATCTCATTTGTTCGTTTATTTTATTTACATTGTAGTGTAGACATTGATGTCTCGCTCGTTTGCGCAGTGCTCAGTGCTCGGTGACGCAACTTGTCCTTTTATCACCGGTGTGAACGTGCTTTCATGTTACTCCGCAGTCCGTAAATTGGGTATTTCACTACGTTACACACTCCTTTAAGTAGTAGACTAGTAGTCTAGTTAGTACATACCCATGGCTCTATCAGCAGGTTTAAACTTTACAACACCAAATTCTTGGTAGATAATATTATATATTTTTTCTATGTTTTCTTAAACTTCAAGGAAAGTTCCAAGTTATGTTTATTTATTCCTATCCATTAAAACCCCCTCCGCAACTATCCCGTGCAAATAGGGGATATTCAGTATCTGCGTATGCGACTACCTCAACACACCAGTGAATCCTTGCAAATAAACACGATTTTATATCGAATGTAGTGGCTAAAAAGTAAAAGGAACATATGGTGTAGAATCAAAATACATTAGTTGTTACAGTCAACGGCAAAGGAGATGAAATCGCAATCAGTATAGTGTGAACTGTGAAGTCGTGTAAGTCAGTGGTATCAGATGTGCTGAAGAGTTTCTGTCACCGTATTTCCTGGGTAAAACATTTTTTTCGAATCGATAGTAGAAGAAAAGATTGTCTGCTATTAATCTTGTGTAATTGGCTATACTTGTAAAATTCGCAATTTCATCCGCGTCGGTGAGATAGAGCTAATGACGAAGCATTTGATGCACTTTTGTTTTAAATTTTCTGTCGGCGCTTGTAGGTTTTAAAAGCCTCTTCGGAGTCGGACCATTGATTTCAAAATTATGTGTATTAAATAAGGTAGGTATTTCTACTCAATTTGTACTAAGACGCCATTTGCTTTGGTTTTTTGCAGTTTTAATGTTTTGAAACTACGACGCCGTGTAAAATTCATGAATAGGTGGGCATAGCAGATGCCCCATGGCCATAAAGCGACTTAATACTCACCGCTTTGCCACATTATGTGGGTCGTGATCACCTGCAGCAAATACAGCACTGATAAACTCAGGCGACAGAAATGTTGCAACCTATATTGTCTCTTGTATCTTGACTCCACAACGAACGACAATCTGTAGGGTTTTCGTCTTGGAGCTGACTGGATCTCCGGTGATATTACGAGTATAAATTACATTGGACGTTGGAAACCAGTTGTATCTACATTTTATGCAATTTTGTACTAGTTAATATGAAGTTGTACTATTTTTTTAGTAATACCATAAACTTTAATGAAGGAATTTACTATTTAAATACATTCCTATTTTAATAAACTAAATGCAGTAACAGATTGTCTTATACCATGTACTTTATTGCTTTAATTAAATAATTGTAAGTTAATTAAAGTATTGCTTTAATTAAAGAAACTACTATGATAAGATGAATAAACTTCATTAGCAATCCTGGTTTCTCGCTAATGGCTTATTTTGAAAATTTGACGTTAAATTGCCTTACTTTGGGGTTTGTTGACGGTCACGGTGGTGGTCATGTGTTTGTTGTTAACATTGTTAATTGTTTTTTTGTACGGCGGAAGTTATAGCCCCAGCGTAGCAAGGAAACTTAACGTCGCATCGCACCGTGTAGGAAAGGGCTACTTCGCGCATGGAAAAGCATGACATAAGTACGAGTTTAGGTCACAGTGCGCTATAAAATATAAATTATGCTATTTGTACCTCGGTCTCGTATACGCCGCGCCGACCCGCGCCTCGCCGGGCTAGTACAATTTGCTAACATCTAACACGGTTATCCAACATGAGAGAGTGACATTAAAAAGCTTTCGGTGCGTTAGTAAAGCGCTATGTGAAATAACGTAGTGTTGAACTGTTGAAATAGCCACATCATGTTACCGGTGGTGGCGGAGACGAGTTGGCGGCTGGCGGGCATTTCCGGGTGGTGAAACGTGCGAGTTAATGCCGTGAAGTTACTAAATAATTTAGTTCTAACTTCAACCGTTAGAATCCTCCTATTATGTTTGAAAGTCATAATTATGCATGCAACTTTGTCTAAGAGTACTTCCTCTTAGTTGATGGTGGTATACTTTCAAAAATCCTCGTTTAAACATCACATATTCTTGGAAGATTTGTAGCCTGGTTAACCGACACTTACTCTTACTTAACTGGTTGAAGGTGGGAAATTTTCCGTAGTACCATGGCCAGGATTAACAGATGTTAATCCTCGCCAAGTAAATGACAGTTTTTATGTTGGTGTATGACTTGAATATCCAATGAACGTGACGACTATTGAATCTGATGGCTAACGGTCCGTTGTCGTACAGGAGTCCCCGGAGGTGGGCATGGGGCTGGGGCTGCCGGCGCCGCGCGCGCCTGACCCCGCCGCGCTGGCCGCCTACTGGGCCGAGTACGAGGACCTCTACCGCCAGATCACCACCACACACCATGATGACGACGACAACCATTACGAAGGTAAGGACATTTAAAACATTCTCACACACACCACCGCAAAAAAGGAACAGGTCCTATAAGAACGAGCATGTCTGATTGTTAGAAAAAATTAAAAAATTGTACTTTTACATAAAAAATTGTACTTTTACATGTTTCTTGAATGATTCTACAGGCAAGTCAAGTGTTGACTTTGGGACTTTTTAGAGAATTAATTAATACGTATACACGCCAAGTCCAATAAAGATCGCTGTACTTTGCTAAGACTTTAGGAACATGGACGTTGAGTTCTCCTTCTTGTTAGCCGATTATGAACATCCTTTTGTTTATACGCAATGGAACATTTTGAAGCATACTTGTTTCAGAAAAAAATTTGAAGCAATATTTATTTTGATATCGACCAGCATCTGAGGAGCAAAACAATGTTATCAACTAATTATGTTTTATACAAACTTTTGCATCGTTTCTCATCGAAAACTGCTTAGTTATTAATTAGTTAAAAATCGTGCATAAATTATTTCGTGATGTGTACATGTAGACAGTCGCGCAAGGTTGATAGAGCAACATGTTGATGAGTTTGTTCATCGGTCATTATGTAACCAATTAATTATAGATTTGTTAATAGACACGTCGGCTGTTGGAATTAGGTACAAGCTTTATAGATCATTCGGTTTGAAAGAGATTTGAGTTTTGACATCAATCATAATAAATTCTTGTACATTCAACGCAGGGGTTACTCATTCATTACTAACTTCTAAGTGTGTTATGCTTAGTTATGGCATTGTAGCTATTTTGATGTTTGTTGATCGTATAATTATGTTAAAAATATAGTATCATCAATAGACTCTTTGATTACGGACGGTAAATATATCGTGATCAATAAATAGGACCAAGTAAGCTGCAAGTAATGAACTAAACACCGTAATAGACAGCGTTTAGACAGATCTGTATCTTAGCGCAAGCGGTCAATGGACCAGTCGTAATAAATCTGAAAGGACGTGTGATCAGTAAGCTAACAGGCTAAAACTGCACTTACAGGAACTAGTTAGTGGGTGTGTCCATTACGATTTAAATACAAGGCCGTACCGGGCTATCAGATGTTGATTTATTATCATACAGTCACTACATTTCGTACCAGTTTATCATAATTACCAAGTGCGTTGCCCCGGGCTGCAAATATTTCAAATAACTTCAAGTTGTAGATCAGATTTTATCCACAAATAAATTAGCTTCGTTCTCAAGAATCATCAGGCTTTGTTATCATTATATTATTAATACTGTATGCTGTAAGGATATTTAATAGAGAAAAGTGTTTTTGTAATTTATATGATTTATAAACAACACGGTTTTAGACTTAACTCATCGCGGACTGAATACATTTTAAGTATAATACGGGTACTCACGATATATATATTTTATATTATACGCCGATATTTCGACCCCGTTACAGGGATCGTGGTCACGGCTAGACTGCGGTGGCGCGGAGAAACTCTTGACAGGTTGACAAACGACGTTGATATTAGTCTTTGACGGATGACGGATGTCAAGAACCGGATGCTGGATGTCGGATGACGTTTGACACTAATACATCAGTCTGTCTACCTTACGTCTCGATCGTTTTTGAGCTTTGTGAACCATATCACGACACACTACACTGATTACATCTTGCCGCACAACACTCGACACTTTTCGAGATTTACATAAACTAACCACTGGATTCCACGTCGGTGCCAATTTAAAACCGTCCTCCCTAAATAGGGATATATAATATATATCGTGAGTACCCGTATTATACTTAAAACAACACGGTTATAAAGCAATTATGTTCCACTGATTGAAAATGTTTCACTAATATCAATTATTATATTATTAATTCAGTTCCTTTGTTATTTTCGTCACAAGAAACCAATTTTAAAAAGGGGTCATTGTCCTAAGATAAATATAATTTAAACCTGTTAAAACAACCATGTCTTTTCAATTGACATTTAATTTAGATAATCTTATCTGAGAACGTTCACAAAAAACACATACGAAAGAAGTACCTATAGTCTCTGTTTGAAAGAATCGTGTATCACACCACCTCTGTGAAGAGTAATTGTGGTGGCAAAAAATATTGTTACAGTCAGTGAAGTAACCTCGAATTAGATGTCCAACTAGTTTGCTCTGCGTTCTATGATTCGTAGAAATGAACTGTTGATGCCGACTTTTTTATACCAGGGCAATGCCACCGTTATTAATTACTTGGACGGCATTACCACCTTATTACGGACGTCGCGTCGCCGCTGGTAGATTCTAGTGATGAAACAGTATTGTAGAGGAAGTCTAGTAGATATGGGTAGAAAGACCTATGTATAAATCCAGTCAGACTGTGTCTTTAGATAGTCCCATTCTGATTGGTGACCCCGAGCTTATCGTGAAAACCAACAACGGTGCTTAGGTACAACATGGCGTAAAGGCATAAATCACCACCTTGTTTGAAACACTTGATGTAGGTACAAATTATGCGTTCCTTTTATGCTCTTATTGGCAATGTAGGAGTGTATGTTTTGATATTCCAGCTGCCTTGTAACACTTCAGAAATTTTTATCTATTTTCGAATCCATGTCATTTAGTGCGAGATAAAACAGTTTTATAATCAGATGAAGCAGGATGACTCAATAGATTTGAAGCTTGAGTATTCATGTTTGTAGGCAGACGTGACCACTTGAGGTAGTTGAGGTACTGTGCTGAGTGCTCGTTAGTTCACTGAGAGAATGTGTGACGTAACGGACGTTTCCCTGCGATACGATGCTCTCGAGGAACTGTCGCTGAAGCGTGTCGGGCTTCCCTGCTGGCGGAGGGGCGGCGCGGTGGCGCCCGGGCGCCTCGCGTCCCACTAACATTTAGATAACGGTTACATAATGTGAGGGTGAAAGGGTTCACCAAAGGTTATATTGTTGCATTGGATACGCCTTCAGATACGGATGAGATATGTTGCAACGCGTGGACTATAGACTCGCATGCCCTGCAATATAGGGAACCAGCAACTCATATTTTTGTCAACAGAATTAACTAATAAGTTACACCAGTGAAATCATGACTACACAACCAAATGTTAGAAAATACAATATTTGTGATGACTTAATGCTTTTGTTTCTAATCTTGAGCTAATATATCAATTTTTATGTTTTTAACTTCAAAAATTGCGAAGTTGCTTACTGTTCCATCCCCTAAATTAACCCTTGAAGGGATGATTTTTCAAAAAATGTGTTAAAATTAATATTTGTTAATAACTATAAACTTACATAAAAATTTCATGTTTATAACTCTAAAACTGACGAAGTAGATTTGTATTAAAGTGACTTTAAACTCCTGTTTTAATCCCTTAGGGGATGAATTTCCAAAACTCCAATAGCCTATAGCCTTCCTGGATAAATGGACTATCAAACACAAACATAATTTTTCAATTCGAACCAGTAGATAGATTATAGACTTCCATGAATAACATAATTAAACCGATCCTTTACACAACACATCTACACGCATCTGCCGCGCTGTATCCTAGTCTGCGGCTCCTGAGTCCAAACGTCTTGACACATCCATAAAAACATAGTTACGGCAAATTAAGTTTTAAGCTGCGTCTGGCAAGCCATGAAATTGACTGCATAGTTAGACAGATACTATAGTTTAATTTAGTGTAGTTGGCTAGCTGCACGAGGGATAAATTTAGTTGGAAACCTAACCGCTAAAGTCTAGCCGCTAGACGGAGCCCGCGCAAGAGCGCATTATGTTACTCAACTGGATGAGTTACTGGATTGCAGCGATATTAAAGTGTGCTTTACGATCCGTAATTGAGTCGAGATATAACTTACACTCCACATAGCCACGCCGCGCCGCCCGGCCGGGTGTTTAGAGAATACCAATGATATTTAAAAAACATAGATACGCTATTCCCTTACAAATCAACCAAAAAATCTGTTCCGAAAAGAGCAACAACACACACGCGTTTATCTTTTGTTTCACTACACACTACAATAATACACGAAGGCATTATAACGTTGTATGTCAAATCTCAAGTACTTCTACAACAACAAAAGCGTGCGTATCGTCTTGTATTGACACCGCGACTACGAGCAGACGAGGTCAACTGACCACTCTTACGATCTTCATCTTCGGCGCGCTAGTGACATATCTACCTCTTTTTACTTATAATATCATTGGCGA
This sequence comes from Thymelicus lineola, assembly GCA_963932265.1. NCBI lineage: Eukaryota > Metazoa > Arthropoda > Insecta > Lepidoptera > Hesperiidae > Thymelicus > Thymelicus lineola. The sequence continues at coordinate 20,671,960 of OZ010682.1, read as the reverse complement.
ATACATTCTAATATGTTCCGTGCTCCAAGTACTGATGGTTTAGATCGATAAGCTATCGCTGATCAAGGAATTATTAGGAACGGATATTTATTTACAGATAGCTTGAATTGTGGACAAAGTGTCTACGTATGTTAATTTTCAAATAAACAACCAATGCACGTCCAAAGTTACCGTCAGTAAGAGTAAGTTCCGTCTCACGATGTTATAGTATTTTTTCCAATTCGGAAAACCACAGAGGCGTGTGACTGTCGCGTATTGGGTGGTGGTGGCGGTTGTCCGGTGAAATGTCCGGTTTTCTCAACGAAACCTGTCACGCAGCGCCGCAGCGAGCGGAATGCGGCCCAACTCCCAAGGCTGCGCATGAAAGCGCCGATACAATCGGCTGCTTGTTAAACCGATTGCTTTCTTACGCTAATCGACTCCATCTCGCTGCGATGGCCGCTGCAGCAAGGACGATCGTTTATTCTACTGTCCGAGACAGTTGCATCGTCATCTATCGTTGCTAAGAAACCTTTACCAAGTAATGAATGACTACTGACTAGTGGGAATTTCTATACGTGAACTTGAGTAGTAGTATAAAAAATACCATTTTCTCCATTTTTTTCCAAATTTTGCTATAAGTATTTCAATTTTAATCTTCTGTTCGTTACAGAACCTGATAAGTTCTAAATAATGTAGCTCATCTGGAATTCTCATTTTATGAGTATTCACAAATAAAACATGTCCTTTTTCATTCGTTTAAAAATCTAAATCCTAAACTAAAATATAAATCATAGTAACGAGCAAGTGTCATCATTCATTGTTTTATTCTAGCTACATTTTGCGGTATAATTGAAATATAAGTGATAATGGAATGCAAAACGCTACGCCTACGGGTACGGCAATTTTATAAGATAGATTTCGTTTGAGTACGGCCACGGAGTCTGTTAGGAGTTGGAATTGCTTAGGAAACCACCTTTTCTAAAGCCACCAATGAAAATGTTGCATATCAGTTTCTTGCATGTTAAAAATCTTTTTCCACGTCCATTTCTTTGTCAGCTAAAAGCCCTGTCTACTTATAAATTTTACTCGATCAATCTAAACCAGAAAAGGTTATTCTACCTTTTACGAGTGTAGTAAGCATGTAGGGCACGAGTGGGGTCCGCATCCGGGAGTCGAACCGGAAACCGCGGCGAGTAGATAAACTTGAACGATGCTTATTGCCTAATTGAGACGCGATCGCTCCGAGCTTGACGACCAGTTCCAGGTTCTTATGGTGGTCATTTTCTCTATGATATCTTATTTATGACGGTAACTACCTGTTAAACGTAGGTACTTACCTGTTTGAATTGAATTGATATTGCAGTTTGAATCCCGCCTCATAATTTTCTCAGATCGTCGAGTGCTGTTGACGTTATTGAAAAGCGGTTATGAAAAAAAGATCGCACATTAATGTTAGACATTTGTTTTGTTTTCGCTTGTACTGAATATATAGTTTATTTAATTTGATTTCTTCTTAATAAAGTGCCCTGTACTTTACAAGTATACATTATAGATGATTATGAATATTAAAATATACTTAGTACCTCCTAACGTTACATTATTAATCAACGGATATGTATTTACAACATTGCTTAGTAGGTATTTGTATATTTACATAATTATCATCATCATCCTTCTGCCTATTTTCCAATCTTATTCGGGGCGCAATATATGACATATTTTACTCAACTGCGCGACGAAGGGAGCATTAGATATTCCTATGTGATGTTGTAGAGACAGCCAGCCAGACCAGAAGTTTAGAATGTTGTTAAAATTTATACTGAACAACTACACCAAGTAGGTACGTATATTAACACTCGGGACCCAGTGTTAATTTCAACAACATTCTGAACTACTGGGCTTGTTTTTTTCTTTTTCTTTTATTTTACGCAATCAGGTTTTTTGTTTCTTTAATATATTTTTTCTCTATTATTACTCAATATGTTCTTTTTTCCATTTTTAGTCTCTTGATTGTACAAACCATCCATCTTTTCTTAAGCCGTCCTCGTTTCCTTATTTCAGTCATATCCATCACTGCACTTCTTGTCATAATTATGTGTGTTTCCTTTCTCCTTATTCTATAATACGATACGGCTCCTTTTAACTTTTCTACTATTTGTGCCACTTTTAGACTTCCTCTAGTTTTAGAGTTCCTCTTATTTTACACATTCTCGTCACTCCACACCTCCATTCGCCACATATGTATTTACTAAATCACATTTGCAAAATAAATAAATTTGTAGTTAATGCACAACCTTACTTGCACTATTGGTGAGGGGGTGAGGGGGGGGGAGGGCCGTGCAGCGTGCGTGGGGCTTCGGCCCGGTGCCGCGGTGCCCCGTTACGCCGGAATGAGATTCGTAACGGGACTGCCCTGTCGCGCTCCTTTCATAATATTATGTTCATTTGATCATCTGACGATTGGCCTTTGATTAGATCTACCTTGTTTTGTTTTATAGTCTCCTGGTAGTGTCAATGTATATTGGTCACCCATTCCATTTACAAGCGACGTGCGACCATCATGTTTATCGTGCTGTAGGCCATAACCACATTGTCTTCATCAATCTAATTTGGAACAGTATCGTCACGATTCAGACCTAGCACTTAAGTTTTATCTTCATAAGGCAGTTTAAATGTTACATCCATAACTTATATTTATGTGTGAGTTACAGTTATCATAGTTAACATACCTTCGAATAAATATGTCAAGACAAGCATAGCTGACTGGGTCCAAGTGTTCATAGCAAAATGTATTCGAACGACAGTTTTGGTATGTGGACATTCCTACGAGAAAATTGTTAAGGAAATACATAATGCTTTATGTATTGACTTTTAGCCTACAAATATACTGGACAATTATACTGAAGAATTTAGCTTTAGTAACGGTAACCTTTTACTAAATGCGGGCCTAGTTAGTCCACCGGCTGGAGAGGTAATCAAAAAAAGACATGCTGACATATTTATACCGTTCATTCAATAAATCTATTAGGAGGGAAAGTTAGAATTCTGTAGAATTTACAATAAAGAGCACAATATTTTACGTATCAAGGCAAATCTCATCTTATGAAAATTTATACACTTGTAAGTACATTTACCAGTTGTTGAATTCCAATGAAAGTTGGTAATGAAATTTATAACGGGATCGCAGTTCTCGGCTGATCGTGTGGGACGAGGGGCGAGGGGCGGGAGCGTGGGGCGCTCCGGTGCGGTCTCAGCAGCCACAAGGTCGCGGCCGAGTTTCGCGTTGAAGGACAGCACTTGGTCAATATTAAAAGGCGAAATTCTTCGGTGATGGCCCAGTGCTCTATATCAGTAATCACTTGAAATTAATTTCGAGTTCAAAGATTATATCTGATCTTAAATTGGACCAAACACTTATGCCATAAATCATAGCTATTTCTGGGGTTTTCTCGATTGTCTTGTTTCGCTATTATTGTTTTTCTTGTTACAGAGAGGAATAGTTTTAGAAGAACACGGATTTATTCTCTAATGGGATGCTTGTAACTGACCTCCCCTTTCGATCGGCAAATCGATTATGATCTATCATGTTTTGTAATTGTATCCATCGTGTATTGGTAACGTGATCAATCTAACCACATTGTTGATAGATTCCCAAGCAAACTATTGCCAAACTCTTCAGTACGCGCTTGCTCTGGCTGACCGGTGGCTCCCGGCCGTACCTGAAGTTGCTTAACTCGGTCAACCACAATCACGATTGACACTAATGCCAGGCTCTGATCTCCTCGAACTACAAACATTAGTTGTAGTATTTCTGATTGTGCCACACATTTTGTCTGCTCAACTGGTTTAAGTACCTTACTTACTACTTACAGACCGATCTACTTTACCATTGTTCTAAGTACACATTACTTACTCTTAGTGTGTTTGTGTTTGCGTGACATTTGGATCAGAAACGTGTTCTATTTCATAAACACGAGTTTCTTTGGATTTCCTGGCAGTGATAATGGTATTAACAACATATACTTTATCTATCTAATTTATATTTTAGTACGGAATTTCTAAGTAATATCTTGATTTGAGTAAATAATTCTGTTTATGGTCCTCGTGTTGTATTAAAACTATCGTCTAATGAAGTATGGTTATTTATGGTATATGTAGATATGAGCTAAGTTTATACACCTTTTAATAATTGCCTTGTAACGGTTGTCAATCTAACTTCAATGTCGGTAAGTATTTATCAAGGTTTTAAAACTCATAACAAATTAATGGGCTGGCCGTGCCGTTGTGTGACCGAATTTGTAAAGTGGTGTGCGTTGCATAGCGACCATCACTCCGAGAGAGCAGAGTCCTCAATACTAATCTCCTAACAGTTATGTTTCGCGGCTTTTATAGTGACGTCACATTGTCCTATGCAGTCTTGTCGGCTTGTTCGCGCCTCTCAGTACGTAGATTAATTTGTAGAGGCGTGCCAAATCGAATTTCTCTTTTTGTGTGAATTACGGATTAAATCATGTTACCTACTTAATCATTGGCAGGATAATTCTAATACTTTCTAGAGACGAAAAGAGCTAACGCATCTATGTGAACTTTAAATCAAGTAACAAAATAAGCCAATATCTGTCGAAGTGAACCAACGGTTGGACACAACACTCAGCGGATGTTGTAAGTACAATATTTCGATAGGGTGTGACCAAATGTGCACAAAAACCTTCGCCGTAATCTGATATGCAAATGATAAGTGATGCAAGGAGCTATGATATTTACTTAAACCACAGAGGAAATAATAGTACATATGCTTAAACTAACATTGCAAATTGCGACATTGCGGCTTGGGATCTCTTACCTTGGGTTGTGACGTGTTGAAAGTTAATCTATCGAAGCAAACGATTCCACCATATTATGAGTACATCGCGATTGTAAACACTTCTGCCAAACTTGGTAAGAGGAAAATTAATGGAAATAAAAATATTTTAAAAACTGTTCAAAATAAAATCATTGATAAAATAATTTTGTCGTAACATCTTCAACAGTTTATTAAAAGAAATATTGGATAATTTCATATTAAATTAGAAGTGCATTAGAAAGGAGTCCTTGAACAGCGTCTTAAATTAAGCAAAAAGTAGATAAAATAGTAACTGAAAAATTTAACCTTCACCTTAAAATCTTTAGACGAGGAAAACCTTATAGAGAACGTGTAGACATTATAAATAGCTACCTAACTGCCTGGTGTGTGCAATATTATTAACCTACGCTGAACTCGAGTTAGATTGGGTATTTTATGTAGAGCCACAAACAATCTTTTATCTTATACGATGTGGCAGAGGCCTTTAGAACACTTTAAAAACTTTAAACAATGATTCTTGATAAACAATAGATTATTTTTCAGGCCAGTGTTGAAGTTATATTAATAAAATCCCTTACAAATCCAAGGTACAGGGTGGGCCAGAGTAAAGTTCACTTTTGAAACCTTTATAAAAAAAGACTGATAGTACTAAAACAATTTATTTAAAAAGTAACTTAATGTAACATTATTATAATTTATTTTTTGAAAACAACATCATCTAGATGTGCTCCCTCTCGTCGGGAGCACTCTTCCAAGCGGTGTTTAAAATTTTCAAAAACGCGCTGGCACGTTGCTGTTGATATAGCCGCCATTTCCGTTCGAATGTTTTCTTTCAAGGCGGTAATTGTCTCTGGTTTATTGGAGTAAACGTTATTTTTGAGGTATCCCCACAAAAAAAAATCCGGTGGAGACAAGTCGGGGCTTCGTGGTGGCCACTCGATATCACCCCTCTTAGAGATCACTTTACCGGGGAACATCTCCTTTACGACCTCCATACTGGCATTAGACGTGTGGCAGGTGGCGCCATCCTGCTGGAACCAAGTCAGGGAGTTGTACTCCTGCAGCCCAGCAAGAGTTGGTCTTAAAAAATCTTTTAGCATTTTGACATATCGCTCCGTATTTACCGTCAATGCTTGGCCGCTAGAATTTTCGAAGAAATAAGGCCCAATGAGCCCTCTAGCTGAAACCGCTGCCCAAACCGTCACTTTCTGGCAATGAAGAGGCTTTTGATGTTTGCGTGAAGGCTGTTCAGCGCTCCAATAACGGCAATTTTGTTTATTTACAAATCCGCTCAGGTGAAAATGGGCTTCGTCTGAGAAAAGGATGTTCCCGAAGTTGGAAAACCGCTCTAACATGATGGAAGAAAATCTCTCTCTTTTTGTATGGTCATCAGGGTTGAGTTGCTGGACTAATTGGATTTTATACGGATGAAGCTTTAAATCGTGTAAAATTCGTCGTAAACTGCTTCTTGAAATTCCCATAGCTGCCGAACGTCGCCGTGTAGAGAGTTCCGCATTTTGCTCAACAGATTGATTAACCTCTTCAATCGCTTGCACTGTGCGTACTGTGCGGGAACGACCTCGACGTTTCTTAGGAAGCGTCGAACCAGTTTCTTGGAACCTCTTTAGCCATTGCTTAAGTAACTGAGTGCTAGGACACTGGCGGATACTTCGTAAATTAAATTTAACTCTGAACTTACGCCCCGCAACAATATAAGAACGACCATTTTCGTAAAACGCTTGAATAGCGAACGCGCGATGCTCACCCGTGAACGGACTCATGGCGACTAAAAATGCGAGAGGCGCGGCAACCGATCATACCCCGCGCACCCCGCTACCTGCCGCGAGCAACGGTTTTTTTTGACAAGGGAAAGTGAACTTTATTCTGGCCCACCCTGTACATAAAAAGTGTTCGTCTGCGAAGCTCACTACTTGAAAAATAGCTCTGGCCAAGTCAACTGGACAACATCAGTTATGACGTCATTGCTAATCGAAGGAAGGAGAATAGAGAAATCGAATAAATAATTACTTTAAATGATTTTTTTACATAATACTTAATCGGTAGTCATCGTTACGGCTGCATTTCACTTGTGGCAACGTGGCAATTATGTCAGTACGTGAAATGACAACAATGGAATGGAATGGAGTTAGCTGTTCCTCTTCCTATAACAGACATAGCTTAAGTAGTGCCTGGTTATGTGAATACCACATATCACGTATCACGACACTTATCGAACACGCGGAGAAACATTGTATTTGTAAGAATCCTTCAGAAACCTGTTTCAAGAACTTGTCAGTCTCCACCAGTTTACCCTGAGTTAATGGCGAAAAATACGAGCCATAGATTATTTAAATCAACTAGGAAAATGCCTCCGAAAAACCTTGGAAGTAAAACATTTGATGTATTTAAATTCTTGTACCTGCTAATTTAATTCTTACAATATTGCTTTCTTGGCATAATTTTCCCGTTTTTCCATTTTACCATTTAACTTTCTAGTCTAATTTGTTTCTAGTGTTAAACAATTTTTGCTACATTATTTTTCGTTGTTCTATGTTACTTTATTAATAAAAAATATCTCTACGTTACGGGTAAGAAAGCCCAAGACAAGAAAAGCACAAGACTGTACGTACAGTACAGCCGACGTCTCTTGGCGCGTCTGAACTTCGCGCAGAAGGCTGCGCACGCGCAGTAACATAATTCGGCAATGCTTGGTACGTGGCATATTATGTCTCGGTCACACGTTAGAATGTTCGAGTCGCTTTCTCTATCTTACATGCGCTAAAGTTCGCAAAGCCTATGTTCAGACGCGTCAAGATACGTCGGCCTTACTGTACATCGGTAATGTATGGTATTGCTGATGTCCACAGGCGACGGAGCCACGGTGACCACTTATCATCACATAACACAGGTTGCTCGTGTTCTCAGCTGTTTATACAATAAAAAACCTCGACGGGAGACGGAGGAGACACTCGAGAGCCGAGAAGAACGTCACGTCCGGATAATTACAACGTTTGAGGCTACCATCTTCCACCGTTCATCGTCCACCATTATCATCTCGCAGCTCGCCAATCGATCGATCAAGTGGCGTGCTTGCGTAACGTGCCGGCCGCCATAACATTGCTACCATTGACTAATGAAAGTGTGATAACCGCAGTAATTATAGACACGTGTGACGTGACCACTGACAATTTGCCTCCGGACAATTATAGAAACTCAACACGATTGTTACATTGATGGAGGTTATCTGTTATAGTTATTACATTATAATATCTCTTACTAGCTGTTGCCCGCAGCTTCGCACGTGGATATTATGTTATAATATTGCGACTATAAATTGAGATGTAAGCTATCCTATCTTTCAAGTTGGATCAAACTGCACAAGTGCACACGGTGTGCAAATTTGATTAAATTCGGTTAAGTAGTTTACGAGTCCATCGCTGTGATCGCGGACAAACAAACAACGTGACATGTAATTTTGTATATAATATTAAGATGAGTTATAACATTAAAAACAGTGTCAATGCCGGAGTCATTCCCAGAGTTACATGTCTTAAGGGAAACTTTCAAATTATCGGGTAGACGCCAAACGATCAATTAATATCACTTCTTAATATCTATGGTGTCACAATATCTACTTAAAATTTTAGCACCATCTTCATTAGCGACTAGATGTTGCATTAAGTACAGAAAAACAAACACAACTACACTAAATTACTACTAAATTACTATCTAGTAACTAAAATTCTAAGTAACTAAAATAAGATTCATACAGTGATAATGCAGCATCACACACCACACACAGACACGCACATGCCACACACACACAAATACATAAACACACACACACACACACGCACGCAGGCACGCACGCACACAAGAATGCATGCCGGACACAAACCTTAACTTAGTTTAGTATTTAAGTTTCTCATTTTAAGTGATGTAAAAATCTTATGGGAAATAAAGTTCTTTAAACCGAACTCAGTGAAATCAATAATTCATTACTTCACCCTATAATTTAGTAATTTAGATGTGCCCCTTGGATTAAATGGTCAGAATGTAGCCGTTACATGAAGTGACATCATACTCGGTGTCTATTGACGCTGATTGCCGGGCGCCGCGCCCCGGGCGGCCGATCAATGGGCATGTGGATGTTGCGCAACACGCAGCCCGCAGTTTCATTCGCCACATGAAGCATGATTGAATCTGATGGCTATCAGCTATCGGCCATGCACTCGCATGCTAACTCACTAACTAGCTTACGAGGGACTTTATTTCGTGTGTTCATAGCAATCGACTTTGATGCCATTACAAATTAAATGCCATTACAATTTATGATAAAGGCAAAAGAGCTAAATTTAGAATTACTAGCTTGTTTCTAGAATCTATACTTATACCATATACTATATAGTTATACGGTTTGTCCAAAGTAGCTCAAATAAGACATCAGTTATCAGATCATAGTAAGTATCAGATCATATAAACGTATTTGCGTTTAAGAATGGTTTGCTTATTTTTAACATTCTGAATTTGTATTAATAACAAGAAAAAATGAGGAAGTAAATAGGCAATCAACCTTGAAATAAAACTATAGCTCCAAAATAAGCCAGGAAACAAACACATTAAGACGTCACCGACATCACTTGATGGCTATTATAACACGTAACGCGACCATCACGTAGACTATTAAATAGAAAGTGTAATAAAAATTGTAAAATCACTGTACAGTGAAAGGAAAATTAGAGGCTGTGTCTCACATGATTTGATAGTCGTAATAAATACTACAGTTTTGATGGAGTAAAAGTTAGTAGTTAAAAGTTATGGCCATCGTGGAATGAATGATGGCCGATGGGATGACGACACGTAATACGGCTTACAACAGTATCATAAAAGACTTCAATGGGCTACGTTGAGTCCATAATTCATAGTGCAAGGGCGGCATCACGACTGGAGCCTCCATTGTGTCTTGGATGACTGTCAGTCGGTCATTTGTGCTTACAGAGGTGTAAAATTGCCCTCCTTGTTTGCTATTAATTATGTTCAATATGGTCTATAAAATTTACCTTCTAAAGCACTCTATAGCTCATCTAGCTAACCTTAAGAAACTCCGGATAAATATAATATTATAATTTATTTATTTATTACGATACAAGTAAACTTCACAGAATTTGTATTCCAACACGTTTACCTAATCTACAAAATCCATTGATTGGACGTATCTCGCAGCCGCTGAGCGAAATACAGCGGGCGTTGTGTAGAACAAGTCTAGCTCCAAATCATAGGCCAGGACACCATTGATTAGGGTCAGTGCTCGAACAAGAGGTAATTCAGCCACTAATACTAATCTGCAGCCTGGGACTGCAAATAATCTTCATTTTCTTACAGTATAAAATTGATCAATTCTCTCCCATTTACCACCAAGTTTATTTTGTACCCTGGTGAGTTCAACTCGGCACAATGAAGCCTGTTTGATGATTTGTTAGCAGACCTTGAACAGCAATGGAGATGTACTTTAATTAAATACGTTAATTTGTGTTACGAGCAAACAGCTATTAACACGTCTGCGTCATCGGCATTAATGTCTTAGCAAGACCAACATAAGTACTCGTAGTGTAGAATTATGAAGGAAAACTTCACACACTTCTACGTGCTTCTATGTTATCCATATAACTTGTGTAACACACATACCCAAGTAACATAATAATATACATATAATAATACCACCTAAAAATGCTTGAGAATTCGTACAGATTGCAAAGATTGAAAATTGAAAAAGCTCACAAATTAATTTTCCTTATTTAGGGTTTTCATAAAGTTACTGTTTTCCCTGCCCGAAGATATTTTAAGAAACAATCAGAAACGAGAACGATTTGAAAATCAAAACATGTTTAAAATGTTTTCATTTATGATGCTTATTCAATAAATATAAAATTGTAGAAAACATTGCGAATAAATTCGTTGTAAAGTTGTAATTCACTGCATTTATGAGAAATACAAGTATCATAATTACATTTTCACATATTTCTGTAAAATATGGACAAAGATTTCAATACGTGACTAATACATACTTATTTGCCAGATATATCTACCAGGAACTACTCTCATGCCTTTCCACTTTGCACCATTCAGCTTGAATCGCACTTGGGGCTCACAATTTTAACACTTAGCAAACTTGTTTTGTTTTAAGATGTTTTACGCGCATTTACACTGTTGTCATAAATCTTCGTTTTATTTATTTTGTCGTTGTTCACAATCAGGTATGGCGTATTGTATCTGTTCCATTGTTCAAATGTTTTAGTATTTTGACCTCTAGCTGTTCGATTTGTCAAGTTCGAGTAAAAACCCGCCACGTAATTCGTACTTTGTCTTCGAGATTATTTACCTTTGCCAAGTTTTTGGTCATGATACGGTTGTACTCGTACAAAACCATACAAGGGAGATGTAAACAAGTCTGTCCTAACATACTGCGTACTTTGAAGATAACCAGATTACTTCGCTATCTGAGATTATGGTATTAACGAATTTTCTGGAATATAAAAGTTTATATTGTGTACCTCGAGCCGTGTTGCAAGATAAATAGTAGCACCCAATAACACTTGGAGGCTTTGTGCTACTCGTAATACAACAAATGTGAACACGTTAAAAGAACTGATTTTTACACATTCACGCACAGACATTAGCAAATGGGGTATTATCAATGATGTTTAAATAAATATAGATACGTTATGCCCTTACAAATCAACCGAAAAATCTGTTCTGATGTCCGCAAGGCACGCTTTATTGCTTTATCGCACGTCTTTATCGCTCTCGCGTCAAAACTACATCGCTATCTCTTTCTTCACCTGAATAAGAGTTCCCAATTGGGAACTTTTTGAGTCACACAACGCGCGCGCTTATGACATATCTGCTTCTTTTTAATATATAATATCATTGGGTATTATTTACTTAAAGGATTGCTTAAAGGCTTGATATGCAGTCAATCAATCAAAGTCCTAACAAAATTGAAACAAAGCCAGTGTGTTCACACAATTAGTCGCCAGTCTTTTGCTACGATTGTTCCGTGATCCGCGGTGCTCGTTAACCTTACATTGACTTATATATACCTATCTATAGGAACTAAAGTTACACACGTGACATCACTGACAAACTTCCTTTTGTACAATGTCACCGCTGCCTTGGCCCCATCCTAATTCTAATTTCTATCTTATAGGTACATTGCCGTCATTTTGGTTAGTTGTTAGTTATGTACTATTACATACGAGTATGTCTTCTGTGCCACAGAATCTGTGGTGTTATAAATAAATAAATAACGCTTCACACTCATAGCCCCACACTAGGATTCCCTGTGTCATGGGTGCCATGGACAACACACAAGACAAGGACATTCACACCCAGACCGAGAACAGAAATTCAAACTCGTCATTCAAATTTCCGCCTCGCTGGGAATCGAACCCAGGACCCTTTGTCCGGCGATCCGGCATGGTAACCATTGCGCCACACGGGTCGTCAACGTTACTTCGCTAAATCAAATATAATTTTAAAGAAAACTTCTTGGTTTACGTACAATGCTTCAGCTACATTGCAAGGCACATAGGTTTAAGTTTAAGCGTATATTCGAGTCACTTTTACTCCACAACAGTTACAACCAATGATTACAGACAAATAAAAATATGTATCAACAATTATCAGTTACACAAGACTGATTGAAAAACATGCTTTGTTCCTTGACCAATATACCTTTAATCACCTTATATTATAGCGTGACATAGCATTCAATTATGATAGTATTACACCGACCTACTTTATACAAATTAATGTAATTGTCCAAATTGTGAATATGATTCCCGCCGACGCATACCTCTGGCATTAGAGTGGCACAGTGTGGGTAGCGGTCTAAATGAGATCTAAATATTTTTTGCTCGTACCCAGAACCTCCCAAATGACGTGTAAGTGGTCATATTCGTCATATTTCGTGACCATTTTTGGTCATGTCAGTGGCCTTAATATCGTTTAAAATTGGCAAGAGTGGTTTTTATTTTATGTGTGGTTCATGGTATGAGTTTTGGGTGAACGTTATTTTCTGTTCGGTTTGATAGTTTACTCATTAAGAAGGGGACATCTTAGGAAATATTTATAAACAGTCGTAGGTACTTGTGTATAAACACAATCACAATTTAATTAATCGTTAGAAGACAAACCAATGTGTACCCATTGCAATAACAGTACTGGAACACGTCTCGCAAAACAAAACAACCGTTAATTCTGTTGTTTGTATGTCATTATTGTCATCAATCCACAATATGCTTAGCATTATTGTTAGCGGATAGAATGCTTATTGTTTGGAAGTTTTGAAGCTGTCAAACCTTTTTTTGGGTTCCGAAGTAAAATCGAAACCATTGTAGTTTCCTCATGCCCTCTGTCCGTCTGTCCGAGGCAAAGCGCCAAGACCTTTAGTGCTAGAAAACTGTAATTAGGCATGAAAATACATATTTATTGAAGTGAAACTTCTTTAGAATCGTTAGTGATTTGAAACCGGATGCAACGACAGGTAAGATAATATAACCGCTAATTTCGTATTTCAATTTAACTACTCCGTAGCTCAATGGTCAGGACGTAGATACACAATACCTGATGCGCAGGTTCGCGTCTCAGAATTTCTTTTTTTTTAGTTTTATTTTTTTTAACGTGATAACGTTTATAAAGACGATGAGCCTGAGAGGCATTCACGAAAACCGAGTAACGTCACGGAAGCGCGCGCAGCATTAGAGAGAGAGGCACGCTAGACCGGCCGTCTCTCTCCCACTCAAGCGTAATCGGTCCGCTTGGAAGGTCACGAGCCACAACGCGCGCAAAGTATCGAGAACAATGAACTAATATACTAACGTACATGGAAGCATCTTTAACGCCTAAAAATAGCGCCACGAAAAGTCAACCGCGGTAGGCGGGGCTTATAAACTCGGCAAAACCGTGACTTAGTCAGTTTGGTGTCACTCGTTCGGACGGTTGTTGGGTCATAAACAAGATTTATATAAAAATTGGGTTTCAAAATGCCTTCATGTGTTGTGAAATGGTGCAGAAATCATACAGATCATCGTTCCAAAGGTGCCAAGGATCATGGAATCACATTTCACGTGTAAGTATAACGAAATCTAAAAGTACAAAAATTTATTTATCTTTCTTAAGGATGTGATTATGCATAATGTAGTTAGTATTATTATACTAACAATTTATAAATGAACTTCGCTTTAATTTAAATTTAGATTCCCACAAGACCCGAGACGTAAAGATCTGTGGATAAAAGCTGTTCAATTAGAGAGACAGGAAAATGACTGGATACCTAGCAAACATTCGACAATATGTTCGATTCACTTTAAAGAAGAAAATTTATATTTGTCGAAGAAAGGATTCCAGATGATTTCTAAAAGCGCTGTACCAATTTGTACAGTGAGTATCCTTTTAATTTTTACGATTTAGTAGTAGATAACAACTCAGTATAATATACATATACATTTTATATACTTGCACTGAAGATACGTGTTCCAACGTCAACAAAGCAGACATAATTATGCGTAGTTTGCATGATATTCGTTATCAGTTCGTCGAAATACATTGGTATACCAAAATTTAGATCAATCGGGCGTATGGGCTAATAGGAAGTTTATCCATATATTGAGTTTTCACTTCTGTCGGCAGTCCTTATAACTATCTTATTTTTTTAATATTGTAAAACAAATAATTCATTTTGTAATAAGAGAAAAAATTTGTTAATATTATTATTTTATTATATTGGACAATTTTATTGTTATTTTATTATGATGGTTCCCTCAAACATATCAACATCCACGGAACTAACGACCTGACTGACACTGCGACAACGCATTAGACAGTGTACTGACGCGCGAACCAATTGCCGTGTTCGGGTCATGCCGAGAACCAATCCCGTTTGGCGATTTCGCATGGCTGCACAACTGCTTGACAAAAGTTAAAAGTTGACAAATAAAGAATTTTTATACCGTAGTGAGTGGTTTGTGTATGTATACTTCGTATTTGTGTGAGTTTTGGTGCTGATATTTAACGTTTGATAGTACTGAGAGGCTTATTCCAGTAGTATATTCGTTCACTGATCGAGAAAGAGATACGCTGAATAATAATAAAACGAAATATATATCTGTAATTTAATATGTAAAATTGTAATTTTTATTTTATTTTACAATCTTTTGAAAAGAAATGATTTCTCGTAGCTCGTACGTATTATTATTATTATATGAAAACGAAAATCTACAATAGCGTCATCTCTGTTTATAGGTATGAACTACTTGAAAGAACTTTACACAGTACATCGACTCGGACTTTAGTTGTAGTCAAGAAAATCACAGATGTCGCGCAGCTCCTGATATTTAAAACGATTTAAACCAAATTTTCAACTCAAATATGTTTAAAATCGTATAGTTAGTATGAAATTTAATATTATAATCTAGCTAGATACGCGGGTCGCGGTGGCGCGTCAAGCCATGTTCAAGCTGACACAACTGGCGAGTAGCACCGCGGCTCCGTGCGTAGGGCTTCCATTACGTTCTTACGTAATTATGCAAATACGTGATTACAATATTTATATCATAAATTATTCTTCTACGAAATAGACGTTATCACGTAAAACCATTGTCCGTAAACCGACTTTACAGACAACCAATTTTTTTTAGTTTTATTTTTATACTGTTTTTAAATACTTTCAAATGCTCTTTTAAATATTTTCAAAGAATTTATCAACAAGAAATTGTTGTATTCATAGATGGCGCGAGGAATAAGATAGAACATTCGTTTTATTACTAGATAGATTTTTAAAAAGTGCTAAGTTGTATTCATAGATGGCGCTTCGATTCGATTCGATTCGATTTATTGCTTTTTCATCTCATTATCTTGAAACCAAAATTTTGGAAAGTTTCACTTCTACCACGTGTGAATTGCACACATTTTCTTTAAAAATTTAAAACTTCAAAATCGTAGAATAAAATATTGAAAAATATTTATTTTCAGGGTACCTCCATAGTGTGGGTATCGTTGGAAAGGTCTTTTAAAAATGTGGGTCTGCTAAAACCGTTTGTCAGTTCAGGGGCCCGTTTGCGAAATATTCACTTAGAGTCAGTGCAAATACTCAGAGTTAAGTGTCCCCCCCTCCTCCCGCCAGCTAAACGATTGGAGTTGAACAAGTGAAAAAATTCTCAAAAATAGGTTATATGATGAATTTACAAGGAAAACTATCACGGCTATGTTAGCATACGTAGTTAATGAGTAATAGTCGATAAACTTACTACCTCGGAACCCTACATTGCGCGTGGTCTGACACGCACTTGCCCGGTTTTTATTGATGGTAATGATCTCGTATGTGTCGTGTGGTTTACACGTGGAGCAAACGAAACGGGCTTATTTTGACGTCTTTTCTATATCTTCACGATTATTACATTATTCTTTAGTTTTTTTATCTTTATACTGGTTATAATAATATTATAGTTATACTTTATTCATATTGTGTATGAATGTGTGTATGATAATAATTCGTTAATGAAACAACCTACGAGTTTGCGTTGAACATGTTTATCAAGTGTTAATGTCGTCACCGCTCATAAATTATTATCTCGTCTTAAGATTTAAGATGTCTGACAAATATTTTGTAAGTATTTTATGACTAAACAAATAAAGATAGTTATGCGTTATATAACTAGAAATTCCTCAGATTTTAATTCAAATATCACAACCATTTTACGCAGGTAAAATTAATAAAAGAGGTATAGTTGATAGATTCTTCAAAGTCAAGTTGAAGTTTACCATCTAAGGTCACCCCTAGAATACCGTGGATCACTCCTTACCAATGTTTCTCTAATCAGTTTGAGAGATTTCTTGACTTTTTTAACATAACAAACTCTACAGGTAGGTACCTACATTTAGTTTTTTTTATTGATAGTGAACCAACGCGACACATGCGAAAGAGCACTATTTACGTCGTTATTTTTGAAATGGGTTAGCATTTGATTCAATATTATCTTTTCGAAAATCTTACTAAGAGTTGGTAAAATACAACTGCCTGATCCTACGACGATGCAATAAAATACGTAAAAATTAAGCGGATTGCAATATTTGTAGACAGTTTTTTGTTATCTAACATTCACGGCAATCACGACATGGGACGACTCCAAGACCACGGGCAAACAAGCACTTTCACGTGGGAGCGGCTACCATGTCTCAGCATTCATCTTGTCACATTGACGACTGGAATGCGATTACCTATAATAAATTAAGACAAATAAAATGTCCAGTTGCCACATTATGAATGAGATTATTAAGAATGTCGCACTTAGCATGTCTAAGTAAAATGACATTAGATTTTTTACACGGCAAAACTGTCCGAATAACAAGGGCCATAGGCTTAGAGCCTTCGTCAATGCTGGAGGGTTTTCCGTCTTTGTTTAGCAGTCATATCTATTGCGAGGAAATAAATATGTCTTTCCTTCTTTGAGTGTTTTTTATTAATATCTATCAGTATGTCTAGCAAGGTCAACTCTCTCGTAGTTCATCGTCCGCAGTTGAACTACTGCACTTCCACGGTCACATCACCCACTTGCAACTCAAATTAGCCTTTCCGGCGTTCGCCACACATGTCATTTTTCTTTCACGTCGTCGACGGTGAAATAAGCCTTGGGATGTTATAACAATATAACCCATTGTTTTCCGACCGATAGTTTAATCGATAACTTTCTTCGGTTTTCTCGGTAAATCGATTCAACGGCAAGTGATTGCTTTAATGATTAATCGATCAGCTGGGTTTTTGCTGACACGATGTCACCAGGTGGGTGGGTCGTTATTGTGATGGATATGGTTATTGTTCAAGACAAGATAATAATATCAAATAGAAAACTTCATCCTTTGTGACAACAATAATTTCGTTTGCTAGATCAAGTAGATGCATAATATTTGTTGTTAATGGGACAATGAATAATGTTGTCTATTAAAATTAACTAGATAACCTAGATTTCTCGGATGGTCAATGTTTATTATTATTATTAATATAATAATTATGAACTATGAAGTGTGTGATAGAAAAGTGTATGGTAAATAAATAAATGGCCCTGAGACTCCATTCAGTATTTTTCGCTATTCCTCGTAGTTTTGAATTTGGCCATCCAAGCACACTTGGAAATTTCACCTTGTATATTTATTTACGTACATATAAATTATAATTATATAATTCATAATCATATATACTTACTGACAGTACCTACATAACTCGTAGAGTAGGTACTTAGTATTTAATACCGCCATTGCTGTTTTCCGCTATGCCCAAAGGTTGGCTGGTAGAGAATGCTCTTAACATTAAGCTCGCCTTTATACCATCTGTCATAAGTATTATAAAGATTAAATAAATAAATTACCGGTCAGTGTTCGGATGTTACATTTGCTGACAAAAATGCATTCTCATATAGGAAGTAGGGGCTCTGTTACTCACTAGTTCTCCTTGGTACGTAAGAATAGCGTCTGTAGGCGGTGTGGCGGGGTGGCGGGAAGTCAAGGGTGAAGCGTGGTCACGGTCCACGGCGCTTCCCACGGGCGCCCGAGCTGGGCGTGGCAACCAGCAGCTGGTGAGAACATGTCAGGCTTCTGTATACTGTCTAATGCAGGTTATTTGCATAGAAATTGAACTGTTTACATTTTCCTCTAACACAATGTTAGTCACAGGGTTAGAATAGTTAGAACAACGATAACCATATAATAAATTTTAACAAACTTCCGACAGTTTTATTTACACTAAACATAGCTAAGAACACTCAATGAAGTCACCTTTCAGACAAAAACATAACTAGATCAAAATGGGTTCATCCGTTTGGGAGCTACATTATGATGCAACAGACACATACAGATACACAGATACACATTACATAGACACGTCAAACTTATAACACCCCTCTCATTTTGTCGGGGGTTAAAAACTGAGATATAGGCCGAACCACACCACTCTTCTTTCGAAAACCGCTGGAACGCCCCGGTTGTTAAAGAGATTATTGCTGTCTTAATACATTTTGCGATTAACGATCTTCTGTGAAGGTTACGATCGCAATATCTCAGCTGGATTCTTGCACTGGAACGATACATTACCTGCCATTGCACTAATTATCGCAAAGGCTGCTACCAAATATAACAAATATTTTTCATCCACATTCAAAAGGAACATGAGTGCCTCTTGACATAATGTTTACGAAGAACAAACAAAAATTAGTATTAACTCAAGGTGAATTTGACAATACCAATAACAATACACACACCACAGTATTGTGTAATTGCCGATAACTCAATGGATTAATGCGATAATAATGTGATAAAATAAAATAACACACTATAGTCACTACACATTGGACATGCGCACCGACCTATAAAACGTTATCTACAATCAGCCTGCAACATTAAATGATTATGATTCAGGTGGCGCTAATCACAGCACTTAGCTTATCTGTAATCTGTACCTCTGAATTCCTTTCGTAAAGGTTACCTCGGATTTGGTGTTAATACTTGTACAGCCTCGTTTAAAAGGAGATTAATCTGTCGTTGATATTTAGTCGAGAAGAGCCGACGAGCCACTTTTTCAGTGGTCTGGTCACCGTCGTCCGACATTAGCAACATCAGAGACACCAGTGATAATTAGGTTGCCGGACAAGAAGAGGCAAGATAGAATGAACGTACGGCTCTCAAGAACCTCAGCCGGAACACTACGAGTCATTTGGCGATAAAGTGGTACCCACTACCCAGCCAAGCTTCGCACGAAAATAATATTAGCAGTAATATTAATATTGATCTTATAATCCTTACACAAAGTTCTAACCACCAAGCAGGGGGCCGGTTTCTGTCGCTAGTATGACAACGTGGCCTGCCTGCATGGGATTGGGGTCAGAATTCTAGCCCACTTACCACTTATTGCTGATATCAATCACTCACAAGTCATGAGTACACGATTGTTCGATTGTTCATGCAAGATGTAGCGTTCACGAGGATATAATAATGCTCTTAAAAACAATATGCTTTCACTTAAACATTTGACTTCAGGCCACGAAATTACATATAATAATTTTCTTACACCAAGTGTTAATGCAGATGGCCGAATTTCAAACAATGAATAGTAACTTTCAAATGTAGTTCATGGTTGAACCGCGAATGTAGTTAGATTAGATGTCGTGATTGTTTCGTAAGTACAATAGTAGAAACCTCGGAGCAATTTTGTCGCTTCTAATCTGTAAATTAACATTATGATTGTAGAACCATATTTGGTCTCGCATTGACTAATAGGGGTCATGTCATGACTCAGGAATATTTTTTGTTTTCTATAGAAAAAGTCATACAGATTTTGGAGTTCCCGTTCGACTATAATGTGTCTTCAAGGTAAGAGCGAATGACTTTTACTAAGTTAATGCGTTTTAACACCCATGACTACATCTCCACTTACCTTAAGGTGGGATTGTAGATTATATTAAAAAACAAAACTTACTAAATACGGATAATTGAAGTTTAGAGAATGCTACTTAGCATTAGGTAAGTCCGCTTTCTTGGATCAATAAAAATAAAATAAATAAAATACTTGGTGATACACGTGTTCGTATAAATCTTTATTAAAACCAGACTATACCCATCAGAAAATAATCTCCATTACATTGTATTCGTCGACTGTCAAAAAGTAGTCAGGTATAGTTTAATACCAACTTACAAAAACTACTCCAAAACTTTTTTATGTTTGCATAAATAAGGTCATAATTAGAATGCAAACATACGCTTTTGTGTTTAGCCAAATGTGTTAAAGCCACTTGACCGTACAGCCCCCTTTTTCGACCCACTTTCCTCCTTCACTGCCGTAGATAAGGGAAAAGTTTGACACAAAGATAAACAATAATATATCGCTATTGTCAGCCTGCCTAGCGACTACTGATGCGTTGCGCATTTGAGTATGTGCGGGACATGTGAGTGGAATAAATTCATTGAAGTATTATAATAAGTAACTATACCTATACGCATACTCGACAGTCGACCATTCAATAGTGAAGAAACGTGCAATGAATATTAAAGTGTGCATAGATAATCTGATATAATATTACCAACAAGAATTTCTATGCTTCCATCGTTGTCTGCACAGCGCAACAGACTAGCATGGCATCAATGATATTATATATTAAAAAGAGGCAGATATGTCATAAGCGCGCGCGTTGTGTGACTCAAAAAGTTCCCAATTGGGAACTCTTATTCAGGTGAAGAAAGAGATAGCGATGTAGTTTTGACTCGAGAGCGATAAAGACGTGCGATAAAGCAATAAAGCGTGCCTTGCGGACATCGGAACAGGTTTTTCGGTTGATTTGTAAGGGCATAACGTATCTATATTTATTTAAACATCATTGCATGGCATACTATGCTATAGGTCTTCTAATCTCACAACTTACAAGCGTTTATCATCTGCTCGTAGGTATGATGAATATTAACACACATAATAAATTCCATTTACCTTGGCCATTAAGTGGGTGGGTTTTTAATCTGTAAACAATTGACTTTCGGTGACTTCATCACGATGGAATGTGGAATCTCTTTTAATGCCCCTCGCATCGTATGACTAGTGTGTGATTACATTAAATACTTTACTTAATTCTGTAGGTAAATGTTTGACGATGTTAGGTACTCGTAGAAAACCAATTTTTTATTTATGTTAATAGTCTACAAATGCACAGACAAGGCAACTGATGATCAAGTGATGGGTGCCTTTAGATGTTCCTATTACCAAAGCTAAAGCATCTCCGATGCGCTCGCGGTCATAAGAGGTGCCTCACTGCAAGGTGCAAACCTAGAACATTGATCATTTCAAGGGGTAGCGAATGTATGGCAAGTTCGTAAACGATACGTTTGGAATCACATGCCCTAAGTGTTTTGAGTTCTGCTTCTGACCCAGAATACTTTTATTTCGGTCAATGCAATGTTTTGGTAAAGTGGCGTCTTTCTACTTTCTGACAGTATAGACCAGGGTAGAAGCCTTTAAAAATAATGAAAAGTGAAAAAAAATTATAATAGAATGAAACCTATTGCAAAAGGAAGAGAATATAACAAAAAATAAAGGAAAAATAATTTACGGGCGATCTGAGGTCGGGAAGTGGGGGGGAGGGGGGGTTTAAGGGTAAAAAACGGTTTATGTCAATTTCCAGCAAAACTATAAGTCCTATGGAAAAAAGTTAAATGGCAAAGTTATAGGTAATAAAAAGGTCTACAATTTTTGTATTTACACTTTTTTCACATAACCTCAAAATTTATGTGAAAAATTCAAAAAACCAAGTTTTTGGTTTTTTATTTTTATCTTTTACAAAAAAATTTTTTTTTTAACGAAATTTTGTGAAAACTTACCTTTCTATGTGCCAAACATACTGTAATTTTTTTGATTTAAAATATTTATTTTTTCACCTTATTTTGACTTAATATCGAAAAATCACCCTAATTTTCAATCGAAAATTCACCTGTCAAAATATCCGCTTTTTTAAAAAAATCTGTGAGCTTTTTATTTGCTGAAATCTCTACTTTCTGATGGTATAAAAAAGATATACACTACTATGGTAAATTTTCTCAGAAAATGCAATGAAACGACAACTATTTTTGCATGTTTCTTGCAATCTTTATGGATTTGTAATTTTTTTGCTTATTAATTTATTAATTTAACATGGATTTTGACGTTTTTCGATTAATTAAAGTGTAAATTTTAATAAATGGCTCAAAATTGTACATAAATATTAAAAATATATATTTAAAAACTCGAACTCGAATAATTTTTGTGAAAATAGTTGTCGTTTCATTGCATTTTCTGAGAAAATTTAACAGGGCAGTGTATATTTTTTTATATACCATCAGAAAGTAGAGATTTTAGCAAATAAAAAGCTCACAGATTTTTTTAAAAAAGCGGATATTTTGACAGGTGAATTTTCGATTGAAAATTAGGGTGATTTTTCGATATTAAGTCAAAATAAGGTGAAAAAATAAATATTTTAAATCAAAAAAATTACAGTATGTTTGGGACATGGAAAGGTAAGTTTTCACAAAATTTCGTAAAAAAAAAAAATTTTTTGTAAAAGATAAAAATAAAAAACCAAAAACTTGGTTTTTTGAATTTTTCACATAAATTTTGAGGTTATGTGAAAAAAGTGTAAATACAAAAATTGTAGACCTTTTTATTACCTATAACTTTGCCATTTAACTTTTTTCCATAGGACTTATAGTTTTGCTGGAAATTGAGATAAACCGTTTTTTACCCTTAAACCCCCCCTCCCCCCCACTTCCCGACCTCAGATCGCCCGTAAATTATTTTTCCTTTATTTTTTGTTATATTCTCTTCCTTTTGCAATAGGTTTCATCCTATTATAATTTTTTTTGTTTTCAAAAATTATCGACCCTGGACTAGTATTGCTGTCTGGGGTAATGAAATGTATAAGCTTCAACAGCACCAGTGTGTTTAATCCTAATAAGAACGTCCTTGGACATCTGTATCCTCTAAGTACACATATCAGCATTCGAATCTAGATCGTCTCGAGCGAAATCGTCTCGGTAATCGATTCTCGTCAGGTACAAGCACACTTAACACAATACCCTCGTTCGCCGTGGGCGAATCCGACCGCGATAACCTAACGGTGCATCCTTTTTGATGTCGCGTAGGCATCCATTGTTCCCTTTTTGGTTCGTACCTACTAATTAGCCGGAGATGCTATCGTTCGCTCCATCGAATGACAAAGTTCAGTGCCATAGCAGAAGCGAGCTGTGACCATGGCCAGGTCAGTGATTTAAAAGATATAGCTGAAACCCTGTGGAAGATTTATGCTCATTAGTTTTATACGCGTTCAAATAAAAAGATAATATGAAATCCGTATAGGAACAATGGTGACCAACGTAGCTTAGAAAATTAGTTGGATGAATCGATAGTCATCAGGAAAAATCTGAAGAAAGGACCTCGAATGGAGCATAAGACACCAATAATGATCTTTCGACTAGACGGACTTGCGACTTGAAGAAGACTGCGGGTATCTATTAGATTCAGAAGGGTCAGGACAGTAAGAATGTTGTAAGTTATGGTTATTTCTCTACGCGTTCAAATCAAAAATGATAAAATCCGTAGATGAACAATGGTGACCAATATAGCTCGGAGAATTAGCTGGAAGAATCGATAGGAAAGAACTGAAGAAAGGTCCCGAAATGAAACTAGAAAGAAGCATAGGACGCACTTTGACATGGCGGACTGACGATCTGAAGAAGACAGCGGGTACTCATTGGATTCAAAAGGGTCACGAGTCACGACACTACAGTCAGAGTGGCGTCATGTGGCACAAGACCAACAAATGACTCTTACTCGTAAAGGTTGATTGTCTGAAATTATTCCGTATGTTTCGATACGAACGTACTAACGAATTATCACAACATTAAAGCCTTGTCTGCTTGATCAGTCATATCAGTTTTACTTACGTGTATTAGTCATTCGAATATAGAAGTATTGTGTTAAGCTATATCTGAATCGATTGTCATCTTTGGACACGGAAGAGTTATAACAGCCGATAACAGTGATGCGCACCGAAGGCAGATAACAGATTATTTTTAAATCGACACAATTGAACCGTATCTTCATGTAATTGAAACCAGGTTGTATAAAAGAAGTCGGGTTATAAGAACGATATTGGTATTCGATCGCTGTCGTTCGCAACTTGTTTGCCAAGATTTCAAAATATCGAAGGTCTAAGTACTGAATGAAGTCCAAAAATGCAATTGATCATCTTGCCATCTACTGTGGCCGATATGTTTTTCTATATCCTTTGCGCAATGATTCTTACATTTTCTAAATTTTTTTCAACTAATAGCTGATTATTCTATTTGTATGCTTGAATTAAATAACTAAGTAGTTATAATATAGTTTATTAATATACCAAGTATAAATCAACGGTTTCATTAGCAGTGTAGTAGAAATGACGGTAGGGTGGTTTGGGAAATAATAACAACAGTGGGTGTTTATATCACTTTAGTCAGAAACTCATTTTAACACAGGCTTTACACTAGTTATAATTAAATACGCGATTAGGACTGATTGTCCTCAATTATCCGAGTAACAACTAACAAATAAGGCCCGATGGCCCAGTGATCTCCATCCACTCCTTACAATCACCTCAAGCCTCGCATAGTTGTCTGATTCTGTTACTCGTCAATCTGTTATCTGATTCCGAATATTGTTTGCACCGATACGATTTAAAGTAACTACGTTCTACTCTACGCGTCTACTCAGCTCGAGGGCTGTCTCCGAAGTGTCCGTTCGTCACTAGTAAGTTAATAGCTTTCCTCGGTTCTCCCGCCACCGCGTGTCCAAATGACAGTAGACAATTCGCATAGTGTTGACACCCAAGACTGGCTCGGTTTGACGTTCCATTTTATGATCGTTTACGTTTACGTCGATTACGATTACGAAACATATGCCTTTAACTGTGTATGTTGAATTACACACTTAGGTACGTCATGTTTGAAGGAACTGCCTGCTACAAAAGTCCTCATTAAAATATGTTTGTAGTACTTGAAAGTCCGAAACGCATTGTCCGCTCGTTATCTCAAGACTTGGGAGCCATTACCAAATCGCCGCTAATTTTTATCTGTTATCTTAGCTAATGATGTTATTCTTTCCGGTAGATTAGTTGTTGGGTCTTCTGCTGTGTTGTGCTCTGTACACCAGTAGTAGTTTGTACTTTGTGACAAGTTGTTTCACCATCAAAGAGTTCGTCCTTTCGTTCGTCGTTTACAATATAACTATTAGTTAATGTTTGTGTTTGGCATAATATTTCTTCATCTGCAAGACATGGTAGTGTTGCTAAGGTTTCGGGCGACGGGATTTTCATACTATTCTGATAATGGTAAGTCGCTAATTCAGGAAATTATGGAATAGTGAATAATATTTTCTTTTAAGTTGCCATTTTACCCGACTGAAAGGAGAGGTTATTTAGAAATAAACTTTCGGTAATTTCCAAGTCATACGAGTTGCTTGTTTAACAACTTGTTACTTCTTTTCATCGTTCTTTTTGTTGTCACTTGAGCTTGAGCTCCTTCATCATTATGTAGAAGATACACGACATGTGTTACGTCACGGCATTCGCGTAATTTACGCGTCGTTTATTACAGACCGATGTAAAATTAACCCGTCTAGACGTCCCGTGCATTGACACAGATATCTAACGGACGTAGCCGTTTACATACAACTTTACCAACATGACGTTATTCAACTTTATTATCTGGAATATTTGGCAAAGCGAATAATTATATTGATGGTGCATAATCGTGTAATTGTTAAGATCTACAATGTTCACATTTGAAATTAGTAGTCACTAGTTTTTTACTTAGGTAAGCAACGGTGGAAACCCATTTCTCAACATCGTTTTCACTTTAAAAAAGCTTTCCTGTAATTTTACCTAAGGTAGTACTAATGAAATCATTTTCAAAAGCTTTTTGTTATGATAACTTACCTTTTGCCTTTTGTATTTTTGCATAACCAGCAGTCGATGGCCTCATTGGCCAAATCCCATTATTAACAAAAATAGTACAAAAAACCGCCGCTAGCAAACGGAACGGAAGATTCGATATGCAGTTATCTTAACATATACATAAATAGAAAAGTTTTCGACCGAGTCTATAAATACAAGACCATAATAAACTCGGACGCAAACTTATAAGCCCACGCGCAGTCGCCTGCGCGCCTTGATGAGCGCCGTGCGCTGTGCGCTTCCAAGTATCGAATCTCAAGCTCTCGTCGAGCTCCCAACTTCCAGAAACGTCACTTGGGTTAGGTGCATCCGCGACGCGACGACGCGAGTTGTTGACATTTGCCGAAACGATATAGCGTATCCTTGTCTAGCTCCATGCTAGGAAAGAGATAGCGAAACTATCTACCCGCATTTTTCAACGAATATTTGTAAACAACTCGTCTCAGATTTACGATGTGTCTGACGTCTGAGTAAGTGCGTGGTTTGCCAATATTTAAAAATGCAACTATTTAGTGAATGACAAGTAGTGCCCGCCTACGGGTGGTCTGAATCAGCACACCTACAGTAAAATCTATTAACCGTGTTCAGCGTAGATATAGAATAATGTATGAAAGATTTTCACCCACATTAATTTAGTCAGTACCGAGTTCAAACAATGAAATTGGATCGATTACAACGCTTCATTTGTTCAGCCACAGCACGGGCAGGCTAACAGCTGATCGGGTGACCGTCGACCGGCGCGCGTGGTGCGTTTGCTTCAAACAGGTTGAATGGTCAATGAACGTGGCTAGTGCAATTTGAATAAAGGACATTCGTACGTCCGCGGCTTTGTTTAGAAACCACGCACATGTGTGTTATGGGAGCACTATGTCGATTTCACGCCAAATACGTTATCGGTGAGTGTACTAGTACGATTCAGTACTATTTACAATATACTGTTGTTGTGTTAATTTTACCTATATTGGTATCTTTGTTGTAGTGAATAGTATCTATAGTGATTTAACTTGCACCATTGTTATGTTTTTATTTGTGTACGATAGTTACGTCATGCATTTTTTACGTTTTTGTGTCTGTAACAATGATACTGGCAGTATTATCGCTTAGCTCATCATTTTACGTATCAATGCCGATGTCTTCAACTTTGTTATTTTCATAGCAGTTTTAATCCTTTATGCCTAAAACTGCAGTAATGCGATTCGTTTTACTTGGGATAACAAATTTATTCAGCAATCTAGGTCAGCTCTTGTCGATCTTTGTTAAATCACCCACACATAAATATACTATTTTCTTCTGAATCATTCAGCAGACCTGTAAATCTGTAAGTCGATTCTCGCGCAAAAGTGACACCTTAATGAACACCTTACTTCCCGTGAATAACATCACGTGCTTCAGAACATATTTCTGGATAATTCATCAAAGTGTAATATACGTATTCCTACATGATAAATCAAGAAAAAGGATATCTTTGCATATTTAGAATCAATGGATTGCTACTTGAAAAACGAGATGCAATTCTCCCGATATTAATTACTTTAGCTAATAACTAGTAGGTAATAGGTGCATCTTTCAAACTGAATTATTTAAAACAGGTTACGCTGGAGTGTTCACCAAAATGGAAACTGAATAGAAAAAAATAACAAAGATTTTAGGAACATAACATTCAATGATAGCTCTAGCGATAGGAAAGCTTAAGTTTTATTTTATGAATAAATATCATTAATAGTAATAATAGTAGTAAGGACGAGTCTGCGTTTCCCTAGAGCAGACAGCGGTCGGCTCCACTCGGATGTTTCGCTAACTATAAATACTCCGGCAAACAAATAACATCCTGCCGCTTCCCAAATACCACTCTGGCTCTGCTCAGCCATTAGTTATTCCACTTTTTACTTTTGTTTTCCGTCAAAACTTCAATATTATGGTGTCTAAGCAGTTAGCACCCTACAATATTAATCATGTTTAAAATTAAAATCAGTTCTTATAAGTTGACTTTTCAATTGTTTCACTTTGCTGAATGCTCCATCAGCAGCAAAACTGATTTTGGCACAAGTTTACGATGTCCTATAGATACTATTCCCTTTAATGTTATTGCGTTGTGTTGAAATAATTATGAATGAATGGTGTTTTATTATTGATCAGTAATCCGTCTTCGCTTCAGTATACATATCGGAAGTTACTAGCATTAGTTATCGCACCCTCAAAAATTCCAAATACCTTCTTTCTTTTGTACATATAGATTCTATATGTTGCCCCTGAATATAGTATATAGATTCTAGAATCTATATTATATAATAGAGTTACATACAAAGTATGAAATGAAATGAAATGAAATGAAATAATCTTTATTCATGTAGGTATCACTGATACTCTTATGCACGTCATTTTTTTAATCTACCAGCTTTTCGGAAAGGTGCTTTGTCATGGAGGAGAAGAAAAGCCGTAAAGAAACTCCTCAGCACATCTTTTAAAAATAAAACTTATATCTATTACAAAAATAGGTATTCTTTAACCTGTGCAGAACTGGTTGCCTATCCTGTATATCCTAGCCTGTCATTTCCAAGCATCCTTGTCATTTAAATATTCATTTATGCTATAGTAGCCCTTGCCTAAGAGCTGAGCCTTTACACGTTTCTTATCCTAGATATTTCTTATCATAGTTATTAGTTTAGTAGCATAGTTTCTTATCATAGATATTGACTCTATTACAGAATTTGTAGAGTTATTCTGTACTAGGGAGGGATTTAAGTAACCGTTAAGTGAATATGAGTGCGGCAGTTAATATTTTACCCATGTTAAAAATTGTCAAGTTAAAACTGTTCAGCTACCTTCGGAGTACCTCTTTGTCAACAAAAATTATATTGACCTTTGTATCGATAAAATCGATAAAATTTTCAAAAACGTTTTCGCAGACCCTTTTACAGGTTTTAGAAAAAGTTTTGCTAAAGTTCTTGTAATTATGATGACAACACACATGTATGTAAATAGAATCCAAAAAAGCGAAAACGCTGCTGTTTGGCATGATTAAAAACATATCTTACCAAGTTTTTTGATCATTTTGTAAATCCAGTCGTCGGTCGACTCACAAGCCCGTTGTCAGCCCTCGCAGCCCGCGCAGGCGTTAAGTGTTAACCACTGAGTCAGCGGCTATGTTTAGTGTTGCATCGGCATACTTGCAGCTTGTGAAATGGTCACATCCTTTCCCTTCCTTTTTAGCAAAACGACGAACAACATTAATTACACTGAACGATGTAGATACATATACATATACCACTGAATGACTGAGATGACGAACCTTACAGTAGACGAATAAAAAATTTGAAACGATAAAAAAGCCTGCCATTATGAGACTATGCCCGCCATATCACATGGGTTCCTTCAAGAAGCGAGTCTATCATCACGCACTGGTGACGCCCCTGGTGTTGATAATGTCCATGGGTGGCGGTGATCTCTACTGTCTGACTGGAAGAAATAACTTTGGAGAATGAAATAAAATTTTGTGAGTTTTAACATCTAAAGTAAATCTAATATTATTATAATTTACTTTTCTATTACCTGATACTATATTTAGTTTTACTTTCTCGATCTTTGTCTGTCTTCAATATTTGGGAGCCTTATACTAAATTGGCGATCAGCGCCAAAAGCATTAGCATAATAACGTGGACTGTTTCCTAATCTGGAACTTTGCGCAAATATTCAGTTTGGGTACTCGTGCTCGACAGCGCCAATGTGCGGAAGCTATGTTCTTCGGTAATGTATTCAGATTTGGTCGTCTGTAAGTCTTTATGCGTTCATAATGTATGGTCCGTGAACGTGATCACAAGAGTTGCAGCAACAAGGAAGTATTTGTAGTCTTATGTGCCAGTGTCTGCGAACAGACGAAGGGCAACACAATTACTAGTTTTTGTATATCGTTCGTACGTTGTTGGATAAAAAATGTGGCGATTTCATGGCATCATTATGATCCTTAAGTGCTCCGTAATGTATATGTAAAAGATATCCGGCGGCAGATTTAATATGAATTAGCTTTGTACTTAATTGCAATTTATATTTCTTATAACCGCGATTCCAGTTTAATGGATATTTTTTATGACTCATCTGACGAGATGAAATCATTTCCTTCCAATTACTGCGTACGGTTTACGACCGTCTTAATGCCATGCATTGTATGTACGTATTCATACACTAACTATACATGTCACTAGGTTGTTTATGTATACCATATCGTGTACATATATAATATGGTAGTATGCTCAGCTAACAAAGCTTTCTTCTATTTGCCAACAGAAGGCGAACTGGAAACAGAATGGCTGCAGGCAGCGGGATTGGGGTCGCTGGCGGCGCCCTTCCAGGCCGGATTGGAGGTCACGGAGGCCCAGCTGGGTGAGGCGGTGAGGCCTCTGCCCCGGGAGCAGGCCGCCGCCGTCAGACGCCGAGTGCGCAGGCTCAACCGCACAGTCAGGAGACGCAAGGCTGCAACCAGAGCCAAGAAACCAGATATCAGAGATGTCTTCAGGGATATGGAGGTGAGTTAACTATGCGAAACATTATGAATATAGTGTCTTTCGAAGTATTGCATGAATGAAACTTTATCAGGTGTTTATATTCAGAAGTTAACGCATAATAAATAAAAATTTTTAGGACATTAGGGCTACGTAGATACTCGTAGCCGAACAAGCCCCTTTCTGAAGTACGCCCGTGAATATAGCACAACTGCATTGGAATTCAGTCCGAATTGTCAGGAAAAACTTAGATATTTTGTGCTTCATATTCATCGATTCAACGAAAACAACGATTTTAATCATCGTCATATGATATAACTAATATGTCATGCTAAGTCTAGTCAACACAAGTCTGATATGCCAAAGTCTAAATCACTGCTCATTGCCGAGTATGTTGGTCAAGGATTTTGGAACGAATTAGGATCCTTCCTCAATTAAGTTGTGAATTATCGGAAACTGTTGTTTAAACGGTAATTAATCACCTGATAAGTCGATGCGATTAGTGCTTTATCAACGAATCAATCGTATTTCGTTCTTGAGTCTCTGTAGACCAAGACTTTCTAGAGCAAGATTAAGTGGCGTGTTACATAAATCAAATCTATAAGGAGTAACGAGACCACGCACCTGACCACTGACAGTTGACAAATCTGAACATGTTGTACGGTCAACCTTGAGTGAAAGTTCAAAGAAATGACGGTGGTATAATATTGTCGTCCGGTAAGTGGAAATACTAGAATGTGATGGATTTCCACAAGCCTGCTCATATTTTTGATGAATTGATTCGATTGATCAAAGAAACAAACAAAAAAACAACCAACAACCAACTGTCATAATCATTCAAGTTTCTTGAATGATCTGTATAATATGATAATAATGACTTTCTTTATTTTATTAATGCAATAAAATATTATATTAAAAAGAATTTTAGTAATGCAACATAAGTAAAATATTAATGCAATAAATATTAGGTAAATTAGATGTAGATAAGAGAAATGTTTCTACTGAAGGGACAAGATAATTGGATTAGATCTTACAATCCTTCTAAATAGTTAGTTGAGTGGAGACTATTATAGATTGTTATTGTTGAGCCGTATCTTAGAACAAGTCGATGTTACCGATTTCTAAACAATGAAGATTGATAGTTAAGTAATTGTGATTTTCTATGAGGTGTTCTCTTGGTGTCTGGTTCTCGTCAAGTTTAGCAGCTTTTACATTTTCTTGGTCGTGTGAGCGTCCAGCCGTCCAGTGCTGCCAACTGATGTCACAAACCAGTCGCCGCTTTCTTAGTGAATCAAGAAGCGGTAACACCGCACAATCTGTAACGGTCGTTCGATTCCTCGTGTCGTGAGGTACTTTCAAAATAATATATCATGTGCATGAAAGTGTCGTGCAATAACCGGACTTCTCATTTATATGTAGATAGTAATCAGGTAGCGATAAGGAACCATATCAGCCGTGACATCGGTAACCGAGCTCAGATAAGATAGTTGTGACGTCTTTAATTTGAAGTTTTTCATTGCTGTTCTTGAGGACTGAGACGAGACCCCAAGTTCTCTAACATCGCATAAGCCGATATTAATCTGCTTTAAGCTTTAGGGTTTTATTACATTTATCTTTTTCAAAACCTATAGCGAGTATAGCGGTCCCACCTGACTCGTGTGGTGTCGAGATGTCAGGGGAGAATCATAATAACAAAACTTATTAATAGAGATCTTCCAGTTAGTTTTCTTACACAGTTTTCTGTCATCAAAACAGATGATATCCATTAAAATTAATAATGATCCTTTGACCAAACATATAAATCCTTTAAATTTCGCTGCTGCATAATATGACTTTCGAATATTTTTCTGACTGAAGAAGTTACCTTAAGATATAATCATCAATCTTTGTCCTGCATTGGAATTCTCATTAAAGATATTATGTTTATTCTCGGTACCTCGGTTTTCCTTTACCCGAGCTGGTCGGTGTCCGCTGATGAGATGCTCCGTGAGTCAGTGGCGGTTCTTTATTTTGTTTCGCACTTATTTATATTCGCGAGGGCTTCTAGCAATACCTTACTGTCGCTGTCGAGTGTCGGCTCAATCATCGCCTCACCGACCGAACCCAATGCGTCATTCTGTTCGGAATAACGACAGGTTTACTCGCAAAAACTTTCTGCGAATTGTCTCACAGATAGCGACGTTTTATACAAGTGTATTCTGCTACATATTCTAAGTACTTATAGGTTCATACATTTCAATTTGTCTTATATAAGGGTATAATTATATAGGTATGTACCTACATATCGGTACAATATTCTAGTTAGCATGCTTGCTTAGATTAAAAATTTTTCGATTCTCATGAAATTAATTAATTTAGTTTAGTTTCAATTGCAAATTTCACTCTTTTTTACAAGGTTTTGTTTGATTTGCTTTGTGCGTTTGTTTTGTTTGGGTCACATCATGCAAGCTGAAATAGAACTACTTCCTCGTCCTATAGAGGTGTATTTCAAAAATTGGTTTGGTTCCGAAGATAATGTATGTTTATTCTACGCTCAGGTTTGGCTCCAAAAGAGGGAACTCTTCAGCGGCTAACAGCACAAACACATTTTAAAAGCCTATTTTTTTTAAAATATAATTTTATTTAGCGTTACAAAATAAGTGCACTTTTCCACGGTATTATCAAAAACAGTTGTAAGTCAGTGCGAAAAGAATTGAACTGTAGAAGTAACAAGATTACTGCAGAATGATGAGAAGTGATTGTCGGCAGCTTTAAAGTACAGAACAAGTTCCATATTATATCCAATAAATCCATTCATTACTGTCGATGTTGGCTGGTGGGTGGTGGCTCGCGGCGTGGTCGATTACGTAACGTGCACGTGCAGCGCTCGTCCCGCGCCTGCTCCGCCACCGCGTCGTAAAGCCCGTGAGCCAATTGCACAGGCAATCAGCTCCAAACAGGTTCTCCATGTCAAGTCTAAGACCTTGTGACTTTGTAATTCCTAATCGTTTATGCTACAATATTCAAACGATGTGAAGGCAACTACGACATCTTCTTAAACTTCTAATATAGAGATAGACAAGACAGACGATAGATGACATCTGTGATCCGAAACTAATTCGAGTAATTTAGTTCAAATTTAATTCAATTCAAAATTTATTTATATAGTAAGTTATCAGTTGAGGTATTCGGGTGGTATGAAAACTTCCGACAATCGAGTTGGCCACTAACCCCTCCATCAGTCCGCACTGGAGCAGCGTGGTGTAGTATGCTCTAGGCTCACGAGGAGACCTGTGCTCAGTAGTTAATAACGGGTAGAAATGAGAACCGTGTTATACCTATTAGTTTTACGATGGATCAACCACCTCCCACCATATCTATAATCTAATATCGTCTTTTGAATTAATAATAACATTAATTAGAATACTGAGTAAGTGCTTAATAGTTTTAGTTTAGCCTTAAACTTTATTTTGAGGTCCACAAGCCTTAAAATTTGTATATCTAGTTTGACAACCGTTTGAACATTGACGGGGGCGGAGGCGTGGAACATTAATGCTAATCGCGAGCGAGTTCCTTGAACTAATAACATTACTTCAATGCTCTGTGTAATTTACTACCATTAACAACTTCTCGAATATTAATAGCAAAATTACAGTACGTACCTACTTAAATTGATACTGCAGAATATAGACAGAAATCTAGAAATAATTAGGAATCATAATCTTTTGAAAACCTAAATTGATACTGCAGAATATAGACAGAAATATAGAAATAATTAGGAATCATACTCGTTCGAAATAAGTTGACTATAAAATCGTATGGAACGTTAAGTTAAAAACTACCCTCATTATAACAACAATAATCTGACGCAGCAAACCTATAACAAAAACTATCTCATGTCCATGAGTGATAGATAGTGTTTCAAATCATTATTGACAGTTTTGTGTCTAACTGTGAGATAAATCGAGCAGCATTTTATTGTCCATTAAGTGTTTGTTACATGGGACTGAAAGTTGCAGTCACCTGTCCGAGTCCATATCGAGTGCAATTTCCGAGCACCGTCGATTTTTCTCCGACACTTTCTTCGCTAGATGATCTAAATTTCCTAGATTAGACTCGGGCAGTCATTAAGGTTCAACCGATTTCGCGTCAGTTGCTTTCACAGTAAACATGTGGACCAGTTATGGCAGTTACGATAGTATATTTGCGGCTTGCAGCTGTGTTGCGATGTGCGTCACGGGCTTTCAAACTCAACGTTTGATAGCAACCTCTTCCAGAGTCAGTTCCACCATCCTATGGGGCAGATATAGATAAGATTTTTAAAAAATCCTGTGGAAGGAAATCACGGTTCAAATTGGTCACACCAACTACATAAAGTAAGATGTAAGTCAGTAAAGTTGGCTAGTCTTTTTCACACATAGTTAAACTCTTATTGTTACTCCTTCTAGAAAATGCATTAATGGTTTATGCAATAGATCCCGGTTTCGATTCCTATATTTATGTGAGAGATAAAATTGTAATCGGGTGCAGATACAAAAAGTGACGCTTTGATACGTTTAATTCATCAGATCCTATACTCGCAATGATTTAGTTCACTGGTCTCGGTTAGAAACGCTCAGGGTAGAAATGTGTAACATCGTAAACATGTTATACCCTAGTTAAAGTTCTTATAGTACCTATCATTATGAGTGAAACAGACGAAAGTCTTTTTCTTTCTTCTCTAATTTCTTGGCCAACAACGATCGTTGATGCTTCTGGTATATGATGGTGTATGATGTCCTAGGGTGATGGTTACTCTTTACTATCAGTCGCTCAGCTGTTCATTTTATCAGCTATCACAAAAAAGATACTGTGTTAGTACGTGTATTATAATCCGCTTTTATGTTGTTTCTTGTAATCGTTACTATGTATTAGTTATTATGTCATTACTTGTTGGCTAATAGAGTACTGGATTACTTAACGAGGGTTCGATCATGCGTGACGTGCACTTATGTTACCCTGCTCCTGATAGGTATCATTATTGAAATCTCATTTGCGTTGTTTCCTTTTCCTATTGTTAATAAGATAATCCTTCCTTACATCCTTATTAGTAAAGAAATCGCTCCTTAGTAAAGAATCACCATACAAATTATGTACCTACTAAGGAGCGATTTAAGTAATCGTTAGTGACTCTGAGTTGGTGCGCTTAGTCTGTCATTATGTTATTTAGTAATGCTAATGTTTGAGAAGTCCTAATGTTCTCGATTGGACCTATGGGAAGGACAAAATTATTATTGAGAAGTGATGATGTAGAGTCTTTATTGTGATTCAATAAACTAGGTATTTTGTTTTTAATGTAAATAGAAGCAAAGGTATATTTCTGACCGACATACTATGTAATCTCGGAAGACCCTTCATTCCTATTCAATCAGTTTAGCCCTATCTTTATTTTTATTGCAAAAAGCATCTTCGTTGGAATCATTGCAACTAATTGTTTCGTAAGTACCCTACAGTAAGTATTTATGAAGGAATATGCACTTACATTTTTATCTATGAAGCATACAAAAAGTAACTTGAGATCCAGTCTGTAACGCATTTAAAATATTTACGGGGCCAATAAAATTGTGACATAACATATCTATTAACGTCGACAAAACGATTAACATGATTGTTTCCGAATGCTTCACGGAATTTATACGAAATCGTTACGACTCTTAGAACTGGTTGACGCTTTCCGTGGGCAATGGGAGCCATATTGGTGCTACGCGATAAGTAACCTCGTCGGTCATTAAATAAATAGGTATGCAATTAACGTGTAAGGGGCCAGAAACTCAGTTTTGAAATTGTACGTCGGAAGTGGACGCGTTTCTGTTATTTAATTGTAATTATTGGCTGCGATTGCCTTGATCTAATTGAAGACGTGAAAACTTAATTCGAAAAGGCGCGGAATCTGAGACATTTTTACTCGTTTCGAAATTTTTAACATGGCAGTAATTTAAAAACGTCGCCACAGATCATGAAATCCGTGTACTGATTTGTTAAAAATACTTACTAAATAATTAGTGTATTTAATTGAGCAAGTGGCGTTTCATGAACGGTGGATTTATACAAAACGGACGTACGCCGACACGAATTGCAGAGCATCCGGCGAATTTCAAAACTGAATTGTTTTGTGTACACTTCATACCGCGGTGAGCTGGTGCTGTGCAGTGGCGTGTGGTTTAGTGATGGTGCATGGTGGAGTGCCAACATGATCTGTGACACGGTGCGCCACAAGGTCTGCGAGAAGGTCAACAACTGCAGGGGCCTGGCTCTCATGAAGTCCTACCTCGATGCGCTGGTATTTGTTTTTTTTGTAACAAAAAATTACATTTACAATCTAGGCCAGTCTTAACACGCTTCAAATATTTAAAGTGCGAGATACAGTTGGTACATTAAGGTTAAGTGTTACCCACATTTTTAAAAGTTTTGTACATTATCATGTCTTACTTACAACGTTGTTCTAAGAAATATAAAACAACAAAATTAAACAAAAAAGATTTTTATCGGTTGGAAGTTTTGAAAGATTGAAGTAATTAGTCCTCTATTTGAATTGGAAGCAAACCAAACGAATAAAATAATTAAAAAATGAAAACCGTCTATCATTAATGTAATATTTACAATTATTGCATTAATTTACACTTCAGATAACGCATTTCGCTTTCTAACTCCGCGATATGAATCTTAGCGATGCACTATGTGCAACGTGCAGCTCTGCCTTCATACAACCTTGTTACCAACTTTCTCTAACTTCATATCAACATGAAATAAATAATTACTATGAGTTATGATGATGGATACTCACATTTATTTTATTTTCTGAAACCACTTTCCTTCATTTGAAAAATTATCTTTACTGACCTAATTAACTATAATGATAATGAGATGTGCATCTTTAGAACCAATATTAAATCTTTTAATTATTTTCCCCTAAATCCAAGAATAAAAATGAATAATAAAATAAACTTTAACAATTGGTAGAATCATGGATAATGGACGCTATAAATGGCTATAAACAGCAAAATGTAAACATGATTATAATTATTAATATTCTAAATGTGAAACGTAGCGGAAAAGTGAAAACAATACTATGTTCATGATTTTATTTATTTGGAATAACATGTTAACTCCGCATGTCTAATTGGAAAGAAAATAAAAATCTTACTTTCTTCGCAATAATAACGGTAACGGTGTTTTATATTCTTAACTATAATAAAAATATAATAACGGTTAATAAATAAAATTTACGGATATTTTAACTGCTCTCAATGAAGATATCTACAATTGAATAATTTAACACTTACTGCTTCCCCGAATCGTAAATAAACCTACCTAGTATTAAAATATATCTAGTAGTAGTATAGTATTAAAGTATATCTTCAACAATGTAGTTTTTATACGGAAGAATATAAACGCGTATAAACAAAATTTTGATATTAATAATCGCCATACGAAAATAATGCATCAATTAGTTACGCCTTCGTTCCGCCTAAGTAAAGTGCAGCGATCTTTCATAGGGCTTGGTATACATTTCTATAATAAAATCCCAAAATTAATACGTGACTTGCCAATAGAAACTTTCAAAAAACGTGTAAAGACACAATTGTTAGGCAAGGGATATTATAGTGTAGACGAGTATTTAAATGACAAAGACGCATGGAAATGACCAGCTCTGCAACCAGTTCCGCTCAGAATAGTAAATACTTTTGTATTATTATCTTTTTTTGTAATATTTTTTTAAAAGATGTGCTGAGGAGTTTCTTTAGGCTTTTCTTCTCCTCCACGACAAAGCACCTTCCGAAAAGCCAAAAAATGACGTGCATAAGTGTATCAGTGATACCTATATGAATAAAATATTTTGACTTTGACTTTGACTTTGACTTTGAAATATAATAGGCAATTCGTCAATGCAATTTTACAGACATTAAATTGATATTGCAACTCACTAGTTACCTAGTAACCTAGGTAAGATGGAAAAGTTAAGACAGAGTGAATGTCGAGTTCCCGGTTCGTCCTTTTTAAACGCTTTTATTTAGCTTCACTTCGGGGCATCAAAGCATCAAAGCATCAAATCTTGAAACGTTAATTTGAATGACTTCCCTTTAATGAAAATTGATGAAATTTGGCAGACATGTGTATTTCCGATGACAATACACGAAAATCATATTTTAAACTAATTTTCATTGTTTATTTGTTGTTAAATTAAAAAAAACGATTTTCAGACTTTAGACGCATAATTCTCTATGTTCTATTTTACGTAGAGACTTGAAATTTTCACAACTTGTAGCTAATTTTATAAACTAAACATTATTGAAATAAAAGCGTTTAAAAAAAAAAATTTTTTTAGGATTCATTTTTTCTTATCAATACATGCAAGCCCCGAGAGAAAGGTTATCGAGGGCAAAGAACTTTTGGAGTTACTGTAGTAGGTGGACTAATATCGTCAGTTTTTTATTTTCATCGTTTTTTTTTTGTAAAGTTGAACTGTGAAATGTACGGTGTCTTTGATGATTTTTCCTTGCATCTTTCTTCCGATCGACATACTTTGAATCGGTCGATCATTTAGGATTACTGGAGCTCCAAGTTGGGAAATTTTCAAACATACTTACCGAGTATTAAGCAACGGCAGATAAACAAACAAACAATCTGCGTGCATCTTTGCGCGCTATTCTAAGAATTACATAGGCAAGTACAAGGTATGTCATGCAAGGTATATACTTGACTTGTACATACCTACATTTTTCCGTACTACAATATTTCCTATGGAAATTTTTAATATTAATATGAATTACATAGTTTTGTGACTTATGTTTTGTAATAAATCTATCAATTATTGAAATGGTTGATTTTCCATCTGTCAAGTTCCATTTGCGTAGGATATAGTAGTCCTTTACGAGTTTGATGAACTGACCCTAATACTAGTTCAATTGGATGGTATGTAATGAGCTGTTTCCGCCGCCATCCCGTCAGTCAGCTCCACGTCTATTAATAGAACATATGCATTATTTAAAATAATGTAATTAGGTACGTCATTAACATCGTTAGTCCCACTAGGCGCGTTTTAATATCCACCTTAAGTCCTACTTAGAAAGTAGTACGAGTATCATAGCGTCAAAACTTATTTTCGCTGATTTTTCCTGTGGTAGGTAAACATAATCAAGATTTTCCCTGATTTTTCCTTACTGAAGAAATAACTACACTTAATCCATGTCATAAGGGTGAATGACATGCTAGCACCAGTTCTGAGAATATTGGTTAGCGTTTAAATCAAATCATGTGTTTACGAGGAACTATGTGTCCCGCACGCCACTATGGAATAATAATTTTATTACAGGCCACCAATGGGAATTATTTATTGCTGCAGTCGTTTGTAGGAATGACCGGCATATTCATAGAAATGGAAATATTGTCACGAGAAAAAATATTGTATTTCTATATCGTATTTGAAAATTTAGAAGCTTCCTTAATCTTTAATTAAGAAATACAAGTAATGTTTAATAGTGTTGAATTAGTTAGCAATCTAAATAGGGAGCAAAATGAGAGTCGCTTTGTGAAAAATTTCATTGTTATTGATTGATAGGTTATTGTTATTATTATAACTAAAATTATTTTAGTCTAGGATACTGAATTGAGACCTTCTACAGATATTTCCTTAAAGTATTCCGGTACCCAATTATGTTTTTATCTATTCGTCATTAAAATATCATTATGTTTCGATTCAACATGAGTATCAAATGGTAAAATAATTATTATATAAAACAAAGGAGTGGGGTACTTCTTTGTGGGATAAGGTCTATGGGTGCGGCGTGCGCGTGCGCGTGCGTCTCATAATGAACGCGGGCGATCGTGCGTAACTCTATCAAGGCTCAAAACGAAATCTTTGCTTCACACTGAAGTCACTGCACACAGTCACTTCAATGTGTCTGACTTGGGATCACAGCCTGCATTGGGGGGGGGGGGGCAAGGTTGGGCGACGGCCTAGGGCGCCAAATTTGAAGGGGCGCCACATTTTGGGCGAGGAGCGAGGAGAAAGAAAAAAGGAAAACAAAACCCATTGGTTCATTTTGATTTTCTTATGTGGGTGCCACAATATTCTTGCTTAGGGCGTCAGTGGCTCTAGCGCCGGCACTGGTTGGGATCAGGGTTTTATAAGCTTTTCACGTAAACTAAAGGTATTCTACACCTACCTATTTTATTAAGTGCGGGTTTATACAGCGTGCTTTAAAAGAACAATGAATATGAGTGTAAAATTTTGTCCACCACAACCTCTTCTATGAGTTCTGTGACAAACACCAGTTTTGCACGTTCATGGTTTTCATGATTTTTTTAGTTTATTAAAACCGGCGTGAATTTGATTACAATACAAACAAGATAGAGAGCTAAACTTACTCATATGTAAGCTAATTACGTGTACACGAGGCCGCTTACCGCTAGCTGTATTATAGCAGATGGTATGAATGGTTGGTTAATCTGCATAGTGGTCGCATATAGACTAGATACGGTAAGGACTGGTTCCGGGGCGGCCAGGCTCGCTCGCACACTGACACAGACAGACGACCACATAGGGCTCCGGTCGGGACGGGGCTGGCGGGCCCTCCGGATCAGTGTCACTTCCGCTAGCTCGCGCCTCGTCCGATATACTTACTATACGTGTCGTATTATATATAGTAATCGTCGATACAAGCTTTGGATAGCATGGATGATGGATACTGTACATAATAATATGACGGGTTTGGTGTTTCAATCGCATTACATTAAATAAATTATTGGAGCTATTCTTGTGTTAAAGTTTGATTGAGAGGTAGGTAACTGACAATGATGATGATGGTTTGAAAATGTCTTTTTATAATTCAGTGATATTCAGTTGAAAAGTTGTTGAGGCAAATTACTATTTTCTTTTTATTTTATAAAGGCGTACCGCGGTCCGCGCTGCGTGGTTCAAACATTCAAAATACCGGTTACTACGTTATGCACTAAAAATTTGCATACTATGTAATAATACAAAATTATAGATTACCTAAAACCTATTTTTTTCGATAACTAAAATATCTTCTTTTTAGTTTTATTTTTG
The DNA here is from genome assembly GCA_963932265.1 of Thymelicus lineola. Classification (NCBI taxonomy): domain Eukaryota; kingdom Metazoa; phylum Arthropoda; class Insecta; order Lepidoptera; family Hesperiidae; genus Thymelicus; species Thymelicus lineola. The sequence goes on along the minus strand of OZ010682.1, from coordinate 20,630,017 downwards.
TGTTTATTGACAATGAAAGTTTCAACGGCTGATACTGATAAGGGACTGGATCGTACAAAATGACGTGTTCCATCGAACGGCGAACCGGTTGTGTTTACATGTTACACCTACGACAACGTTGAACTTGTACGTTGGTCTGTCTATCATTACAAACCTTAGAATAATAACGCCTAGAAACCTATTGCAAGCACGAAAAACGCGCAACTAAAACTTAGCCATATCTGGCTAAGTTCGTTCCGCGAGCTGTCAGTGCTCAACGTAACGTGACGTCGAACACAGCTCGCGAAAAATAATTCAAAATGACTGTCTGCACTATGAAAAAGTGTTCTAGCACATCAGACGAACAAAATAAAAGTGATCAAATTTCATTTCACAAATTATTTATTACATTTTATACGTTTTCTATATGTAAATCAACCTAAATCAAATAATTTGAAACACATCACTTATCACTATACAGTGTTGCTAGGTGTGGGGAAAAAAATTGCACACAATGTTTTTAGTTGGTTCTTAATACTGATAAAATTAAATATTGTATTTGCTATAACTGCTATTTAATACTGTTTAAACTAAATGTTGGTGTTATAAGTTCTATGAAAATAATTTAGCATTTATTTTATTCGTCTTTTTTTTCTTTCATCTTTCATTTTATATAAGTCATAATTTTTGTTATGTGCATAGATACTTCTGCATTTATTAAATTTTGTTTGTTATTGTTTTGACAGCGTCTCATATTTTTTTAGCTTTCCTGTTGACCCTGTAAGTAGCCAATCGATGGATTGAAATAGTAAGACTTAACCGCAAAGAAAGTTGGTATAAGCCTAACAAAAATACAAAGATCTGTTCAATGCATTTTCACAAAAAAGATATGTACACAACGAAAAAAGGTTTGCGAAAAATACGTAATAAAGTTTTTTTTATTATTGAAACCCTTATTCACAACAGTTAACAAACAGGTTTTTATAGTTGTCATAATTTTTTTGAATCAAATTATAGTTTTAATTTGTACTTATCTCCTGTAACTGATTTTCGCGAAAAAATATAAACATCTATACAAGCATGTTTTGCATAACATTTTTCTATGATTTTTATGGTTTGTTAACGTTTTGTGTAAATGTTTCACGAAAATGTTTCTCACAGAAGATGCGTCTTAATGTGAACTTACACAAACATACAGGTATTTAAATTTAAACGCAATGAACGGCGGCATTCATCATTAGATTAATGTTTGATAAAGCTGTTATTTTGTTTGATAAAGCTGTAATATACATATGAATATAATCATATTCATCTTATGTATGTAAAGATCATACCAAACACATGACAAATCATCGCATAACATAGCAGCACGTTTTGCTATTTTTTGTGGGTAAACGCCCGATGATGGTAGGTAAAACAAGATTGGGAGCACGCGTATTTTTTACTGCGACAGTTACGAAACAATGCGACAACCTGCAAGGGAAAAAAGCAGTTTTGATTTCACTTCCCATAAACAGAACAATTGTAGATGTTCATTAGTGAATAGCTCGGTTACAGCACACGGCACGCTTGCGGCTCGCGGTGACTCCCACTTAGTGGTGGGCGATTATGAGATGAGATATACTAACGGAATCATTCGATTATGAAGATGTCTCGAGATATCTCGATTATAACCGTTAGTAATTACTAATCTGTATCTACTAATTCGCTGTCTTACTAAAGTCAACTGAACAGTACGACTGATCCAAGATTAGTAATACAAATTAGTTAGGTCATTCGATTATGAAAAAAAAACTTGAGAGCTGTCAAGGGACACCAGGATGGAACGAAGTTCCTTTCGATTTAAGTATTGTTTTACGCGCTCAGCAGTGTGATTCAGCATCTAGTTTCATATTACTGAATCACTTCAAAAAGTGTCGTGACAACTTTTCGTAAGAATTTTTTCCGTCTAGCCCCCTTTCATAACGAGCGATAAGGAACTTCGTTCCAATAAAATTAGTTACTAATCAACAATCGATTATCAGTATTAGTTATTAGTGAATGTTTCGATTATGTATATCATTCATGATCGCCCACCTCTACTCCCACTGTGCTGTGCCGTCTGCGGTCCGATTACGACGGCATTCGACATGCTCATTACCGAAACAATTTAAGTATCTACGAATACCGCGACGTGTCATTCTGTTTCAGCCGTATTCTGCGTACGACACTTTACTCATTATGTTATTCACTTATCAGTATAAAACGGGCGGCAGTGAGTTTCAGAAATGTTGGAATTACTTTCTCGTGTCGTAAAGTTGGTGCAAAAATCTAGTCTGAAGTTTAAGGCCCAAATAGTAAGTGAGTGTTGTAGGGGAGAGTTGGATATTATCGAGCCCCTAAGAACTTGAACCTATAATTCAGACAGGGTTTGATGTACAGGTTCAAAATAGCACTCAAGTAGTAGATAATTTATTTACCTACACGTACAGCGTGGCAAAATATTTTCAAAAATTAATAGAAAGTAGTTATTTCGATATTTCAAAAAAATGGGAAAACGTGGTATTATCAGACCGGTTTGATAATATCGTGCGGAGGTATGATAAAACCGTGCCCGTAATAATATCGTGAATTTATATGAGTAACATTAAAATAAATAAAATAAAAAACTATTTTAAGTTTAACCAAATCCAGATATGGAGTATATACACCTTCTATAGCTTGAAATATTATTTTAGAACAAGATAAATAAAGTGTAAAAAAATATAACGAAATAATAACATAAACTTAGATTCGTTAAGTCAACAAAAGTTATGCACTTAGACTAGGTACGTTTATTATTTTACTAGGAAATCGCCCTCGCTTCGCTTCGGAAAAATTGGAAAAAAATATAAATATAGCCTATGTCAACCGGGGATAGTGTAGCTTCCTAACAGTGAAAGAATTTTTCAAATCGGTTCGGTAGTTTCGGAGCCTATTCAATGCAAACAATCAAATCTTTCCTCTTTATAATATTATAGTTTAGATAAATGACTAGGTATTAAAATGAGTCCAGAAGAGATTACTTCTTCGACAATACTAATTCGCTTTTGACGGCCTTTTCCATTGTTACCACTCGAGTATAAGCTTTGTTAAAAATTGAAGCCGTCGATCATGTGTGTGTGATTTTTTACATAAGGATGCATTTTCATAAATAAGTCGCATTCACGAGAATATGTTAATTTTAGTGATCCATAAAATATAACATCGAGATATTGCATCTTGTGGGATGTATGAGGAGATTTATCCATCTAAAACAAAAATACATTAATCTATAATAATATCATTTTCATAGGTTACAATTTCACGCCCCGTTTGATAATACCGCGCCCTTGTCGCGGAATTGTCAAACTCGATCATTTCATTTTATTATCTCAAAATAATATAGTAAAATTAATCGAGGATTCAAATCCATCTAGGCATGAATTCTACAATATGTAAGCAATAGAATAGAAGGAAACAATAAGTTACAATATAAATACAGAATAACTTATTTCTTATCAAAAATACCAGTTAAATTATAAGAAACGCTAGTAAAAACTTGCACGACGCGGTGTTATTCCGTCGCTGCTCGGAGCAACCTGGTCGTGCATGCGGGGAGGGGTACGCACTTCGGGCTATGATTTTTAAACAATGAATAGTGCTAGAAGTGCTTAGGTTTTGCAATACGTTGATGCACGGAATTATCAGCCGCGTGGTATTATCCAACTCTCCCCTAGTTCTTGCGTGTCTTCGCTGCTCGTGATTTGTACGAGCGGTTGCTTCCCATCGTCTTCTCTCCGTGGATCCTTTGTCCCTACTTAATTTAATGTCATTGATGCAGATAAACTTTTAGGCCTCCAAGATCGAAATTGTGAATGTTGAAACGGGTTGACTTTTAATGAGAGCTACTTGAATGTTACTTGATATAAATGTGTTGGCTTGCCCAGGGGTAGGTACGTTACCGTTGAAACAACTCAATAAAATGAGACTACATTTGTCGCAGTCAATTTGAGCTGAAGTTAGGTAAACTTAGGTGTGAGGACCCAAGAAGGGTGAACCTAGCTCAGAGCTTGTTGAAACCACAATTTGAAGGTGTTGTGTGCCTTACAGAACTCCAGCGGCAGCGAGCCGCGGTCCCGCAGCGCCACGCCCGACTCGCTAGACTCGGTGCCCAGCGGCGGCTCCGGCAGCCCGCCCACCGAGTGGGCTGACGCGGCCACGCCACCACACTTTATGTAAGTGCAGTGCTGGACTTTATTCATATACTTACATTCAAGAGACAAAGGCTGAATATATGAATATAATATTCAAATCACCATAAAGTACAGTACACTCAGGTACAGAACAAACAGGCGTCTCAGAACGTCTAATGACGCATTAGGAATTGGTACTCCCTGAGTAAAATGTCATCTTACATTTTCGACAAACAATCAAAATTGTGACCTAATCAAAGATAACTTGGCAGAAGTGATCCATCCATCGGGTCAGTCAGGCTTGGTACGCCGAATGTCAGGTGTTCCGTTCAGCCATCTGAAGCATTAACCTGTGCCTAGGTGCCTACCGTGTAGACTGTAGGTAGGTAGTTGTTCCACATAAATAAAGGAGTGTTGTTTTTGCAGCGACGCGTTCCCCCCGGTGGGAGCGCACGCGCCGCTCGCGCGCACGCCGTCCGCGCCGGGCGCGCCCCGCTCGCGCCTGTCGCCCCCCTCGCCGCCCTCCCCGCACTCCCCACACTCCCCGCACTCGCCCTCGCGGCCCGTGCACGAGCTCTTCAAACCCAACGACCTGCATTGGGCTGATATTGCTTCCAACACAGGTGAGTTCGAGCGACCTGACACATATTCCATGAAGAAACTTTAATGGTGCAAGGTGCAACTAAGTAATACAAGCTTAGGGAATTACGAGCAGGCTATCCTACTTTGCTGTGTTTTCAATATATGTAAACTTTAAATGCAATACGGTATTGCATGGTATTGCCAATACCATATAAAGAAGTTCCCTTCAGCGCCTTTGTAGTAAACCGCTGATTTCGTTGTCATAATTTCGGACATTTCGGTACGTTCAGCTGGTGATCTGAAAATGTCTGTGTGTACCTAGTATAAGTGTATAATGAATGTCTGTGTGTGTTGGTGTCGCAGAAGGTATCGAGCTGCTGGGCTACCAGCGGTACGGCACGGTGCAGGGCCCGCGCATCGGTAAGGAGCGCATCAACGGCTCCATCCTCAAGGACAACGACCTCTTCGTGTGAGTTCCACCTGCCTTTGTTCATGATGCTGCATTTTTGATCTGGTCTACGATCGTTACCACATAAAGATATTTCATACATGATACATTACATTTTTTCGCAAACATTTCACCCGCTTTAAAATAAATTAACATTGAGAGACAATCATAGATAAATCCGAAATATTACTTATATTTCGAAGACTATAAATCTGATGATCCTCGCGATCCTCGTCAATGTTTTCATAAAAAACATGTGTCACCGAACGTGGTGAAAGTGATGCAGTAGTAGTGTTATAGTAGCAATATGTAATGAATCTCATCTGTTCCAGTAACAAGCACGCCCCGGTGTCGCGCGCCAAGAGCGCCGCGAGCGGGGCGGGGGGCGCGGGGGGCACGGAGGGGCAGGCCGGCCAGCAGCCGCTCAGCTTCGAGCACAAGTTCAACGTCGATAGACAATTGCTTGACAATGAAGAGGTAACTTACTACAACTATAGCAGCTCTGGATCCCCTGGGTTGAGAATATCCTACAACACTCGAGATTCCAAAAAAATACAGAAAGTTAATCAAATAACCGGCAAACGAGCTGACGATCCACCGGATAGTAAGTGGCTATGGACATCAGCGATACCAAAGGCATCATCGATAACGATCTGTTGAGATGAACGAAGAGAGAGAGAGAAAGAAAGAATTGTCTCTCAAGTCCTCCAGACGGAACATGACAATCGTTTGGCTTCATTAAAAGATTTTTTCCCTTTTAAACAAACTGCAGCACATGAAAGTAGTAGAAGCTCGCTAATGGCGACCCCTGTAAGTGTATTGAATCGAGTCGAAGCCTAATAATTTAGCCGAACAGTCATTGGAGTATACAGGATCAATAATGTGACAACCCTGTGGTAATAGCCAACAAGAGTTACTGCAATAACATGGCTATACTAGTCTTCACAAGCAAGAGCATGCGCAAGTAGTTACTCTATTGATAGGGCGATGATAACGACCATTATTAAACGTGAGGGTTGGTGGTTCTGTTGCAGGAGTGGCCCGAGGAGGAGAGCTCGGTGGACATCGAGAGCGTGCCGGAGCCGCAGCTGAAGAAGCTGCAGCCGCTGCTGTGGCTGGAGCTCACGGCGCTTTTCGACCGTTACTCGCTACCATTCCACAAGAGGAAACCGCCCAAGAAGAAACGGAAGGAAGGTCAGCACCTTGGTTATTCGCTTAAGGGATTTTGTGCTCCTAAGTATATAATTAGGTATATGTTGAAACAGCAGGCATGAAACAGCGTTTCATTCTGCTTGTTTGGAAGACGACACAATATATTGCAATAGGAAAAAGGTGACATTTTACAAACGAGACATTCTGTTTTAGGGTTCTGAATTGAAATTGGGTTGATTATAATATGTATGCTGTTGATGATTATACTGCTTGCTGTACAGCTAGTTACATCGTTAAAACTGTTTCCACTAAGGAACTTCCCGATCTCCCGATTAATTTAATACCTGTCATTGAGGATCAGTTACACTTCGAATGCTGTGTTTCTTTTCAGTAAAAATGTGCAGTATTTACCTCTATCGTCACACCGCGTATTCGCGGACGATCACGATTTCACAAAGAAAGCGCAATCAAAAATCGATTAAAGTCATTCAAAGCTATACGTGATCACTTCATTAGATATAGTAGGTATACCTATCTACTCGACTATGTTAACTATACAGCGTGCGTCCTCAGTTATACTTTCTCATGTGTTTATATTATGCGAGCAGACTTGAGGAGCATCTGTATGAAAAATTGTGATTTGCCCCCTGTGCTGTGTACGCTCACGCATCATGGCCAGTTCCGTTACAATGTGTGTGAATGTGAACAATGTGGTGTGTTGTTGGTGTTGCAGAGGGCTCTGTGTTTGGCGTGTCGCTGGAGACGCTGCTGCGCAAGGACATGCTCCTGTGGGAGGAGACGTGGAGCTCGGTGCCGGCCGTGCTGCGCGCGCTGGCCGCCGCGCTGCAGGCGCGCACGCACGACGAGGGGCTGCTGCGGGTGCCCGGGAACAAGCATAAGGTAGGGATGCACGATATACATCGAAGTTCGATGTTACACTCGATGTAAAGTATGGAAACATCGATTTAATCCGATGTTTTTTTAATACGTCAACATCAGGTAAGCATCGATGTTTTTTGTTCGATGCATCGAAGAGGCAAACCTAAAGAAAATAAAGCGTTTCCTTAGTTTTTGGACATCAAATTCACTGCCGACGACCTTTTTTTAGTCCCAACGGTACTAAAAATAGAAACAATCGATGTATAAAAACATCGATGCCACTATGCGACGCATTGCATCGAAAAAAACATCGATGTTTTTTTCAATGTGCATCCCTAGCACAAGTTATGCTTTCACTCTTTTATTTTCATTATTCTTCTAGTATCCAAGCCTATTTCCCTAGTTAACGTTAGATCCTGCTGACTAATGGAAGTTTCAAATTTCAATTAATCAGAGATAGGTGGACTCTGCCTGCCCTATTCAGTTTAATGCTATCGTTGCTGGTTCATGGTGACCAGTCTTTTTCGGGGAATCTTCTAACACTCAATAACACGATATCAAAAACAACAAAATATCTAACTCGCCTTTCCTATTTCCTATATTGCGCGATTCACTTGTCCCGAAGGTAGATAAAAAGAAAAACCCCTCATTATTCCTAAAAGACTGCGATGGATCATGAAACTGGGCACTAAATACTAATTTGTCGTGAGATCGTTCTTTTTTCCTACTTCGTTCTTGGTCGGCAAAGCAGGCCTAATTCGTTTGGTGCTGCTTATGTGTAATGGTAACCATTTACCATCAGGTTGTTAGTATGCTTGGTTTTGGCTATTATGTAGGTAGGTACTCACATAAAAATCCAAACTGTACCTATAACCTTACTGTGGGTATAGTAACAAACCGGCACGTCCTGAAAGTGTCGCTGACTGTGTGTGTATGTGTATGTCAGATCGAGGCGCTGTGCCAGCTGATCGAGCGGCAGTGGTACCTGGAGCGCGGCGCGGTGGAGGCGGCGCTGCGGCGCGCCAGCAGCCACGACCTGGCCGCCGTGTTCAAGCGCCTGCTGCGCGCGCTGCCGCAGCCGCCGCTCACGCAGGAGCTCATGCGCCTCTTCTACCACACGTACGGTAAGTCACTCACCACTCACCACCTGCCACCACCTGCCACTGTTATTGGTTAAAGTCTTCATTTTAAGTAGTTTTTAGACGTGACAACGTCTATTAAAACGGAACGCCCGCTGCACGCACGATAAATCATGACTCATCTGTCGCGTTACGCGAGCGAGCGAACAATGGAGAAAGCGCCATCAATTAACAAAACTATATACACAATTAAGTCAGAAAGGAACTTGCTGAAAAACTAGTTTAGTTCAGGAGTTCTAGATTGCTTTGTAGTATAAAGATAAAAGTTTCTAAATATAAGTTAATTTCCAGAGATAATATTATATTCGAGCACTACTTCATCAATGTTTTCTCATGACGTTGTCACGTTAAACTACCGTCCGTAAACCGACTTTACAGACAACCATTTTTTTATTAACATTTTAGATTATAGATTCGTTTCTTCTTCTTTCGATTCTGTGGCCTCATTGTGTGCGTGTGTGTGTGTGTAGCATTGTCGGGCGCGGCGCAGCGTCGCGCGCTGAACCTGCTGGTGCTGCTGCTGGCGGGCTCGCAGCGCGCCACGCTGCGCGAGCTGCTGCGGCTGGCGCGCGCCATCGCCGACCGCGCCGACACCAACAAGATGTCGCGCCACAACGTCGCCATGATCATCGCGCCCACGCTCTTCCCGCCCAGGTACACTACACTACACTACCACACACTACATTACACTACACTCACACTGCGAGAAAAAGTACTTGTTTGTGTAATAAATTGTAGACATCAACTCTACCACTCCACCCCTGCTACATGATAATGTTAATAGTAAATTGTCAACGGTTGCGGAATGGGACTTCCTTATGGTGGGCCATACACGATCAACTATACTTGTCAAGTTAGCAGTCTGACTTGATGCGGTATACAGTGTGCATGAGATAGCTATAGGTATGGCCGAATGGCATTCCGTGGCCATACACCGTCAAGTTTACTGGATGCCGCGTCAAGTCCGCTGCAAACTTGACAAGTGTACTAAGTACTTGATCCGTGTATGGCCACATATGTGACCTACAGAATCAAAGTCCTTTGATATATCGAAGAATCCACCACCCAATTATCGATTTACGTGTAAAAGCATTAACAAGACCACGCCGCTTTAAAAAAGCAAACTTTTATATTGCATTTGTTTGAAACGATACATGAACGTTTTCCAGCCTGCTGATCAAGGCGTCGGACAGCCTCGAGACGCAGCTGGCCACGGCGGCCAACAGCTGCCACGTGACGGAGGCGCTGATGCGCTGGTGCGACCGGCTGTGGACGGTCCCGCCCTCGCTGCTCGCCGCCTCCCAGAGGAAGCTCCCGCAGCACCGGCGGACGCCCCAGTCGTGAGCCCCCGCCGCGCCGCTCCCAGTATTATAGTTGGCGACTAGGCCGTTCTTCAGTCAACTTGTGCTGTGCTATGTTTATTTAATTCCTGAACAATATTCACGAGTGATACGGTTGATAGTTAATTTTATTTGATATGCATATACCGTGCGTTAGTGTCCATTAACGCATTTAGTGTGGTATATAAATGTGAATGAGATGCCAAATATTTATCATGTTATATCTATGTTCATCAAGATTAGTGATATTTGGGTATAATACTATTCCAGTATGCGTGGAAGCTGAGCCATGATTGAATGTTCCGATTGTAACCGATTGTTCCATTTGTAGCGCGGTGCCATTGGGTTTGGTATTCGGATTAGTTACCAGTTGGCAGAAATTGTACTTTATGGTTGTAGTAATGGTGCCTTACGAACATTGTGTATGTACAATGTACACACACTCAAGAATGATGTATCAGTGTACGAATGAAATGGTCATTTGCAATATTAAAGTAAGCTTACTTGTTAATGTTACTTTAGATTAATAAAAACAAAATTGTATTTCTTTATTGTATAAGTAGGTCGCATGTGCAAAAAAAATCTATTCCCTACATCTATAGATAATATAGTTTTGAGACATATGTCTCAATTTCCCAGAATGATATTACAATGATTGAAAAATTTCATAGATTTATATTGCTCAGCCTATGATGAATGTGGCTGTAAGATAACCAGTACCATCGTTAGTTAGGCCAACAACACATGAGTTTCTTCTCCACCCTTGGTACAATATTGATTGTACTTGCTACATACCCTGTAAGCTACTACTTACAGCCAGACCTGAATCACTCAGAACAGTGCTTCTTGGGGATGTGTACTAGATGCTAGACAATATTGTACTTTAAGCTCACAAACAGAAGTTAAATCTAACATGTAAATATAGTATTTCAAATGTAAATTCTTAATGTCTTACCAATTGACTAGGGCAAGCAAAGACTGACTTGGTGTATTATTGATATAATAAAATAATGTATAATGTTACTTCGTAAGTGTATTTACTTCCACAATTAATAAAATAAAATAAATGTATATTATTTTAATGTTTATTTTATTTAGTGCCTTGCAGACATTTTCAGATACAAAAATAAATACTATTTCCATTCTGTCAATCACTTTACACTTACCTTTTAGGACTACATATTATTTTCAATTTGTTATAACAACCACAACACTAAAAATTTGCTTTTTAACAGTTTTTCTGTAATTAATATTTCAGCATTACTCACACTCAATGTTTCCTTGCAGTAAACAGCCAAACACATGTTATCATATAAATATCAGTTTAATACTTAACATTCTTGATCAAATAGACAGCTTCATTGTCCGCACCACACAATATCCTCCCCTTATCACAATGGATTGTGTTTATGGCCTTGTGCAATGCTGGCATTAGTGAGTTCACAGCCATTGTGTTCTTATCTTCCATTGGTATCCATGTCTCCGATCCTTTCTTTGTCAATGTATCCATGTTCCAATCCCAGACCTCTCCGGAGAAGGAGCAGGTCAACAGCTTGTTGGGATTCTCTGGGTGGAACTGCATTTCGGTGACACTGGCCGCATGAGCGTTTAGTAATGATGTGGGAAACTGGTTCATACGCAAATCCCACATAGCCAATGACCCTGACTCGCTGCCAGCCAGCACTATGTGGGGCTGTGTTGGGTGGTGAACTATACATGTTGCCGCTAGTTCATCTCCGGCCAGTAAGAAAGATGCAGATGGTTTGTTGTTCTGAGATCGGATGTCCCAAATTTTCATGTGACCACGGAGATTGCCTGTGATTACCTATAACAAGTAAGAGTAATGTTAAGAACTTGGTCTTTCAAACTGAGTCATAAGTGGTAATGGCAATGGTGGCTTATCGTAATTCCAAGTGATTGATCAAGTTAAGCAACAGCGGGCACAGTCGTTAGTTGGATAGGTGCCACTAGGCAAAAATTAATTAAGAATTTCCATTCTTTGGAGGGCACGTAAAGCCGTTGGTCCCTTTTGTTTTGTGTTTAGATAACAGATAATTTTATTTCACACAATTCCTAAAGAACATTAGGAAATCTGTTACAAACAGGATATAGGCCCGTTGTGATGTAAGTGAGAGCGCATAGGGTGTTTAGCAACAGTGTCCAATGCAATTGTTGGATCTGTACCTATTAGCCGTTATCAAACGGAGTCAAATTTAAAATTTACAATTTAAATCATAGACCTAATGCTACATACAATGCATGCTAAAACTGTTTCTTAAGCATGAAGTACACATACCTCATTTAGCTTGATAAAACAAACTGAGTGCAAGGAACAACTGTCGGCACCAGAAATTGTCCGTGTGATGTCCCCTCGTCTGCCATTCAATATGTTGATGTTGCCATCTTCCCCAACACTGGCAATGTCACTTTCCATTGTATCGAGGGATGTACAGGAACACTGTTGTACTCTACAAAAATTAATAATGTTACGCTCAACACATAGTGCTGAAACAATAGACCATGGTACATTTTTCTCACATGATACATATTTTACTGGTAAACTTTCCTCTTTTATAAATATCATTCCCATAACGCTATGTAGTAACACGTGTAATGCTACAGGTACTGTATGAATTACAGGCCTACTCAATGTAACAGTGCCAAGAACTTTTTACATACATGTTGAGATTGCTTTACAACTGAACTGCTGAGATTGCTTTACAAGTGTACAAACATACTTTACAAACATAGATGAATAAAAGTTGAATACCAATGGATATTGAAACCAGTTAGTCTGTAAACCTACCCGTAGTTGTGAAGTTTTTGCCACGAGAATACTTCTCGAAGCGGTGCTTGTCGATCGTAAGCGCTCACTTCCAGCAGCCTCACATTTCCGTCGGAGGACGACACAGCGATCGTGTTCTTATCGGTAAATTTCATTTCAGTCACGTCCCCGTTCACTTTGTACTCAGATAACTGACGGGGATACTCCACATCCTCTTCCTCATGAGGACTCTCCAGTGTCCACACTTTTACTGAATTATCATCGTCGTCCCAACTCCCGGTGAAAAAGTGCTTCGTATCTACATATTCTTCGGGGATCCATCGTATCTTGTTTATTTTTTGAGAGACAAAAGTTCCTTGGACATCGACCGGCATTTTTATCGAAAACTGTTAGAAGAGAAACCGTATAGAAAGGTTTTTACTTGCTTTATAGAGCTTACAACAACAATATAAAATATAATAATTCAAATTTCAAAGCCTATAATAGGTCGTTACTGAAAACCTAGTAATTTTAATTAATTTGTTTGATTGTGAGGAGGTTATGTTTTCGAATTAATCATGAAAATATGGATTGAATGGAATGAAATGAACGATGCTCCACTGTCAAAATGACACAAATGAAAGGAAGACAAATCAAATCTGACGTCGCATCAGACATCAGACCATGGATATATTACTCTAACTGGATACATAACTTCATAGAGGTACTTGAAGATAGATGACGTCACAACGGAATGACTATTCGACCAATCACAGACCGGATTGAGGTTGTCCTTCATAATTTTAGTGTAGGGTCTCCACACTTGCTTAGAAAAAATATGTGTTACATTGATAAGGTTCTTCAAAATGTTTTTAAATATTTTTTCTGATGCTAAAAATTTATCATACTGAATAACATATTTTATTATAATTTATTCAAAATTATCCTTATGCCATGAAAGCTCATGTTTTATTATGATTATAATCGTAATATAAATAATTATTTTTGAGTAAGGTGATAATGAAATGTACCAGTATTATTTATTACGGTAGGTACGTTTCTTTTATTTGAAGTGCACCGCCGTAAAAATATTTTAACACAATCAAATTATATATCCTGTAATTATAGATAACATGGACACAATAGAAAATTGGTCATTCCGTTGTGACGTCATCCGTCTTCCGGTACCTCTACGAAGTTATGTATCCAGTTAGAGTAATATATCCATGGCGTTAACCAAAGTCAACTATCGTTAATCGTCTGTCAAAGTGAAAACTGTAAACAGTGTTATCTTATCTTATCATTGTATAGAGATTAGATTTGATCATCGAATAATCGAATTGATAACAAAGTTATCAAATTGATAAAAAAAGTTTAATAGGTATATTAAAATCAATTTCAACTTTGAACCATTTAGGTATAGAAATTATTTATAATTTTGCTAAAGCAACGACAGCAGGTAATCATGGTACATAATAGTATGATTAAAATGTAATTTATTTCAGTAATTAAAGTGTTTTTAAACTCAAATATAATAAATTAACATTAATTTCAAACTTGAGGTAATAAAGTTAAAGAGCACTACAGTTTTCTATTGCTATAATTTCAGAACTTCGTGAATTTACGATCAGTAATAAATATCATCATGATTAAAGAGGGCGTTCTATCACCATTAGAATCGGCCAAGTTCATCTCTAAAAGCGCGAAATATGTAAAAATACACGAAAAAGGAATAGAAAAGCTTTGTGATGAGGTACACATTTTCTATGTAACTAGCTTTAGCTTTTTTATAAGAGTTGACGATCCACCTGAGGGTGAGAGGGTGTGCAAGTGGCCATCCTCAATCTTGTACATCAGTAAAACTAAAGGAATCACCGATGTATTGTATCTAATAAAACCTAAAATAATCTCATACATACATAATATTAGAGTATTAATTTGATTTCTTGAGCTATAACAAAACCATTGAATGAAGCATAGTACTTATTCACATTACAGATGTTTGACCACATGACAGCCAACAGCCTCCAGATCCCGGAGACGGGAACAGCCAGCATCCACCCCAGCAGAGAGCACCCGCGGGCAGCGGACTGGGTGTTTGTTGTGGACGCTCTGAACTTCTGCTTCTGGTCTCGGAGCAAGGCGGATCAGTGGCATGTTGACGGTCACACTGGATACTATGCCATGGAAGCCGCTCTCCATAGAGCCATCAAAGTAAGATGTCTTTATCCAACACTCATATGGATTGTTGAAGGTATTTTTTCATGTGTATTGTGATTTAGTTGTATAGTTTTCAAACAATGGAGTTATCAAATAACTAAATCCATAGTGTTTTAATTTTATATCACAAAATTGATATTCTTCTACTAACATTGCACAACTTACAGGAAGGATATGATATAACAAACCCTGAATATTATTCAAATATAACCAGCGAAGACCTAAAGAAAATAATGAGAGGAGACACTGATGCTGACATACCATTGTTTGCGCAGAGGATAGCTGTGCTGCATGAAGTGGGTTCTATTCTACTAGATAAATACAATGGCACATTTGAAACTTGTGTGAAGGAAGCTAATAAATCTGCAGTGAAATTGTTAAGACTGGTAGTCGTTAACTTTCCTTGTTTCCAAGATGAGGCATCCTACAAGGGGCAGAAAGTTTCATTCTACAAGCGAGCACAGATCCTAGTAGCAGATTTATGGAACTTTTTTGGTGGGACAGGGTGGGGGGAGTTTGAAGATATAAATGCAATGACAATGTTTGCAGACTATAGGGTGCCACAGGTATTAGTGTACTTCGGGGCACTCAGTTACTCTGATGACTTGGTGGAGAAGTTGAGGAATGGTAAGCTGTTTGATTTAGTTTTATGAAGTTTTTAATTAAAAAATTAAGTAAATAGTGACTTTTTTATCTGACTATGGTCCCCACCTGGTCTTATATCTGCTGTAAATCTCAGTTCTTGCTTTATCAGTTCATTGAATAAAATTGTCCTAGCAAATGGGCCACTGACAACAGCCACTTGTGGAATGTGACAAGCTGTTTGCATGATTTCTGGACATTTAGTATGTGGCGGCCACACGCAGATGCTACTTAAACGCCGACATTAGGAATGTCTTCCTTAAACAATGGGACTTCTTTATTAAAATATTGGTGTCCCATAGGGGCCACGGTAGACCTACGGGACGGGTGAGAATAAATAGTGCCAATGGCCCATTATGGGAGTAGTGGGATAGACCCTTAATTTCTGGTGGTATAGATACACTCACAGACTTTGGTTTTCTATTATTAATTTATACCTACAGCATACGCAACCCATAATAAACTCTTATATTGTTACTTCCACAGATGTTCTTTTGGACAGTGGTTCCGAAGAAGAGGTTGAGATCCGTGGATGTTCAATTCACGCTGTGGAACTGTTAAAGAAGAGTATAGAAGAGAGGGCAAGACGCGAGGCGAGGGACATAGCGGCGCCGAACTCCAGCCTCATCGACTACTTCCTGTGGTGCTACCGGCGGACACATGCCGCTCAAATGGAGAAGGTGCCTTATCATAAAACTTTAGGTATATTTTATTGATATTAAATTTAAAATTAATAATTAAAAGTAAAATTAATAATAGTCAACATAATTTTAAACAATGAGATGATTTTTAGAAATTAACTAAACAAGTATTTATCTTTACATACACTATGTATTATTGAAATGGTGCTAATTTTTATTATGGAGGCCATACACAATCAAGTGTACTTGTCAACTTTGCAGATTGACTTGACGCGGCATCCAGTAAACTTGATCGTGTATAGCCACGGTATAGCTATCTGGCCATACAGCTATCTCATGGACACTGGATGCCGCGTCAAGTTAAACTGCAAACTTGACAAGTACCCTTGATCTTGTATGGCCTCCATTAGATAACAAATAAAGTAATACAGTAACTTCAATAATAAGCGTTTTAAAAGTTACCTGACTGTTTGTATGTTTTGTATATTTTTATAATTATGGGTGTTGTGTATAAATAGACAAAGTAAATAATAGTTGTATTTATTTATTCACAAAGTACATTCGTATGAATCACCTGTTCCAGATATCCACTGATAAAATTTATGTTACAAAACCTATTCACTAAGGATATTTATTTCGTTATCACATTACTATATCGCGACATATTGAACTTCTTATATTATATTTCGCATCTTCGATGTTGAGAGCGAGGAGTGAAAATGGGAACTTTTGCAGCACATTTTTACAAAAAAAAAATTGAAATATTAAATGTTTTACACTTAATATAATTTATTTAAATGGAAATATCCTTCGAATAAAGTTGCCGCTTCCTTTGCCACTCAAGTCTCAACACGGGCCACGCGACCGCCTACACTCTACACTACATTAAACATAAATATAACTAAGTACATGTATGGACACAACCGATAGAGATGTACCAGAGATATATTACCCATGGACCTATATCCACTATTTATGCTATTTACAACTTTGGCTTTAGCTAAAATAAGTACAGATTACAAATGGCACCATATATTTACACCGTAACCTATTAACGGTAATATGACCGTCGCCTTACATACTAGTAAACCTTTCCCGCCCGTTTTTGTGACAATCTTTTACTCACTGGACCACGTTTCTTATTTTTCATATGGCGTTAAGTTTATAAAAAATACAAACACATAGTATTTAATTAAATATTAAAATATAGTACAGTCGGCAAAAGAATTTGGTATGCAGGGTTTGATTCTAAAACCTGTAATTATTGATATTACCTACATAATATTTGTGTTTTAAATGGTATCTGTGTACGTAAGGTTTGGTTTAACTTTGCTAGTAACGTAAACAATATGTAATATTTAACACTACAGAAGTTTTTAGAATCATGTCCTGCATACTAATTTTTTTGCTGACTGTAACTATTTAGGTGATACTTATTAAACTGGTACTTATTAAATTGTAGAATTAAATTATGTGAACGCTTAGCTAATCGTAAGTTACTTACAGTAGAAGCTCGATTACTACCGCACTAGTTTACAAGAAGGTAAACAAGTTGTAGTCGCACTAACGCCTCAAAAATTATAATAGATGTTTTGAAAATGAATGGAAAATAATTTATCTTTGACAGTTACATATTATTTGATAACATATCAATGCCTCACGATGAAGTTATAACATGAATTCAGTATTCGGAGAATCAGACTTGTTTTAAATATATTGTGACCGCTGTTGCAACCACGAAATCTTCTGTTGGCGATAGAAAAATACGTCGCCCCAACACAACATATTATGTCCTATTAATGGTATTGATTTACTAAAATCAGAGACCTATGGAAAACGGTAACATGATGCATGGTTGCTATGCGGGACACATCGAGACATTCCAAGACATATCGATAATGTTTAACTATTTAGAGCTAAACTTAGATTTTAAGCTTTCGAAGAACGCCAGCTTGGTCTTAATCGTCCCAGGTTCGGGAAGGGGGCTTCCTGGCCGGCTAGATTCCTTCGAAACATCCTCGGCACCTTCCGGGATCTCCTTGGAGCCTCCGGGAACCGTCAGGGGAGTCGCCATGGAGTGCTTCAGCTCATCCCGGAATTCCTTGGAAATGCTTCTTGCGGTCAGACTGTGCATGTAGCTGACCTTGCTCGTGGGCCAGTCCGCCTTCCCGTCAGGATTCAAGAAGTTCTCCCTGCTTTTCCGTCGTCTAACATTTGTTTGAGGGAGAGGCTGAAAGAAACGAACAAAAATTTGTTAGTACAATAATTTTGTTTGGTTTCTTATTACTTCTGTTATCAGAAAGGAGCATGCCCATAGCCAGTACTCCCAAAAAAATTATTGTGTCACAATGACTTTTGTATAAGAAATTAAATTAAAATATTTCAAGCTTAAACCTTATTTCCTAAAAAAAATTATTTTTATCAAGACACAAAAATGTTAAAGTCAGTACATTTCTCCATATTAAATGGGCATTCTCCTTTTGGAGTGAATCATTGTTATCTATGAAGAAAAATTCAATTAACGTCACTAACCTTGAGCGATTCACTGAGATTTTCCATGCTAGCAAATTTTTTAGCCAATTCCTTCACTTTGGGGAGATGCAGGAGAATTTCTTCAATCTCACTGATCTGAGACAATCGTTCTTCCTTTAGTAGCGGTGTTGTGGACGCGGCCCGAGCTACATCCTCGCCCGCACTGAGCCTATCGACGCCTTCTGCTGGGACGTTCTTATCAGGTATATCAATGTTGTCGTTGCTGTCAGGCGCCTCGTCGTATCTCGGCGATACCTTATCTTCCGGTTTACATTTTACTATTTCTCCAGTCTGTACGTTGTATATTTTGATAGAATCTTCTAAACTACTCGAGCTAAATGAATTTTCAACGCTGGCGCTGTTCGGTGATTTGTCAGGTTCATCGTGCGGCATGTCTATCTCTATCGTCAGTGGAGTGATGTCCGTTTTGTATGCAGACTCTAATATTTCTTCGAATTTCTTATCTGTATCTTCGTCTAAGTAGATGGGTTTCGCTGAGTATAATGTTTTTTCATCTAAGTCCTCGTATTCGATTAAAACTTCATCTTCATTGTCATGGGGTACTGTAGTTATGGAATTTTGTGTTTGGTCATTTCCAGCGAATTTTTTATATTGTTGAGTTGTAGCAATTGCATTGAATTGTTTTATTAGAAGTCCCTGAAATGCACATTGTATTATGGTTATGTGTTATTAGTAGATGTAGGATATTAAATTGATAATTTTGTTAAAACATAAGATATTAGGCTAAATATTAGGGTTTCCATTACAAATATGTTAGATTTTTCGCGTGCCATTAAAGTAAAACATTTGTGCGACAAAAACAATAGATGATCTTCTTATTGTTATAATGTAATAGACATTTTAAGACGTTGCATGCCGACTGTTAAGATGAAGCGATATGTAAGCGTATGGTTCGGAGAGTGTTAGCGCGATGGCGCGATGGCGGCGAGGTAGTGTGTAGAGAAGGTGCCGGTTAGTCCGTCAGCAAGCGGTTTAGGGTTAGTTATCGTTGCATTCACCAAAATCTTACAACACTCACCACTAACTTCTTTGAGGATTACTGTAGTAATAATACTGAAAAGTTTATTAAGAAGGTCACAAATTTATGAGTGCGTATCTAGAATCATAGTCCAATGAGTATAAAGTGCAGAGTGCTGTTAGTCAGCTAAGTTTTTTTAATGAACAAAACATGCCAACTATTACACTCAACAGGCAATGTTATTTTGTGTCAAAAACGAAGATATTTTTGACTGCAGCTGTTCAGCTATTGTTTCACCATATCCATGAGTGAACTATGGTCGTGATGTATGCTACCAGATATCCTACAGTTTATCCTAAATGATGATCGACTTGGTCTGATGCAAGTATTGTACAGCGACGGAGATTCGTTAAGACGGAGTTAGCGTTCGGTCTATCTACATTGTCAGTACTAGTGCTTTGAGACTGGACGTGTATTAAATAATTATTGGGACTAATTAATTTTCTTTCACCACAAATCTTTATGTAAGCCTTTGTTTAACCTTAGGCTTCCACCGAAAGCAAAATTGAGACCTGGGCGGCGCTTTGCACGTATGCACAGGTCTTCGCTCCGTAAGGTGTTACTGCGCCTAACGTCCGTATACGATTCGAATAGATCTTCAGTTATTTCGGGTGTTCTCGGTATTTTAAGTCTAACTATATCCTCGTTTTCCACATAACCGTCACCTCCATTGCACACAGGTTTATTTTGATGTCTTACGTTTGCGTTTTTGCTGACGTTGCGTCTACCTGTCGCAAATTCGTCAGCGTTATCGCATTGTTTGTCTGAATTTTCGAAAATGGGATTAATGGCGAAGTTGGGGCTTGCGTTTCTAGGGCTTAAAACGGCGCGAACGAGGTTCTGATGGAGGGAACAAGCCTCGAGGTCGCTCAACGAGCTGCTGGCACTTACAGGCGAGGCGAACTCGGTTTCGAAATTGTCTAAACTGGTAGATTTGTTCATGGAGCTCGTTAAGGAGGAAGATTCACTGAAACTGTTCTTGTTGCAGCCGCCGGTGGACGTCTTTGCCTCTTTAATGTAATAATCTCTACCGTAACTAAAACAGAAAAAAAGCAGTTGTTTGAATTTACATTTGGTTACTCCAATATACATATCTTAGCATGTTGTGATAAATCTTACCGTTGGTATTGAGGTCCTTCATCGGCCAACCCGACCTTTACAATTCTAGGACTCGGACTGAGTGATCGTCTACCGTTCATGCTGATATTGCCAGTACTCACACTAAGTGTTGATTTACCGTGACCTGATACGTTTGAATGACCATTGATGTTTGCGTTTTCATTTGAACTCTCGTCTGGTATATCTACCTTATCATCTTCAAAGTTTTTATTTTTAGTAGTTAACGAGTCAAACAATGACGATGTACTTTTTGCTGATAATCGCTTTTTAATCGCTTCCGGAGAATAAGGATTGTTCGGCATGTCAACGTAATTTAACCATTTTTTGCGTTCTCTGTACGCTATTGTTCCTGCAACGAAAATATTACATTTATCAATTAAATTAAAGTATAATCATTAAAATACCTGAGCACAATATGAAGAAATTTGTGGATACCTGGTATTAACTCTTCCTCTTTTTCAATACTAGGAGTTGAGTTTCTGAAATAAAGAAGTTAAAAGATACAATGACAAAAATCATTTGGCTTATAGTTATCGTTAAATTCATATTGTGTTATTAATACATACTGTTGTGTTTCATCTTCAAAATGTTTTCTGCGTAAACTATCCGCGTACCTCTGTACTGGTACAGATACTGTTTCTTCGTATTCACCTTCGCGTTCATGACGACTGAATGTATTGTTATTAGATTCTAAAATCAAATATTGTAAAAACAATTATTTAATTCAATGTTTATTGAAATAGTAAAACATTTAAAATAATAAATAGTCTCAATTACGGTTTTACCTTTATTGTAGTTTTGCTCTTCCACGATGAAAGTTTCGGTAGCGTTTGCAGTTTTGTTCAAATCTTCAATATGTTCGGCATTTCCATTAAGCTGGATTCTATGTATTTCTTCGTGTACATTGAATTCTGCTTTAGACAATGGGCCACTGTCTACACCGAGTAATAACATAGAGTCGCTTTTATTTTCCGATTCATTACTTAGATTGCCGTCGACTGTATCTTTACCTAATTTAACTTTGTCGGTAAAAGTAGTATAAACACCATCTACTGTGTCTATGTTGTCTTTGCATTCTTTATCAATTTTCTCAAAATGTTCAGCTCCGTCTATGTCCAGACTGTCTGGTTCAAAGTCCAACGTCTCGTCGACTTTCGGTTTTCCCCCTATCACGTGCTTAGAATCTAGGACTCGTTTGATATCACTTTTAAATTCAGCAGCCTGCTCCTCGGCGTCGCTAGCGTTATCTGATAGGTCTGTCGTGTCTTCAGCGTCTCTGTCGCCGATGAGAGCTCTGTAATCAGCATTAGAATTGGGAACTAACATGGGAACTGGAACAGATTGTATGGTTTTGATTTTCTTCTTCTGGAATAGCCAGTTCTCTTCCCAAGAGCCGTCGGCCGCTTGAATGTCGCTGCTGGACACTTCGTCGAAGTCACGGTCTTCATTGTCTGCAAAAGTAATAAGTACAAACGTATTAGTTACAATAATTACAAGTCTAAAAAGCTTTATAAAGTTGTGTTGATATGACATTGGAGAAATTTTCGTGCTTTGTATTTGAGCTTCTGGTAAAATTTGAATGCAAGTGTTATATAAGTGATGTCCTTACCGGTGTGGTGCACAATGTCCCCACCAAACTCGGGGAAGGGCACTCGTCGTGGCAGCTCCACGTCTGTGTGCTCGCCGTCCTCCCAGTCAGACACATCCACTTCTTCACGGAGCTTTAAATAATATACAAAAATGTACTCTAATAACATTCTTGTACTAGCTTTATGCATACATAAAACTGTGGGTATGGTGTTAGTGACAGTGTAGATTTTAATTCGACTTTACCTGACTTTTTTTCGCTGCGACGATAGTTCACATATTTGGTAAGGGGCACTGTAGATTACTTGTCTTCAATGAGACATTCTATGTCTATTTCAATTAGACATATTGGATATTATTAAAATATATTGCTCAATGTCTACTGGATCAATTAGTTAATTTGTATATTTTTGCCGCTTAATAATTGACATAATAATTGAACATAGCTGAATACATTAATCATAGTTATATTAAGGAATATAAATAACAATAATAGACGACGTTTCTGAGATAATCATCCACTGCCAAGTTCAGCTTGAGGTTATAAAAACAAAACAATTATAGGCCTTTATCTACACTCCAATAATATTATAGCATTGTTCTAGAGCTGAAATATTTTTTGTTACTGAAAGGAAACATTCTTTTATTTGCACAAATAAGCAAAACCGTATTCATAGATTTTTGATAAATCACCTGCTTAAGCCGGGAATCGAACTATAAAAAAATTACCTATGATATCTGATAAAAAATAATTTTTATCCGGTAAGGGAACATACCAAAACCACGTAACCCATTTTTTCCAACTTTTTACCCCCCTCCCCCCTCTTCGTGACCATCCGTAGTATATGAGAAGACCCCCCCCCCTCCCCCCTAGTTTTCACGTGGTAATTGATAAATACGGTTTTCAATACTTTTTTGCAAAAACAGAGTTAAAAAATAAAAATTTTGCTTACATTTGACGACTTTGTGGCTCAATGGTTGCTAAAATATTGACTACTCGACAAAAACCTAAACCCCCCCCTCCCCTCTGTGACCAATCGTGGTGTTTTGTAGACCCCCCTCCCCCCCCTAAATGAGGCACGTGGTTTTGGTATGTTCCCTAAGCAGATGGGTGAAGAAACGCCTCAAATTCGGTCTTAGACTAAGTAATGTACTTACTGGAGGAGTGATGTCCCGCGCGCTCCTGGAGGGCAGCGAGCGGGGGGAGGAGCGCTCGGAGGGGGAGGGGGAGGGGCTGGCGCTGGCCGAGTGGATGCCGCTGCTGCGACCGCCCGACCCGTTCTCGGTCTGGTAGCGCTCGATCACCTGGAATCAAGCCACAGCTGGTTAACATATGTCTCATGTTGGAGCAGTCGTAGTCACCACTTCGTATCAAGTGTTTATTGTGTATCGTTCACCTGCAATGTCATGTGAATGTACCTGTGACCAGGTTTCGGACAGGAATGTAGGTCGCTACGCTCGGGTGCTAACTTCGCGCAATGCAATAATAAACAACTTATGTCATACATTTTCTTACTTAGGTCACGAAAAAGTACGGGTTTAGGTCACACTGTGCTATAAAATATTATTATTATAACGCACCGTATCGTAATGTCGATTACAAGATAATTCCAGATGATTTTAATTTCGCTAGGTGAAGCTTTCCCATTAAACCCCCACTGCAGGGCAAGGGTTTTTTATCTTAATTCAAGGACCTAGAGTATCTACCACTTCATATCAGAGTGGTGTGATTGGTCACTATACCACCGGTAGACCTGCGACATGGCTTACCAACTGCTAATAACTATAACAACCGGGACACGCCAAAATTAATGTACGCTCCGATAAATAAGCTCTTAAAAATGCCACTAAAAGCAGTTACCCATCCAATGATCGACTCCGATTGAAGTTGTTTTAGTACAATATTCAGAATAGATACAAGTCGGCAGGCAATGAGCGTTTCTTTTGCAGTTTTCCTCTGAATTTTTACATGAAGTTAAGCAAGGATTAACATGATGGCGTCCACACCTATCTGACGTGAGCTCTACGTGAATAATTGTGCAATGAAAGAAGACGTCGCGGCGGTAATTCCACCGCAAGGTCCTCCCGCGTGTAAAGATGTTTTGGTTAACTCATTGCGCATTGTGTCATTTCTACAACATTTATCCTTATACTTTGATTTTTAGTAACCATTTATAAACCTTCGTTATTGAGGAGGAATTGGGCACCTATAGTTATTTGTGCAAGTTAATTTTCGATGTGAGTGCAGTATTTAAATCCCAGATGACAACATAGGCAAGCAAATAATTATATGAATGCCAATAGAATCTTGATCGTACTTACGTTACGTACCTAATGACAATGATTCAAATGATTAACAATTAACTTTCGTTGTAAACTGAAGTCGTCCTTTTTTGTACCACTCTTCACCATTCTACTACAGTATTACTTTAGCCAAAATCAACCATCGAATGATTAACATGTTTCGGTGCAATATCGGAACCCCAGAAATAAACGAGTTCTCCATATCATCCACATGTTTCTTGGCCGACAACACGTCGGTTATGTCATTGGTGTTGTGAATGTCCACGGACAAGTTCTACGAGTGCCCAATCTGCCCGTTCGTTGTTTTCATAAAAAAATGTTTTATGTATTGTTTATTGTCTAAAGAAATTACAAAATTTCACTTATTAGACAAACAAGCTAAAATTACAAAATAATTACAGCTTAAAAAACCTCATTCAGGCACGTAGGTATGTAAAACTTGTACCTTGGATTGGAATTGAACTCAGATAGTGGCTCTATCAACTGGACAACAATAAATTGTTGTGACATCAAAGAAAGTGAAATGAATTTTATACGAAGGTCACGGACAGTAAACAGTATGTATCTATGTATCCGGGGGGTAACGTCTGATAGCGGTCGGTGTTAGAGCCGATTAGTACCAATAATATTATAGTGTAAAAAAGAGGATTAGTATCTAAACAACCGTCAGATAGGCCCTTCATCAACACCCGATAACCGTTATCGATTGGTAATTTGAAACGGATCTGTAATGAATGACTATGTCAAAATATATTTCAAATCCCCACTTTTACTTACCCTAAATTATTAAGGTAGGTATATTTTATTTTACTTGATATATGGGGGTATATTTTTTGCGATATCTTCTACATTTAAATTATTTCCCCGAACGACAATGGTCTCATATAAATAAGCAACTACTTGGGAATTTAACAAAAAAAAAATTGACATTAATTGTAGAGACAGTCCCAACTTTCTGAGTCTGATTATAAAATAGTGCCATAGATGAGGTACCTAGTCACCTCAGAATATTTTTGTTCTATATTCTGAGTTTGTCACCTAGGTAGGTGACTGTAAAGTTGGTACTTTATAGGTCAAAATTCGAAAAACATGGTGCAGGGTGGCGCGACTATCTAAGTAACTATGTTTGTGGAATAAGGATACAGGAAGGGGTATTCGAACTATCAAATGTCTGAAGGGGTCTGAAAAATCATGTTATAGGTATGTTATAGGTATATCGATCTACAACGCGAACCACTTATTTTGTCGTTCCATGAAGACGACTTAGGCTGTAGGTTGCAGTTTAGCCGCATCAGTATCAGTAAGTCGTTTCATGCAACGTATTATAGAGATTACAAAGGTCACGGTCAACCGGATTATAGATATTACGGCGACGGCTTGTAATGATGGCTGGATGGATTACTCTTTGTTTCAATTACCTACACGAAGCACACAGCACACTACACACACAGTAGCATACGAAGCGCTCACGAGAAGCTATAGCCGATCAATATAAGCTGATACAGGTTCGGCCTTGTGTGGAGTACTGCTATCAGTCTGTCACATTTGGGCTGGTGCTGCCAATTGCCACCTGTCAGCATTGGATTCAATGGAGACTTTCCATTGGAGAGGCGTGTTAAGAGGCTTACTGGCGACCCTAAATTAGTTGAGACTAATTTTCAGTCTCGAGCAGTTATTTATGTTGGTGGATAGATGTACGTAGAGTGCATTTGATGGGAACTTTTCATCCATTTGCAGTGGACTAACACGTTAGACCCTCCAACCTTTACACTGATTTGGAGAGAATTGAAAAATAACACGTTATTACTCTCGCTCTATTCATCGCCTATATCTCGCTCATTCGTGGATCCCTTAATTTGAGTACAAAGTCTACATAGTAAGTCCATATAATAGACGCAGCTAAGAAGTCGGATATCCAAACTAACCACACCGTTTTCCTCGCAGCCGACATCATCACCATTCACCCATTCGGCCATTCATCACCAACTGACGACTGACATACCTATATAACATTTTAAATTTCGTTTTAAATTATTAAGTTAATTGGTTAATAGTATGGTCATTGCATGTTGATAATGGAGACATTATCAGATCACGCGCACGTTCATTAAGGTAGATCGTTTTACTCCTAGTCGATTCAAGATAAATCGTACAATATTCTAGTAGCTATTGTTTCGCGTTTAATTTAAGATCGTTAAATCAATAATATTCAACGAGGACACTGTAGGTATATTTGTACAGATATTTCACAAGATTTAATGTTAAATACCCAATCGCTAGTAAAGATAAGATCGCAAAGGCATCACCGATGTTTGATGGTGAAAAATTAAGCTGGGGACACATTTAATAGCTCGGACACTGCGACTAAAGCACGTTAACAGTTCAAGATGGATGGATGGATAGTAATGGCAGTAACGGGTTGACCTCTTACCAACTGTCATTTTTGGAATTGGAACCAGCTAGCACACGATACAATACATACAATCACTACTTATCACCCAGCACATAAAATTTACGATGTGAATGTATTTAAATATAAGTACTCAATTGAATTAATTGCCTCTTTATGTTCCGGCGGCAATCGTTTGTGACCGAGAGGAGCTAGGGGTCGACAAGTGCCACTCTTAGCCAGAGCGTGAACCGCCAGTATGACAAATGAAAACATTATCACAAGAAAAATAGAAACCAGAACTTCTTTTTCACTGGGAAAGTAGCCGACGAAGCCGCTGAAGAAATTATACATCTCCATGGGATTATGGCGACTAGCGCGTTGTGATAGGGGCGGTAATGTCGTGGGCCGTGCGACAATGGGGAGCGCGGCGTTCGCACGGCGCGGACGGGCGGCCTGGAGCGATTTCCAACTGACTGCATGACGGCTTATGGCAGCGAATGCGTTTTGACGCGGAACATCGGGTAGGGTTGAAACTAGATAAACTAAGAAATTGAAATTTTTTCCTATTTCATTGAACTGCCTCTGGTTTTAGAGGATATTTATATTCTTAATTAATATAATTGTTCTTACACGCTTGTCTCATACCTACCTACTGCACATCTACCTACCAGTTTTTTTCATTATTCTATCAGTATTGAATCCGAGATTTAGATCCTGCTAGTCACATATCATAAATCAAAGGAAAATTTTTGGTGCTAAATAGTGTATATTACCCCAAACTTATTATTACTTATAACATATGGATGAGATTAGATATACTTCTTGATACAAATAATTATTTTGTTAGCATTACTTTATTAAAAGTATGCTTAGAGCTCTTTCTGTCATGAATCATGATTTTTCCATAACACAGGTAGCAACTTTCCGAAACGTAGAGCAACGTCACTAACACGGATGTACTATGATTGAGTAAGAAACATGAATTAAATATACGATTTAATGAATAATAAATAACACCTAATCAATATTTTTTCTACGCCTACATGAATAATTATGAAAAAGTTCTAAATGCATAAGCAAAGGTTAAAGATTACTCACATTTAATCTCTTTACATGTTCATTATCAATTTCCCCGAAGCGTCCGCAAGCAACACACCCGGATCTAGCAACTCATGTTACGCACATTTTCAAGAACATCGTTGAAACACTCACCCAGCTGACCACGTACAGAAACATCACAAACAGAGTTACATAAAACGTCAGCATGGTGCTGTGGCGACTGATCAGATCATTTAAGAAGACAGAGATTCAAGACAAGCCCGTCATCGCATCGGATACATGCACACGATAACGCGACTTAATTATTGTGAAAACAAATTAAAACTCACCATTTCTTTATAAGACTTCCGAATGGACCGAACTAAGCTCACTGGAGTGTTATCGCGATAACGGCGTATCGCAGGACACCGATACAGCTTATCAAAGATCGCTAGTACAATGTGTCTGAACAGTCTGAAGATGTGCTAGTACAATGTGCCTTCACACTTCGTGTTTTCCTTCCAGGAGTGTCTATTTTAGAATGATCTTATCTATATCATCGTGCGTCGTTTTAAACATTGCTTGTAAGAGATAGAGGCCAGTGTTTCTCTTCTCTGAAGATTTTTTATCAGTGGTCAGTACAATCACAGTCCCCTGAACACGTCACAGTAATGGTGAGGCCAACTTAAGGACCATTTTTCCGCAGGGGGACATGGCTTAGAATCGATTAATTTTATCAATCAAACGTTGAGTGGTCTGGATTTAAAACTTATTCTGTATTTACTAAATGAGAGGTTTTGTCAGTCACTGGTGTAAGACACAGCGAATCCTGCATGCCTCTATCATAAGGTTCGTGTCGATTGAGAGCTGGATTATGATAGTGTCGTGTCGTAGTTACGTGTGATCCTTTCAGAAGAATGAGATTTGAGTACGGTATTTGAATAATAAATAGTTAAGAGAGAAGTGAGAATTGTCATTTTTTGATGAAGGTTTTGGTGACATTGCAACTGGTAATTTCAACTACATAATTTCGCTAAAACCTACGGGTGCAAATCGAGAGATTTAAAAAAATGTAGGTTTAAAAATTATTTAAAATATGGTTTTGAAAACCCTTAATTAGAATAGCCGAGTGCATGCAGGCGCCCGGAGGCTTTGTACGGATTCGCGTAAGGCTGCGTCGTCCACAGCGGAGTGTCGGGTCGATGCAGGGGAACCTACAGCCCGTTTGAACTCTGTTGTTTGTGGGGCTGTAGGTTAGGTCAGAGAATTACTCCATCAGGCATAAATAGTTAAGAGCCATTTCGCGGTTAGTCGCGCGGAATGAAGAATTTGACGTCAAAAATTAGTATCATAAGAAAGATATTAATGCTGGCAAATGAACACATAAAATAGATCAATCTATTATAATTGATATTGATAATCTAATATTCGAAAATTTTAATTAGTTTTTGCGTAACTGTCAATCTAGCATAACTATTTTTCAGCAAAAGGACGACAGAGTCAATTTCATACACTGATTTTCTTTATTAAATCTTGTTAAATTGAGTAAAAAAAAATGTCTAGAGAACACTCATATATTATATTTTGCATTTATTACAAGAGATATACGATTACTATCATATTCGTTTCCAAATTAATTCAATAACATTACCAATTTTCATGGTTTATGCCATGACTTTACCATCGATTTTTGTATTCAATAAAGCGTATTTCCCATCAAAAATTTATGTAGTAATAAAATATGGTCTTTGTCGAATATGACACGTAATTTTTTTTTTATCTTACTGCAAAAAATAATTAATTACAACGAATTTACTTTACCATATAAATAAACAAACTGGTGCGAATCAAATCAGTTAGGCTCGAGCCCTCTTGGAGGTCGGACCTATGTCAATTTTTGCTTTAGCCATCTAAGGAATAGATTTCGTAAAAGTAACGTAATTATATTGCCATTGAACAGTCTTGATCATGTGAGAATTTTTAGTTACAGTCAATTGTATTATTTTTAGTTTTCTATAATTTTCAGGGTTTTGTAGTCAAATCGGAATCATGTCTAGTCCGTTCGTTATTTCAACCGGCCGGCTAGCCCGTCCGGCCGTCCGTCCGTCTGTCCGTTCCGTATGATTTTTTCTTCGTCTACCCCTTAATGTGGGGTATCGTTGAAAAGGTCTTTCAAAAATATTATAGGTTTCAAAAGACCATTTTTCAATTCAGGGGTCCGTTTGCGTAATATTCTGCTTTAAACATCTTTGGTTTGAAGAAAACAATAGAAATTAAGTAACTATTTCTTTCCAATTTATGTAGTGTAAGTAGTAACGGAGAAAATCACGAACATACATATGTACAAAATATAACTATATCTATGCTAATCTATACTATTACTATTGTAATATTATAAAGCTGAAAAGTTTGTTTGTTTGTTTGATTGAACGCGCTAATCTTAGGAACTACTGGTTTGAATTGAAAAATTATTTTTGTATTGGATAGTTCATTTATCGAAGAAGGCTTTAGGCTATCGGATTTTTGGAAATTCAACCCCTATTGGGTTGGAAGTCACTGCTGTAATTTGAAATAAAACATTGTCCGTTTTTAGACATTAGTTACTGTTTACAGTATTTAGGTTTTTTGTTATATGTGTAAATTACATATTTACATAGAAAAAAAAAATTATAACTTGTCTAAACATACCCTTTATTTATACAACTTTTAGATCAATCTGTACTTTATAGGGTTCCGTACCCAAACGGTGTCAACGGGACCCTATTGCTAAGCCAAAATGTTGGAATGATAGAAACTCAGACATTAGTCAGCTATAGTTACTTATTATTAGTCAAAGATAATACATTCGTTGTTTGGAAACTCTCGTGCACCCAAGTTCCGTCAACTCCCCAAAACTCACGTATCTCAAATACACAACACCCTTTACCTTCTCTCTTCACCCTCTCATTTTTTCCCTTCACAACCCCTCGCCTCCCCCTATACCCCCCCCCCTCAGTTCTTCACCCAAAAGTGGAATTTTGCGTCGGGATAATCTGGGAGGCATCCGGGCAAATACCGCACTCATCAGGTATATAGATTTCATCGGGATATAGATTTTTGGAAAACCGGAAATCCCGGATATCTCGGAGACGGTGCGTCCTAGACAAGTTTAGACGGAAATTTCAACCCCCTTTAGTAAACCCCCAAACCTTATTGCTAAATCTTACTGAACCCACTTTAACCCCCCCCCCCCCCCAAATTTTCCTAAAATACCATATATCTCCTAAACGGTACGTCCTAGACGATTTCCGACTGAATTTCCATCCACCCTGTGGAACTCATACTTGCAACATTACCCAATCTTATTGGGCCCAACCTTAACCCCCCCCTCCCAAATTTTCCGAAAACTCCTTATATCTCCTAAACGGTGCGTCCTAGACGATTTCCGAAAGGATTGAATAAAAGTTGTAGCCCATAAAAAGATTGACATTTTATGTGCCATACATTTTTCTTGTAGAGCAAGTGGTTTGGGAGAAAAGTGCGAATTTCGTTTCTCATAATTTATTATACTAGACTATTGTCAATATTTTGTTTTGTAAACCAACAGAAAACAATAAAGAATTCGTTTTTAACATTCAAAGACCACTGTGAATAGTGTTCTGAATATCTTCTTTTTAAAGCTGTAATCATTTTTGTGTATGGATTGTATTTACCTTTATTTTTACGTTATCTTTTGTATCACGGTAATGATTAGGGTATCGAAAACCGGTCCTGTTTTAAATTACCGGGATTTTCGGTACTCGCCTATGCTGGAACCGGGATTCCCGGGATTTTCAGTTCTTTCGGGATTATTTTACCACGGCTTTCCCCGCGTGAAAATAGTTAGTATCGCGTCTCCTATTTTATCTCTCAGGAGCATTAAATAGGGAAAAACTGTTTTCTACCCAAATCCGCATAGTCGTTTGCCGTGATTGAGTAACCATCATACTATTATACCTTACATGCAAACATAAGTTTCGTATTAATTGTATGAAAGCAACACAATTGTATTGCACAATTCAGCACTGCTTGGACGAGAAAAAAGAGTTAAATCATCTTCATTTATATTAGAAAAATATCAATCTGGGTTGTGTAAATAATATTATTATATTAGTATAGCTGCTTCATGTAGCCGACGTTCTGAATATCTTCTTTTTAAAGCTGTAATCATTTTTGTGTATGGATTGTATAAATTACCTTTATTTTTACGTTATCTTTTGTATCACGCCGCGACATATTTTTATTTCCCAAAAGTTCAGAAAATCCCGGTTCTTTTATTTTGTTTCCCGGTTCTTTTATTTTATTTCCTGGTCTTTTATTTTGTTTCCCGGTTCTTTTACTTTATTTCCCGGTTCTTTTGAAAAGTACCGTATTCCTTTGTAAATCCCGGGATTTTCGGTTCCGGGATTTCCCGGTTCTATACCCTCCGATTGATTTGAATTTAGGTATACCTATGTATTTCGACGCGCTGCGAATATCGCAGGCAAAATGGACGCATATTGCATTTTATAGATCACCTTGAAAAAACGTGATTTTTAATTTTTCACGTTGATTTGCCAAAATATTGATTTTTGCAATATGCATCTATTGACTTTTTATTGCAATATGCATCTATTGGACATCTTTATTGTGATGTACCTAAGTAGGTACCTAAAATGTATTATGTAAATAAGTTACCGATAATGGTACTACTACATTGTACTTTTAATTGTTATATAAACTTATATTGTCACAAACCAGATACATGTATGTGGTCACAAAGTGTATAATTAAAATTATATGTTCATAATTTTAAAATTTTTACGATTGAAAGTATCAAGGAGATTACTCGCACAGAACTGAGGTCAAGCGCGACGCGAGCCGGGCGAGGCAATATCACGTCTAGGAGCCGCTTCAAATACCTAAAGTTTATCAACCGAGTTTTGCGAAATGGCTCTTAATCCTTTTGTAACTGGCAGTAAGTGCATCTTTAGTCTTAGCAATAAAATGTCTTTATTGTAGCAATGTGAAATCTCTAGGCTAAAAAATTTCCCTTACTGTCTTGCTCAAGTAAAAAATCAGTCGATACCTTAAAATTTAATTACTAATATTTTTTTACATTTAACAAGATTATATAAACGTTCAGAATATTGTGTAAACGAGTAATACATAAACACGCATCCATTGTAAGTACGACGATTTATTTTTTATTAAAAAAAACTTGTTTATGGATAGGTGCTGGAGGTAACTGTGTATGAAACTGCACATGTCTGCTAATCACCGTAAATCATTAGATTGGTTAGTGCGTGTTACGAAACTACGGATATATCCGTCAATGTAATTGAATCCGCAAATTAACGCACTGCCTATGTATAAGTTACTCTATGGCCATACGTGATGGAATCCGTTATCAGCCGATCAGTACACATTCAGTACTAATTTATATCAGTTAAGGCATCCAAATCATATATTTTACGCGTTTTCATTTACCTTGTCAAAAATCAGATTTCTACATTATTGCGTAACTGAAATTAATAGGAAAATTGTTAATAAGTGTCTATTAAACACACAAATATACACTAAATGTTTGAGGTAAGTTCGTTTACTTAGTTCAAGTAAGTCATGGTCAGAAGCCATCATCATTAGGCGATTATCACGAAACTGCGTGCGGCTAATGACGAGTCTGCCATGAAACACATCTAGTCTTACATCAATTAGCGGGAAATCATAGAAAAATACAAGCCACGAAAGATAAAAACAATCATTAAAAATAAACAGTACACTCAACGTGGCAGTTTAAATAAACGCTATGAAAAGGCTATTGTTATAAGTAAGAACATATTTATAAACGCTCACACACTTGGAACCATGAACTTGGGTACGGTTTCGCGAGTGACATGCACATAAAAGGAAAAATCAATGAAACAGACGTCAAACAAATATTGAAAATTGCAGTACCTAATAGCTAAACTAATAGCTAATATAATACATGTTGCTCTTAGTTTCTGAGGGAAGTTAATTTCTCCGTCCCGAATGCCCGAATGTTATCTGTAAATAGCAGGCGTTGGAGCCCATGGATACGTTAGGGCCTTATCACACTGATGGTTTCCGAGCGGATTCAAAACGGAACGGATGCGCAGCGAATACGTCGCGGACGTGTGGCGGATACGTAACGTTTTATGAATTTATGACGTACACTTCACTCACTAACAAAATCAATCCGTCGCGTCTCCGCGGCGAAAACGTCGCGGCTCGGAAACCGTCAGTGTGATAAGGCCCTTAGAGACATTCGGGCGGCATAATATGAACTTCCTACTTCAGTTGGGTTTTATAATTTTATCATTTTCCGTGGTTTAATAATATTTTTCATACTGTCAAATAACCTTAAAAATAATTATCAAAATAACTATAAATACCTATTAAGACGATTGTCTTTAGAATCCGACGTAAAAAGATGGGAATTTATGATATAATTTTATTATTCTTAGAATTGGATTCTCGAATTGTGAATGTTTACTCGTAATAATTGCTCCATTATATCGCTACGAAAAAGACGCTAGAAAATTTTCATTTAAGAAACATGTAAAAACACAACTTATTTGCCGATACTATAGGTACCGAAGATGAATATTTAAATGACAAAAACGCATGGTGTTGATTAATTAGTACTGCAACCGGTTCCGCTCAGGTTAGGTTTTTATTATTTTTCAGTAATAAATGTTTTCTATTGTAAATTTTACGGTTTTTAAAAAGATATGCTGAGGAGTTTCATTACGGCATTTCTTCTCCTCTATGACAAATCACCTTTCCGAAAAGCTGGTAGATAAAAAAATTACATGAGTAAAATATTTTGAAGGTATTATCATATCGACATCATTCTATTCTGATTTGATTTCCCTGTAAAATAACTGTGACTACATCTTCATAACTCTTATTAAACGTGCGTCGCGCTCCTCCATGTCATCGTGAGTTGCGTCGTTTAAAATCCTCTTTATTTTATATGAACTGTGTCTTGACGCTGATATCAGTATTAAAAAGTTAAAGTGGCCAACCACATTAACTGCCAGCATATTGCGGAGTGCAGTGATAGCCTAGCGGTTAGAACGTTGGTCTCCCGAACGCGGGGGCCCGGGTTCAAATCCTGGCACGCACTTCTAATTTTCAAATGTTATGTGCGTATTACAAGTTAATTATCACTTGCTTCGGTGAAGGAAAATATCGTGAGGAAACCTGCACACCTGAGAGTTCTCCATAATGTTCTCAAAGGTGTGTGAAGTCTACCAATCCGCACTTGGCCAGCGTGGTAGACTATGGCCTGTACCCCTCACATTGTGAGAGGAGACCCCGAGCCCAGCAGTGGGACAATTATGGGTTGTTGCTTTGCTTTGCTTTTTGCTTTTATATTGCGGAGAATCATTGGAATCACATCATTCGAATAGAAACAACTAATTACATCGTGGGAGTTTTTTTATATGTAAATAGTCAACATGAAGATCTACCTGATGCTATGTTGTCACCGTCGTCTGTGGACATTAATAATACCAAAGGACTGATGTGTTGTCGACCAAAAAAGCTGAGGATTTATTGTTGTGAGATCCCCTGGAAAACTATAGCTCACCTTATTCAAAATAGCCGTAGCCAGTAGATCTTCGTACGTGGAATCTTCAGTCGGCGTATGCGGCTCGGCGGCGTACCGCGCGAGCGCCGGCAGCGCTGCAGCCTCCTCCACTACGCGCGCCACCAGCCGCTTGAGCTGCGCGTGCGCACCGCTCGCACCGCTCGCACCGCTCGATGACCGCCCGCTTGAAACGCTTGATAGCGCATTGTGGCTTTGGGGGATATCTGGCAGAGGAAATGTTTTTCGTTATAGCTTTTACATAACAAGTAATAAGGTTTCGGAAGGATTGTATACTCGTATGTTTGAAATAACCAGTGCTCCCCAAATGCAATGTGCAGTTTACAGGCGAAGTGTGAGGTAACAACAACGAAGAAGTGGAAAGTAAAAGAAGAATGTGTTCTGTCCTACTTCTGCTCTATGTTTTGAAAATATCCAGATTCAACAGAGCACCGCATCCCAGAAAAATTTAATTTCATTTTATGATGTTAATAAAAATTTATAAAAATAATTGAGATAAGTAAAGGATTAATTAGAGAAAATATTTTATTTCTTATGCTTTTGAAATTACGTGTTTAGTGGCGTCAGTATACAATTTATCGTCACCCTGTTGCACGGACAGATTGGCTTTGAAACACATTTTATTTCTTTAATCTGAGTTGAAACAGTTCAAACTATTACATTTTCAGTGCAAGTTGGAGGTTATATTCCGACATATTATTATGGCAGAAAAAAATATTTTATGGGACTCCGTCTATTTTTGAGAGCAAGCCAACAGCCATCCCCGGCATTTCCTGCCAGATGCACGATGCTGAAACACCAGTAACAACATGGCATCATAGACTTCCTCTCCGTCAGCTACTTAATAAGATGATCAGCTACTCAGTGAGAGCTACTTAATAAGAATAAAAAATTAAAAAAATGTATTTGTCTCAATTTAGTCACAGTTTTAAACAAGTGTTTAATAAATTAAGAGTATAAATAAGTAAAATTCCAGGGCATTGTCATGCAAATAAAGACCACACAATGACATTCCGAAAATATGAGCCACTTTCTGACTGTGAATAACCACATGAAAATGTTAAATACACAATACAATTGTTTACGTACTGCCGATGACTTCATGCGATAATTACTTCAAATATATTTATTGATTTTGTTCAATTATTGATTGCTGTTATGTAACTCATTCTTACCTAATATGTAAGTATACTCATAAATCTAGTTAAAACGAGATAATTTTTGATAGATAGTTGGTGCGAGTGGGCGGTGGATTAGTTACGTATTCACCTGTCAATGTGCTATCAATCACAGAATTGATTAAGTACTCTGTGTACTTGACTGTCACTGGTCATAGTGGTACTATTTTTTTATTATTATACATAAAAATTACCGTTATAGTATTAACCGGTCGAGAATAAATGACAGATGTCTCTACATTTATAAGCCTACATTTACAGCAACACTGTTCAGATGTCAACACGTTTTCCAAGTACATTTACTTAGATTACAATAGACTGATCTCATCAACTTCATCAATTCTCACGCCACATAATTTTAAATTAAATCTTCGATGTAACTGGCTGAATAAATTAAGAACACGTCAATGGTTGCTAGTTTAAGGCACGAAAATTTATTTATTTATTTACTATACCAAAGTTATAAATGTTAAACGACCAGTATTGGCCAACTTACCCAAGATCTCCTCCAGCCAGTAGCAGGAGATGTACAGGAATATGGCAACACCGAGCCAGAACCCGATGATCAGCACGACTAGATACTCCCACATGTTTAACTTATTGCACACTCTATTTTAATGTAGTTTTGTTTCGCTCACTTTTTATAAGTATTCCATTTTTGCCTATTACAGAATATCCTGAGTTTACATGATGTTTGAATACTGGCTTGATACAATAAATAGATTGAAGAAACAAATAAAATAACCAATAGTGTCCAATAGAAATAAAAAAAGTACTCAGGCCAAGGCTCTATAAAATTAAATATGTAGAGAGAGAGTGAGAAAAAATGACGGTTTTGTCGACCAAATAATAACAAGAAGAGATTAACCCATACCATGCCATGACTCAAAACAAAACCATCGCTATACTTATTTCGTCGTTTCTTTTCCTCAATGACAGCAACTTTGCAAAAGGTGGTAAAATTAAAAAATGAAGTACTTACAGATTCCGTACTCCTATGAATAAATTATTTTAAATTTCAATATTTATGTATAATACCTATATGTATATTGCTGGCAGAAATAAACTTGTTTTTAGTATTTTGTTTCCGTGTAAAATAATAATGGCGACGGATTCCACGACAAAAACTCGTACCACAGCTTGTACCAACTTGTACTCGACATTGAACAAAACGACTTTAAAATCCTCTTCGTATCTGCTTATTATGTTCCTGGCCTTTATGGATTTTTACTATATCGCGTATTACTGGTTCTGCTATACGAATAACTTGGAGTAGATGCCTGGCCTAGGAATGTTATCTGATAACAAAATAAGTATTTTAAAAGCTAGTCCACGATGTTTACCATCGTTCATTCATATTATTTAACATTTTTATAATTCCAACACAATTACAAAATGCCGCCTTTCACATACATTACTCATGCCGCATACGTTAACGTGTTTAATATGAAAAAAAAAACTTAAGTACCTATATAAATTTTGTTAAGGATTTTTCGAACCCTGCACAGCATTTCATAAGCTTACGCATTGTGCCTAAGGTTACAAAATAAAGTCAAGTTTTAGTTATTTCTAACTAGATAGGTATATAGTTTAGTTTCTTCTAGAGCCAAGTGGTTTCCAGCACTTTTGTTTGATTCCCTCATGTTCCCCTATTATATGAATTCCGATACAGAAACAAACCTAATAATAAAAAATATACATTGTAGGTATACTAAAATGTAAAATATCTCAAAAATGTAGAATAACTCATTAGTAAGCAGTCAATACCCAGCACTACAAGGTCGCAATAAACAGTCCATTTCACGCATCTGTTCTGTTACCTCATTGTTATTCGAGCACATCATCGAATTACGGCAATTATTCGCAATTTGTTCCGATTCACAGTAGCGCCAGCGCGTAGCCTAGTTACCTTCAGCGGTCACCACTCATCTGTACCTGCTCGCAATACTAAGCATCGGATTTACCCATAGTACAACAAACACGCAATTCTAAACTATACCTAATTACCTACTGCCTCAATTCCTGAGGGTGCCGATAAAATAGCACTTTTGGTGAAAGAAGCGGCTCCGTCGCGTTGTGTTTTGTTTATAGCTATTTTTCACTATTAATTGGATAACCAGAGCATCCAAAGAATTTGACTATGCACGATTTACTTCGAGAGATGTGAGGCCATTTGCATTTTATTGAGTTATGAGGAACGACTAACGAGTGTTAGTGAATCTATAATGTTAGAATTTATAGCTACTACATTCTAGTCGAAATCTTAAATACAGTGGCGGCCTTAGTCATTGCGAGGCCCTGGGCGGCAGATCCTTGCGAGGCCCTTGTCCGTTCCGTAAAATGTGTGTGTTTAGATTTGATTTGAGAATTTTTTTATTTTGGCCAACCACAATGACTCCATCATCTGATAGAAAGCGGGCAGTGCATTCCAAGCATGGGTGAACGCCACGAGTACCTAATGCCGCGATATTCGCCCACATTACTACTGCATGTGCACATGTCATGCTTTTTCGAACCCCGCACGCCCGTGGATTTAATGAGGATTGGATTGCAATATGTCACTTTTAGTCTGTGTTAGGTTTTTAAAGGTTTCCTGATCAACATTTTTCAGATTTTAAAATGCGGATTCACGTAGGGCATGTTCAAGCTGTTTTCTTTTGAGATATTATTAATCGGGTTAATAATTAAAAAAATAGGCAATTCTTAAAGGTAGGTTATACATATAATTATGTATACTCAGCCAAGCGGGGAAATTATGTATTTGCGAAAAAATATCTTAACTGGCGATAGTGAATATTCGTTCGTAAACACTAGAAAAAAGAAAATTCACTTCTGAGTGCGAAAAAATTACTGTAAACCATTGAAGTACTATTACCTCGTATAGAACAGACACCTCGAGTCGGGGAAATGCATTGCAGCCAGGTAGCTTACTTCATTCACTCGCTCGCTTGTCACTCGCCTCCGCTCATTGCAGCCGCATGCCAAAATTGCTTAGTAACAAACTGAAAAAATGCCGTCTTGCGTGATAAGAACCTGTCACAATAATTGCACGTAAAAAACAAAAAAGAAAATGGTATTACGATAATAATACGGTAATAAGTGGTACGGTAATGGTATCAGTAACAAAACAAAATATTAACTTAAATCAACTAAAACGAATTTATTTCAATTATTGTGTAATGTTCCCGCCATTTTTGAATGAAAAAATCATGAGGCGGGCTTACACCCTTGGCAAGCCGTAAGCGTGTTAATGGACAAATAAATAAGCCCGATAAGAATGACTTTAGTACCTACTCTTTGGTAAATAATAAATTTTGTGTATTACATTAATCAGTGAATTCAATTTAAATTAAATCAAACATTAAATCAAACATTTGGAAGAGTTAACGATTTGGAGTCGTTGACTGTTTGTCGTGGTTCGGCAAGTGTCTTATACAAAGTTACTCTATGGCAAGTGTGTAAATCGCCTTCTAGAGTTTGAAAAAAGAACGCGTCATCGCGGTTTCAGGACACACATTTTGTTCGAGATGTATGTTCTATGTCATTATACTTCAATGCTGTAAACTAGCATATAAAATGTAAAAGGGAGGTTTAGGGAGCGATGCCCCCTACCATGAAAAAACAGAACTCAAATGTTAGGTTATAGTTCAGTCAATAAAGTAGTTGTAGAGTGCGTGAGCGGGAACCTAAGCGATTTCTTCAGAAACTTATTCAGGGTGCTTAGGGAGATAACATACTAAAAGTCCTGGCGTCTAGGAGGCGGGCCGGAGGGAGGGGGGGGACAAAGGTTTCGATTTTAGGTTTTTCAGCAATATCTCAAAAACGGTGCGTTGTAGCGAAAAATGTTCTAACATGAAATGAAAGCTTATAAAATTCTAAATGAAAGCTTAAACAATTATAAATGAAAGCTTATAAAATACTTTTAAAAACGGTTGGGGATATGGAAAAAGTATACAAAATTAAAGTTATAGAAAATTTTATAAGCTTTCATTTCATCTTAGAACATTTTTTGCTACAACGCACCGTTTTTGAGATATTGCCGAAAAACCTAAAATCGGGACCTTTGTCCCCTCTCCCCTCCCTCCGGCTCGCCTCCTAGACGCCAGGACTTTTAGTATGTATCTCCCTAAGCACCCTGAATAAGTTTCTGAAGAAATCGCTTAGGTTCCCGCTCACGCACTCTATATCATCTTTTGAGTCATACCTTGACTGATTTTAATAATTAATTAATTTTAATAATAACTGAGGTTGAATAATTTTATTTTACGTATAAAATTGGGAGGGACCCCGCAAAATGTAGTCAGACTAAATATATGCATTTTGAATACACAAAGTATTTTCAAGTCACCGTTTTTAATACTTGTAGTCGCCCACAGCCTGTCCACTTAGAATTTCAGTAGTAATTAATAATAATTATTCAGTTTTTTTAACACCTTTAATGTGACCTCGAACTCGCTCGTATAAAGGAGAATGCCCATTTAGTATGGAGAAATGTACTGACTTTAACATTTTTGTGTCTTGATAAAAATACCTTTATTTGATTATGTTATCTTAATATAAGTATTATACATACTAACTTTAGTCAATGATAATATTAGGAAATAAGAGATTATAAACAAAACTAATTTGTATTTAGGTTATAGTAAACTCACAGTAATATGGACTCTATGCGGGCGTATTAAAGACGATTGCGTATGTAATGTCGATCTTTTAAGTTTCAAATTCATTTGACAGTCCCCAAACACCATTAAGTTTGTAATGTATTATAATCACAGAACACTATTACTCCTGGCTGATTATAATAATTTTCTATAAAAAAAATAATTCATTTGACAGTCCCCTTACGTCATCTAGTTTGTTGTCATGGATATAAGTATTATACTATAACTGTTGTATCATAATTATAATCGAATCAATGCTACCTATTGGCCCGAAGGATCTTAAAAGATTCCTGATTGGCCCTTATCCAAACATAAATGGCCCAATGGTTTTATTTTGTAAAACGGAAGTAAAGTTATTTATTAATTTCAGAATATTATTCCCAATAAGGATTTTTTAGGAAATAGGGTAAAATACTTGAAATATTTTAATTAATTTTTTTGTCCAAAAATCATTGTGACACAATTATTTTTTTAAGAGTACTGGCTATGGGCATTCTCCTTTACCCTTTTCCTTTGAGAGCTAGTTTTCTTTTCGAACTGCCCTATTTAAATTTTCTTCCAGAATCACGATCACGTAAATAATCATTTTGTTACTTTTAATGCGCACATACATGAAACACGCTTTTGTAATTTTAATACGTAAGATTCACAAAAAAACCTATTACGATCACGACAGAAAACCAGAGATAAACTAAAATGAATACTAGAGGTACGACTTAGGTGCATATTGTAAAGGTTTCGGTTTTGTTATATATACAGACAAATAACAAAAAATAAACATTGTTATGTATTTTTATTGTTATTTTGCTGTATACATCGATCTATAATACACCTGATCAAAGACTGTATATCATAGTAAGTACTCCGTTCGTAGTTATGCAATTGTATTTTTGTTTTGGTCTACAAAGTTTTTTTGAACTCGGATGATAGCGCGAGGCCCTTGCAAGCGCGAGGCCCCGGGCGGTGGCCCCGTTCGCCACCCCCTAAGGCCGCCACTGCTTAAATATATTTCTTTAAGAAAAATTACTAAGTTTTATTTACTGTGAACGTAATGCTCTCTGCATTACATATTTAAAGGAAGGTATCTCTACGTCGAACGCCCATTGGATTGTGATGTTTCGAGGAAGGTATCACTAAGCGCTTGGCGTGTGTATTCCCGGAAAAATAATGATAATATATCGTAGCGAATAGGTTCAAGATTGTATGTATGTACTTAAAACTTCTCGCGAATTTAACACTTTTTCCAGTAACTGCTTTCCAGCATTTGTGACGTGACACAATAAGTAATGTAGTAATAAATGGTCAATGGTGTCATCTTAAAAAAACCCAATCCTACGTTATTCTCCGTCTCTTTTCTCTTCTTTCAGTAGTATTTTGAAGCTATTTATACCTAAGTACATCTAGATGTAGTTTTTTTATGGTAAACTAAATAAAAGAGAAAGACTAGATCATTCACCTGGTGCTGGTCACCGTGGCCAATGTTAGGTACATGTCAATAATTAGTGATTCACGCCGGCAGTAACCGGGTGTGACGTAATCTGCAGGTGATGTTTTAACTGTCGAAAATCCTCAGTAAAGGCGAGTTGGATACATTAATTTGTTCATTAAGCAGTGTAAAACTTGGGTTATTATTGTTTTATTATTGCTAACTGCTCTAGTATACTTAATTTAAAATCTGCAAAGGGAAAAAGAGACGGAAGAAAAAAAGGTAATCGTTCAATGTAGACCATCTTCACTTCCTACAAAATTTGCATATTGTAACCGTCGTTATTCGCAGAGTCGCGTCGCGTACCGAATCTTTAATATCTGGAGAAGACTGGCTTTGTTTCATTGTTCGTCTGTAATTAACGTGACTGATTTAACGTAATCCAATCGCTGTTCAGGTTCACATCTGACTGTCGTAATTCTTCACGTAACACCGACGGGTAATAACTATTGCGAGTTTCGCAATCGCAATGTATCCAAATGCATCCGAATTCCCATGACATTTTTAAATTTGTGACTGATTCGTGATTACATTTTGTGATGTACACAATAGTTATTCGACTAAGCAATATTATGATTATTACAAAGAGCTATATTATAGCTACAATCTTTAAATATCACACTTTCGCAAACACTTTAAAACTCGGTTCCCGAAGAATTTGTACTTAAATGCTTGCGTGTTCTGGTACTTATAGATAGCTAGAAAGCTATTTTGTCTGGTCTTGACCATGTATGGTATATTCATGAACACGCTGCTCTGTAGACTTAGTTTGAGGAGCGTTTGACAACAAGCTGCTAGATTAGTGCTCTAGTACGTATTGAGCAAAACAAAAACATTAAGTTGTAAAACATGTTCCACTTTATGGGCGTTGCAAAATTTTATAAATGACACATTAGAAAAATTACAATAATAACACAATAATTACAATAATAACACTATTAATGAAATGAATAAATATAAAAAGGTACTTAAAATATTCTGAAGAACATATTTGAGAATGTTTTTGTTATTTTCGAATGATTAATTGATGATTAAGGTAGTACGTACTACGTAGTACGCATACTACCATGTGAGTACTTTCCATTTCACTAGTGAGTAGTGGGTTACGGGCCACAGGCTATGCGTTAGTTGGAAACAAAGGTCACAAGACACTTTCTCACGGGCACATCTTCCATAGATTTCCTTATAATAAACCAACCCTGCTCGACCACTTTCATACGAGCGACTGTTTTGGATCAACTTGCCAGATCTGCGAAATAATCATAAAATTATTCGAACAGGCACCCTGAAGGATATGATGTACATTATTGTATGATTAAAAAAAAGAAATAATAATAAAAAGAAGTAAGGGATCAAGAAAGGATCAAATCAATTATTGTTCCA
Source organism: Thymelicus lineola (assembly GCA_963932265.1). Lineage (NCBI taxonomy): Eukaryota > Metazoa > Arthropoda > Insecta > Lepidoptera > Hesperiidae > Thymelicus > Thymelicus lineola. The sequence goes on along the minus strand of OZ010682.1, from coordinate 20,585,686 downwards.
ATTAAGTCAAATAGCCTAAGGGTAAGGATGAGTTTAGTTAGGCAGGTATAAAATTTAACATTTGTTTGGTCAGTAATTTTCCAGTTTACATTGGCTATAAACCTGTTCTTGGCAAAAACTAAAAAATTGACTTCTCGATTTTCTTGTAGGCATACTATGTATAATGAAGGAGATTTTCTTCCCGTATTACCCAAAGCGTTTTCTCAATAAAGTGCTCGTGCAGGGCCATGTGGGGACCGCAACCAGATTGCTTCACTTTCGCTACATTATCGACTTCTTTCGCCGTCAGGGACGATGATTGAGTGTTGAGTGATTGCTCAATCATAGGCAGATCGTCTCGTTAGCCACGGTCGTTGGGTGAAACTTGAAGTTTTTCACGTTGCTCATAGAGATTTGATTTGGATTGCAGCGTAAAATATGCTACGGAGTTTTAAAACAGTTCATAAGGTTACATTTCGTCTTCCTTTTATTGTGAATATACCGTCGGCACGGACGACGCGGTTAGCCTCGTCATTTGTTATGCATACCACAAAGGATTGTTATAGCTAGACTGCGTCCTCGTATCAACCTGCTTATAACTTGCGAGTCTTCAAAGAAATAGTGAATAGGCTAAACTACTTACTGCGCTCGCCACCTTTAGACTATATCTACCATCCACTACCTATATTATGGAAAAAATCCGACTGAAGTATTTGGTAAGTTCCATTCCTCCATTTAATAAATTACCTACAAATCTTGATTACCTTGTAACTTGTTTTTTTAGTAATCATTTTTTTGTTTGTCCATTTCATCCGAACTATAATATTAGACTCAGTATTGCAAGCGCGAAATGTAATCAAGAATCACTTGTAAATCTATAGATCGCGTGAGAATTCAGATATTGAGACATCAATAGTATTATTATTTAGCGATATTTTTAAGAGTTGCGATAAAAAACGTCTTAATGTTACAGTTCTACTATCACCTATATTTAAACAAATTATCTTTGTGGTTTATGTGTCCATTGCGGTAATATACATACATTACATACATACACATGCAGCCACAGTCCCAGCCTGTATCAACTTCCTTTCCTCTTAATACCTTAAATCATCACTTTTGTTCGTCTTTCTCTTTAAGCCCTTCCGTTAAAGCCTTGACTATATCAGAAATATCTTCCATGGCAAAACCTGATATAGATATGTTTTGCTTTTCTCCAGTGTCAGTGGTTGAGACCAAAAAACTTGTGTCCAACCTTAAATCTAATGCAGTCGGCTATGATGATGTCAGTAGATCAATGATTACTCCTTTATTAGATCAATTTGCACCCACCATCACACACATTATCAATGAGTCATTGTCTTCAGGGGTCTTTCCTACTATCTGGCGTAAAGCCTACATTATCCCACTTCCTAAAATATCAAACCCCTGCACACTTCAAAATTTCAGGCCAATATCTATCTTACCCTTCCTTTCAAAAATTCTTGAAGCCGCTGTTCATAAACAGGTATCCTCTTTCCTTTTTAGCAACAATCTCCTTAGTCCCTTTCAGTCCGGTTTTCGGCCAGGACATAGTACTACTACTGCTCTCCTTAAAGTAATCGATGATATTCGTGACGGCATGGAGAATAAGATGGTCACTGTTCTCGTTCTCATAGATTTTTCCAATGCCTTCAACATGGTGGACCACAATATCCTCCTCGCCGCATTACAGCATTTCAGGTTCTCTCCCACTACACTGGATTGGTTCTCCTCCTACCTTCGAGGTCGCCAGCAGGCAGTTCGAGTTAATCGCACTCTTTCGGACTGGTGTGATCTTTCTACTGGCGTACCTCAAGGTGGGATACTGTCTCCTCTTCTCTTTGCTGTCTATATTAATTTCCTTACTTTTTCACTTGACTGCTCCTATCATCTGTATGCGGATGATCTGCAGGTCTATGCACAAGCGGATGCGAATAACATTATTCAAGCCGTAACCACTATCAACAGGAACCTCCACAGTGTAAGTCAATGGTCTCTTAAGTACGGCATCAAAGTAAATTCCTCTAAATGCCAGGCTATCATAATTGGTAGCCCCAGGCAATTGGCGAAATTAGACCTCGCGTCAGTGTCACCTGTCGTACTTAATGATTCTGTCATCCCATACTCAACTACTGTCAAGGATCTTGGATTGCACATTGATTCCACACTGAGTTGGTCAGTTCACGTCAGTGAGACTTGCCGCTCAGTATACGCTACGTTACGCAGCCTGAATCGCCTTCGGAACTTTCTTCCTATTCGGGTTAAAATCACTCTGGTGCAAAGTCTCATTTTCCCAATTGTAGATTATGCTGATGTGTGTTGCACCGACATGTGTGGAGACTTTCTCAATAGGTTGGATCGTCTTATTAATTACGCTATTCGCTTCATCTACTGTCTGCGCAAATTCGACCACATCTCTTCCTATCGTCGCCAGCTTAAATGGCTTCCAATTCGTGAGCGCAGACAGATTAGATCACTTAATACTCTTTATTCTGTTTTATTTGACACCACTTCCCCAATATATCTGAAACAAAAGTTTCAATATCTTTGTGATGATCATGAGCGTCAACTTCGATCTTCTGATTCTCTTGCATTGTCAATTCCACTTCATCGATCCGGTTTTCTTTCCAACTCTTTCGCTATATATACAGCTCGGCTTTGGAATGCCCTCCCGGATGACATAAGAAGGGTTACTACCAAGCAGACCTTCAAAATGAAAGTCACAATTCATTACCTGAAGCAATGGGGGCTTAGTTTTTTGTAAGTTACCTCGCTGATTTAATCTTTCGTCAATACAATATTTTAGTTTCTCTGTTCTATATTTATTCTGATATTCTCTTTCTATATGTATATATATCTTTCTATTTACTTTTATACGACCTACAATATAAATATTATTTTTAGTTATTATTTATGCTTTATCTATCATCTCTTTAATATATACCGCCTTAGATGTATCTGTTTTCCCAAAGGTCGGCTGGCAGAGAATGCTTCTAGCATTAAGCCCACCTTTTGTACCATTTTGATTAAAGGTATAATAAAGTTATAAGTAAGTAAGTAAATACACATATACATACATTGCGTGCATATATTTACTCTTCATCGTAGGTACCACAATGTATAGATAAATGTAAGAGACGGCTCCATCAAATTTTCACAGATAACCTGAGGAGGGAAGAGAGACAAAAAATAAAAGGTGAAAAATAGATAGTTTCACCGTCAAATGTAGTTATCAGATACTTTCAAGGTGGGCTGCGATTTAGGTTGAGGTTGGGTAAATATTGTATGTTACGAATAGATACAGTACCTATTATGTATCCTTTAGCTAGTATCTAAAAATCAAGCAGGTTGATGGAGTGACCATCCCCACTAGGAGTCTAGGACTTCGCAATAGAAGCTGGAAAAAATCTAATATGATAAGCTCTTGTTTCGTAAAGATTTGATTGAAATTGTTTCAGATTATGCTTTGTTATGGTGTAATCAAATGACTAGTCGGTCCAGTATTTCAAGTAGTATCTCTAAGTAAAGGGCCCATCTAAGGACAGTCGGCCCGTTAACACTTTCGCTTACATTATAGCCATGTAGGCACATTAGCTACTATAGACCAGCAACTAGGCATGGTGACTGTCGGTCAATTCTGGTCAATTACTTAATCACTCAGAAATCAGCTGCTTAAGTAGTTTTGTAAACACTGCAATGATACGAAAGATTTAAATTGAAATAAGTAATTATTAAGTTTACTAGCGTTTCAATTGAAATCGAAACAGCGCGTTGCCGGAGAGAAGCTGCTGATCTTACTGCCTCTTGTCATTTAGTATTGGTTTTCATACAAATTAACGGTTCGGAAAGGAGTAAGTTTGTACCTTCTTTGTTTTTTGATAACTGCCAGACTTTTTAAAAAAATGTGGGATAAAACGGATCTATTTATCAATCTATCCAATTTTGATTTGAATCTTCGCAGAAGGCTAACTATTCATAAGGTCGCATTATCGTCGATTTCAATTGTTTCACAAATAGTTAAGTGTAATGTGATATATTTTCCCAATAAATTGGCCTGAACAAATTTATTATTGTTTCTGATTGTTTTGTCAAATGTTCCAAGGCCGATTTACAGGTACAGTTATAAAAGTACGACTGCCGCAATTTCGCAAATAAGATGTGACAGACATCCCCGGATCGCATAGATAACTTGCAACAAAGCTGTTTGAGTAAAGCAAATTATTACGAAGCACGCGACTCGCCATACGCATACCATACGTCCGGGCGTCCTACATTTAGCTAAGTTCCAAACACGAGCGAAGTATCTATCAAGTTGGGTTGGGTACGTTGCGGAGCGCGCGAACAAATATTATCTAACTAGTGTTAGCACCTGTTGCAACTGCTGGTGATGGGAAAATGAAACCTCCGTGACAAGTTGTCAACGCACTCCAAATGTTTATATTAGCGTAAGAAACTTTATGCACTCATAAAGAGACGAACGTAGGCAACGTTGATTTTAAAACACTCCGACAACGATGTATGATGATTATGGAAAGGGTGGTTCATTTTTATAATCCAATACACACTTATTTTCATTCATTCTGTTCGGAATAGGTAGGTGTATTGTTATAAAAATTAAACTGGCAGTCAAACTCGCGATAGGATTCGAATTATGAAACATAACGGAATCGGAAAAAGTATTCTGTGGGAGTCGAGAAAAATATGTCAGGGGTAAAATATTAGATACGGAAAAGTGGGTGGAAAATTAAGCGGTTTATACTTATAGAATTTTCGGGGTTAGTTAGTTATAATTATCGTTATGAGTGGAAGTGGTAGAACTGGCTGCAGTGACGAATACAGTGCTGCCTATCACATTCATTTATTGTCTTGATATATGATAGGTAGTAGGTATGTATATTGAAAAGCAGGAAAGCCTACTAATATTGGATTGAACGTAAGGAATAATTTCCAGTTTATATGTAGAAATTTTCAAGTCGAAGTGATTTCCTAGTAGTCTCCCCGATCAGTAATTTGGAATGTCTGACATGGTATGTACGGTCACCTGCAGAGAAAAGTAACCCATCTGTTTAAACAGATTTAATAGACAGATGGGTTACTTTTCTCTGCAGGTGACTGTACATAGGTACCCTTTACAGATTGTGCAATGGAAGGCGCTTGCAAAAAAGTGCGCTTGCCTATAAAAATGCCCTAAAGTGTGTTCTATAAAATTTTATGAGCAGCACACGATTTTTGTTATCACGAATACATTGTATATTGGCTATTATATTATAGGCAAAAAGTTTTCAAAGGAATACAATTAGGCACCACCTACTTATGTATGAAAATATTTTTTATGGAAGTGTTATTATTACAACATGGATGACTTCATCGAAGTGTCGGAGCCGCGCCTCAGAGTAGTGATTTCTGTATTCAATGAGCTCCGCATGTCGTGGCCTTTTAACTGATTCAGGAAGGCCTTCCTCTTGTCTCCTACTAGTGGTTGTTCGTTTTCAAGATAACATTGTATTACCTAGTGCTTCTTATTTTTATTTGAAGGAAAGATGAAAAACGATTAACATAATATCTTCCAATCTGTGGCGCGGGTGCGCTGCGCGGTACGCCTGGTACGCGGCCCGACTTGGTAAAATGACTACCTATATCTCAAAATTATTATAAGAGATCTATATTATACAGGGTGTACCGAAACTCAACGTCAAGCGGGTACGGGGCGATGGGCTAGATTATACCAGTTCTAGAAAAAATAAGAAAAATCCCACTAGGTTCCGTAAAAATAAGAATATTTTTGAAAATGTTAAAAATCTACACCCTAGTCCACTGGTTCAGATACTGTGTCAACAAATTTTCCAATTTGGCAGGGTTTTCTTTTTTAGTATAATTCTAAGTAACTGGGCTATTGATTGCATTAAAAAAACAGTAATTACATTGTCAGGTTAGTTAAAAAAATAAGTTTCAATGCATCATGGTTAAAAATATTTATTTGATGTAACTTTGAGACTACGCTTCTTAAAAAAAGTAATGTGTTACCCTTGGCAAGTTATTTAAAAAAATAGCCCATTTAACTAATTAAGATTTCAAAATGATGAAAGACTTGCTATTTGAATACGGTATGTTTTTATAAAGATTTAGGTAAACAAAAAAGTAACATAATAATATGATATTGTTGCATTATAAAACTTAACGGTAATGAGACAAAAGGAAATATTATAATAAATTTATTTGAAACTAAAGTAATTGTTCAAATTGTTTTCCTTCGGTACATTGTAAGCATAATATGAAGTGTACAAAATTATTTATTACATATTATATTTCAGCTACCTACTTATATAATTAGATACGAAATTTGCGCTCCAGTGGTAAAGAATAATTAATCGTAATTATTTGTTTTTATACAACTCTGTGTAAAGTGCACGGCTTATATTATAATATAACTTCGAGATGGTCTCATGAATATGGAATGATTCATAATGGTAATAATTCGTAAATAATTCATTTTATAATTTTAAATTCAATTGGAAATGTTCAAGGAAACACATTTACGAGACCATCATTATCTTTGGCGAAAAAATTGTTAAGCTTCAGGTTGATAGTACACTACACGGAGTAGTTAGTACATGTAGCACATGTGTACACATGTACAAAATAATATAATTATTTTTAAAGTAAAACTTAATTACATATTTAACATAATATGAACCAACGAAACCTGCGACGCGATGACGCACAACTTGTTTAAAAAAATGTTCTAAAGCAAAAATATATTTTTCAATATTACTAATATAGAGATACCTACTTATAAACTACATTATGTCTCCAGCACAATTCTCGAGGGTTATTGCCGAAGAAGTTACTCCGAGAGACAATGGTGGATTTTTTTAGAGAAACTGTGAATTCAAAACAAGTGCATTGTGAGATCTGGGAAAGTAGCTATTAATAGCGAGTTGCATGTCCGTGAGATGTGACTGAGAGTCAGAGCAGAGCAACCGTGGACCGACATTTGGTGGGTTTCTCGTGCTGTTTGGGAAAGCAATGTATCCGAACTATTCGTCGACTTCGCAGCTTCGCTCTACCAATTTCCTCAGCGATAAACTATTTGAGATCTATATACAAATCTCTCCTCCGCTTGTCAACTCATTATTATTTATCTTATTTTATGTTTGCTGGTTAACAATCACTGAAAGAACGCTACTTGGGTATTGTTGTTGCCTATAATTTGGAAGACACTTGTGTAAGATTGCTATCTAGATTTTAGGTGCAGTGGAGTTTCCGTTGGCATTCCTTAAATTTAAATAAATAAAATATATCAATACATAAATTATGAATTATGGAAGAGTAGTTTTTCGAAAATCTGCCTACCCTATTTACAACTATCTGTAAATGTTTATTGAAAAAACTTTCTACATAGTATCATGAGCGTATCATTTTTGACGTGATAACGTCAATTAAAGCGATGCCGGCCGCACACATGAAAAAGCATGACTCATCTGTCGCGTTACGCGAGTGAGCGAACAATGGAGAAAGCGCCATCTATGAACTAAACTATATATACAATTAGGTCAGAAAGGAACTACTGAAAAATTAGTTTAGTTCAGGAGTTCTAGATGGCGTTGTAGTATAAAGATAAAAGTTTCTAATTATAAGTTAATTTCCAGCGATAATATTATATTCGAGCACTACTTCATCAATGTTTTGTCATGACGTTGTCACGTTAAACTACCGTCCGTAAACCGACTTTACAGACAACCATTTTTTTTATTGTAAATTGGCCCAAAATTTGTCTTAACATTATTAAAATGCAGATTTTCGGTGTTATTCCAAGATATAAAATTACTGAAATAATAATTTAACTACTCATCGGAGGTCAAAGCCACCGTGTCAGCATTCGATGAGCATTTCAAAGATGTTTTTACGTTGATCACGGAGGACCGCGCAAAAAACCTTTAACATAATCATCACGGGGAATCTTTGAAAACAAGCATTATATGATCATACATCTACATTAATAACGTAGTTTGATACCTAACAGAGCCTCATTTTACAGCCGCACAAAGTTCCCGAATCATTATTTTTTGCATACACGATCTGTACAATAGGATAATGATAAAATGCTGAGGTACATATGAGTATAAAGATCATAAGTATTCAAAGATTCATCTTAATGTATACCATGAAAGATGATAGAGCAGTCAGGTCACATTGTAAGGAGCCACCAAACTCATCAGCAGCAATAAATAATAGAGCGCGGCAACTCGTAAGGAACTATCAGTTTATCAGGAAGGTAATTATTTATTTATTTATAATCTTTATTGTAAAACCTACAAACTAGGCTTACAAAGGGCGGACTTAATGCCATGGGGCATTCTCTCCCAGTCAACCCATGGTGTAGGTGAGAAGGTGTGGTAGGCGGTAACAATAATTAATTAAACGGGATGCTATGCTGTAGAAAAACATTTTAATAATAACAATGAAATGTATACATACATAATTATAAATTAAATTATTTCAATACTTATATAACTTTAAGGTAATATCAGTTTTTCGCCAAAAAGAGGTCTTCGCTGATTAAGTCTTCCCTGTATTTCAATAAATAGGTATTTTCAGTAGCGTCGTTAATTTACCTGGCACAGTCAGAGTTTTAAAATAAAAAAAGATAAAAAGAAACAGGAAAATTGTATTTGCAGACCTTTGGTCGGTACAAAAAGTCATTAAGCCTGCATTTCAACGTCTCATTATTTAATCGCAACTCCTGAGAATATGTTGTTATTTTTTAATTACTTGTGTTATATTCTCTCTCGTTATTTTTCCATGACGTGAAGACTTATTTATTAAGTTCTTCGAGTAGAAACCCGCCCTCGTTTCTTTTGGGATACATAATCATTACGTTAACAAATCGGAATTGCACTAAATTCATTTAAATTTATTATCTGCCACTCTGTATGTATAATTGTATACAGTACGAGTATGTTTACTATTGGAACGAAGTTCCTTATCGCGCGTTGTGAAAGGGGGCTAGACGGAAAATTACGACACTTTTTGATTCTTACGAATGACGACACATTTTTTGAAGTGATTCATAGAGTTTTACAGAGATGGCGCTGTACAACAAAACAATACTTAAATCGAAAGCAACTTCGTTCCATCCGGGTGTCCCTTGACACCTCTCATGTTTTTATTTTTTATTTTTAGTGGTGGGTGATTATGAGATATACTAATGGAATCATTCGATTATGAAAATGTCTCGAGATATCTCGATTATAACCGTTAGTAATTACTAATCTGTATCTCTACTAATTCGCTGTTATCGTTGGCGGATTTGGTGGAGTGAGTGAAACACAGTAGCAGAATTTTTTTTTCCACAGTAACTTAAATCGCTAAAAAAACACACATTTATTTAATGCAATTACAATTACAAGCGCATAACAACTTTAATTTATGATTATATAATATAATGCTTATAATTCGTCGAGAGAGTTGAAAAATAATCTTCTTGAATCTGTCTCGTCTTTACAGCTAACTTCATAATTAATTTGACAATTTTTATCTGTTCTGGTGTCATGTATGTATGTTAACATAGAAGTGGCTGCTTACTTAGTGCGCTAGTATACTGCGCAAGGTTGCGGACTCTGCGTGTCGTGCGTAGTGAGATCAGAGCACAAACAGAGTTGAAGATAAGGTGGCAAGTGTAGCCGTTAACTATCGATAACAGATAACAACACTGAAAAGGTATCTGAATTTCATGGCCTCCACACCTCTAGTCGTACTCCCAGGCCTGTATTAATAAACCGATCTTAAGATCTCATAGCATTAAGCTCGCCATTTGTACTTCAATATTTTATATTGTAGTCAATAAAGTATACATAAAAAAAAAAAAATTAATCTCTGCAATCTCAAGATTCGGTATGTAATGCTGAAATATGTGAAATCGTATGAAAAAGTGACATTTGTAAGATGTCAAATCGTGCTCTTGAGCCGAGATCTACCGTTTACGGGATGCTAATTTTCATAAATTATTGTTTCCTAAGTACTTTACGACTTCATCATAATTTCGATATCACGACCGTACAACACGCAATTATTGATTTTTAATTTTCAAGGATTGGTAAGTTCCGACGGATTTGTTTATTTTGAAAACTTCCTGCATCGGTTTCCATCCTTATCGCGATTAGAAAAGTTAATAACTAGGTGCCAATTTTTTCGACAGTACCTAGTCATAAATCTAGGATCCTAGGATCGACTGTGATAGGAGGAGGTTTGAGGTTGATTATACGAAAGATTCGTAAGTGATTGATATTGCGGATGCTGTCGCTTGTTGGATGATAAAAGTCCGTTAGGGGCTTCGAAGGATCACGCTATTATATCAATACATTATTATAGCTGTCTTCAAGCCATGTCAGAAGCCTTCGGGCTCAAGAGATTTTGACACTTGGATCGACCACTAATCTCTTCATTAATCTATCCGAAGCAGCGTGAAACTTGACCTCTGCATTATGCTTCGCCAGTTTTTGCCATTAAACTTCATTAGTTAATTAAAAAAAAATCGCATTTTTTCCAAGTTGGGAGGAATGTGTTGACCAGGGGTTAAGAACCTGCACCGAACGGAGACGGCTGCTTTAAATTCATCTGACGCACTCCAGATAAGTTCTGAGGGAGCAGGTTGCTAAAAATGGCGGCACAATAATTGTAATTACAAGGAAACCGGCCAAAACGTGCGTGTTACGTCAGCGAGCGTAACTGCGCTAATGGGCTTTTTGTTAATATCGTGCTTGTAGCCTGGTAAACGCTGCAGCCAACTGCACGGTGAGAAATGCAATTATGTGATCACTATCATAATATCAATGTGAGGTATGCACTTTTACCCTGTTTGTATTGTATTACAGCACGTTTACGCTGTGTTGTATCCGTTATTCAAAAGCCCTGTTAGAAAACGTTTTTCCCGCGTACAAGTAAGTGTTGAGGAAAATTAATTTGTAATGAATATCCTTATTTAAGTGCATAACTTTAAACGGACCTTTTATAAATAAGTCGTTGTTTGCCTGGAGGACTATTATAAGTAATTCTGCTTTAGTAACAAGTTCCTTGAAAGTTGAAACATTTTTCTAAGCCTTCAGAAATATCCCTGCAGAAGGATTCCATATCTTGCCGATGGTAGTAGATGAGATGTTAAAAACACCCGCAATGAAATTACGAGTACATCTTCCCATTACGCATAAATGGAAAGATGTACTCGTAATTTCACCGCGTTACGCAAATGTTTGCCCCAGTCGAGAATCAAAACCAAAACTGCTTTACTGTTAAAGTCTCTATCAACTAGGCTGCAGGTCAAACTAGGGACCTGAAACATAGATGGAGGTTCACCTTAGGAATACCAAGCTGTTCTAGCCATCGTATGAGGGCGGTCAAAAATTACCAACTAATTATAAAAAAAATTCTTGTAGAAGTTGAACAGAGATTTTTGAGAAAGGTTTCATATCAATAAAAACATGGTATTTTTCATTTCGACTCTTTTCATTTCTGATCAGCATTATACTAGCAAGAAGCCAGTATCCTATTCCGATAAATACTTACATGATAATATTAAGCAGGATCAAATTATACAGATATGCATCTCGATATACAGCATCGAAGATAATTATTTTTACTCAATATCTTTAGTGCTGAATACGTTAAAGCAATTTACGTATTCATGACTAAAAATAAATGATTTAAATTTCAATTTGTTGGGAATAATCGCTGATCTTGGCGCACTATCTCATGCGTTAATTCATCTGATCTTGCCACAAAGGTGAAGGTTGTGCCACCGCATGCAGCATTGAGGACAGGTGGCCGAATGGTAGATAACTTCGCTTTTTTATCTTTTGTTTAAAGAAAACACGTTCAAGTCCAGCGTACATAACAACATGCAATTACGCCACAGTTTTATAATCTTTCATATATATAAAATCATTGGAGCGTTCGTTACATGAAGACGTGTTAATCGTGAAAGACTTGACAGATTGAGGTTGTGTTTAATTGTTATACAATTAATTTATTATAAAATAAAAAAAACTTGCGAGGTGCCAAGGGCCACCCGGATGGAACGAAGTTACCGACAGAGTGACATACAGGCAGAGTGCATAGACGGAAAAAATTACGACTAACTAAGACTAAGACTAACGCTAGCCCCCTTTCGTAACGCGCGATAAGAAACTTCGTTCCAAAAACAAAAATTTTTGGATTCGGTACATCATTATAAACCGAAAGGAATATTTTACATACACGACAATATAAAATAAGACATGGCAATAATTTATACCTATTATTGTAATTATGTTATCAATATCATGGGTATATATTTCAAATAAATCTTGATTTCAAGAGATGAGACGTGATATTATTTAAGGGAATCATTTTTTATGGCCTATAGTATTCTGATTTTTGTAGTAGTTCATACAAATTTCACAAATTTTTATAGACCACTGATTGCTGTTTTTATGAAATGATTTTTGTCTTGATGTCATGCATTGGTATTTGGTATCAAATGTAGAGCCGATATAGGGATCTCTAAAGAATACTTACTGAAAAAAATTATCGGTAGTTATATGTTAATATTACTTGCTATTTAAGCTGTTAATGTACAAGATAGTGTCGGAAGATGTATCTTGATGAGGTTATCGTTCAAAGGTCAAATGTGTCGTAACTCAGATAACGCGGGCATGATCGGCTTGCGGCCAGTTTGCTTCACATAATAAATACATTGTTTACTAGACTGCTTCTTAATTTGTAATAAAGCTATTTTTTAGTTATAAGTACATTGTAGTTTATCCTATTTTATAATACTATTATTTTGAAAGTTCGTGAAGATGTTTGGATGTTTGTTCCTCAATCACGCCACAATTACTTTACAGATTTGGCTGAAATTTGGAATGGAGATTAGCCTATACACGGGAATAACACACAGGCTGTTTTTATCCTGGAAACTTTCAGGGTTCCCGCGGAATTTGTAAAAAATCGATATCCACGCGCGCGAATCCGCGGGCAAAAGCTAGAGTAAAAAAAATGTATAAAAATAAGAGACGTTGAATACTCGTCTAGGTCACTTTAGATACACCTGTATCATAATAATAGAGTTGTTTTGGTTAAATTTTAATAATTAATTAAATATATCGATGTCACTTCGCTTTTAGAAACAAATTATTATGGTTGTCATACATAACATACTCAGATATTTCATAAAATAAATAAAAATAAATAAACGCTAACACACTCATACCCCCACAGTAGGTTTTTATCTGAATCGCGGGTGGCATGGACTACACATATAAAACATCACAATAACACCCTGCACCCGAGTACAATTATTTATCTGTCACATAAATATCTGCCCGGCCGGGATTTGAACCCGGGACCCCTCGCTTCGCAGGCAGGGTCGCTACCAAACTAAAGGGTCGTGAAATAATTAACCTTTGTTAAACTTATATTATGGGATGACTGCACTAACAAAATATTTTTTGCAGCGTATTAGCTGCTCGAAGGACCAACTCCTACTTCACCGGAACGTGTTCCGTTGAACAAGTGTAAACATACGCTTTCGCTTTTTAACTCGAAACTAAACCTCTACTTAATCATGTAAACAACTGATCTACTTTACCTTCCATAACTAGGAGCCAAGTTCTAAGTTCTAACCAAAGTAAAAGTCAAAGTCAAAATATTTTATTCATATAGGTATCACTGATACACTTATGCACGTCATTTTTTGGCTTTTCGGAAGGTGCTTTTTCGTGGAGGAGAAGAAAAGCCTAAAGAAACTCCTCAGCACATTCAATCAATCAATTCAGAAGTTTCTAAGAAGTTTTCTTTGCTTACGGTAAAACAATAAAAGTAGAGTCATTTTGTTTGAAGAGGACTCGATAATAAAAGTTACTTATCACTTGCTTTGGTAAAGGAAAACATCAAGTTAGGAAATGGTTAGGGTGAATCTGCCAACTTACACTGCCGCCGCTTAGCGTGGTGAACTATGGCCTATACCACTCACATTGTAAGAGGAGACCTAAGCCCAGTGGAACAGGTATGATGATGAAGATGATATCTCAATGCTATTTGCATTAGGAACTATTTATTATTCATTAATAATTTGGTACATTTCTCTTTGAGGTCTAACATGTAGGTACCTATTATTATACATATGCTTCTATAAAAAGCGATGGTTGTCTATAGCAATCAGAATAAAAAGTGGCCGGTATTGTGAACTTAATACCCAAGACAAGGCATATAAATGCATACTTAACTAATTATTTAAATTTGATAGATATAAATAACATCCCGGAAAATTCATTGCATTATCTCACGCAAATCACAAATGGTAATTTTATCTATTTTGTAAAAATATATTACCATACATTGATTTAATTATGATATTATTATATTAAAAGTTCATTTCTGGGCCTAGAACTTTATTAAAGTAGTTATTACATAATATCTATAAGAACATTTTTATCTTTCTCTAATAATGCGAAAATCAAAGAAAAGCATGGCTTAATTAACGATCAATGTTTTCAGTAGAAACTCCAAACATAGGCGCGCTCTGACGTCACCGTTGGAAAACAAACTTATCGGCAACAACCTGTGCAAACATCATGTAAACTCAACATGTCAACTTATCATGTAAAACCATTAAACACTTAAGGCTGAATATTGGCCACTCACACCGCACAATACTAACAAAACTTCATGACAAGGATTTAATCTGTGTTTAACTTACAGATCAATCAGAATATTATTATTAGAATAAGATATTGAAGTGATGAACACAATTTACGTGTGCACTTACAGAACTCACTGCACAACACTTCGCGCCAAAAATCTTATTAATTTACTTTTAAAGTGAGCGTTACGTTTTAAAATGAGAAAAACGCGAGTCAAATCCACGTTCGGAAATTAGATTTCGCGTCGCGAAACATTGAGAGCGCGGAGACGGATGCGCGCGTCGCGTGCAGAGTCGGTGTAGTTAATGCGTGCGCGTGCGCAGGTTTACTCTACTAGAAACCGATACGGTGGCACCGGCCACCGACACTTTAACTAAACTTGTACTTCCATTACCTGGCTAGCTCCACTGGCTCGTATTAAGATAATTATCCACGAATTGCAAAAGAGTAAACAACCCTGTCTAAAACACTTTTCCACATCGTACATTTGTAATTACGATGTCGGTAAGGATCAACATTCATAAACGCTCATTTGTTAGTTTAATTACATAAAGGTTTTTAGTGATTAATTAGAAACGTGCATATTTAAACTTGAAATAGCTAGAATTATGATAAAATTTACCCTTTATTTTTAGTTTTTAACAAACTAGTTCAACCATTCTTAAATGAATAAATTTTAAATAGTTACATGTATGTATATAAATCAGCGCATTACACTACATTAATAACGGAAATAAAAGAAAAATAATAACGCTTTTAAACACGACTGTAATATTATAATTGTGTAATATAAAAGTGTAATAATTATAATGTCATACTAATATGACCATACCTAAGTATGATGAAAAATATTACAGCACAAAAATGCTATGTATGCTACGAGTACTACGAATCAGTATATAATTAAAAGATAATCTGCGATTAAGCATAGACACTGCGTGTTGGTGCGACCGGGCTCAGGATTTCGCGTAGAGATGAAATAAGAATGTTGAGTGTTCGTAATTGGGTAAAACCGCATCACATTATTACAAAATCAAGTAGATATCAGAAATCTACTTATCGATTAGTAAATTCTTATAATAACTACCTACTAAGTTGTTCAAATATGCTTTATTCGTTCAAACACGGTATTATCAGACAAATGAATTTCATAATTTTTTTGGTTACCACGATAAAAAACTCGTAGTTTACGGAACGTTGTAAAAATATGGTACCTATATGATACTTATGTATGTCGATACAATTTATAATTGGAAATGTAACTAGTCTTTATTTTTTTAATAACTTTTATTTTTATATTTCAATCGTTATAATTCTTGTTATTTTCTAAATCCAACTAAGTCCATATTAGTGAAGTTAAAGTAATGTTTTCGCTCGAGTGACACTTGGCTAATGAGCAATGCCAGCGGCTCTCGGCTGCGGCGGCTCATCCGTCCGAAAATAAATCTAGTTTAATAGACTACCACAAGAATGATAACTATGAAAGGTGATCAATTACACGTGTTGAAGTGGACAAGGAAACTTTCTTAGATGGACAATTGGATGAAAATATTGTTGCTAGGTGAAAGATGTTGACAGAATGTAATTGCGACTCTGAAATAATTATGTAATTACAATTATATGTATAAAAAAATAACAGAATAATTAAATAAATATTTCATAAGAGTGGTAATAAACATGAACAGTATAATAATTGATAACTTAATAAAAGAAATAATAACGTAACCGTTTTTTTGTGGAAAAACTAAAAAATAAAATTTTAGAACCAGCAACCTCTTTACGGGCAATGATTTGATCGTGGAGTTGTCATGATCACCATGGACTTGGTAGTACCTTTAGAATACTCACCCTACGTCGTGTGTCGTAAGAGGCGACCAAATCCGGCCCAGTGGTGGCGGGGTGCCTCGGAGGGATTATGTTGTTTATATTACACTGATATTGATGGGTATTAATAAAAGTACCTGTTTACAATATAATTCTTAATACAGAAAAATTGCCTTTCAAGTCGTGTAGCCTATAAAATGACTAATGCAGGGTTACCTCATGATGTCTTTATTAGATATTTGATTAACTATCCGACCGCCGCCGCTAATCCGAAGTTTGAAACGATGAATCGATTTGCGTATGGTAGCTACGTATCACGTGTCGACCTATACCTATCGAATTTCTCTAAACAGGAAATTAGAAGGGACCAGCTTGATACTATCATTAATACAGTCTGTCTGAAGATATCATATCGGATATTGTAAAACCGCTCTTATAATACTTATATCCGCATTTTTTTTTTATTTTTTTTATTTGAAAGTGAATTTGTCGCTGAGCGACCACATCATCCCGTACAGGATAGGCAATAACATAGCATACAAATAAAAATAACAATTAAAAACACGAGACAATCAGCATACAACTCCAAATGAACTAATTAGCGTTTGGCAAGACCCAAAACAGCCAGCCTGCACAATATCTTGGCCTCCTCCGACATGGGAGAGGCCAAAATACTGTTAAGCAGGCCAATCTGCATGGTTCTTGCCAAGTACAACGATCTTACAGATTCTGTCCGCACACACTCCAGCAAGATATGATGAACGTCTTCTACACTATTGCATACAGTACAATTAGGAGATAGCGTTTTTTTCATTAAAAATGCAAATTTGTTTGACGGAATGTGTCCGGAACGTAATCTAAGTATCGTCATTATATAAAGTCTACTGCCTGCTATATTGTCAATCCATGGAAACCGTGCTATTTGTGGTTGAATAGTTCGATACCATATGCCTTTCTCAAGGGAACGTTTATCAAAATATTCCTGCCACGCCTGACGACACTGTCCTTTTATAAATCTATACATATTAATAAAATTGAAGAGTCTGTCTGTGATTTCGAGATAAATGATTTTTTCAAGTTGCAAATCGTTACTTATACGATACCAACACCGAAAAATGAGTTTTTAAAATTTTTGTCTGTCTGTCTGTTTGTTTGTCTCCGCTAATCTCCGAAACCACTGAACGAATTTTTACAACACTTTTACTAGGATATTGCAAAGTGTTCAACTTAACAACTAAGCAATATTTTAGGGTTCCGTACTAAAGGGTTCCTTGGGGATGGTTTGTATGGAAAAATAAAAAAATATCAGCTGATTTGTTTTAAACTATTAAAAACGTATTCTCCGTACAAAAAGAGTTATACATGCATTTCTTAGATTTTACTTATATTGCATGGAAAAGCCATAAAATGCATTTAAAGGTTATTTTTTTCATTAATTCAAATCCCTATTCCTGAGTGGATATCTATTTTTGTATTTTGTTTTTAAGAGCATATTGTTTGCGTATCTATGTCCTCCAATATAATTTCACCATTTTATAAATTTCACCTGGGAAGTGGTAGAAAAACGCAAATTAAATCTGTATGAGTAACCGATATCCAATAAATAATCGATTACTATCTTGGCCACAGATGGCTCTGTATTTGTTGATTCACGCCATCGACTTTAATACATACACCTATTAATACATAATATAATTATGTCTGTCTGTGATTTCGAAATAACTGCATTTTTCATGTTATAAATCGTTACTATCAGGATATCAAAACCGAAAAATGAGGTTTTTAATTTTTGTTTGTCTGTTTGTTTGTCTTCTTTAATCTCTGAAGCTACTGAACGGATTTCAACAGGACTTTACTACAATATCGAGTCTTCAACTTACATTATAGACAATTTTTTAGGGTTCCTATATCAAAGCTAGAAAATAAAATATGAGTAGATTTGTTTTAAGCATACAAAAACATTTTCTTCACACAAATTAAGGCTAAATAAATAAATGATATTTTAAGTTGTAAATCGATACTTGCACGATACCAAAATCGACAAACGAGTTTTTAATTTGTTTTAAACTTACAAAAACCTTTTCTTCACACAAAATAAGGCATACATTCATTTCTTAGTTTATTTCTATTTCGAAAGATGGAGCTAGAATATGTTACTGAAGTATTTTTTTACTAAATATCAATTTTTATATTCACTTTTTTTAAATCATAAATTGCCTATTTATGGCCTCCAACGTCAATTCAGCATTTTTTATATTTCACCCTGGAAGGGGTTGAAAATCGTAATTTAATGTTGTGCGAATAGTAGACATTGAACAAATTGAATAATTAATAATAAAATACATAAATCCACTAAACAAAACGTGTTGTGGCATGTTAAATCAAGCTTAGGATTGTTCTTTAAAATAACTAAGTGTTCCGTCATTTTTAGAGTTCCGTAGTAGTGATGTTGTAGTTCTGTTATAATGCAGTCCTGAGAAACATCGTGTTAAGAGTGCAGAGTGCTGAATTTTCTCATTTTCTGTAAATCAATATCTTCCCTTTGCCGAATTATTGATTTGCCATAATCTAACATTTTAACAAAAAATTAACCGACTTCAAATGAAGTACATTGTACTTTTGACATGGATGCCATTGTCAGATCTCGCTCAAATTTATGTGGGACTACACGACAAGCACCAGCTTTCGATTAAAAAAAGAATCATCGAAATCGGTTGACGCGATATTGAGTTATTCGTCCATTTATCACGCACATGCTTAATGCAAATGTAAGACTTATATGATTTTGACATGGACGCCATTGTCAGATCTCATTCAAATTTATGTGGGACCACACGACAAGCACCAGCTTTCGATTAAAAAAAGAATCATCCAAATCGGTTCACCCAGTCCAAAGTTCTGAGGTAACAAACAAAAAAAAATACACTCGAATTGAGAACCTCCTCCTTTTTATGAAGTCGGTTAAAAACTACAATGTAATAAATGCGAAAATGTGTTGCTCCTTTATTACCATTCTCATATAAGTCATTGAATTAACCACGGAACACAGAGACAAGAGGTGGAAGTGCGAAGTAGGCGGGGCACAGCGACTAACAGTAAGCGTAGCTCCGCTTACTTGCTATATCGATATCGGTGTGTTGTAATTTTATTTACGATGTAATAGTATAGGACCAAGACCCGACTGATTAGGGTTTAAATGGCTATTTATAGAGAAAATATGTTCGTAACTATAGTTAATACATATAAATAGTTAATGCCAGTTGGCAATCTCTAACAGTCAAGTTGGTCAATATTATAATATTATTATGAATAATTATAATCATTATTTAAATATTATGCTTATTTTGGTTTCTATAGTTACTTCTTAGATTTCCTTAAGACGCATAGAGAAAAGAAGACTGGCTTAAAACTACTGGGCGGATCAATTGGTTCCCAGTAAAATCTAGTACCATGCTCAGAGCATTTTTTACAAGAAGAATTCATAGTTTCAGTGACCGTCAATACGGTTTCCGCCACGGCACATCAGCTGGTGATCTTTTAGTATATCTTACTCATTGCTGGGCAGAAGCAAAAAGGTTGTAAGTTTGGATGTTGCAAAGGCGCTCAAAAAATTTTTGGACTAGCGGTCACCCATCAAACTACCGACCGCGCCCGCTGTTGCTTAACTTCTTCGATCGCTTAGGATCGACGCAATCCGCCGGGCTATGAGAGCTTCAAAGCTAGGAAATATAATTCCACGAAAATAATGGTGTTTAAACTATTCCTTGGCGACACTAGATGGCGCAATTGGTTCTACTACTAAACGTTGTAGGTCGAACAAAAGGAGAATGCCCATTTAGTATGGAGAAATGACTGTACTGGCCTAATACCTTTATTTGATTATGTTATCTTTATAAATTACACATACTAACTTTAGTCAGTGTTAATAGTAGGAAATACGAGATTTTCAACAAAATTAGTTTGAATTTAGGTTATAGTAAACTCACAGTAATATGGAGCCTATGCTGGCGTATTAAAGTCGATTGCATATGTAATGTCGTTCTTTTAAGTTTCAAATTCATTTGACAGTCCCAAAACGCCATGTAGTTTATAATGTATTATAATCACAGAACACTGTTACTCCTGGCTGATTATAATAATTTTCTAATTCATTTGACAGTCCCCTTAAGTCATCTAGTTTGTTGTATCATAATCATAATGGAATCAATGCACCCTATTGACCCGAAGGATCTTAAAATATTTCTGATTGGCCCTTATCCAAACATAAATGGCCTAATGGTTTTCTTTTGTAAAACGGAAGTAAAGTTACTTATTAATTTCAGAAAATTATTCTCAAAGAGGATTTTTTTAGGAAATACGGTATATACTTGAAATATTTTAATTTAATTTTTTGTCCAAAAATCATTGTGACACAATAATTTTTTTGAGAGTACTGGCTATGGGCATTCTTTTTTACCTTTTTTGTATAACGTTAAGGTTGAAATTCATCCTAATTCACATCATTGTTTTTATAGCTAAGCTACGTTGAGCTACATTGAAATTTCACTTATCGACAATATACTGTTTAGTTAGCTAACGTTAATATAAAAAAGCTACGGCCACGTCTACGCCTTGTAATAGATATAAGCTTTCAAAATTTTGAGCACGTTTTCACATAGACACACACAAGTTGTACAAGAACAAGTACCAACATTACCTTGTAGTATACCAGTTTCGATAAATATCGATAATTGTCGATAACGCGGTAAAAGCACCACGCACATCCCTAGGCCTAATTAACCAAAAATATAACTTACCGCTAAACATTTAAGGTTGATATTAGATTCCAGTCACGACATCTAGCGTTCAGAAGACGGAATTATTTAATCATTTTCCAATAAGATTGACATTGTAATACAACCAACTGCAATTCAATGTCAACCTTATTACTATGTATTAAGTATAGAATTATTTATTACGTAGAATATTGCCATCTAGCGGTGTATAGCTGTGGTATACCAGAACTTGAAAAGTATTATGATCTTAATTGATAAAGGTACTAAGTTCACTGAATATGACATTGAAAAATAAGAATTAACATCAAATATTAAAGTGAATTTTCAAACATAAATAGCAGGTTTCTCGGACTATTCGTAGTTGACAACTAACAACCAATCAAAATGTAAGTTTGTTAGTTGTAAGTAATACGATTATCCATTTACTTGTGTTTTTTTTGGCTAGAACGGTTCCCATACTAATCAACGCTTATACCATTTCCACCTCTTGTCTCTGTGTTCCGTGGAATTAACCTTAACTCTCTCTCATCGCTGAACCAGTCTTGATGTGGTTTGGTATAGGCATAGATTGTATCTTGGAGAACGATATAAGGCTATTTCTTTTTTTAAAGTCTGGGTACCTAATGTGAAATACTGATGAATCAGCAAACATCATCATTTAATTTATTTATTCCATGTTTTTTAAGTACTAAGGGTTAAGAAGGAAACACAAAATTTAAAAAATAATATGATGAAATAATAATAATAAGTAAAAGCAACCGGCTCAGTGCGAACTAGGGTTGTTGAATCTAACTTAACTATTTAGTAAAACCTAACATAGCTGTGTAACGAAAAGATAAACGGAACAAACTTAATTTTGCCGTTGAAAAACTGTTGTCTCCCTAAATGTATCGACATGGGTCATGATCAAATTACCAAGTTCTGCAAATAGGTTTAAATTTTTTTTGTGATACTTACAAATTCACAGTTTTAAGATTTTTTATTTAAGCTACGTTTTACCTAAGACATTTCTTCTAGCCGAATGTTTTTTGATTGCGTTGAGGATACAGAATATTATATGTTTTCACAGCTCCTAGGGATTGCAGACCTGAGTGTTGGATTAATTTTCATTTGTTACCTTCACGCGTTCCTTAGAAAAAAGGTCTTGAAATACAAACAGACAGACGGGCAATGGAGTAAGTGATCTTAAGGTAACCGTGTTTTTTCTTTTGAGGTAATGAACCCTAAAAATATCGAATCGTTATTTCGGGTTTTGACCTTTCATAGTAACGTGGTTCTAATGAGCGATCATGCTTCTTTAAGGGCCTTATCACACTGACGGTTTCCGAGCGGATTCAAAGCGGAATGGATGCGCTCGGAAACCGTCAGTGTGATAAGGCCCTAAGAGTATGTTACGTAAGTTATCTAAAGCACCTAAGATTTTTCCGAAGCGAAGCGAGGGCAATTGCTAGTTTGAAATATTCTGAAAACGCAGGCATCACTGTCAATTGGATGCCGTCATCGGTTGCTTGTTTAGCAAGTAAATCAACCTCATCATTTTCTTTGAGATCTATGTGGGATGGGATCCACTGAAGCATAATTTCTTTACCATAGGATAGCAAATTTAAAATCGATTTTATTATTCTGTAGGCAATCGGTAAACCTCTCACATGAGAGGAACAACGAGCCAGATGTTGTAGGGCACTTCTACAGTCTGTGAAGATCACATAACGAGTATAATTGGTTGAAGCGATATATGACAGAGCTTCTTCAATTGCAATAAGTTCTAAGTGCATAATAGAAATATGAGCTTCGATCTTAAATTTCATGCTATATCCCAGGCTAGAGTCTAAAAACGCAGATCCTGCTCCCTTATCATCTTTGGATCCATCAGTGAAGATTTTGTGCCAGCCATTATAATTTTCCTGGATAAAACTAATACAGGTAGATCTTAACTGGAGGGTATGATAGGTATGCTTAGCTAGATTAATATTAGGTATAAATTCACGAATTATTTGTTTAATTTGAATATTACTGACCCAAATATCTAAAGAGTACATATCAAGTGTATTACTGGTGTATACTGGTATTGAATTTAAACTATTAAATGAATTAATAAGCAGGGGAATTTTTTTATTGTACCAATAACGAACATGACTAAGGGATGCCAGAGTTTGTAGTAAATTTACGGTTTTATTATTAGCAAAAGATTTTGATTTTAAAATAAACTTTTCGGCGAGATATTTTCTTCGAAATTGCACGGGTGTTAAGCACAGATCATTCTCCATCACATGGATAGGTGTGCT
The DNA here is from genome assembly GCA_963932265.1 of Thymelicus lineola. Classification (NCBI taxonomy): domain Eukaryota; kingdom Metazoa; phylum Arthropoda; class Insecta; order Lepidoptera; family Hesperiidae; genus Thymelicus; species Thymelicus lineola. The sequence continues at coordinate 20,562,124 of OZ010682.1, read as the reverse complement.
TCGAATAAAGCCACCGATTACTCGTAAAGCTAAATTTTGTATTCTGTCTAATTTTACTAAATTTGATCGACTGGCATTATCATATAGAAAGCTTGCATAGTCAATTCTACTACGTATCATTGACGTATATAGACGTCTTATATGTTTTTGGTGCACACCCCACCCTGGCCCACACATATATCCGCATTACTAAGCAGTTTTCTGTTGAATAAAAAGTAGCGAAGGCAAGTGATGAAGTGATTAATCATTGGATCGGAACGGAATGATGATTCGAGCGCTGGTATCTTGCTATATCTTTCTTACGAGGTTATCTGCTCGTTTTATACGTATCATCAATTCTATGCATACCTTTTCGACCTGGGGCCCTGCACGTTTATGTAACTTATTTATATCTCACAATTCCGTCATCAGTCGTCAGTCTCATCACAGTAAAAACTATTTAATTAAACTCTGTAAGCATCCCCACTTCAGAAGATGCCTTATCTACGTTTTGATTTTCTACTTATAATCTGTGAACTTGATAATGCTGTGTTAGCTGAAGATCAAGGCCTCCGAGCACGTGATAAGCGCAGTAGATTACAGTATTGTTTCACGCCATTTTAACTTTTACGTAAAAGTGTTTGCGTGCAAAATGGCAACGCAACGCCGCAGCTATCAAACGTGTAATTTGGAATCATTTGAATTGTTACATGGTTAATGGTTGCATGTGGTTGAATCTAATGTTTATAATTTTCTTGTAATCTGACTTTATCGTCACACTTCATTACTGCTCCATTAGCGATGGACTGAGGTTTCCACTCTCAGTGAGTAGGTGGAACTGTGAATCTCAACGTAGCACGAGCACAGTTCACACACAAATGAAATGTTGACGTTGCTTCAGATTTTTTTATGCTAAAGGCGGGCAAATAAGCATACGCCTCATCTGATGGTAAGTGGTTACCGTCGCCTATAGACACGTGCAGCATCAAAGGAGCTGCAAGTGCGCTGCCGGGCTTGAAGGATACGATATATACTCTTCTTAAAGAACCCCATATCATAACGCGCAGGGAATGCCTCAGAGGGAAGTTTATTACAAAGCTCGCAGGTTCGTGACAGGAAGGAGCGCGAAAAACGAGCGGTTGACGACTGCCACGGGTTGAGGTGATGCGGGTGGAATCGCAAACTTTTGCAGATGATACGATAAAGGAATATGGATGGGGCACCAGGTTGAAAATTTCTTCGGAACATTCACCGTAGTAGAGACGGCAGAGGACACAAAGGGAGCCTATCTGTGCAATTTCTCGGAAATGCCGTATGAAGGTAGCTTCGATAGAAGGGCTCTGTACAAGACCCGATCAAACGCCTTGGCGATGTCTAGGCTTACAGTCAACGCTTCTCAACGACTCTCAATGGCTTGGGCCCGGTTATGGATTTGTTGAAGGAGTAACATAATACTGCTGTTATGTACTCCAAAAAGTTACTAAGTAGTGCATCTAGATTTGAACCTGACTCGCCGGAGACGTGAGTAATATCACAGTGTCATACTGATTGGTAATTTAAATGTTAAGACGTGTTAAAAATGCTTAAAAGAGAAACCATGTTCAGTTCTATTGGAATTTGAGATGCGTTTGTGTTTGTAGAGAAATCATGATTTTTATATTTTGCGTTTCCTTGAATTTTGCACTAAATAATGTTTAATTAGTTAAGTAAATGTACGTTCATTTGTTAAGTGATGATTGAATAATGGCTACAACATGACAGAGCTTCTAGTATTTTGATGTGACCATTTCACTGGTTTTGATATTTAAAAACATTTACTCTTAGTTCCATGTGCGTTAGAAAGTAAATATTTCCCTTCGATGACCACGTGTATCGATGGCTGGAGCGAATCGATTTGCTCACGTAATCGATACAGTCACCTAACCGCGGGAAACAGTTACCCGATTGTAATAAAAGTGAAGAGCCTAAAACGATCGAAAGTGAATATGTATTTGGGAATGCTTTTTCCGTACATATCGTTAGGCTGTACTCCATTGAGTAGCGAGCTTGAATTCCTGACAAACGTAGACATTTTTAGATATATCGTGGTTATAAGTAGAAAAGCTACTAATAATATCCTTGTTTTGACTATGACCGAGGGTAAAAACTGAGTCGAAGTTCCGACATAAACAACGTTAGTAAAATTATAAGTGCTCGTTTGCATAATATTTTCAATATGAATCCATTTCCGTCAGCCATGCCCATGCCCCAACGACACCACCATAGATAATACATTATTGCATATATAATTGGTAGATACCACTATAACCAAACCAGATGTTTGGAGGCATTTGGGCAAGTGTTATATAATTTAACTAATAGGTATATAATGTTTGACCACCAAACACATACGATAAATATTGATATTCTACTTTTACATGTTATGCAAGTAATTTGCATAAGGTTACCAACCTCAAAACTGATTGAATTATTACGACCGTTATTACACCGTCATGTAATTAAATAATCGTCTCGCACGTGGAATACATTGTTAATGAGTTTTATCATATTTATTTTTGTTGATAAGATGCAGCATTAGATGTGTACGTTTTTTGTAGAAGTTAGGACAAAGTTTCTGGAATATATTTACATGACCTGAATAGATAAACATAATTATTACTTGTAACTTGTCGATGAAAGATATAAGATGAGATAAGAATTGTATACAAATTAATGACTTTTCATAAAAATCTAAAATACTCGTAAATGATTTGAAAACCAGTTTTAGGCTGCATGTATATTCATGTCATTTTGGAGTAGTCATGTTCTGCTCCGTGATAAATAAATTTATATTCATTTAATACATAGATGCTTAACTAATGAACTTTAGAGTTCAACAACAAAATTAATTGATACAGAGAAAGTTATACTTATAGAGTATTAATATCCTATAAAATCTGGATATTTTATTACAATTAAACTGTTCATCAAATTTAATTATAATTGTAATGGTTCTTCCAAGTGTTTTATATAAGCATTTTATTATGATTGCAATTTAATAATAAAGTTATACAATTAAAATGCAAGCCATTACACATAACATTAAAATGAAAATGGAGACGATGAATGATGTATTACAAATATATACTTTTTGTCAATCATTGTTTTTTTTTAAATTAAGTAGGTTAAAATATAGAATGAAAAAATTGGCAAAAACGATATTATTTGTGTTGAGATGGCGAATTGACATTACGCTTTATAGGTATTTTATATTTAATCTCAACAAAAAAACATATCTTTAAAATTCGCAACGGTGTCAGCGAATGCCTCATGCCTGCGATTTTGTGCAGTGTTACGTTTTTGAAGGGCGGTGTCTCGTTACATGTCAAGACCGAGCGCGACGCGGTCGGCCGAGAGTGTGCGAGTGACATAATTATGCTAATACATGACCGAAATTTGCAGCATATGCATAATCGATACACTTGTCGTATAATTTATTTAATTATATATGATTAAGGAAATAAACATTACAAATAGGTGCGTGTTTTTAATGACCGCTCTCATATCTCGCATTGTGATTCCCTGTCGCAGGTGCTATGGTCTTAGGAACATATGACCCGAAAATAAATACGATATTATTATATCCGTCACCTAAGTCACTATCCCGGTCAGGAATCGAACCCTGGGTCCTTCGAACGGCAGGTAGAATCTCTACGAATCTGCTTATAAAATTCAGAATGAAAGTACCCAAGTAAAAACTTTATGCTTCAGGTTTAATTGGTGTTACAAATTATACTAAAAATTATGTAAAAACGTTGTCTTTTGCGTGGTAAAGTGTTTCCAACAAAAAGGTAGAAGCAGTTGGACACCTGATAGTTCAGGGTTAGCAAAATAGATATTCATCGTGGAACATAAACATTCTCATAATTATTTCAAAAATAATAAAAATTTAGTGACTGCAGTTCGCTTGTTTCCAACACATTACTCGTATAGATCTAGGAATATTGTGACTGTTGTGGACGCCATATGCCCTAATATGTACTATCCCGTGCTAATCTATTCAATGAGCTTTAAATTCCAATAATTAAATGAGTATTAATTAAAATAACTATATTCTAAATTCATTTGTCGGCTATTTTGATAAAAAAAGAATCTAACTTATTGTTTGTTCAACGATACTCTTTTGAAACCACTCGAGGTTTAGAGTGGTTGTACCTGTTGAGTTGAAGCAAATTTTCTCTGGTCGTCATGCAGGGGGTTGGCCTTGTCTCGAAGTAGATTGAAACTCCTGTACTCTAAATTGTCACTAGGCCCTTGCCTCCTAAAATTGTCATCCTCCAGGTGTACGTTACACCGGCAATAGGCTTTGTGGAGATAAATTAAATATCCCGCGTTGTGTCTGGCCTTGTGCAGTCGGCCTTACCGCAGTAATAAATTTAAATCACCCACATGACGGTTATTTCCTGATGCTCTCGCCGTAAATATGCTGATCTGTATAATGTTATTCAACCAAACGACGAACATGTTATTTTTTCAAGTAAAGATTAAACATATTTTTGAAGTGAAAACTTCTTTAGGCGCGTTGGCCATTTTTGAGATAGGATAAAACCAATCAGCTCGCGACATCGTAATCATTTTAAGCGACACCTACCTGTGGCGCCATCTCTGAGAGAAGTACAGAACTATAGTTACTTAATTAACAGCTCATATTAAATATTCTAGTTTGCATATACTTTACGAGGCGTTGGCAGCCATCCACTAAAAATATAATGAATAAAAAACATTCATTTAAAAGTATTTCCTGCACAATAAAATATTTTCTGACGATTCAAAAAATACACGTAAAATTGTTCGAGTTTTCACTTTTGTCGGCACTCCCGGAATGCCATTTTCTTTTTTTGTTACGTTGTTGTGTAGTTGAGAAGGTAATGCTCGAAATCTGGAAATATCTAACATGAAATTTTTTTGTATATTTTTTAAATAATACTAGCCGATCTTCCGCAGCTAATTTCTTCCAAAAGTTAAAAGTACAGTGTTCTACATTCAAAGCCGGACCACCAACGAAGGAGGCCACATTTAAACTGGGCCATCGGATGATTCCAAACATTAGGGCCACAGAGTATTGCGAGATTACAACACTGTAAGTGCAAATGTGATCGAATCCAAATGACCGTCGAGGGAATCTAGTTATCAAAATGATGAGATGATCGTGAGGAGACATAGCTGGCAGGTGCTAATACTTGTTGCTTAACCAATAACTTTATTATGACAAAACTAGAATCACAACATACAGACAGGGCGTTTGGTGCAATTCAGGAATGGAAACTCTTTAGTTGAACGTAAATGTAATTAAGTTGATGTAATATTCCTAAATAACTACAGTTGTAAACTTATTTTATTCGGACGTTATCAGATTTTGATAGATTCCCGCTACCTTCTTTTCAGGCAACTATATTTCGTCTGCAATAAGCAATGTTAATCTCGGAAAATACACATTATCTATGAATGACGGACGAACCTTATACTTGTCAAATAAGAAGATGGATGAATGTATCTGTAGTTTATGAAGTTGGTGCGAAAAATCCTGAAATTCAGCAATATCGAAGCGCTCAGTGTGAATTATTGAAAACAAAATTGAGAATTATTGAGAGAAAGTAGGTTAATCAAAACCGCGACTGGAGTTCTTTATACAACAAATATTTAAGTTAATGAACAAAACTATGTCACCATTTTGCAACAGATGCGAATAAAAACATGAAAAACCTGTAAATACTGCTCTGATTTACTGTTTTTTGTTTTAATACAAACTAGATAAATATTTTTTACTGGTTGCATAAATTGGGCTGTCTGTTCCAAATAAAAAAAAAATATATATACGGGGCATGTAATAGTAAACTTTTGTGACACAAAAACTGTAATTAAAATCAATAGTTTTAAGGTCGCTGCATACGTAACGTGTACGAGACGGGGACGGAACGTGGTTAGTAAACACTGACGGGGATTTTTAATGCAAACGCAACGTGACAGTAACTCGGAACTAACGTGTTAGTGTTGTAAATAAGGAGGATTTTTAATTTGAAGAATTGCTATTGCTTTAGATGACGGAGAAGTTATGGCCGTCAAAAAGAGAAGGAGATATTCTATACATCCTACATGGCAGATAAGAGCGTCTCTACTCTATAATACTCTCTCTACTCTATCTACAAATATCTTCTGGATAACGAGACTTAATTAAACGCTTTTATTTAGCTTCACTTCGGAGCATCAAAGCATCAAAGCATCAAAGCATCAAAGCATCAAATCTTGTAACGTTAATTTGAATGACTTCCCTTTAATGAAAATTGATGAAATTTGGCAGACATGTGTATTTCCGATGACAATACACGAAAATCATATTTTAAACTAATTTTCATTGTTTATTTGTTGTTAAATTAAAAAAAACGATTTTCAGACTTTAGACGCATAATTCTCTATGTTCTATTTTACGTAGAGACTTGAAATTTTCACAACTTGTAGCTAATTTTATAAACTAAACATTATTGAAATAAAAGCGTTTAAAAAAAAAATTTTTTTAGGATTCAACTTATTTTATAAGTATTTTCGTATGAAAAAGAATCATACAATTTGCAAAATTATAAGAAGATCCGTCGTCCATTATGGTTTTGCATCCGTCGTCCATTTTTGCTTGTTACATAAATACACATGCATTACTACTAAGCTTTCCGGATCGAACGAGGCGACTGTGCAATACTGTGCAAAACTGCATAAGTAGCGAAATCACGGACGGGACGGGGCACGCAAAGGGCGGGACGTGCACCGACGATGTTTTTCTCTCCCCGCGCGTGCCGTGCCACGTCCCGTCCCGTCTGTACCTCCGTGACGCACATAATTATGCTCTATCGTTTACATTTTCTATGAAACGATATTCCCAAAACTTCACCTCCCGTTCCGTCCGGCTAAAAATACGTTACGTATGCAGCGACCTTTAGTTTTATTCAGGCTATTGGAGTAGAGATCTAAGTAACGCATTTTATTAATAATAATTTAACAAAGGGCATCCTTTGTTCAAAAGTAGGCGAGTGATTGTTTTTACCGATTACATCTGATTCTGTCCAATGTTTCGGAATTGTTGGTCGTTATAAAATTAATTCTCTATTTTTACTTCGACGCTTAATTCCATTGCAATAGATAATAGATAGATTTTGATCCGTTTATCATTTCATAAACCATTTGTCATTAACACATTTTGTTCAAAATTCAATAGAAAATATAATCATATTATTATTATTCACTAGCTTTTGCCCTCGGTAGCGGTTTCGAAATGATTTTTTTTATTAATTAATTTAAATTTAAATGCCCTTGGCTTTGCGTGCGTGGATATTTATTTATTGGAACGAAGTTCCTTATCGCGCGTTATGAAAGGGGGCTAGACGGAACATTTTCTTACAAAAAGTTGCCACGATACTTTTTGAAGTGATTCAGAGAATTTTACAGAGATGGCGCTGTACAACTTTCTGAATCACGCTAGTTTTACAGCGCCATCTCTGTAAAACTTTCTGAATCACTTCAAAAAACAATACTTAAACCGAAAGGAACTTCGTTCCATCCGGCTGTCCCTTGACACCTCTCATTTTTTTATTTAAACTTTATTGACCACAAAATCACGGTACAATTGGCAAGCTTAATGCTTAAATGCATTCTCTAACAGCTAACCATTAGGCCAAACAGCACGAAGATATCGATTTTTTCAACAAATCCAGCGGGTACCCTGAACTTTTCCGGAATAAAAAGTAACCTATGTGTTAATTCAGGGTATATGCTATCTCCATTCTAAATTTCAGCCAAATCGGTTAAGTACCTAGTTGTGTCGTGATTGAGGAACAAACATCCAAACATTTTCACAAACTTTCACATTTATAATTATCTTGTCGTCTTTGCGTTACACTCTGAAGCAGAAGAAGTAGATTTAGTGTACGGTTACCTGCAGAGAAAAGTAACCCATCTGTTTATTAAACTGTTCAAACAGATGGGTTACTTTTCTCTGCAGGTGACTGTACAGTTGTATACGTCCTATTTATTCGCGCTACTAGTTGGTAACACAATCCTCAGTTTTATTTCGTTTAATCAAAGTAGTAAATTAATTTGACGTAAGTTTTATTAAGCAACGTACTGAACTAAAACATTATAAATTCAGACTAACTTTGTTATATAAAGCCAGGCTTACATTTTATTGCACATAGGCCTGCCGATAGATAGATCATTTCTAACTCCTGAGCCTTCTGAATCCATTTGATATCATCTGGTAGAATCCTAAAAGCCATTAAATAAGTGGCTGAATATTGTTCATCGGTATAAGTTTAGTCTGACTTGTACATAAAAATATGTGTGATGTGAAAATACTCTGCAAATTACATTGTAACGTAACCAAGTGACTCCTTCCGTATTTATAACGATATACTTCATCGACATTTATTACTTAACTACGCTAAATTAGAAAAGTTTATCAGTTTTATCAATGAAAATAGACTAGTTATCATAGCAAGAAGCGGTTAAGACGCAGCAAACAATCACGGCGTTCAGTGGAAATGTCCCACAATCTCCTATCAGAATATCTCGATTCCCATAGTAAAGTTGCAGCTTCTTATCCCCGCTTTCCTTATTATCTTTCACAATGTCGTTTCAACTCGATATCGATGTACTTACCTAATTGTGAGAAGAAAATATTTCTTACTTCCTATAATGTATCAATTAGCTTTTCTGTTAACTATAATAAGTAAATTAAATTAATCCTAATAACGTTTATTGGTGTTTTACTTTCTGGGATTGTAATTTTGAGCTTTTAATACAAATATCATTATTAATTAGGTACTATTACTGCATTGGAACATCCTATCGTGCAATCGCAGTGCCCTTTAGAACGCGATCATTTGACCAGTCGTCAAATAATTTCAATAATAATTATGATTACTATATTTGCCCATAAAATAACCGTCCCTTCACCAAGCTCGGGTCTTCTCTCACACACAATGAGAACATTATTTAGATATATCGAGTATACAGGTTTCTTCACTATGTACCTATATATCGCACGCTCAGTGGAAAAAAGGCATAAGATGAAAATTGCAATTTTACAGGAGAGCAAAAAAAACTGTTAAAATGTCAGTAAGTAGTCAAACGTAAACGTCGTAATGTAAACTCATTACGATTTCTTGGACAAAACCATCAAGATTAATGATAAAAATTTGAAAAAAATTGAGCATAAGCTGCTTTTGTCCCTCTTTCCAATCATATTAGTAACTAAAATTGAAGACCACTTATGCTTTTTTCCACTGAGGGTGCGATATATCTTAATAATAATTGATGATCATTTTTCATACATTAAATAAATTAAAATTACAGGTGTGTGCAGGACTCGAACCTGGGCAACCTATTGACATTGTCCGACATCAAATCTACTAGGCTACTACTGTGCTGTATTTTTATTTATCATTCGCTGTAACATTGATGCATTTTATCATAAGGTATAAATTTAGGCACAGAGTTTTCCAGTGATTCCATTTACACTCAAAGATGACTGTCAAGTGTAATGTAACGTGTCATATAATGACAGCGTTCCTAACTTGCGTGTAGCTCGCTACCTGGTAATTTTTCCGGCAACTGTTTTTGCGGGAGGAGATCAGGAGCTCAAACATAGCAATCAGCAATGGCACATATCAATAACAGGTATCTACTGATACTGCTGTAACTGTAAGGAGTTGTTAGGTATGATGATAGGTAATGTCTCTGTTAAAACTCGGTTACTGCAGCTATTATTACAAACGGACCTCGGATGTGTTACTGCGGTTAGTATTAGCGCAAGTAAGATAGCTTCGTGGAAAACGGCACTAAACGTTACACTTTTCATTCGAAAGTTGCAAGTAGGATAATGATGTATGAAACGACAGTGTTTTTAAGATATTATGTGTTTTAGCCACTGTCGCTATTCGACATTACCTACTATTTAACTAGGCAACGCAAAGACATTTAATTAGACAGCGCAAAGAAAACTCACTCCACCAATCCGTACCGGAGCAGCGTGGTGCAATATGTACCCATATTCAGTAAGGGGCAAAGAATGAATTAATTAGATCAATTTATACTTAAAAAAAATGAAGTTATAAAAGTAATATTCTCCCGTTCGGAGAACCATAATTAACTGCTCCATATGAAATTAAATTTATTTATTTATTTATTTATATATACAAAATTACCACTAACATTACAAGAAACTTAACCTAATGCGTTAGTGGAAAACATACAATTATTTAAATATGTTAAAATTATTTCACTCATTACATCCAATTAAAAATAAATACATTACAATACTCTAGTCATAATTATAATTAAAATTCAAAATAAAAAAATAAAATAACAATCCAATCACAGCATCAATTACTAAAAATAAAAATAATTTCATTCAAATACTGTATATTAGATACTGCTACGGGAAATGAGACTTCACATAAGGTAATTTTCTTATTTTAAAGTTATCTCTAATGTTTATGCGTGCATGTGTTTGAATTTGCGTTTCATTATAGCGGAAGGGGAACCCAACCAGCAGCAGAACAGTTGAAGCGAAAATATCTTATATGATACAAATTACTCGTATAATTCTATACTCTATAAAATGCTGAGTTTAAAAAAAAAGGATTGTTCCTCTCCAACCATGATCAACGCGGTGCAATAAATGAACCATGACGCGTTTACCGGCGCGTGGAAGTAGGATTTTAATTAGCCACGTAGAGAATTTTATCATAAACATTACTATTCATGTAGACTCTAAATAAATAATTACCGACTGCATCCACACATCTGATCATATTTTTAGCATTCAATCTAATCATAAGTCTAATTTTGTAACTTGTTGCAGAGCTTAGCAAAATAAATATTTTCTTTCTTTCTTTCTTTCTTTCTTATAAGTAATGGATAGGTTGAAACAGATAGAATATTTTCTCTTTTCTTTGCATTTCTAGTTTTCCCATATTTTATCATGACGTATTATTGTACCTAAATTATTATATTTGATAATGTAAAATACTGAGCTACACAAGTGCCTGCATGAATCGAGAGGACAGGTCCTATAAATAAATCATTTGTAATTCATTGTAAGTACCTAGTTGTTATATAAAAAGAGATTACCTCTAAATATGTTATTGATTGCTTCAAAATACGATCATAAATCATGGATGGCGTTATAAATACATAAGGACATTAAAAACAATAACATAGCTGGTAGAGACAAAACTGCAGTTTTGATGACAATCTTCGGAATAGGTTCATGCCATAGCAGTGTAGGAAAATTTAAAACTGCGAAGTGTGGCTAATAACCTGTATGATACTGTTATAATAAGCGATGGACGTTAGACTTCGTGGGTATTACGCAAATAACACAGACGGAGTACGGTTCATGGTTTGAATATGCAGTACCGCAGCTTGCTGATTTATCGTCTTATTAAATTAAAAGTTTGTTGGAAGAAGTGTTACCTTTTTGTGTAAAGAATACCATATAGTCTTGTCTTGATGCATAATAAGATCTAGCCCGAGGTTTGACAAGTATTTAACAAATTGCCATTGAATTTTTTATACACAACTAATCATTTTAACGTGATAACGTTTATAAAGACGATGAGCCTGAGAGGCATTCACGAAAACCGAGTAACGGCCGGAGTAACGTCACGGAAGCGCGCGCAGCATTAGAGAGAGAGGCACGCTAGACCGGCCGTCTCTCTCCCACTCAAGCGTAATCGGTCCGCTTGGAAGGCATTTTTCATTTCATTTTTATTTTATTTTACAATCTTTTGAAAAGAAATGATTTCTCGTAGCTCGTACGTATTATTATTATATGAAAACGAAAATCTACAATAGCGTCATCTCTGTTTATAGGTATGAACTACTTGAAAGAACTTTACACAGTACATCGACTCGGACTTTAGTTGTAGTCAAGAAAATCACAGATGTCGCGCAGCTCCTGATATTTAAAACGATTTAAACCAAATTTTCAACTCAAATATGTTTAAAATCGTATAGTTAGTATGAAATTTAATATTATAATCTAGCTAGATACGCGGGTCGCGGTGGCGCGTCAAGCCATGTTCATGCCATGTACAACTGGCGAGTAGCACCGCGGCTCCGTGCGTAGGGCTTCCATTACGTTCTTACATTACATTATTTATATCATAAATTATTCTTCTACGAAATAGACGTTATCACGTAAAACCATTGTCCGTAAACCGACTTTACAGACAACCAATTTTTTTATATGTTATTGTCAAACCACCTGGGTGTTCTGTCACACACCTTAAATTAGGTACTAAAGTTTATCTTTAGCTGATTTAGGTCTAGAATTTAGAATAGGAATTTAGACTAGTCAAACCCCGATTGAGCTTTCGCGTTGGACTTGATTAAAAATACATCAATCACTAGTGAAATCTAGGAGCGCCGGAGATTTGAGGTTTGGCCATAAAAGATCGATTTATACGAAACTAAATACGCACATAAACTTTTTTATTGTTTTACCTCACAGCTCGCATGCTAATTAAGAAGTCAACTTTTTATCGGAGAGTGCACGTAAGGATACAGTCGTAAAGCCGTTGTTTGCTAGTAAGAAGTTTAGTGGCACCGCGTGCTGGCCAGGTTTTTACTGCCGCCACCGGACCGTGGGACCGCGAAATATAAACAAAATAAAAACAGAAAAATACGTACTAGAGATGGGCGAATTAAATAATCGATAAGCTGGCTTCGATTTATAGTAACGTGACAACAATAATATCGCAAAGAAATTGTCTAATGTTGAAAGTGCTTGCAGCTTTCTAAGGAAATTCCTTAGAACTCAGTACTGGCAATGGTATCTTGTCCCGAAAGCTGTGATATTCTAAATCGAGCTTGGATATATATAATCTTTATGCCTACATTTTAATACCTAGGATTCCCTGTGTTGTGGGTGCCATGGATAACGAACAAATACAACAACACACACACCCAGACCGAAAACAGAAATTCAAACTCAATTTTTAAAATTTCCACCTCGCTGGGAATCGAACCCAGGACTCTTGGCACAGCGATCTGGTATAGTAACCATTGCCCCACACGTGTCGTACTCATTAGTCATCAATAATATTCGCATTTCTGTCGATAGGTATTCGACTTCAGAAGACGAAGTGGTCCATCTCTACAAAACTGGCCGTGGATACATTGTTCCGATTGAGGCGATGCTGGCCTGTAAAGTTGCTCTTTTCCATTCTTTTTAAAGAAATAAAATCCATAATGGAGCCAGTGGGAATCGTTGACGGTGAAACGAAGAGTGAGGCGCTGTATATGCGGCGTCTGAGAAGTGTTACAGCTGACGACGACGTACGTGTGAATAGAATAATAACTTTGTCGGTGAGGTCTCTCCTAAGGTGATTTAATTTAATGATAGAGTGATGAATGAATATGTAAAAATTTTCCTCTTCGATTTTACATAATACTGCATAATTTATAATCCAACTTTTTTCATATAAACTGCAATGAGATTGGAGTTGAAGTAATTAGTGGAAAATACGTAGAAAAAGTACCTGCTACAACTGCTAAAGTATGTATTCTGCTGTAGCTGTGAGATGTCATTGTTTGAAGTATCAAAATATAAAAATAAATCGAATAATGCAATGGGTATCAAATTAAAGAGCTCGCAAGAGGATTTCAAAAAGGTGTATCATCATATTATTATCATGTTTGTTTTGTTGATAGCAGGCGGGGTTTTTTTTTATTTTAAAATTTTTAATACCAGTTTGTGATTTGCTTAAGATGTTGCTTTTTGGTCAAGGTATTTTTTAAATTATTTTTATTTAAAAGAAATGTCATATTAATATATTAGTGCATTTCATTAAAACACTTTGTATCTATTAGATACAGTATAAATATAATAGTTTTCTTTAATATATTCTATGATTATGACAACCAATAAGTGGTTTGTACGCAACTCCATCATCCTCCATCATCAGATCACCATTTACCACACTCAAAGATGTTACGACGCGGTCGAAGTAATTTTCTGTTATTCAAATCGACATTTTACGGGCACATAAAACCTAATGAATATAAAAAAGTGTGTGCGTGTAATCTTTATGCGCGATTGAAGTAAAACTTCTTTGACGTTGGTGACACGTATAATCAAAAAATTAAAAAAAATTCACAAATCAAACCCTATCATTTAATACGTCAAACTTATGACACCCCTCGTTTTTGCGTCGGGGGTTAAAAAGTGTATTATTATGTATCACATAATACCCACAACATTCTATAGTAATTTTATGTTTTTAAAAACGGCGCCAACAGACTAGACTATAGAGCGTTCGTTTCCGTCCGAAAACTTCCGTTCGAATACTTCCGTCCCAAAAATAATCTGAGTTACTCTTAAGTCGCGCCTAAATAAGTTTTACTTAAAAATAACTAGTTGTTTTCACAACATAACAAGGTAATTCATACTCGATCAGATGACATCATTGTTCATTTGAGAGTGTGATGTCAAGAGTACTGGGGGCCGATTGTTGCTACCACGTTATGTTTTTCTCAGACACGCGCAATGTAGAGTTCTGAAGTAGTAAGTTTATCGACTAATACTCATTAACTACTTAAGCTAACATAGCCGTGATAGTTTTCCTTGTAAATGCATCATATAACCTATTTTTGAGATTTTTTTCACTTTTCCAAATCCAACCGTTCCGCCGGCGAGGGGGGGGGGGTTTACTTCGGAAAATGTCAGAAAGCATCACAAAAGTAGTGCGGAAAGCGAGCTTTTATTACAGGACGTCAAGTTAAAAGTATAGCGAAGTATGTCGATAAAGGGTAGAGGGGCAATGTTGAGCTGTTTGTTTAGGGGGTGGGGGCGCTGTAATCCGCTTCTGCACTGGACGCAGAAATTTTCATATTTTCAAGGGTAAATTTTAAAAACCCCGGACAAACCACAAACTTGGACAAATCTGGGGAAACCCGAACGAATGGCACCCCTATAGCGACGTCACATAACTAATTTGGGTTACACTTACACCGGACTTACAAACAAGTTTGTAAGAAACCTAAAGTTTTAAAATAATATTATGTAATTAACAACCAGGGCATTGCGATCAAAAATTTCTCATCCAATGCTTATGTACTGGAAACATAACTGCATAAGACGGCTTGTTTTGTGTTGGTTGTATGTCTGTTAGATTAGCCGATAATATTTTACGATAAATGTAAAAATAAAATGAACTGCCTTTTAAGATAATTTGAAGAGCTTTATGAAGAAAATATAGGAAAACTCTTTTTTTTGTTCCAGGGTGTGGCCCGTTTCACTTAGTTATAATCTTTCATATTAATCAGGTAATAAAGTGTATTAGTAACGATAACTATAGCGCGGTAATTGGACCCCAGATCACAAAAAAATCAGTGTAAGTACAATGCGCGCGCGCAGCCGCGCTGTTGGCAAAAAGAAACATTCGACTGGTTTGATCTTTGGCCGGCACTTGCTCACGTCGTTATTACGTGGGAAACGAGGTAAGGAAGAATTCAGTTCATTACCCTCGTGACAGGAGGCCATTGTTTTGACTATCGGCAATGTCACGGCGATTTGCCTCCACTGTGGAATAGTGCCGAAAGAGCCCTCGAAACTCTCAAAACAGTGCCTCGAAGGCTAATTAACTATATCCTTAATTTACTTGGGTTTGATTATGTGGATCCTGCGGATCACACGGATCCTGCTTTACACCACGGAATAATTAATAAAAAAATACAGATGAATTGAGAACCTCCTCCTTTTTGGAAGTCGGTTAAAAATAAGACGAAGGTACATAGCAGGTATTACGAAAAGTATTTAAACAAGCATATTTAAAACATTTTATACTGTGTAGATTAAAATCTTTTAAATATGAGATTGTGCAGATTTTTAATTGGTTGTTCCCAACATTCTACGTTTCGTACTTAGTTTAAATTTTTGAATTTCTTTTACCTATATAGAACTTTTTCTAAAAAGTTTATTCATTGTCTTAATTATTCGTACACTTCGTACCTAACTAGTGAGTACCAGAGTTAGAAGTAAGTTTGTGTTAATTTATCAACACATATCGCACTCTCAGTGGAAAAAAGGCATAAGATGAAAATTGTAATTGTGCAGGAGAGCAAAAAAAACTGAGAGCAAAAATATCAGTAATTAATCAGAGGAATTTACATTACGATTTCTTTCACAAAATCGTCAAGATTAATGATAAAAATTTGAAAAAATTGAGCATATGCACCTTTTGTCCCTCTTTCAATAACTAAAATTCAAATTACCATGACTTATGCTTTTTTCGACTGAAGGTGCGATATTATACAAAACATTATGTATATAATATAATGGTTTAAAACATCATTATAAATTAAAAACGATAGGTAATCATTTTGGCAGCAAGTACGCTACATTAGCGCCTATATGAATGGAAATGCAATCACTTTCATCGTCGTAAAATTACTAGGTAAATAAAAAATATTTTTTTAAGTAATCATTGGAGTAACATATCAAAATTAATGAAGTACTAAGTGCTTTTGTAGGTGTGCATCCGAAAAATAAATAGTGCTAGATACAAAGTCTGCAAAAGTGCTGTGCGTGGAGTGTGGACCCGTGGACCCGTGGAGTGTGATAGTGTTGGTGGCTTCGTTGAAAAACTAACTGAATAGTCTGGAGACTGGACCAATCTATTGACATTTCGTTCATCGTCGGTATTAAATTTTATAATCATTATAGTAAAATACGCAGATAGGACATACCAACATACAGGGTCATTTACTGAAATCATTTACACTGCAAATCTATCTAATTAGCAAATCTATTTTTATGTCTTCCCTAAAAAATCTTTGATAATATTGACCTTGTTAATACTTAATTATGTAATGCTAACTCATTTGAAATTCCCAAATTATCCTTATAGAATAAATAGTCTATAGTCCGATATAATGATAGGTCCAACAATACATATACATACTTTAAGTACCTAATAAGTGCAAAGTTAAATTAAGCCAGAAAGACTTGGATTGTGACTTTTCTAAGATGATCAGTGGTAGAACTTGTAGTAAGCCATAAGGAAGACAGAACAAGCAAATGAACAGTGTGCAGCTTACGTGTGAGCGCGTCTCGGAGCGCTGTTGACAGGGCTGCGAGCGTGGCCCGCAGTGGTCTATGGTGCCGCTCGAAGAAACTTACGTCTAGTCAATATTGCATATGGTTTACTAACACTTACAACTATAATGTAATGTAATGTGTCAACCCTAGGTGTTGGTCACAGCGCCTGACGATATGTTACTAGCAAAAATATTGAATTAAAGAAAACAAATTGCATTCCATATCTCGTGCAATTCTATTCACAGCTTCCCGAATTTATGCATTTTTATACAAGGCTTACAATATCTTTTCACATCGCTTCATAAAATAAACCAATCCTATTTACGTCTTGCTTAAATAATGATATTGTTATTTTAATAGAATTGTATTAAATTTTATCGTTCTTGTAGAGTTTTTATGGTATCCACATTAGCTGCTTTAGTTGATGAAGGGGTATGTAGCTATAAAATTATAAGCCAAAACATGGTACTATTAATGTAACTAACGGACGTGTTGTTTCTACGTCCCTGGTAACTAAGTACACAATAAACCAACCTGCGTAATGGATCTTTATAATGGATTTTAGTAAACATAGCCAATTTAAGTCTCTTATCCAAGTAACTATTATAAAACGTTATATTCTTCACTTTTTAAGTAAATTCACTAATTCCGAATTTTAGATTAAATGTAAGAACGAAATTTTGCTTATGAAAAGCTCTAGGCGCTAAATTAATGTTGAATGAGACAAGTATCTTTCGAAATGTTATTATCTGTTAACGATGATATTAGGTATATATCTAAAGATTCCAAAACCATGGAATGTTTTCGCTATTTTCAAAACTGGTCTTTAAATCCATAATCCGTTTTTATATATTGTAATACTAGACAATAAGCATAAAACTATGTCAGTCAACACTAGTGCGCTTTCATGATCAACTGTCGTCTTTATCTTTCAGTCATGGCTTCCGTATGCAATAATATTTGCGTCACATTACGTATTAATATTGCAATCAAACTTGTTCTATCGCATAGTTCATAGCATGCACTATGGTTGTTTAAGCAGGCGTTTGAGAAAAACACAAGATGACCATGAAAACGCACCTAAACATAGTTTAGATTAGTAAAGGTAAGATGCGGTACATACAGGCAGGATGGTCGTAGAGCGGTGCGACTCTGGTGCCCTCTAGCGGGCCGCCCGCCAGCTTGGCCGACAGCGCCTCCAGGAACTCGCGCACGCTCTGCAGGTCGCCGCGCCCCGCGCTCGAGCCTGGCTCGCATTCTTCTTCTAGAAAAAGTTACGATTTATTATAAGTAACTATAAATTTTAAAATTTACAAAACCCTCGACAGTTTTATTTACACTAAACTTTCGAACAAAAAAAACGCATCATAATCTATTCGTTTAGGAGCTGCGATGCCACAGACAGACACACATACATGTCAAACTTATAACACCTCTCTTTCTACGTCGGGGGTTAAAAAGGAAGCAATGTTCAGTAAACAATTTGTAAAGGCGCATTTTCTTTAATCGTTAACTCAGGTGATGCGACCAATGAAATACGTCAGTCGGTATTAAAACATACCCTACGTGGTTCTCTCATAATGTGAGGGGTAATAAACCCGAGGCTAAAATACCAGTTAACCGAAAACAACCGGGATTCGTTACAGAGAACAAGAGACGGGTACAAAAATATTCAAATTATATTATTTATCATTCCCGACTGCTGTATTTCAAGATAGGAGTTAGAGTTATTATATATAGTAGTTTATTAGACTACTTTCAGTATACAAATAATTGTATTTGCAGACTACCGCCTATGTCGCTGTTAGCAGATGCCAACCGAACCGAACCATTCCTGCGTCTGACACATGGAGTATAGAAGGTAAGAACTTAGTTGTGCCTTAGCACTAGTTGTGCGGACGTAGTTGGTCCGTTAGGAAACCGCGAAGAAGAGCTATCTCTGTGTATGAAAAGTGTCCGTAAAAACGCATCCAATATCGGGTGGCGCTGCGGTAGCCTAGGATAAATTTTATTGAACTCAGCATGTTTATACCATAGTTATTCCGACGCCAGCGCTATTGTCGTAGGATGATGGTGGTAGGTACTGGAACCTCTATTTTCAGTACACAGCTGGATACTTTTTCTGCTTTTCCCCATACGGGAAGGCTCTCCTTACCTCTATACTCCATGGTCTGACAATGGCGCTGACAGCTCACTCAGTGAATGAAATGAAAATGCCTCATAGCCTCACAACGTTCAAACTAGATGGCGCTAATCGACACTTTTACCAAAATTCTCCGACATACACGACTGAATGTGTGTTACCTATCAGCTCCAATTTGTCGGTGGCGGCTGACCACGGCATCAGGCTCAGTCCGCGCTGCACCTGCCGCAGAAACCACGCACCTGACTCGAACTTCACCGGCCTGTAACCATAGCAACCGACGCAATCAATGTTATACACTATACACATTTGTACACAAAAGGCTTTGTCAGTGCTGCCAATAATCTACTATCGGTTCAGCGTTTGAACTAAAAAAGAAAAAAAATGGTCATCTGCAGTGAATTTGATGTCCACAAAAAAAGGAAACACTTTTCAACATTAGCCTAATGGCGCTGGTTTAATATTTTTAACAATCATTAATTGTTTGCAAGAAAAATAAAAAAGAAAGACCGTAGAATTCGCGAATAGCCGTAGAGTTTGCTACGGCCACATCTTGCAGCCGTAGGCCGTGGAATTTGTGAATTTTTGTCCTGAAAGCCGTAGAACACGGTAATTGACGTAGCATTGGCAACACTGGGCTTTATTCATCTTAATTCCCAAGCCAACCTCTGATCGTGGTGCACATTGCTGAGCAACGGACGAGGAAGTCGCTAGGCTATGTACCTCTCAGATTCGTCGGCATTTTTCGTACTTAGGTAGATCTAGTACATACGGCATTGTAATGAAATACCTATCCTTGTTTTTTATTTACTTTTTTTGTTATTTGAATATAATATCATGAACCTCTGAATACAGAACAAACTCATGTACAATCTACCAGTATGGATATAATTTTATTTGTTTTGTACTTACTCTAAATAAACTGCTAAGTACAATAATTTCCATTGGAATTTAGTTTAAAACAGCATTCATGTGCTAAAGGACCTACCTACTTCCAGATGAAATCAATTGCTGTACTTCAAATTGAAATTTAATTAGCTTCTTACGAACTGCCTTCCATCGTAATAAACCCAGTCTTGTAACGGTCAGCTACTATATTACGAACTAAGGTACACTGACATGTGATGGTGATACCAACATAACAAGTACAGAGCGAGACTTACTGGTGATGGTGACAGATGCAGGGCACGAGCCCGCCGCGCAGGTCGCCGCCGCAGCCGCTGCACACGTCTCTATGACTGCAGCTGGACACGCATCGTCCGGACGCCGGCTCCTCGTCCTCTCTGGAAGTAACAAGGAATATATACAATATACGGAATATACCATACCCAGTGATATTATATACAAGATATGCCAAGATGGCGCTGAAATTGTGTCAGTCGAATTTAGACAAGTGTAGCGATTTTAGTTCAGACAGTTGATAGCTGCCTCTGAGTGAGGTCGTCTAGCTGTCTTTTTCACTATTATGGTTTTAGTAGTGCCATCCCTTTTACATAATTTACCAATGTAACAGTGATTGATGTAGTGTAACAAAAGATAGAGTGTGTGTTGTAGCTCGGTCGGAACCGATTTTTTGGTTGATTTGTAAGGGCATAACGTATCTATAGTTTAATATCATTGACCATACCACAAAAAAACTATCATAGGGAATACTAGTGTGGGGCTATGAGTGTATAGTGTTTATTTACTGACAAAAATATTTATCAAACGTACGTTACATATTCTCTGAATCCAACGTTTTTACATTAAAATATCCAAACGAAAAACAACCAAAAACATTAAAAATGGAATGTGCCTACGTCGAAAATCATTTGTTTCTTACTACCAGCCCGTCTAAAAACTCTTTTCTGTTAGCGTACACGCATTCCGATAAAGGTTCCTACAGCTGATAATTCAGATACTGTCAACCATCCAAACTTTATATAGTGATTTCGTCGAACTACCATCATTATAGAGCTACATTAGAGTTTACAATTACAACGAAAGAACCATATTATTATTATTTCTCCATGGGGTTCGCCTGGATAGCTACCACCCTTGAGCATAAGCCAGCCGCCAACGACTCGTCGTGTTCCGGCTGGGGGCTTGAGAGCCAGTTCTTTTTTTCTTTTTCTTCTCTTTTTCTTGGCTGGGAACGCGTCAGTGATGCCTTCGATGTTGCGGATGTCCATGGACGACGATAGCCACTTGCCATCAGTTGGATTGTCAGCTCGTTTGCCGGCTATTTCCATAAAAAAAATGATTTATGATAGTTCCATATTAGGTTGCAATTAAACGGCAATAGCTGGCACAAGGGCCTTGTGCAATAACATGAGCCGCGTCGATGTCAGGGACATGTTGACGTAACGTTTGTTTAGTTAAGTAGCTAATGTAGCTGCTTAGCATTTGGATGAAGTCGGTTCATTTGCGCTTGGCTTTGTCCAAAACTTAAACCGAGCTGGGTTCGGGTACTTCGGGTTATGTCACTTGAAGTAGCACGGTGCATCGAATTGTTGGTGTATCTACATTGATATGGAATTACAGGTATTGTGTGTCACACACAGTGAAATTCAGTACTGCTTTACCTTTTACTGAGAATCATAGCAGGTAAGTATCACAGAGTACTTTTTAAAGTTATGAAATAGAGGCATAGCTTACAAATATTGCTCCTTGCCTGAAGGTCTAACTAGTAAGAGCTCGAGTAGAAATAATCTATGATAATTATTAGGTTTTTTTTTTTTTTTTTTTTTTTCGAATGATAGTTTGCTGTTGGCCCTAGTGGCCTTTACAGCTTCACGCGGACTGGGGGCGGGTCCGAGAGGACCCAGCCGATTTGTGTCGAGGGGTGTGCAATGTCAGCGGGAGTGGACCGGATTCGACCGAACCCGGTACAACATGCCGCTGACTCTACACGAGGAGGGACTACCGGTAGTCCCCCCCCGCTGGTTTTATCTGGACCTAGTACACAATGTCATCAGGGGGTGGACCGGTTTATTCGACCGGGCCGAATCCAGTACACGAGCCTCATGACTCTTCACGAGGAGTGGAGACCGGAACTGCCTTGAAAAAGACTTAAAAGTCCGGCCCCCGCCCCCCCGCTGATTTAAGGGGCCACAGTCATCGGGAGTGGACCGGTAGTCCGGCAGAACGGATCCGGTGCACAGGCCTTTGACCCTTCACGGGGGAGGGAGGACTGAGGGCCTTGAAAAAGGCCTCACAGCCTAACCCCCCCGCTGACTTAGAACCTATCACGACGTGCTAAGGGCACCCCCTGTGGGGTTCGAACCTCGACTTAGCCGCCGGTTGTAGGAGGACATAAGGTTGAAATTACTACCTAACGCGCGGGAACGCCGCGCGCCGGTCATAAAACTGGGGCCTCGTCGCAGCCGGCTGCGACGGTGTATGTGTGTTGTGTATGTGGGCTGTGTGAGAGAGAGAGAGATAGACGAGCGGTCTTGGGAGTTAGCTAACGTTATCTCGTCATCTAGGTCGCCTAGGACGTGTCTAGGACGTCTAAGGCCGACTGAAATATTGTCATTAGGGACATAATAGGCTTAAGTACATTATATAGGTACTTTCCTCAAAGAAAATTCTTAGTACTAGTCTTCTTTCGTTGATTGGTAACTTACTGCATGTCATCAGAATTCAGAACCACGCTAGCTAAGTGCTAACGACGTCATATAATTTTCAGAACATTTCAGAGTATTTTTAGGTACAGTTTACCTCATGATCAAGTTAGAAAAAATTTAATTGTATTAATTATTATTTTATCTATGTGTCTTTTATCTTTTCAAGGTTAAATTATGTATTTTTAAGTCTTTTTTTTGTAAAATATCTGTTTTAAACACGTCTATTTTTTTAAAGCTTTTTATGTTCATCTGTAATAAAATTGACTGTCCATTTATTTTATGTTGTGTAATCACATTTTTTTTGTTTGTGTAATCAAATGTATCAGTCATTGATGAACTTTAAATAAAAAATAAATAAATAAATGATCTTTTCATATATCGTTGGAGGTGACAGATAAATAATTAACATTAATTTAAATACAATATGTGATTAAATGCGAAAGCCGTGATACCGAACGACTTTCAAATTATAAATACTACTGTATGTGTTTATGCTCGTTGCAGTACGGAAAACATTTTTGTCACTTAGGGTGAGGACAAACAAGCGTATTTTTTTGGACTTTGATTCGCGAAATTTAGGCTACATTCGGTTTCATACTAAAGTCATGTTTGTACCACACGGCGACGCAAAATGAGTTGCAACTTTTATATGAAACCGAATTTCGCGATTGTTTTTATGGTCGTAGCACACATATCAACTCGTAAACGGAACGTAAACGTATCAACTCTTGCTTGTCAGTATTCTTTGTATGAAACTCCCCGTGCCGCGTCGGCGAACTGCTGTCATTCATTCCGTCAACCAGCGGCCGGCGAGCCGTAAGCGCGGCGTCGCCTAGCCGTAGCCGAGCTTACGTTAGGTTGACGGCGAGGCGATCCGGTGACGATCCCTTTCCGAGTTTATATGTGCGCTACGACCATTACGCGACTCACAATTGAAAACAATATACTCGTTTGAACTCTCCCTTAGAGCTCACAGACTTAAATATAATATGTATTATTTTTAATCAAGATAAGCTGAGCTGGAAAAACAACTATAGTAAGTGTGGAAATAATTGGCGGTGACCTTTACTCGTTTAGAGGTCCTTGAATCTATATTAACAAAAATGTTTGTACGGATGTCCTTTAAAGACTCTGTAACCATCCAACCGATATGCCCCAAAATGGTTCCATTTGAAGGTGATTTATATCCGAAGGTGGTTTGAGAGCATTAGGCACATTTGGTCCATTGATAAAGTCGATTTTCCAGTTTTCCCATACAACATTTAAAGATAGTATGTGAAGATGGCATTATTACAAACTGTCAACACTGATCTGTCATTGTCATAAGAACAATTTATTAGAGTAGTGGAACACGCTGGGTATTCACTAGTAAAACATGAAGTAGTAATAATATATAATAGTAATAATATAGTAATAATTAGAGATGCGCCGAATATTCGTTTGATATTCGGTATTCGGCGTATTCGGCATCTTTTTCACTATTTGTATTCGGCCGAATTATTCGGTTTTGGTGCCGAATATATTCGGTTCGAGTATTTCTATTTTATAGACTACACTACAAGGTGTAGAACTAAAGTAAGAGCTATGTTATATTATAAGTCAAAGAAATCCTACGAGGAATTTGTTGAATAAAGCTAATTAATAAAGCAATAAAACTTCATATCACATTTAAGTAAGTATTTTGAAACCTCAAGTCAACATATTTATTTCTTAACCTATTGTTACTTAGTATAGTCAACATTCATTTTAAACCTTAAATCAGCATTTATTTTTAAACCTCAAAACAATATTTTTGGTAAATGGTAATGGTAAATGGTAAACCGAATAATTCGGCCGAATATCCGGTTCGGTAAAGGTTAAACCGAATAGTATTCGGTATTCGGTTATTCGGTGAAACCACTATTCGGCGCATCTCTAGTAATAATATATAAATAGTTAATTACTTCGCAGAATTTTATAATTGTTAGCAGTTAGTGTTGTTAGCAACACTATCGAATGGTGTAACACAGGTTGAGTTTTTTTTTCAAAACCAACGGGTTCGATTCCTGGCCAGGAATATTAATTTTTCAGAAAACTAATGATGCAGTTTTAGTTTTCATCAAAATCGGCCCCGAGATTCCTTTGACCATTTTTCGCTATTCCTCATAGTTTCAAATTTGATCATCCACGCACACTTGAAAAATTCATCCTGTATATTCTGGGGTGTAGAAGGCTCCATCTCTCCTAAAATCTAAGGCTATATTTCTTGCTAGTAGTTCTCCTTGACTAATGGATGCAATGAAGTTGTCACGCCTGTTCAGATCTTTACTTGCTAGCACTTGCTAGTTACACCCTTCAAAAATCAAGCAGTGAATTACTTTTACTTGTTTTTCTTGCAACGTTGGTAAATAAAACTAACACATTCACCACCGCTAGTAGGGTTACCCTACTTATGAAATTCGTGGTATTACTATGAGACGCGGTGTAATCTATACTACTTAATATTATAAAGAGGAAAGATTTGATTGTTTGCATTGAATAGGCTCCGAAACTACCGTATCGATTTGAAAAATTCTTTCACTGTTCGGAAGCTACACTATCCCCGGGTGACATAGGCTATATTATATTTTTTTATTACTATATTTCCCGAAGCGAAGGGAGGGCGATTTCCTAGTAGGTTATAAACATGTGTCTCAAGATTCCTCGTTGACCGAAATCAGTGAAATTAATTTTTACATTTTAGTGCGCGTGAAGGATTGGATCCACCCGAGTAAATAACATAATCTGTTCATGGGATTCGAATTCTAATGTGATCCAACAACTAGACCTCCCAATAACTAAGTCAACAAATACAGAAATTGCACCCACAGTGGGAAAAAAGCGTCGTTGAATTTTAGTTATGAATATGATTGGAAAGAGGGACAAAAGCTGCATATGCTCAATTTTTACAATTAACCATTTATCTTGACGGCTTTGTGCAAGAAATCGTATTGTAAATTCGTTACACTACTTACTGATATTTTAACAGTTTTTTTGCTCTCCTGTAAAATTGTAATTTTCATCTTTATATGCCTTTTTTCCACTGAGCGTGCGAAATGTCCTTTTCCAACCACATCCTCTGACCACATACTAGGCTACTTCCAAGTTTGGCTACTGGCCCTACAGATATTTCCGAGAGCTGCGTGGTCGGACGTTGGGCAACAAGCAACTATGAGCGACCAGCCGGCCAGTACCAGCGACGGATTGCACACTCTTTCACAATAACTTGAGATCAGATTGCTACTCACGGTCGAGTTGTTTACTGCTTCGCTAATTACAAGACGAAGTCCAAACGCCATTCTGTTTTTACTACTGTCGTGTACTCACAGACATGCAATGATGATAAATAAATTTTTGCACAAATGCACACTCAGAATTTCCTATGTAGCGGGTGGCATAGACATCATTAGGTATATGATGGGGCAACGATAAGCATTGTTTATGCGGAAATTACTGAAAGTAATCACTACTTCCACCAATTTGCACTGGAAAAGCATAGCGGAGTATGCTAGGCCTCTTTAAGAAGGGAGAGGGATTTCCGTTCTCAAAAGTGGTCCTATTATAGGTTGAGGCCAGCCAGTAAATACTTTATGAAACATAGTACATATATCGGAAGTCGCAATACGCTGGGCACATGTTAGTTTCGTTCACCGCAGCCGTTTAATATCGCAGCGTAACTTACGAAACAAGGTGGTTCAGGAAATCACCCCAGTGTGTGTGTGTGTGTCTTTCTGTGTGTGCGTTGGTTGTCGTACCTGCAGCAATCTTTTTGCAA
The DNA here is from genome assembly GCA_963932265.1 of Thymelicus lineola. Lineage (NCBI taxonomy): Eukaryota > Metazoa > Arthropoda > Insecta > Lepidoptera > Hesperiidae > Thymelicus > Thymelicus lineola. The sequence goes on along the minus strand of OZ010682.1, from coordinate 20,535,470 downwards.
TAACTTTTGAGACACACATAAGTACCTAAATTATTTCGCTTTGACGTGACGATTTCGTTCATTATAATGTTGTTTGGTGTAATGACCTCTTCTATCTACGTAAGCATAGCTACATACCCAAAGTTTGATGTTATTTTTACAATTTGCGTTTGCCATTATTTTAAAATGCTTACCCTGTTTTCATGAGTCAAATCTTATAAACTTCATTAGACCCACTTCCGTTGATCCTAAGCAGTATAGTCCATTGAAATGTTACATTTTTTAGGCCTTACCTTGCGTTTTTTAGAGGACGCAATTTTATTTTTTTGATGTGTAGGGGGGGTCAGTGTAAAGCTAAAACCAAGTTTGTGGGGTTGCTACCCTTGTCCCACGGCCGCCATCTTGAAAATAGGGGTTGGAATGGTTTTTACGGTATATCTCTTAAACTATTTATTTGAGAAAAAAAATTTGTTAACATTTTTTGTTGCAAATTAAATTCTCTACAACTTTGGTCCAGTAACTTTTTATCGTAGAACTATAGCAACCTATGCTAATAGTTATGATGACAATGATTTTTAGGGTTCTGGTAAAGACAATCAACGTATCCCTCTCTCGCACTTGTCAAGTTTTTATTGTGACAAGCATGACATGCTATAACACTCCGCTTTGGGTCCAGACGACGATTTTAAACTATAAACTTGTTTAAATAACATGTATTATCCCTCGGACAAGTTTTCATCAATGATGTTTAAAAGACTATAGATACGTCATGCCCTTACAAATCAACCAAAAAATCTATTGCAAAAAGAGCTACAACACACACACGTTTCACTGCACCATTCACACTACAATAATACACGAAGGCATTTTAACGTTGTATGTCAAATCTCAAGCACTTCTGACAACAACAAAACTGCCTATCGTCTTGTATTGACAGAGCAACTACGAGCAGACGAGGTCAATTGACTGCTCTTACGTCTTTATCTTCGGCGCGCTAGTGACATATCTACTTACTTCTTTTTTACTTATAATATCATTGGTTTTCATATCCAATATAATTCATCATAATTTTATCCAATTTATTGTTATAATTTATTAATGCTTATTAATACAATTCGATACGTTTAAATAATTATGATTAAATTTAAAATATTATATTTATACTACATTTTTTTAAATTATTACGATTAAATTTAATATTATATTTATAATAGGTACACTTTTACGATGTACAATCAATATGATTTCAACTAGATTAGAAAAGTAAATATGTAGTCATTGATAGTAGTCCTTCATACATTTAACACAATAACATCTCTTTACAGGTTTGCACAAACTACATACATACATTCCTTTCACAACCGATGCTCATGTTAGTTCGAGTAAATTTATAGTTTATGAATTAACAGTCATTGCAATCTATTGAGCAATGCCTTTTTTCGTAAATGATTGAGAAGTAAAAGGTCCGTAAGTGGGATTGCGTTGCTCAAGCAGCCCTTGCACAATCGGGGGCTGCCCGGCTGGCGGGCTGAAGGTGAACCACTGCAGTACCTACTGGCACCACGGAAGAAGCTCGATACTTCCTAAACTATACATAAGTATATATCGGTGAGGCCATGAATCTCCAGTGAAGGTCCAGGGACGGACCTCTTTATTCTACAGCGCTTGTCTGATGCAGAGGCTGGCATATAAGAAGTGTCATGTCATATTTAGATAAGGGAATTGTCAAGAATGTAGAACAGATTATTATTGATCACGTAGTGTTGAAGTACTTTGGAATATTGATGTGAATGTTAGGAGAACTGGAAATATATTATGGTGCAAAGTAAAAGGAATATCATTTCATAACCAATACCATAGAATACCTCCTACTGCTTTATATACATAACTATACTAACTGTAGCCTCATCGCACTGAATGTTATGTATAGGTAACTCTACACATTTCCCTGTATCGTAGGTGCCATGGACACACAAAGACATGGACACATTTACCCAGACCAACAGAAATAACTCATCATTAGAATTTCCACCTGTGAGAATCGAACCCAGGACCATTGATATGGCGGTCTGACATGGCAACCATTAGGCAACGCGGGTCGTCGCGGGACGTGGACTAAAATGTTAGCAAGCGACATCTCATTAAATTTACTTGGTTTCAATGTTATGAAAGTCACTAGTATCTTCAATTTCCAGGCTGCAATGGATGAGGTTCTTAACCGTTATGCATCAGGATAGAAGAAGGCATTTAGCTCAGCTCGCAAGCATAACAATCAGGTTTAACCAAGATCACCCATGGAGGTGCCAACCAAAGCGTGAAGATCTTCATGAACCTTCTTCAAAAGCACGTGTTCTTCTATCAAAACGCACATGTTGTTGCTCCATCGACCATGTGCGAATGGTCAAAGGCGGCGCGGCGCCGCGCTGTGCTCAGATTTATTGATTGATAGCAATTGGATTGATAGAATCAATATTGTCCTGGATCTCCAAAAAGCAAACTTACAAGCGAACAAAAATATTTTTATTGTTCTAATGATAACGTATGTAGTTCTCTATTATTTATATATTACTACACGCTTTATAGTATACTCTTTATTTATATTATGTATATTAAAAACTTTTTCAGTAACCTTATCAATGAACAGTAAGCATGTTTTTTTTATTTTATCTCCTGTAAAGTTGATTTTTTGAGATAGATATTATTGATTCTTAACCATTGATATAGTAATGTATAGTTGTTCATACATAGTTAATAGTTATACTTGTTACATTACTAGGAAAGGATTGCGAAGAAATGCGTCAATTCCTCAACATGACCTGTGACATGACCGACGCGACATCCACGTCACTCAAGCATGCTACCGGGGTCGATGCGATGTCGTGGTTATTTTTTTTACATATTAGTTAAAATAACATTCACATCTTAAAATCACAAATTTGTATTACAAAAAAAAGTGTGTGTGTACTTATATAGGTACGCAGTATGCACGTAAGAGGTTATACTTCTTTGGCGTAATAGAACAAAAATAGCTAAAGATTTCATCCCGTATGCCACAACCCTTTGTTTGTAAAAGGAATCAGTTATCAGCTAACTTCATCATGTCGCCTTTTGGCTGTCGGTATGCACGTATCGTATAAATATTACTCTCATATTTTTTTCAAACCCGCCAAAAGAAGTAAGTATAACTTCAAATATGCTGACGATATAAAAAAAATTGAAATGTGTGCTGGGACACATAGAAGAAGGACAAACGAAGGACTTCAACAGACATGTGGAAAAACGAATCGCAACGGACAAGTGGAAAAACGAATCGCAACGGACATGTGGAAAAACGAATCGCAACGGACAAGTGGAAAAACGAATCGCAACGGACATGTGGAAAAACGAATCGCAACGGACAAGTGGAAAAACGAATCGCAACAAAATTTTAACTTGAAGTTTTACGGGCAGATTGTTAACTTGTTAATTGTGAACTTGTCCAATTTGAAAACCTTCGCTTTTTCGTGACAGAAAAATCCTAGTACCCCGTCTATATAGAAGTTTCACTTCAAAAATTAGTATTAATTTCTGTAGTAGATAGTAATAATTGCCGTCTGTAGGATGAGATTCCAGAATGTTATCGGTAGTAAATATGAGTAGGTATCATGAACCACTGTAGGAGCTATTGGAATGGAGATTAGAGTGTCATCCTTTGCTGAGTCAAGTCAATCTCTCGAATGTGTGCCTGAGCCGCTGTGGAAGGCCGTCAGATTTCTGCCATTGAAGGTCACCAGCTGGAGTAATTCCGTATTTAGTTCTTAAATGTCCATAAATATAATCATGAATCAAATACAAAATTTAAATAATGGAATATAAGTACAAGTTACTTACATACTTATGTAGGTATGTCACAAACTATAATTTTGAGCCTATGGTTTTTGATCTACTAAGATTTTTTATCGGAAATTTCGTGTAAACTGACACGAAAGAGTGGAATTAATTTATGATTAGAAAATTTAATTCAGATAGATTTTTTTTTGTTTTACTTTATTGATTGCTTCAGTAAACATTTTGTTTTTATTAACGTAGTGTTTAAATGCTAATAAAACATTATGGGCGCTACATTTATAGTCTGTTGTCTATTTTTTCGCTAGTTCCGGGTCGCGGCGCGGTTGTCAGGAAACAGAGTAAAGTTTTTGTCCAAAAAGGAAATAACATTAAATAATAAAACGAACACTACTTAGTTCCGCCCGGCGCCGTACCTAATTAGGCTTCGAATTGCAGTCTTCCTACTTAACGTCTGCGTAAAGGCATAATGTAAAAGTGTAAAAGTGGCAATATTAAAAGGAAATCTGGGTGTGAAATGTCAGCTTTTTAGGATTCTGAAGTAAAATCGGAACCCTTATAGTTTCGTTCGTCAATCTGTCTGTTTGTCCTTCTGTCCGAAGCAAAGCACCGAGACCCTTAGTGCTAATTAAAGGAGGAACGTTTTTTGCAAATTTAAAGGAAATATTAATTAAATAATAATTAAATATTAATTAATTATATACATAATATTCATTAAATATTAATTAATAATTTTCCATACAAAGTTTCATCTTGTTTCCGGGGAAAACTTTTATTTTTTTTCGGGAAGAAAAGTTTTCTAAAACATGACCCAAAGTATAAGGAACAACTTAACTAATTTCCGTCGAAATCAGTTTAAAGATTTTCATGTGATGCCGATATCAGAGAAACAGATAGACAGACAAACAATAATTAAAACAAATTTTTGTTGGTTGTCTAACACGTTATTTAAGTGCCCTCCCCCTACACGATTATTGGAGGAATTTATAGAACATTTTATATTGATCAGAAAATTGGCATACAATCTAGATCATTCAAGAAATTGCTAGGTCATTCTAAAATCTAGAACAATTTAAATCTTTTTATATTAATGATAATCACACATTTCTAGAAATCACATGTTGTTAATTCTTTAGAGGAATAACAGGTTGCTGCAGCCAATAATTAAAACTTTTTCGAGAGCACACATTTAATTTTTGTAAGAAAAGTACAGAGAGAATGAATATATTCAACCGACGGACGATCAATGACAAAATAAAAAAGAGCGGACGATCGACATCTACCAGGAACGCGCGGCTCGGAAACATTGCTCCCATAAAATAGTAGGCGTTTCAACACGTTTCAACCCCGTATCTTCTACACCCTTACACGTATCAACTTGCAACCACCATAGTGTACGATGGGAGCCTTGTACCTATTGCAACATACAGACACTATGCGTCTACGACGTGCAGTTTTGGCTGCAAAATGAAATACCAAAACACAATCTTCTCTTTTATATATATAATAGATTAACTTTGTGAATAATTATAGCATAAGGTTATAAAATGTATAGCTTCGCTAGATGTAGGTACTAGATTAGCAATTAACGTTATGAAGGGTCATGTAAGGTGAGATTTTAATCTTCCTTTAGATAATAATAATGCAATAAACATTACAAGGACGTACACAGCTCAACAGTAATAATATTTAAGTTGTTTACACGAGCTGTGTTTTTATTTATTTAAAATATGTTTAATTTATATAATAGTATTTCCTTTATAGCATATTTAGGCATAATTTTGATGGATAAACAAATTGATAATTACAATAATAAGTTACTTGAAAAATAATTTTAAGATTTTTTTTAGCCAAGAGGAAGTTTTTGCCTAAAAGTCCACAAAATGTATAATTAGATACTTCTTGTTATTATTATTGTATGTGTCGGTGATTCAGGGCGAGGCCATGAATCTTCAGTGAAGGTCCAGGGACGGACCTCTGTATTCTCAACGCCCGGCAGATGCAGATGCTGTCATACAAGAAATGACAAGATGCGAAACTAATTATTTAGATTATGGAATTGTCAGTAATGTAGAAGAGGTGATTATTGATCACGTAGTGTTGAAGTACTTTGGAATATTGGTGTGAACGTTAGGAGAGCAGGAAATATATCACATAATATCATGGAGAAAAGTAAAAGGAATATATTTGAATAACCATTAACATACAATATACATTCTTCCACATATGATATTCCAAATTACAATGAAAATAGTTTTTTCCCTGTTTTTAACATTCTTTCCAAATAGCCTCTGACGGATTAAAATTTTGGATAACAGATAAAAATGTATGGTTTCCTCTTCGCGACCAAAAAAACAATTTCGACCTTGTACGGCGAGCGAGATTTTTATTTCCGGTACGTATTGTTTCATTTTGTATTAAGTAATGCACTTATTGTTTATTTTTACCTGTACCGACTCTTTACAATATTTTAATGTATGCTGAAGTTCCATTTAGGTTAACTTCAGTATCAATCCTCTATAACTTTACTTTACAAGCGGGTGTGTTATTGTTAAAAAAATTCCACAACCCACAACTATCTCACGCTGCGACCTGGTTGCGAAGTCCCAATGGTAGAATTGCAGGTTACATCAGAATATAGAACAAACCAGAAACCGCATCTATGTAGCTGTCATTGCAAGTCGTTTGTTGAGTCCAAAACGGCCCGCCCTCGCCGCACATTTCGGGAAATGTTTATGACAGGACATTAGGAAAAAAGTAAATGGCGATTATATTATGTCTACCATAATCTGATGGCCAAATATGGCTATGGCTATACTGCCCCCATATGGTGAAAGGCCGTAACTACGAAAAAGCAGTTTTGAGATAATTGCACTTTTGTCTGAAGCAAAGTTTTAAGCACTATCTACAGGCTTTTTTTATGATTTTAATCTTTGATAATTCGTATAATAATTCCTTTTTTCTATTACATTTGGTTTTAATTATAAACTGAAACACAGTTTTTTTTTAAATTCAATTTTCCCTTTCATTTTAGAAAAAATATAAGGAAAATTATACAACCCTAAACAGAAAAGCCTCAACTAGATAGTTAGGTCTTTTCTTGTTATGATTTCAGTTAACGTCTTTTCTCGCTAGAATCGAAGATTTTATACTGTTATTCCTTTTAAATAGAAAAGCCTTAATTAAAACATTACGCCTTTTATCATTAGTATTTTCATAAGATTTGGTGACATAAAACTTATTTATTATTATCAGTCTTTGACAAAATGTCTTTTTTTATATCCTGAAGGACTGACGACAAAGCAGACAGGCCACCTGATGGTAAGTGGTCATTGGTTGATTAGAAGTAAAACTACTCGTTTACTCAATAGGTACTTGTAATGAATTTAAATGATATGTTACAATTTCTTATAATAATTATGTGCCGCTGGTGCACTAGGCCGGTCGGTAGCCCGTCTGTTGTTGGTCAGTGGTCGTGCCGCGACCAATAACTCAAAATATGTAAGTTATTTGAAAATTAACAGTAAAGTTCGGCGAGAATACAATAATTAAAAGCCCTAACGTCTATTAGGGTTTTTGATTGTAGGATATCGAATCATTGCTGGTGAATTATGCTAATTTGAAAAGGCCTAAAAATGAAATTACGGCTTTTCAAACATGCGAATTGCTTTTACTAATAAGAAAGGGCTTAAAAAACGAATTTATGGCTATTCATCCTAGATAACAACGTTTCAAGGACTGAGTTACGCCTTTTTATCTACTTGTAACTCGGGCTACGATTGAGTTAGAGCTATATCACCTACACAGAAAGGTTGGAAATTTCTTGGTGATTCCGAATCTATATTTAACTCATTTTTGTCAAAAATTGAGTTACGGCCTTTCACCGTATGACGGCAGTATATGGCTTGTTTATAAAAAGGTGTTTTTCATGTAAGTGACTGTATCTTATGTCTGAATCAAGTTTCTTTAAAACTAAATAAAACTTGTTGATCGTCGCTGAATTATTATTACTTTCAATGTTGATCTTTGATATTTTTATCATAATATTAGTTTCATAAAAGGTACTTTAATATGTTTGGTTTATTAATTTTAGATGAAAACATATTAGAAACAATGTTAAATTATGCACATATTTTATATAGGTACTTTACTAGCTGTTGCCCGCAGTTTCGCATACGGAAATTAATTTAAAAAAAAACCGTAAATTTATATTTATGTACTTATATTTAGTAATTAATATACTGAAACCCACGATACAATCACAAAGGATTCCTCCAGAAGCGGGTTTTGAAAAATAGGCAATATTCACATTAACTTGTATTTTTTTATATTTCTTGCAAAATTTTCAAAAATTGAAAAATATATATTCCATTAATTTAAGCAAGGAACATTTGTTGAAAATTTTAATTTTCTGTTATAATATCCTGAAAATGCGAAAATACACACAGAGGAATCTACAAGATTTAAACCTGGTCCTTGTATGTTAGAGAGGAGCCTGTTACTACCACTAGGCATCTAGGCCGAATATCTCGGAGCCTGCGCTATAGCGTGGTCTCATAGTCTCGCGAAAAGCAATCACTTCGAAAAGTGTTTAATCTATCAAATTCCGGATTTCTTCAGTGCAGGAAACCAACTTTAACCAACTAAGAAACTACTTTAACTATTACCGGCATATTATTACCATCAGCTGACTGATTCATCAAAATAAATAATGTTAAATTAAATTACTTTTATCCTTAAGTATTTAGGTAGCTATAGATCTAATGTTTTAGCAGTATAGCTCATCAAATAATAAGTCACGCCAGTTTTTTGGTTCTCTCAGGTTACCAATTTACATATTTATTATATGAATAATTGTATAATGACGATACACAATCATCATATTATTATAATAAGAACTTCGCCTTACAATAATTTAATTAAGTTTTTGTACTGACATGAAGCAGTTATAGCTTAGTGGGTAGAAAGTTGGTATGAACGGCCCGCGATCGAATCCTACACGTGATTCTTTGACAGAGGTCAAAAACTTGTTGCAGACAAAACATTGCATACTTTAGCGCTCCAAATTGTTTTCTAAAGTGTGTAAATTTGCACCAATTTGCACTTGGCTAGCACGATAGGGGGTGATAATTATATGATACTGAAAAGTAATAACTTTCAGTATGATTTCTATACTGTGCTTTCAGCGTTCAATTCAAAAAATATTTTAGCAGTTAAAATGGGAATGCAATTTATTTGTCGTTGTTAACATTCTTAAAGATTGTAAGTATTTTATAATATATTATTTAATTTTCACTCGTACAATCGAGTCCTAAAATAGCACTGTGAATCAGTCTTCAATAACACTGTAATGAGCGTCCACTGCACTATCACTCGTCGTCCATATCGAACCACATGGAGGTGACACTCCTGGAGGCCTGCTCCCGGGACTCCTCCGTGATGATCTTCAGCACGACCACCTCCATCATGCACAGGGCGAACAGGATCACGAAGATCGCGAAGTTGGATCCCTGGTGGTGGAACTGGAAGGAGCTGGGCGAGGGCCCCGGCGGCGGCCAGGCTGCCACCCCGAAGGTGACCAGACTCGATATCCCGTACATTGGATTTACGTTTCGCAAACCATTTCAAAATTTCTTTCGTTCCGATGTTGCCAGTTCGCGTCGCGTCGGTGAGCTTACGCAAACTGTTTCATGTTTCTCGTATTAAATAGGTTATATTTTCGATCTAGTTAATGTTTGTTCGGCGGCGTGCCGACAGGGCGCGCGCGTGGTCGGTAATGCGGTGTTATCACGGTCGGAGCGGTCCAGGCGCTGCGCCCTCCGCCCGGCGCTCGCTCGGCGCGGCCCGCAGCCCGCTGCACTGTTGTAACGTACGGCGCACCAGACTCCGTGTCTTATGAAATATGAATCGTTTTAGTTAGATTCCCTGCGTTGGGAAATGCTCGAAATGCGGGTGAACGCAACTGTTTTGCGGTCAAGGCGCCCTCTCACAGTGGACGCTGACCTTTATGATGCATGTTTTGAAGCAATGCGTGTATAGTTCTTTGTGCTGTTTAGGGATATTGCATTCGTTCTGCAGGACGTCGATTTATTCATACATGTTTTATGCCAGCAAATGGTAGTAGGAGTAGTAAGTGCTTACCGACGTTTGCGCATATCTACTGCACATTATTGTTACGAGTGGCATTGACATTGAGACGTTATTTGCAACTATTTAAGGCTTGAAAATTTAACATCCTTTTTAAAATTAGTTAAATAAATATTGATCACGACCGCAAACCAAGACTGCTCTTGCGCATAATCTGACCAGCGTGTCTACAGGCAAATTACTTTGTCGTATTGTCTGTCGTAATATAATGTCAAGAAGTATCAAGGTAATATAAATGTGAAATAGGTGTCTGACGTGCAAGATGCGCTCCTGGCTCTCGATCGCAGGTTACAAAATATATCACTTGCCACGAGATTGTATCGTTAGATAGCACTGTGCTGACTTGACGCCACGCCTGGTGGAAACTGTGGAAAGTGCAACTAGAAAGCAGACACTAGTTAGCTACATATGTTAAAGAATAAGATCTTTATAATACTAGAGTGTATTGCTTCTTTTAAATTAATATTTTTATTTTAAAAAACAACTTGAAATCAGAATTAATTTTTGGAGTTATACTTCTTTTGGCGCGTTTGGAAAAATAATAGAGTACTTAACATTTTTACAATGCGCACACCGACAGCTAAATTGCGACATGATACCTTAACAAGGTATTTACATGTGTTTACTCTGATCATAATATAAAGTAGATATAATATTATATCTTAATATGTGTGCTAGGAATAAAGAATAACTAACGATAAATATTTCTATTAAACATTTTAATTGTGATCATGTCGCGATGTAGGGCTGCAGAGACAAGCATCTCGTCACGAGAACGATACACATCCAATCCATGGAAACAAACTATGTATCTACAGAGTTCTGGGTAGTACCAGTTCAATTTTTATTGAATAGTAAGTAGGTACAATGCTATTGGCTTTCATAGTCATTTTAAAAGTATTTCTTATCTTTATCTATGTAGGTAATCGATATTAATCTGTAAGGTGTGTTTGTTTACATTTTACGCGATACATTCTGATAAAATTCAAATTAATTCAAAGTGATTCAAATAAAAATACAGCAGCATGTTATCTTGCTGAACGCGCGCCGGTCGCACGGTGCCGCGGTGTAGCCCTCTACAAAAAGTAGAGACAACTTGTTTTTCACTAAGGACCACAAAACTGATGGGTCAATGTTTTGAACACACCTAAAATATTATTTATAACGACACGTAATAAAAAAATCTTGCAAAATTGAGACGTCAGTGCAATGATGTATAATATTTTATTATATCACTTTTATACATGCATGAAAGAGAGTCAGGGACAAATTGGCTCTTTATTTATAAGTATATTATTGGCCATTATTTTTTTTTTATATTTGTTCCTAATATTCACTAACCTGTAATTAGACGTCATATCAAAGTCCAACGCACGTCCAACGCCACGAAGTACATTCCAAAACCACAGACCACGGTAATTAAGTACTCTATGCCACAGACAATGTTTGTCAATGTCAAAAGCATTAACTTCTATTATTATTACATAGATTATTAGCAAACAACAATATAAGATTCTGCGATTTGAAAGTAATAAAAATTGAATAATACAAAAAAAATTAGTAAAGAGCTACTCTTTAAACCTCAATCAAGAAACGCACAGAATACTAAAATAAAACACTACGATTAAGAAGCGTTGCTTGACAACATCACAACGTTAGGACACTCGCGCGGTCATTGCAGCCGACCGGGCCGACTGAAGATCATCTCAAAGCTTGAAACAATGTTCATAAACGTAGCATACAAAGACGAGCCAGAGCTGTCCCACTTCCGTCGGCAGTCCACACTTTCCGGGGACCAGGAGCCGGACCCCGCCGTGGAGAAGACACTCCTGGTGAACCCGAACTGTCCCGTCAGGATCATGCTGGAGTACATCCGCAAGAAGTGCAGGCTGGGGACATTCTCGCAGTTCGACCTGTGCGATGAGAGTGGCGGCCTCATGGGGCTGTTCAACCTGCCCACATACGCCTACGCCACTGATAAGTTTGAGCACAAGAGGACGTATTATCTCATTGTGTTGAAACAAGTAAATGCTCTTTGATTTGTATCAGAATTATCTATCGTTTATGCTGAGTGAATGGAATTGGATGGCAAGTTAGATAAGTAAGTACTTACTTTTTAGGGTTTTGAAGTAAAATCTGTATCCTTTTAGTTTTGTCATGTTCGTCCTACCGTCTGTCCGTCTGTCCGAAGCAAAGCACCGAGACCCTTAGTACTAGAAAGCTGTAATTTGGCACTGATATACACATTTATTTAAACTCCAGAATCGCATACTAAAATATTGAAAAACATTTTATTTCAGGGTACCTCCCCTACAGGTAACGTGAGGATGAATTTTATTCGTCGCGTACCCTGTAGTGTGGGGTATCGTTGAAAAGGTCTTCCAAAAATATTATGGATCTTCTAAGATCATTTGGAACTACGGGTCCGTTTGCGAAATATTTGGCTTTAAAGTGCTAATTTTGGTTAGAGTCAAGTGTTCCCGCCCCTGCCGGCTAATCGCTTCGAGTTGTACAAGTGAAAAAATTGTCAAAAATAGTTTATATGATGAATTTACAAGGAAATCTATCACGGCTATTTAGCAATTTTAGCATAAGTAGTCAATGAGTAATAGTTGATTAACTTACTACATCGGAACCCTACATTGCGCATGGCCTGACACGCACTTGCCCTATTTTTTATTTGTGTTTGATATCTTCTGAATTGCAGTAAAAATGCAACACTCATAGGAGTCAAAGGAAACAAAGACCAAGTTAGATACAAGTTTAGTAGGTATAAACTCAATTAACCGGTACGAGTAAGTATGTGGAACAAAGGTTAGACCTCTGATTCTAATGCTAACTTGTTTCTTAACTGTTCTCGTACCTGCATACATTTACCTCACGTTTGTACGAATGGAACGCTTGCTTAAATCCGGACAATTAACATGGGAACAATCAAATGGAAATATATTGAATTCTGGCCATTCGAATAATAACGATTATGACATACCTACTTTATTTGACCTATTAATATTACATACTTACAATAAGTTGTATTCACACAACTGACGGGATCCGAGTGGATTCAGTTCTCCTCATTCTCATTTACAATTGTGTGCCGACTACTACCTACTGTGTTTAAAAGTGCATAATTTAAGCCTAATTAAAGTCACTTCCACTATTTTCATTGTAAACAAAAATAAAGTTTGTCAAGCGACAAGTCCTAGGTTGCATTCAAGCTAACAGCGAAGCATAGACGAATATTTTGCGTAAGAATATAGCATTGGCTCTTGGTGCCTTGGACGTCCATGCCGCCCGGGAACAGGAATTTCAAAAGATATATAACTATCTTAAAAATTATAAATTAATAGTTTTTTTAATGTTTGTGACCCAGGAAGCCGACAAACGCGTCTCGGTTCTCCCGCAACTAAACCACGAGAACCGTATTTACGAGGACCTGAAGAACCGAGTGAAGCGGTTCTTGGCCACGGGAGACACCAGCCCGCTCACCACGCCACCTGTCGGGAAGGCCACTCCGCCGGGTAAAGTCACTCCCCCCAACGCTAAGCCAGGTGCTAAGAAAAAGTAGGGTCATACTTATACTCGTATTTACTTAAATTATAAATCAATTGCTACTAATGACTCAATGTTTTATTGTAACACTAGAAGATAGGCGCTCATTTCGTCAAATGTGCAAATAATAAAATATAAAATGGGAAATTCTTAGACAGGAAGGTACTTAGGTACACAAATATTTGGGTGGAATTATGTTAATGTAATCCAACTGCTACGTAAACTTATATTGCCAACGAGGCGCAGAAACGGACAGACAAATAAAAACACGAATCATGTGTCCACGACACACAAGTCTGGAGTCACGACCGTTTGCGTATGTAACTTCTGCGCAATGCCAATAGCTACATCGTGAGACCTCGTGCTATTAAAAAATAATAGGCGTTATACAGTAACGTTCATATTGCTAAGCTAAGAGGATATTAATAAACAGTCGGGTAAAAAAATTAAACGTATATGAAATTGATCGTAATGACACATCATCCTACTAATATAATAAATCAGAAAATTTGTAAAAATGTCTGGAATTTTGGATGTTTATCTTTTCATCACGCGCTTATCATTGCATCTACAGAATGATGAAGAAGTAATTTGGCACACAGATAGATGTCGAGAACAAAAAATATGGTAAATTTTATCCCGGTTGTATGTTACCCTGGGATGATTGCATAGGGATGATTGGAACTATATATGAACATGTATGACGTTTATCATTACTTGACGAATAAGTTTTCCGACTTGAAATCAGTAAGTATTAGTAGCTTTTCAGAAATTTTCCTACCAGCAGTCTTGGATTTGTCAATAGGCCGTATAGGCCACGGCCTAGGGGCGGCAGATTTCAGAAGATGATATTATAGATGATTTTGCTATTAAAAAGTGTCGCAAAAAATTGTAACTTTTGTTTTTTTTTACGCACTTTCTTAGTGACTTCAGTGCCTTCCTTACTATGAATGGAAAATTATTATTTTAGAACATGTTGTATTGTGAACATGACATTATTATTTTAGAAAGGTTCAAGGAGCGGCGAAAATTAATTGGCCTACACTCATAAAAAATATAAATCCGGCACTGCCTACCAGCGGTTATCCATCCAACAAGAGATTTATAGAGTCACTGTTATACAAAAGGTTAATCCCCTTAATGAAAGGATATAATTAATAAGAGATAGTAAGCCACTTAATATTCTTAAGACGACATCCCACTTGCTACCTTCCGGCGACCGTCCGTTGTGACCCTCGTCACGTCAGCAATCGTCGAAACATGGCGGAAGAGCTCACCGGACGTTACGTCGGGTATTGTGCTATCTTCTATCTATTTGTATTATTTTCTAGTTATTATGAAGATGTAACTAGGCTCTGTCTGTACAATAAAGAAAAGTAATAAATAATCAAGTTTTAATCACGCGAGTCTACGTGGACGAATAGAATATGCAATTATGTTTTAATTTACTGCAAGTTTTAGGCCTAAAATATTCGTAAACTTTTTCATGTTAATATTGCATACGTGCGTTGTTATTAACCCCAAAGAGACAACACCTAACACAAAAATATTTAGAATGAGAATAATAGAGTTCAGAGTTTAGTACATAGAAAATATTTAATTAAAATTTTTGTTAATAAATATTGTCTGTACGCGATTTTATTAGGCAACCTATCAGTTATATACCTATAGATATTTATATTATCAAGCATATATAGTGGATTATTTTTATTAAACACATGACGGTATCTTAGACCAAGAGCAAGGTTCAGTCACAGGTTCAGTTACTTCAGTGAATTACCGAACGCAATCGGCACAGATTTGCAATAACCGCCTGCAATTTATTAAGAGTATAGTACGACATTTTTTTTGAAGTGATTCAGAGAGTTTTACAGAGATGGCGCTGTACAACAAAACAATACTTAAATCGAAAGGAACTTCGTTCCATCCGGGTGTCCCTTGACACCTCTCATGTTTTTTATTTGCTACAGTTTCACGTAAAATGCTTGTTTTATAGACAATTTGGCATACTAACTCAATTTTACAGTTTTGGCTATTTGTGACTTTGTTGCACTGAAGGTGCGTAATGTAGATGTTAAAAACAACAATGGTTACCGGCTGCTGGCACCGGGTTATGTAATGAAATCAGCACGGGAGCGCGCGGCGGACCGTGATACACAACACAACTCTCATCAGTCACAACGGTCAACTGTCATCATCTGATTACTTTTATTGTTGATTATTTCTCATGGGTTTATTATATCCCACTATTTATGATATACATTGAAAAAATTTGGGAGACGAGTGGTACCTAGAAACATTTGTCAGGTTTCCTCAAAGACCTTCACCATCCATACTTGCTAATATTATTGTCAGGCATCCAGCCACCAATCCAGAACCCGTAACAGTTTACGAAGATAAAGGCAGATACACGGCGGTCATAGGCCGTTCGCGTCGTTGATGCCCGTTACAATATTATAATTTTATAATGATTATTCCATGATATTATATTTTCACATTTTATTTACATTCTGAAGGTCTGAAAGATGATAAATACAAATATATACATTCTCAAAAGTGGCCTGCTTGCCAGCTTGCAACAGTTTGTAAGACTCGGGCATCAAGTCATATCAGATACGACTTCGCACGGCACCTTCCTCACCGCAGTTGCCGCAGTCATCTCGCCTCTATTCTCCTCACCTCACCACACTTTTACCTCATCTCATTTACTGCTCCTCTCTGTGTTTAATCTATATACATTTCTGTACTAATATTATATAGAGGAAAGATTGGATTGTTTGTTTGCATTGAATAGGCTCCGAAACTACTGAACCGATTTGAAACATTTTATCACTGTTGGGAAGCTACACTATCCCCGGGTGACATAGGCTATGTTATATTTTTTTTTTTACTATTTTTCCCGAAGCGAAGCGAGGGCGATTTCCTAGTTATATATAAAAGGCAAAAATGATTGACTGATGTATCAAGGCACAGGCCAAACCCTTGGGGCTAGAAACTTAAAATTTCTCACACGTAATCCACTAATAAAGGATTTTTCAAAATTCAACCGTCAAGGGGGATATATTATATGACAAGCATAATTTCCGTTTCCAAAGCTGTGAGTAACAAGTAGTTGAGATATAAAATTACTCCGTAACAATACCTATCATATCTAACTGCAAAATGTCTAAATTTTGTCCGAGTTGAGAATAAGTTGTCTGAGAGTTGTTAAAACTTTTTGCAGCTCGATTCTTTTCTGTCCGAGTAGATACTGTTATGTCTGAGTTTGTCGAATGCCACAAAAACTCGTGTTCATTTTGTTAGGCCACGTGACGTAAGTTACTGAAATTGGTCAACTGCGCTTTCTATTAACGTATCCAAAGAAATTTTATTTTCAGATGACTTTATAAATAACGGTTAAGCATCTTGTCAAATTGAAGATGACAGGTAAATTAAGTGCTTGGAGCGAGCTCAGATCAATAAATAATTTGATTGAGCGAGTGAGGGAGTATAGGAAAAATTTGGAGGTACATTTTTCTTCATACTCCACGCCACATTCCACGCCTTTCCTTTAATTCATTCTCCGCAGACCGCACAATTCTTTGTCGTGGGTGGTATGAATGTACCTATATGTACACACAAAACACAAATTACATCACAAACAGCAACAACCGAGAAACAAACATTTATTTGTCACATACAATGATATTGTATGAGTAACATAATATCTTTGGTCACATAAAATAATATTTGCTCCGCCCAGAATCACACCTGGGATACCTCGCGTCAAACACAGTATCATTACATTACAAACTGGGCTACAGCCCCTAAACTTATCATCATTTTCCTAAATCCATTTCCTAATTTTATTTGGGGTCTGCGGAATAGTTTTTTGTTTAATTTTAACATATTTGAGATATTGAGATATGATTAGCTACCTACACCATCTGATAACCTTCGTGACTAGGTGACTACGACACAGCCTTCACATCTTGGTCACGTCTGTCATTGTCATTGCTGCCTAACTACTGATCCTCGCCGAAATTAAAATTTTCACTGCTAACGTTCCCCATATCAATTATATAATTATACTTTATAACCTACATATTTTTGTATTGATTAGCATTAGCCATTAGTAACTTACCAATAAGTTGTAAATAAAAATCCGTCTTCAATATCAGCCCAAATCCAATGTTAGCAAGCACCACGTAACGTAAGCACAATCACTAAACGACACTATTTATTAATATATAATTTCAAATAGCACAAATGTAAACATTATTTTTATATTTTTTTATTATTAATACAACTATTTCACGCTCCCGCCAGCCACTCCCAATGTTTCGGAAATGCCGTTCAATTCAAACGGACTACCGGAAGATTGACGCGAGTCGCAGCCGCGAGCCGGAACCGCGAGCCGCACGGGCCGCGCCGTCCGGCCGGCGATATGCTTCATGTATTCCTAATTTGTAATTCGCCCCTATCTATTCAGGGTACAGCACGTATTTGTATTCTATTGTAGCATATTCCCCAGTCAGTACCTTCTATCAATAACTGTCTGTTTAATTCTTAGTCCAAGTGAAGATGCGGAATTTATTTCAGAAAAATGTGTTGATTTCAACCATTCAACGGTCTACGACAATGCACAGAGTTCTCCTCATGCTGATCCAGTACTTACATTACAAACCCTACCTACCTATTATACATACAGATGGGAGAGTCCCAATCAATCAATCCTTTACGTCTCAACATTATAAAATAAGAATTTATTTGCGTTTCTTTTTTTGGTATGCCACGAACTCCATAGATCAGCTGATAAGTATTGCCTTAGTTCCCGAAATCGTTTCTTTCTGGTAGAGACGAATCTGTTATTCTAGAGAGGGACCAAACTCTACAAGACTCACCAGACTCTACAATAGAGACAACCGAATGACGTTGTACTCGTAAATATAAGGAGTTTTTTTTTGCCAGTGAAAGTTAATAATATTGTATCAATTGTAAATAATGAGTAAAGATGACTGCAGTAGGCAGTGGACCGGATGTTACTTACAATATGTTGAGTAAAAACAATTTAAATTTTTTTTTTAATCATACAGTATAGAGGTAAAGGAGATATGACTATTGTGCAAGATTCCGTCGAATTGCGTTAAATTGGCGGCGCCACGATGGCAAAAGGGTTTTGGACTACGTAAACAGTTCTTTGAAACAGTTGAAGTTTGGTATACGGGACTGTCACGTCTAACTTCAATCCGTCAACAGCTACTACATCCAAACCATAACCATACCTGAGCTTCAGAAGAGATATCAGTTCTCTCTGTGTGTTCTACTGACTTTACAACGCTGAGTGATCCGAGGAATTATTTGACTGTAATTGATTGCAAAAAGAGTTCTCCTTCAGGACCGGTGATGCATTGGAAATTCCTCTGGTATTGCTCATGTCCATAGGCGACGGTAACCACTTAGCATCAGGTGGCCCGTATGCTTTTTCGTCAGTCCTTCAGGCTGTAAAAAAACCCATTGCCTACGCTAGCGCCAATTTACTCGCACTGGACACTTTTTCAACTTTCCCCCGTCATGAGTCAGTTTTCCTGTACCTCTATCCTCCATGTTTTAAATCAATAAGCATTTCACAATAGACAGTTTATAGTGGGTACCCACCTAAGTCCTACGCAGACAATTTCTCCATCGACTGAAAGCAGAACACAGTTGAAATGTTCCGCTCTACAAATATTAACGCATCTACTTAATTATTACTTGCATATTTTCAAGCAGCAAAGAGCCTTGAATAAATAACAGAAAGATGATTAATTAACGCTATAAATTAATTTTGTTCCGTACGAGGAAAATTTCGTCAAGATATTTTACAGTTTACACTATCGAGCAGACGCGATATGAGTTTCTATGTTCCATAAGACGAGCAGACGAGCCATGTAAATACCGTTGTCTACACACGACATTCGACGCGTTGCTACCACACAAGGAAGCAGTAAGTATTTCCACTAGTTGACTTGCCAGCGCTCTTCACTGTGGGAGGAGCTAGCAGGTTGCAGATTATCAATTATGTTGTAGAATTTAATTTGAAAGATAACGAAACGAAAGAAAAGAAGAGAAAAAATTCAAGTCTGAACAATAATCTGGTTGCAATTGTCAATAAGTTAAAATGGTCATCCATGGACATTAGTAACACTAAAGGAGTCACCGATGTGTTGCTGACCGAGAAAGAAATGAAAGAAAGAAAGAAAGAATTGTCTATTTGTGAAAGTTCAGTAAGACTGATTTCTAACAGTAAGGGAAATGGTCATGATTTAGCGGCAGACATTAACAAAGTTATTTTAGTAAACCACCATGAATTATAACGAGGATGGCAATAGGTTTTAGTTGCAAAATGTTTTCGAATCTCATAATTTCAGTTGATCAATGTGTCATTGATCGTTGTCCCCCCGTTACGGTTGGCGCGCGTCAGTTTCCACGCTTTTGTCAAATATTGTACCGTGCGCGTGCGTCGCGGTCCGCGGTACGTGGTGTGGTGTGGACAGCGGATGTGACGAAATAAATATTTAGTGATAGCTGTTGCGCTTGGAGGTCAACCAACTAATGGGATTTGGAAAATTTATTTTGTCCCGTGGAAAATTATTGGAAGCAAATCGTGACGAATACGAAAACAAGTAGAGACAAAGTTAGCAATGGAATCATTATTAGGCAGAAATTATGCAACTGTACTTATATCTATTTGGTAATTTTTTCTTAGAAATTGAATCAATTTTTCTACCTATCAAAGCTTATGGATGTCTTTAAGAATTTTGAAAATTTTACTACCTACACATCTACCGTCCTGTGAATTATTACGGTTTCACACTAAATGAAATAAAAACACTTTAATATATGTAAAGAAAAAAGGTAAATAGGTACAAAACGAATAGGTAGGTACTCTGCCGTGAACAGGTCTACTGATGCCATCTGTTATCAAATAGTGTAACTATCTACAACAAAGTTAAGAACAGTAGTTAATCCACCAACAGTTTGATATAATACCAAGTAGATGGCGCTAGCTACGCTTAAGTAAGCTGGCCACACACGATCAAGTTTACTTGTCAGGCACAAACTTAAAAAGTGTTTGCAGTTTGACTTGATGTGGTATCCAGTTTGCAAGATTAGTTCATTGATATAGCCAGTGCTAGATTAACCACGTATCAAGAGTAGCAATTGTTACGGGCCCCGCACGAAAGGGGGCTCCGCATATTTTAGACTTTAATCTAAAAACCACTTTATACAGTTATACTTACATACCCATAGTAGATCAAGGGCTCTTTGAAAGAATTTTCTACGGTCCCCGCGCTTGCTTAATCCGGCTCTGGATATAGCCAGATGGTCATACACCACCAAGTCACAGTAAACGAATTACTGGATGCCGATCAAGTCCGCTGCAAACTTGACAATTAAACTTGGCGTTTATTGCCAGCATTAGTGTACATTGTACCTTGTTGGTACAATTTCAAACAAGTTAAAAATAAAAATATATTTTTTAACCCTACCGGTCACCGGGAATCGGTTATTTATGTCGTAGGTGTTATTGGAGTCTTTTAAGTAAGTATGTGTCGTCCATACCCCAGGCTTAGAGTTGCCACCTTTTCTGAAGGTAAAATACCTAGTATTTTTTTTAAAACATTGCAAAAAATATTGTAGTATTGGGAAATTCAAGGAAAAATATAGTACACATTTATTTTTAATATTATAATTATTTATTTTTCCATGTGTATTTGTTATTAGTTTTGGTTAACAAAGTCTTATTATTTTTTAAATAATTATAGGAATCTGAGCAATTTAGATCCACGATCCCACGACGTGAATGCGTTTCGTTCTGAAATTCCCAAAGCTGCGTTGCGGGTACATTTCAGTCACAGTTACAAAAATCTCGACAACTGAATTACCGATGAAAATATAGTATTATTCGTACTATATTATTTTTTTACAACATAGAGTACAATTGACTGAAATATAGCACGATACTATATAATATAGTGCGGGTGGAAACCCTACCCAGGGTACTACCCGCTGTACAGATTTTGGTGCGGATTTGGTGCGGTACAGATGTATGAGCCTGTCAGAATCAGATACCAGTTCTATACAACACCTTCTATCACTTTTATTGCATCAACGTACGCGGTTAATTTGCGTTTGTTAGTTAGCTAGAGGCGCAAGTGTTTCTGTAAATAAGTAGATACCAACTCCAGTCACGCAATCGTAATAATTTGCCATAATAATACAGTAGTACATGCACTCACCTTGACCAAGTGAGTCCATTGGCGACGAGGTAGCACACCCCGGAGACGATCCCGGCCAGCAGCCCTAGGCTCACCCCCGTCGTCAGCGACAGGGTGTCTGGCATTGTCTCTCTCTAACACTCACCACCTCTCTCTCACATTCACTTTTGGTTTTCTTTCCAGAAATGTTTCACTTATGAAATACACAGTTAATTATTGTTTTGCTTATTACACTAGAAAATAGTTTTGATAAAGATAATCTTGGAATATTTTTACTACTGTCTAAACTCTAAACACAAGTCATACGTACATGACTTTGCTGACTCTGCAAGGGACGATAGAATCTTTTGATTCTTATTCAAATTTATAAAGACCGTATGTAAGGTTGTACCCATTTATTACCAGTACTTACTCTACTAGTTCTAGTAGGTACCAAATGTTTATCCCATTTGTAAAAAAATACTAACAATAAGAATTTTATAGCATTTTCAAGTACGTTTGTAGATAACATTACGATCTCAGTCGATTATTAAATATTTATGTAGGACTAAGCCATGATAGCAGTAGGTAAAGTCTTGCAGACATTGCGATTACTACATTACAATCACGTTCAAGTACCTTAATTGGTTCTCTCGTTTGTGGCAGAAATCGATGGACGCCAGCGGCGGTAACGACAGCCACCGTGGCCTTAATCGCTTCCAATGAATCGCCCTTCGAAAATTTTCCTTTGATTACCAAGATAATGTAAGAACTTAACTCATAACTTGGTATGAAAGAATAATAAAGGTGCAGACATAACAAACGAGACAAGATCCTAAAACATGTAAATTTTTTCCGAAATCACTCAGTTTGTTTAAACATGGTAGAGTCATAAATCTGTTTTTTCTTAGTTTCATAACGTTTAACCTGCAGGTATCTACATTTTATACAAAGATATGTTTTTATCAAATATATAACTTCAAAAAGATACGTACTTCTTTATTTAATTTATTACATGAAGTACCCCCCTCCAAGCAGTGATAGCCTAGCGGTTAGAACGTTGGTCTCCCGAACGCGGGGGCACGGGTTCAAATCCTGGCACGCACCTCTAATTTACAAACATTATGTGCGTATTACTAGTTAATTATCACTTGCTTCGGTGAAGGAAAACATCGTGAGGAAACCTGCACACCGGAGAGTTCTCCATAAAGTTCTCAAAGGTGTGTGAAGTCTACCAATCCGCACTTGGCCAGCGTGGTAGACTATGGCCTGTACCCCTCACATTGTGAGCGGAGACCCTGAGCCCAGCAGTGGGACAATTATGGGTTGTTGCTTTGCTTTTTGTTTTATGAAGTACCCAATTTATGTGTATTCAAATTTTATTCGCCCCTACTGTCGAATTAATTTACTTCAAGTGCCCCTATGAGTCCAGCGCGGCGCACCAAACGCTACATTTGCCAAATCTCTATTAATTTTCCGCCTAATCGACTCTAATCGATCATTAGACGAACAAACCGATATACTTACATACAAGACAGAAAACATAATATTATAAGCTTGTTTTATTTATTGGCGGATCATTAAAAAGTTCATCGACAATACCGAAGTTTACGAAACGTAATTCAAAATCACTCCACAGATTTTCCGTTGATATTCTCGTTCACATTTGGCTATTCAAATTTTCCTCTTAATTTATCAGATGGGTTCCCATTGCACCAACAATGGCTGCGCTTTGCGTTTCACAAGACGATGGAATAGTTTTCGTGCACAATGCTCGAGCAACGGTCATGAGAGCTTCCCAAGCTTCCCGTGGGCCGTGGATTAGTTTGGAAGTAGGCGACCAACGGTGTCTAGTGTCTACGAGTGAGGGATTCTTAGGAAATCTTTGTGAAGCTAGAATGCTAGATTAGTCTAATAGTGAGAATGGCTGCGTGTTACTTTGATTTGAGTAGCTTGTAGCATCTGCAGATCTATAAGAATGTCGAGCGGACTCTGATTAAGGGTTACGATAATATTGTTATTGCAAGATGTAAAACTTGTATTTGCTGTTTATTCCCACAATATACTATACATACAAAATACTGGTTGTTGTACTTCTTGAGTTACTGAGTGATTTTCCTCGTCATCCGGGAATATCAGTGAGATAGAAGCGCTGAAATTTTTCTTCTTCAATCGAATTCAATTTGCGTCGTAAATAAATAATTTGACTGATAAATATGCCACTAAATCAGTACTACGGAATTATAATGTGTAGGTATTTACTAATGACATAAGTATCTTACTTACATTTATTCTCATTAATAAGATATGGAGTTATATCTATAAATTGACTATGGAATATTGGGATCAAATGAGGTCAGGTTTAATACATTTTCAGCGTGAATCCACCACACACCGCGCTCACAGTCGCAGGTCGCAGATCAGACCATGCTAATTACATGACCAGTGTAGTTGACACTTTCGATTATGTGATATTGCCACATATCCCACCTGCGGGCTCGCAGTGTGGTGTCAATTTAGAGAGCCTTGACTTGTTAACTTCATATACTCGTAGTCATCATTAGTGACGTAGCTTACGTAGTTAAAGATGGCATAGTATTATGTGTAATGTTCGCAAGTCGAAACTATGTTAAAATATCAAAATATTATAAGTTAAAATATTTTAAATAGGGCAGTGATCTTTTTCTGCTTATTAATGTAATTATATTGCTGAGATATTAAGGTTCTGGTACGGTGTCGAAAAATGCTCATAATTGTACACACACAATTATGAGTATATGTGTGTGAATTGCACAAGATAAAATTGACACAATTTGATTTTTAAAAATACCAAGAATTATATGTTTTCGGGTCATAAGTACTCATTACGTAAGCATTTAATACTTAAAGAAAGTTATGCATTAACCCAAACATGGAGTGCATGACTCGTGTTACATATTAAGTTATCATTCACCTGAAGTTAATTATATCTCGTCAAGTTGACAATCAATTAATTTTAGATGAAAGGTTCTGGGAGAGATAACGTGTTGAAATAGAGATAATATAATGCAAACTTACAATATCATTTATATTTATTTCTCCTACGCATTAGGTAAGTGGATTCCGACCATTTAGAAATTGTAACATTAACAGCTAAAATGATAATTACATCGCTATTACAGGAGTTATGTGAAAGTCTATATTCTATAATGAAAGTGACCTTGATATTAATGACTTTCTTATGATTGTGATGTGATGTAAAATCCTAAGGTGCCTGCCCACGGCGCGGTGTAGAGAGAGAGATAGCGAAGATTTTTGACCTAATTATATTAAAATTCGGTTCTGGTGCGACATTCAGGAGCAACTTGTTTCAATAGATAAACGACTCTCAGATTAAATTAAGGAACGTCCAAGTCCCGATTTATTCCGAAAATAGCCACCCAAAAGTCCCGCACGAGACACCTAGCGTAGAGAAAATTTAGAAAACCTGCGAGTAGTTACGCGATTCGTGAAGTTATTATGAATTTTTAATATCAAAGTAAATTAAATATATAATATACTATAATAATGTATTTCGTATACAGATTTTTTTTTCCATACATTGTGTGTGGCAAAAACCTCGTAAAGTCATTTATATAGTTTTAGATGTTTTGATGCTTTGCACATTGCATCACAGACACCTTGAAATGTTGAAAACTATTTTATGTGAGTCTGAAATTGGCCCTTTAAACGCAGAGGCTCGATATAAAAGAGGGAACAAAGCAGTTTATATGCGACTGGTCACGACGGAGTCACGCAGGCAAAGTTTCGAGC